>JANHGO010000069.1:91017556-91045025 GCA_024606505.1 Aquila spilogaster
TAGTTTCCAGTGTCCTTTGAAAACCAGAGAGCATTGCACCTGTTACTCAACCTTCATCAATATTTTATTTGTATTTACCTCTATTCTAAAGAATTCTAAAGATCTACTTCTCTTCTAACCCTTTTTATTGTTCAGTGTTCCATCTTTGGCCAAGACATTGACTGAAAAAATAAAAGAAATCCTAGGAGCTGTGACAGCCCTGCCTCCTGCACACTCTATGGGGCAGAACTTCTGCAGACAAACTGCAGATAGGCTCATTCTAGTAGCTTAGCCATAAAGACTAGCTGCCTACCAACTATCATGTGAACTACTGAATATGACAGCAGTACAGAAAAACCTGTCCATCAGTAATACTCATTGCCTACATCACTTAATTTATAAAAATGCTAAACAGTTGTCCATCTATTGATATGTATAGATATTCAACTTAAAAAATGCAACCACAGTGCAATAGTACAAAGTAATACACTCCAACAGCAGTAAGTCCAAGAGCCCCCGTACACCACCTTTCAAAATATCAGAAACGGAGGAAAACGTCCTTGAATTCAAACCAGTTCAGGGAAGCTTTGTTTCTTTCAGTTAAGATTCTTATTGTATTCAATTTTTATCAGTGAATGCTTCAAAGAACGATTCAGGATAACTCTGGCAAATTCACTGCTGTGCAGCTGCCTGAAGAACAAACTACATACCCTGGAGACACAGACATCCCATACCTGATTATCCACAAATAAGTGCCTGCTGAGTCTTCCACATATGCTGAGCACTGTAGATGGGAAGAGAGAACAGTGGGATATGCAGACCTACAGATCTATTCCATAAACATAGCACCTAACAAAAATCATGTCCTTGTGTCCTGTACCTGCCTCCTTCCCTGTATTTCAGCCTTCGCCACTTAAGCATTTTGATTTATGTATGCAGAAAGGGTTGCAGGTGCAGATGAAAAAGGCATGGCCAACCATACTGCCTCCTTCAAAGTATGTGCAGTCCTGAAAGGAAATTATCAACCACATTCTGCTGGCAACTGACTTGTCATTTCCTTTACTATGATTTGCCTGAAGTCACACATGGCATATATATCCAAGCAGATACGGACTGCTCTGTCTCTCAGCAGGTCATACTAGCTACAGTACACAGTAGCAGGATAACTTGGCTCTACGGCAGCAGGATCAGATCTGGTTTGTGTCTGGGTGGTGAGGAGCACAAGTAGATAAGGAGTGGGTGGAAAGGCATGCAGGAGACAGTGACGACACTGATGGGAGAAGTCAGACTTTGTAGGATGTAAGTTTCTTCCAGCCCTTTGATCTTCCCACTGAAAGATACTGAATTTTATGCATAACATCTCAGCTACTCTATAAACTCTTAAGTCCACTTGAAATAACCTCCCAAATGTTAAGCAAACTAGTCAAGAGACTAGCAGCTTTTTAAAAAATATTTGGAATACTGAAATTAATCTAAAGCAAACAAACTTTTGTTTGTGTCTGAAAAAAATGAAGACCATTTGAAATTAGTCTCATAGACACTAAAATTGTCAGTAGTAGCCAGGAGAAACTGACCAAATTCTGCACATTTTAGTTCTCCCCTTCGCATAAATGCCTGCCTAGCTGTTCATGAAACTCTACACTAACCACCAGGGAAACCCAGTGAGGACTGATGAATAATGCACACAAATCAAAGTCCATTCTGTCTGGCTGGGTGACCATAAAATTATGCAATGAACAATACTACTGACTCTGTACATTTGATTTTGAGCCCTGTTAGACAGATGCTTAGGGTCAAAATTGGATGATGAAACTGAATGCATGGAAAGGATCTTACACCAGGGTCCTTTATCCAGCTTTCAACTTCATACCAGGCCAGGTTCACTGCAACTGGCATGCTACAATGCCAGGTTTTCACTCAGCTATACAGGAAACTAAGCTCAGTACCAGAAGATGCCAACTTATTTTACATTACTCAAACTGATCCCCACCCTTCCACACATGCCTGGACTTGATCCAGCCACATACCTAAAAGGAATCATGTGTTTTCTTAAATCCTTATGGTACTGTGTATGTGACATCTGTTTGTTTTTTCCCCAACACAACTTTGTGCAGCAATATGTTGATAAGACTGCTCTTATTTATTTTTTTGTACTTTTTGCAGCACCAAAAAGTTGTAGAGGTCATATGCTAGAAACAGTACAAAATACAGAAGATCATCTCTATTGAAGAACTGGAGAGACCCCATTATTTAGCTGGAGAACAAACAGTTTAACCATGGCTGCACCTGCTTCAAACTGTTCTACTGACCTTCAGACCTTAGGTCAAATCCTTTCTGTATGCATCCCTATTTTGCAATGTTTGACCATGTCCTGCCTTTACCTCCTGGTTCTCAAATTCATGCATGTTTATGGTCTTCTTACTGGTACATCACCACACATAAGGAGGCTGAGTCTATAACTCTTAGTAATGCAAGCAGTCCATGTAACTCAAAGAGTTTGCTTGTATGAGTGAAGGTGAGTAAGATTTAACAAGACTGACAGAACTCTGCAGAACACAACATTTTGATAAATGCTGCTCTCATAGCAGCTTACGGTAGGCACGTTCTAAAACATTTAAACTGATAGAAATTATTCTGATGACTTCAAATATGCACTGAATATGGTTCCAGAACAAACACAAGTTTTTTTGCAACCCATCTGTATCTCAGTCTTTCTTTGTGAGCAAGGATTTCTTTAACTGTGATTTCCCTGACTGCAATCCAAGGTAGATATTAAGAATGTGGCACTGGACTTGTACTATTGCTACACAGATCAGCTGGTTAGATATGGGGCTATGCCATCAGTAGGTTCACCCAATGGTGATAATATTTACTTTACAAACAGTTGCCGCTTCTTTTCATTATTTTCTGCCATTAGAAAGCAGCCTGAGTGTGTGGGAGATGTCAGGACAGTAAACAAACAACAATCTCTGATACTAAGGAAGTAAGTAAGGTCTGTTTCCCCCCAAAAAAACCAGAAGACTACTCAAACAAAAATAATCAATTTTGGGTTCATGCTTTCTTAAAATATGCTTTTCTTCAAAGACAATCCAATAACTCTCAATACTTACCCTAGCAGTTGTAGGGCAATATTTATTCTAACAGTCTTTGTAGGGATAACAGCAGACTGGATTTGAGTTGAAAGGAGATCTAGACCCTTCCCTCTCCCCTACCGCAGAAATAGCTGATAGTAAAATAACAAATTTTCTCCTTTGGGTGGTATTTAATTTATAGAATTGCAAAATTTTTTGGTGAATTTGGCATAAGTAAAATGACACTTCAGCATGATTGGCATTTAGAAAACTATATCTTTACCACATAAGGACGTCAACATTTTCTTTCCTTTAATTTTTTTGGTAGCTACTCTACATCAAAGAGTAAAAAAAAACATATAAGGTTTTGTGGACCATCAAGCTACATTACTGAGTATTAAAACAAACAAAAACCCAAAAGACTAGGCATTCCATTGTGGAAATTAGGTTAATAACCTAAAAGTGATCACTAATTACTTTTCATCATACATCTTTAAATAATTTTCAGTACACAATTATAGACTTGTCACAGATCAGAGGCTAAGTACACATTAAAATGTTAGGTATTAACCATTCTGTTGCTATTAAACACAGCGGTAATCCACAGATAACACTACTGTAATTTGAGTAAGTGTCAAGGTGATCCAGAAGCTTAGCAAATTTTAACTGTCTCAAAAAGCACAACAATCCTGAAATCCTGTCACCTCCAATCTCAAGTGCCAATCTTTCTCTTCTCCCCTGAACAACTTTTCATTCCACCCAGGTTTAAAAAAAAATAACAAAGAATTGCTAAAGACAGACTAACTAAGGAAAATATTAAACCCTAAACTCCAAATGCCTGCTTAACCAATAGCATGACTTTCCTTCCATCTGCATTCAGCCACATTCTTGAATTTAGTGTAGCATCATGTGCACAAGTCCTGTGGTGAAATGGGGTTGACAGTACTAAGTGACAAGAGGGACATACACTGGCCTATTTCCTTAGGACAATTATCACTCTGAACAGGCATTTCATATTAAAGCTGCTGCTTCATCATCTAACACCCCCTACCCTTCTCCCTGGCACTGCTTCCCAAAGAAGTCAAAGTCTTGTTTGCAAACCCAGAGGTTCCATCAATTCACGTGAAGTCAGTCAATAGAACTAGTACAGTACTAGTCAGGTTAGTGTCACAATTGTAAACACAATTTCAACCACAAATTGACATAAATGAGGTCAGAATCCACTTAAAATGCTAACACAGACATTTGCATTGTGTTTAACTAATGTAATATAAAACTGGCATCATTTATACTATTTCAACTTTGAGTACCAACTAGCTGTGAGCTGCCCTGCCTCACATAAATCGGCATTAAGAACAATACAAGATTTGGACCTGGAAGCCTCAAGACCCTCAAGGCAGCTTTTTCATTGCTTTGTAGTTTGTCTGGGCAATTATCTCCGTGAAATGCAGTGCAAAGCCCTACTACTCTGATTTGGCAGTGAGCTATGAGTCAACAGTCTTTGACCTACCCAAAGAGGCTTCTACACACTGAGCTGCAGCATCTCTTTATTTCTGTATAACGGTTAGTGGAAAACATTTTGAGATATTTGAGTAAAAGGTACTATAGAAATAGAAAGTACTGTTAAAGTAAATTACATTTCTCCAGGCTTTGAATTAAGAACCACAGTCACTCCTAATGGATTAAAACATGACATGTTTTACTTACCTCCTACACATGCTTGTATCCTTTTATAAAAGGCTAATACAGAAATTCTTTAATAGCCTTCCATGCATTAGAAGAGCTAGATGGTCTATGATCATCAATACACAGATTAAGAAGCACTTTAGGGGCTGGATGAAGCCAGCCACCTCATTACATATGGCCCACAGTCACATTAGCGTTATCCTACAGTAACATGACAAAAACAAGATTAATTTTAATGTTTGCTTTTTCCCCTCAAAAAGGTATCAAAAAGACCTGTCTAGACTTTAGGAAGCAGAAGGTTTCCAAACTTAAGTCTAAGCCACAGTAGACAAGAGGACTGCTGTCATTACAAAGCTATGATATCTCTGGGCATTGCTTCCTTCCGTACAGATAGGAAAAGCTGTCTTTTTAAGGGTCTGATCTTCTTTCTCCTCCAATGCAGCCTGGCCAAATTGCACAATGACTTCAACAGAACATGATCTGAACCCAGACCTGCACCTAAAAATTATGTAAGAACCTAATGGTTGTTAGGTTAGATGAGTTAATAGAAATTCAGGTGGGGCCAACACTCGGAAGTAGAAAGCTGAGTAAAAGGAGGGGACTGGTTTTGCTTTATGCTTTCCTTAAGATAACTATTTGAGTATTTTTTTTTCCTCAACCTAACACCTGGGACCAAGATAGAGAGAAAGGGCTGCTGCTTAGACCCTGAGAGCAGAAGAAAACCCTCAAAGGCTCATTAACTGAAGTGAACCAGGCAGTGCCATGAAAGGCCACATCAGCCAGTCTTCCTAGGACTCCAGAGTAAAAGTATCATGGATTTTTAGCACACGATTCAACCACCCAAAAAGTTTGATTCCTGAGCATTCCTGAAGAGTTGGTGTCCCTTTTCTACAAATGTGGAAATGAATGCCAAAGATTTTGTCTACCTTTTATTAGCCAATTTGTAGCCCCAGTGTACAATTTTTACAGTACTTAGACTTGCAGGGTATTTGATACATACAAAACATTCCTCCCATTGACCTGTTTTAGCTGTAGCTGCTCAGCACTTATGCAAATCAGGCCTCAGGGGAAACAAGAAACATACAATTAGTGACCACCCTTGAAAAGTTTGATTAAAGTGTGTTGCCAAGCAACACAAATTGTGGCAGAGACAGTGATAAAATTCTATTCTCTATAGAGAAGCCTTACATGCCTTTGTGACTATCTTTTCCTCTTCCTGCAATCCCCTCTTTTATCCACTGTGTCCCACAACCTCTGCAATAAAATGAGTGTGTGCTAAATTAGTGTCTTTTCCCACACAACCCTTGCACAGGCAATCATATTTCTGGTATTTCTAAAGTGTTAAGATAACTTTAGCTTGTGAGCGCATATGAATTCCTCACTTGCCTCTCCCCTACTCTTATTTTTTAATAAAGCTAAAAAAATTTCTACCAAATGGCACAATTCTTGTATCTACCAAAGTGATTACAAGGTTAGGTCTTTCCTCTCTTTCCCATTCCTACCTGGTTCTCAAACCTAATTTTCTCCTCTCTTTCCTTCTCTGCATCCCCCATTCCACAGTACCTCATTTGGGCACAATCTCCTCCGCACCAACTGTCTGCTTGTCTTCCCACCCCAGCAGCTAGCACAGCTGTCTCCACCCAGCCAGCCAGTCCCAGTTATAGCAGATCCCAAAATCCAGCCCAAAGCACTTCATTTGATAAAGATGTAGATTTCAAGTTTATCAAGGAAATCTGTTTCTGTCAGATGCTGACTCCATTTTTATCACACTTATATATGCAAATACATGTATGTGTGTGAAGTGGTATACATCTGTGTACAAATGTGCATAATATTTGCAACCACCATAAACAGGAATGTAATTTATATGACGGAACAACAGCAGATCAGATCAAATAACCTGGGAAGAACCCAGTGGATGAGACATGAGTGCTTCCTTTGAGAATGGGTTACTGAAGAGCTTCTGGAAGTAGATGATGGGATATGCCTGGGGAAGTGAGTACCCAGATCAGCAGTTGCAGCAGTAAAAAGAAACGTGAGGAGAGGGGCAGGCACTGAACTCAGCAAGGACAGAACCAGGGGCCACAGCTATTTCGCTGAGCCCCTGCTTTTTAGCAAAGGTCCTGAAAGAAAGTAATCCCAATGGGGGAAGACTGTGAAGCACTGGTTAAGCTCTAAGCTCCTAACACCCATGGACACTTCTTGTTCCGGATTTTTCACACTCTCCTCCATTCTTTGGCAAAGGATTCTCAGAACTGCTCCATGCCCCGTTATCCCATACCCTGGATGCAGGGGCAAACAACTTTGGGAACTCTTGATCTGCAGCAATAGTCAGCAGCAAAAGTATTGGAAAAAAGAATTAAATAATAGGCAGCAAAGAGAGATCCTTCATCTAAAACCTTCCAGCCATTACAGCTAGAGGTTTAGGAATCTCCTGAGCCAGGGGTTCCACTGTATTAACCTGGGAATAACTGAGAATAATAACATCTTCTCACACTTGCTCAAGTTCCCTTGGTACCTGCAGAGCAAAATAAAGCCCACGGCTCTCATCTCTAGGACGAGACAGCCTACAGCTAGTACAAGTCAGATGTATATTTAGCAATATCAGTGGAGCTGTGCTGACTTACCGTGCACAGTATCATTTAGGTTGGAGTAGCATCCAAAAGCTCCAGTTAGGACAACAGCTCCATCCTGTCCAGAACTAGATGAATACCTACAGTCACACGTGCCCTATACCAGGGAGACAGGCCAGGCTGCCTTCATATGCTTCTAACTGGGCGCTCCTTGAAAATGATCCTGAGTCTGCAACATGTGCAGAATGCAGCTGTTTGTATACTCCGCTGCACCGGAACATGAGAATTACTTTAATCTATCCCTTGCGAAATGCCCGCCTTGCCAATATACCAAAGGATAGAACTCAAAGTCTAATGATAAGGTATAAAACATACTTTCATCCTCCAGGCTCTAAGTATTTGATGGGCTCATCAATTTCTGCCTATCATAAAAAATTTGATCTCAGCCCTGTAGGCTCAATAAATAGAACATTCATAGTTCAGACATCTTTAATGGCCTGTAGAAAGTTGCTAGCTCCATCCAGCTTTTTCAGGTGACATTTTGAACTTTTTCTCCTTTTGGGGAGGAAATTAGGAGAAGAAGAGAAAAAAGAAGAGGTAGTGTACATTCATCTTCCTCCTTTTTTATCGTGCATCAGAAGGAAATTGACATTTTCCTGGAGACCACTGGTATTTAATATGCTCTTGAGTCAGCCTTTTCTGATACCACCTTTCCCTGTGCTTTTTTCATTGAGATATTTACATGTTACTTTAGACAGCTTATATAAGAGTCTTCAACAATGCAGAAATGCTGAGCATGAAAATATGAGATCCATACTGTCATTTACATCATAACTAATCAACTCTAGGAGAGGGATCATTAAGTTCATCATAAACATCTTTATAAAAAACTGTTTTGAGGCTGATAAAAGAATGAAAGCAAAGTCCAAGTCCCAAGTTCAAATTATGTATAAATCCCATTCTGTAAATAAAAAGTAGAACATTCTCTTGGGAGCAGTGAGAAATAAAACTAACTGTTGCCCTTCTTCGGAACAGCTATGTTAGGTAAGGCACAAGGGAAAGGAGGCCACATAAAACACTTGTAATATTTCAGCATCACCAGAGTTTAACCTGGAAAGGCTTTTACTGGAAAGCTTCCAACTCTGCCAGCTCTTTGTTACATAGTGGATTTTATTCCACAGCTGAAGACCTTCAAAATAACAAAACCATGCAAAGGAAAAGCAGATTGACTTTTTGGCAGGAAGTCAATGTGCAAATACTAATGAAATAATCTTAGTAAGCAGTCAGACTCCTCAAAGGTCAACAGCTACATAGTGAAGAACTTTAGAGCATTTAAGTTATTAACAATTTTGTCTTCAAGGATTGACAGTTTTTGTGCTTTAAGTTAAGGGTTTAAAAAAAAAAAATATCAAGAGTTGATGACTGAACAGACAAGCTCTGTCTATCTCTAGCTCTGCGATTCTTCAGATAAAAAGACTGCCTTTTTCCTATGGAAGCTACCAACCCGATTCCTATCTATTTAGGACCAGAACCAAAAGCAATTAGGAAAGTGGACTGTCATCAATGCTCTCTCTCATTTGTTTCTGGCAAAGTCCACTATGAAACACCCAATCTCAGTGCTATCTTCCATTGCCAGCATCCTCCCTGTTAGTCTATATCCTCATTCTTTTATCTATTCTTCCACTCTTCCTTTATTCCACCCCTCACAACTAAATACTCTTTATCCCCTTTACTGGTGTACTCCTGTCCTTTTTCCCTCCTAACTCAGAACTAAGGAATGAGCGCAGGCAATGACAGAGGGTGAAGAGAAGAAAATTATGCTCAGGAAAGACAGTGAATGACCTTAAAACTGCCTAAGCTTTAAATATCTTAGGTGAAAGTCACTTGCTGTCCCTGCAGTCCAACTTTGGTAGTGAAAGTTAGTGGTAAAACCTTCAGCAGTTTTAATGGGATTAGAAGCCACTCTCCAAGCAGAATTAACCACAGCTTAGGTTTTCCAGTTACTCAATTACTTCCAGTTACACAGCTTCAGTTCTCATTTGTACCACTTTAAATGACGGAGCGCTGATAAATTTACTGTCTTGCACCTATATGGCTCAGGATGAGTCCTACTGTGCTACTGACAAATATAGTATCAATGGCATGTTGATAATTAAGACAATGACATATTTTCATACTTAGGGACACCGCTTCTATTAATTGCACATGAAAGAGCATTTTGTCCCACTCTTGATTGTATTACTTTTAATTTTCTTAAGTTGGAAACTTAAAAAAAAGGTCTTATTTTCTTGATGCTACTTTAGATGGCCCCTTCATTTTGCAAATCTCCATAAGTGTAACACTTGCCTTTTTGTAAATCACAAGGGAAAATGTGCATGTAAGGTAGGGAATCTTCTTGCCTATGCTCAGAAATTGTATTGGATAAATTTAAACTAGGTTTACTTTAGCTTCTTCCAAATAAACAACCTAAATTAATACAAACCAGGTTAATTTCATTTTACAAGTGCCTATACAGCTTTTTGTAGCCCTTTATTGAAACTGATTTATTTAAAATCACTTTTTATTTAGAGTTTGCTTTTAGAACATGATATCCCTAGCCAACAGAAAATCATAAACACAAATACAAAATACTAGGAAAGATTACTGAATTTCCACTCCTCACTGTGCCCATTTAGAACAGCTCAAACGTGGAAGGGTTGAAGTGTTTCTTCCTGTAAAAATGGTGGGGGTAGATCTCATTTCCACTTAATGTACTATCCACTTTTTAGCTTCCTTATCCCTAACACAGGTCAACTATGAAAGAAATGTGAACTAAATCCTAACCTTCCATGAACCATGGAATCAACAACAACTTAACCTTTCTGATCTAACACTTTACTAAAGAAAAGAAAAGCTTAAGAGAAACAAGATGGGAGCACCCTATTTCTGGCTATATTGATGTGTTTGGGATTGCTAGTCAGATCCCATCAGTTCCAAATCAGAGTAATAAAGAAGCCGAAATGAGAATTCTGATCTGCTAGTTGGATTTCTGCATCTCACCACCAATTTGAAACATACAGAAAGTGAATTCCACACTGGCACAGTGCCCTTTCAACTTGCACATCAAAGCACTGCCTCTTCAGACAAAGATACGTTCAAGTTGAGAAAGCCTCAAAGTAACGTCTATATACCTCATCTATTTAAAGAGTGTCATCGCTGCAGACAGAACAAAATGAAAAGCTAAGCATTATAGAGAAAGTAATCTCAAGGAAAAGCAAAGGTACCTCAGATGAGACATGTAAATGGAGGTGGGAAATTAAGTGGTGCAGATATATAGGTTTAATGTCCAGCATTAAGACATTTATATAAAAGGCAAGAGCTGTTGACTATGATACTACCTAAGTGCAAATACAGCAAGTCTGAAAGAAACACAGACATTTTACCCAATCTGTGAGAAAGTGGCACATACGTGGACTTGGCAAAATTAGAAATATTTCACCGATGTATTTCTAACTCTACTGCTATAGCACTCAAAACACACTGATAGTGAAAACTGCTCCTGAATAGCACAGTAAGTTCCAAGCTTAGAAGCACTTACTGCAGTAACATGGTCTGTTTCCCAACATCTTTGCAGTCCTTGGAGAGGTGTAGATGCAGATTTAATGAGCAATGCATACCATCTGTTAATGTTGCCTTTAAAAGCAACTGAGAAAAAAACAGCAATACCGGGAGTGCAAGAGATGGCACAAGTTTTAAAAAAAATGGACCATCAATAATAGGGTTCTCTGTGTATGATTGCTGTAAAAACAAATACCCAGAAATGAGCAGACTACATGTTTATTTTGCAACTGTTAAAATATTTAAGTCAGTCTTAAACCTGGATTAGAACCAAGCAATAAACATTCAGGTTAACAGAGCTAGCGGGCATATTACTTCTGATCAAAAGCCAAACTCACCAAAATGATGCATCCCAGGACCTGATCTTGCAGTAACCATGCTCTGGGCTAGCTCCTTTCTCTAACAAACTAGAACAGATCTTTTGAGACATGCTGATTTACATAAATACAGTATCTGGCTGCTTGTTAGTTTACACTCAAGCCAAGCAGGTAAAAACTGCTATTATTCTAATAGTAGTATTTCTCACTTACTCAGTGGAGTTATTTATAACTACTTTGGATGCTAGACAGTGGACAGTCAAGCCCCTGGCCCCTACAGTGTCTAAACAGAGAAAGCTAAGTCTGACAGCACAATACATTTTCAGCTACTAGCTAGGGTGATTCAACTTAACTCTGTGAAGCCATTCCATAGGCAGTCACAAATGGATCCCAGGGATACAGAGAAACTACCTGGTGTCTATCAACTCAACAAATGCTCCATTTGTTTGCAATGTGGACCTGATTAGGTAGGAAGAACTGCTCAGTGGCTGGCCTAAGTGCTAGCTAAAGATCAGGGTACTGTTTTCCACCCTACTGTCGGCCTATAATTTAGACCCAGGTCTAAATCACTTCCAACATGCGGTTGAAGCTTCAAAGCCTGTCTATGAAGCTGCAAACATACACTGACTCCCTTATGTTGAGAGTTTAACTAGTGTCTAGTTCTCACAAATTAGTCTTCTATAGAACATGACCTGAGGACAGGACTCATGTTTAGCCGGTATCAGGTATTTCTATCGTAAGAGGTCACTTTTCCCTTTCAGTTTCACAATAACTATTCTCATTGATCTATTCACCTCAGCGACTGTTGCTTTCACTTATGATGCTGAACTTTGATTTCCTATAGGATAAGGACTGTATTTCCTAATAGCTGGCAGGACAATAACTTCATCTTTTTCATCCAGTCATATACATTTCAGTCTTAAATTAATATTTTCTTCTTCCTCAAGAGAGCTTTGAGAAATTGCCAAAAATCCATTTAAATGCTTTGGGTTTACTTCCATAGTCCCAGTTTTATTTGAACACAATATTAAATCTGGAGGGAAAGAAATAACTGGAGGTCGATAGCTTGCATGATGAGTTATCTTTGGCCTACTTTATCCTACACAGCTTTCTGACAAGAACAGATGTAAAAGCTCTTTGCAGTCCTTAATCAAGACATACTATTACTGAGATAACCAGAAGGCAAAAGAATAAGCCAAGTCACCAGGGTTCAGAACCAGAGATGGTTGTATGAAATAAAGTGTTTATTTTAATCACTAGAATTCCCTGACAGAGTTTAAGTCAATTATAAAGTTAAAGCCATGTTACCTTGCTGTTTGTTAGGATAAACAGGTAGAATACATTTGTAGTAATTCAATAATCATAAAATTTTATGACATACTGACCCTTTAAATCAGAAATGCATTATTTTTCAATTATTTTAATGGGTTATTAATTTATACAAATTACAAATACAGCTTAGTCTCCTTTCCCAAGCAGATTCATGCAAGTGCAAGTAAGATGCAGATGTATACTTCCCTTGGACTTTTCCACATCTTCTGTAGTGAACACAAAAGCAAAAAATTTCTGTTTGTTTTCAGCATATAATAAGAATTAAAAACACATTCAGAGCAAGACATAATTAGATGACAGTTCAAGCGTGCTTCCTATTGAAGAGGTAGTCACACTGCAGTTTAAACAAACACCAAAACCTAGCTGTTTAGAGCTAGACTGTTGTCATTATTTATTCAATGAAAACCAGTTTCTTCTTCTGTATGTCAGGTAGACATTGCATATATCCACACCAATCTGGCTGGCACCAGGTACTTGACTCATTTCATCAAAGGAAATAATTTTTAAAAGAATGTATTTTACATTCTTCTAGAACTCAAAATCAAACTCTTCTTTTTTTAATTACACTTTTAGAATGGAGTATTTCACAAAATTACAAATGCCTGAAAGCCAAAACAATTCCAGTTTGCAACCTTAAGCACAGATGTGGTAAATAGGGCCCAAAACATGTACATGAGGGGCTCCATCCCTCTCCTTGCCTAATGTAAATCTATCCACTCAGATTAAATGCCCCCACAACTCTCCCAGCCACAATCGCAGTCTGATTTCTTCAACATGCTATTCCCTCTCCCCTAATTCCTGTCTCTCCCATACTGTACTTATGGAGATCTGTTAAAACTCTCTTCATGCATCTTATTTACAGATCCCTGCTGAAACCCAAACCACTACACTGTTATGCCCAGCATTTCTTCATATCTCACTAGATGAACTGTTTCCTCATTTCTTTCCTCTCTTTTTTTTTGGGGGGGGAGGGAGGTACATTGTTTTCACCTGGGGAAAACTTCTTACACCTGCACAGAAATTAAGTACTGAAATTATGTCTAACTGTGCTACATCTCTGGGAATAACCCTGAGCCCTGATACTCCAAATACTGCGCTAGTTTAGAAAACATAATTTCCCAAAAGCTTGAACAGCCATTTTGCTTTTGGCCACATTTTCAAATGTCAGTAAAACCCACTTGAGGAGACAACCACCACTGTTAACAGCAGGCAGACTGAAGGGAGATAGTGGCTATTTTGACAGTTAGGGACAGTGGACACCATTTGTAACAAAGTAAAAAACAAGATTTAATTTCTATTGTTCTTATTTGAGCTTCTACCAATGCCAGCTCATATCTAAACATAGTAAAGCTTTCTTCATCCACATTCATTTAAAACAATACACACTTTTACTGTGCTATAGAATAGTATAAATAAAAAAGTATAAAGTTCACTTCCATTCAAGAACAGCCAAGATCACTGTCTCAAAGAGCAATAAATAATAGGATACTGCTAACACCAAACATCAAGAAAGATAGTTAAAACCATTACAAATCCATATCTCTCAGTAACTTAACAATCTATAGGTTCAGTCAGTTTAAAAGATCTAGGAACAGGGGTTTAGTGGATTAGTAACAACAGACCATTAATCTCTGCAGCCTCAATTTTAATCCAGCAATGACCAAAGTGATTGAAAATCATTCTGACCACATGACTAGAAAAGCTCCTAAGCACGGTTCTCTCACATACCTGAATCTCAGCAGCAGAGGTCACAGTATGTTTCTAATGGGACTATTTACCAAGAGACTTCTGCTTAATACTTAACTAAACTCAATGCCAACTTTTTTGGCAGAGTAATTCCACTGCACACTACCTCTGTGAACTAAGGGCTGATTTGAAGATTTTATGTTACACTTTATTTCAGCCTATATTAGCAAAGCTTGCTTTTTTCCCTGGCAAAATATCCAAAACAAACTTGTGTAAAACAAATACTTTTTTTTTTTCCTACATAAGATTTTAAATAAACGTGTAGGAATTGATGACTGTCATTCCAAGCAAATGCCAGGAGATTATTTCTGTACAGTTTATATAATATCAGTGAAAGTTATATGCAAAACACTTGAGAGTTTTAAAAATAATGCAATAGTATTATGTTATATACCCTGTTTTTATACATAAGAAATGCTATATTTCAAAGATTTTAAGTTCTGGAGTATTGACTGACTAGAATCAATTCTTAGGTGTCCAGTAATGTGATGATATTATGTGATCAAGACACACTTCATCATTTGGTCCTCCACAACAATTATCAGGATATCAGTAAAGCAGCCATTGAAAGGGAGACCTTTCAAAAAGGATTTAAATTCAATTGCTATTTGCTGTGGTCTGAAATCTGAGTCACAAGTTCTTCTTCAGGAGCATTAAAAGGAAAATGCTGACTACCTTGTCAGACATGCTCTTTTATTACTGCAAAGTAAGTAAGTATTTAAAAACATAAAAACACAGTAGACATAGAAGGTCCCAGTTACACAGAGTAAGAACTAAATATTGGAGAGTTACAAGCATGAGTTACGAGAGTTACTTGCTGCTGTTTGTGAAGCATCAAGTAGAGCCAGAGCAGGACAATGGCTGGAGGAGAGAAATGAGAAATCTTGCAGGGTCTGTGCTCTTTGGTACTTATAGCCCAAATATATAAATATGATGTAAATGTATTGTAGAGCTTTGTCCAGCCATATTTATAAATAGTGCAATACTTAAGTAAACTTTCTTGCCCATGGTAGAAATTTATTCATAATACCATATATGAAGCCTTCCATCATTTAAAACATGAAGAATTTTTCTACTGATACATACTGACTATGCTACCACCTTCTCTCAGCAGTAGAGAAGACATGTTTGGCTTGTTTTGGTCCCAGACAGAAGGACAGACAGAACCTCAAGTATTTTTATATATCCCCCACAAGAAGTTTCCTATATCAGTCTGCCTAAACTCTGCTTATGCAATCTAGACTGTGCCAGCTGCTTGCACAAAACTGGCATGAGGTTTCCCAAGCACCACTGTTGGCACCACCTGGTAGAGTGGGTCTTCCCTCATCACGCAACACAGCTGTGCTGGTGTCCATCCACCAGTCAGGCCAGGCAGCCCCACAGCCCAGGTCTGTACACAGGATGTTCTCTTTGTATCAGGACTTGAGGTCTGATCAAAATAAAATTAAAATTTGTGCTGGAAAAAAAGTGGAATGGAAATTCACATATGAAAAGCATTGTGTATTACCGCTCATCTCTTGCTATCTCACTTTTTAGTTTTTTGTTTTGTTTACCATAGTCCAGGGGAAATCTGTTTACTATTGTGAAAAATGGTGTCTGTTCCATTCAGGGCATCCATAAAGTGAGAATTAACAAATTACAATCAAGATTACTTTAGTTCTGATTGTACAGTTTCTCTTGCTATGTTAGTCACACTAGAAAAGTCCTACCTTCACTTTACCACACAAAGACTGATATGATTTCACTTGGATAAAAAACTATTTTCTACACAACTGTATAATTTAATCAGAGATTATGAAAATTTCTGCTCATCTCATCTGGGCTTTTCCAAAGATTTTGTATTATTCATGTATTATACTACTGCTACTCCTTGCTTCAGCAAAGCACTTCAGCATATCCTTAATCTGTTTTATACAATTACATATTAAGACTCAGATACAGCAAAACACTTAAGCATGTCTTTTAAGTTTTGCATTTTGCTGAATCTGTGTATTAATGTATCACAATAAAATCTAAAGAGGTTGACTAAGTTTTTAGCTCGCAAGTATGAAAACATACTTATGCTACCTAATAAAAATAAATCATATTATTTATTACTCTGTTTTGCATCCTGTGTTCCACAGTGAGCTAAATACCTGTGACTCTAGAGCAAAGGCACAATTACAGACTGGCAAAGATGAATTGTTAACAACTTGGAGAGAGTGCCAGGGGGGCTACTGAAGATAAAAATTATGCATCTGCAGATAACTTTAAATCCCACTTGCAATTACTAACTGCTACATAGTACCCTCAGGATCATCTGGGCAAACGAGAGGAGACTGTGGAGTCCTTGTAGATTACTTTGTTTTCCAGCAGGCACAAAAAAATACTATAACAATAAGATACCACTTATAAATATGAATGTGGAAAAAAAAAAAACAAAACCACAAATGGTGAAGCCAGTTGAATATACTGGAAAATAAAAAGCAGGAGTTACAGACATCATGGGCAAAATGCCCTGGGGTGAGGATTTCAACCCCCAAAATAAATTCACATATGTGTATACAGCATATCCAACAACTGCATCAGTATGTAAAGGAACCTGTTGGTCTGCTGAGAGACCAAATTTCAAAGAGAAAATTTAGGGCCCGAACCTCTGGTGCCCATTCGTTACTCACAGTCACAATAAAAACATAAAGAGGCCAACTGAATGAATGTTAATAATTTAAGCAGAATTTAAATAACACATGATTATGGAGGAACCTTGCGTGAGTCTGAATTTTACCTTAGTATCACACTGACTCCTGGAAACCAATTAAACTTAAACTCTAATTCATATAATTCTTAAATATACCATAATTATACCTCACAATAACTTCACTGCTATTACTATGAAGAGAAAAAATACCTTGTAATACACAGGCAGAGACAGAAGAAGGGATCCAGCCTCTGAGAGGAAACACCAGGCCCCATTCTGTGACCCTTCATTCCCGAGGAAGCCACACAAGTTTGAACACTTGAGGATAAATCTAGCTGAAGCAAACTGCATGAAGTCAGGAGGCAAGGGAGCAGAAATGACCACGAACTTGCTGCTCAGCTGGGCTTCAAGATCTAGAGGCTTAAAAATGGTCATTTTAGGTTTCCTGGCGCCAGACTGCCAGGTTTCATTGTCCACTGAATTCGTAGAGTGTGCCCAGCTGCAGCCGTCCCCTCTCCAGTCAGAAATCGAAAGGCAGTGTTAGCTCGTAGCTCACCGAAACCGTTTTCAGGAAGATGTTTCTAGAAGTTTGCAAGGGCGGGCAGTGCCACGAGGGCGGTAACTTTCCTGCGGGGCACAGCCTCTCGGTCTGCCCACATGAGGAGCAGGTGCAGGGGACAGCCACGCAGGTCAGCCACCCTCCTGCCATCGCCAGGCATGTCTGTCGTGAGGAAACACGTCCCCGGCGAGGAGGCAGGTCCGTGGTCAGGCTGGTGGGTCCAGTCAGCGAGGCGAGGTGAGGTGAGGAGCAGCAGGGCACATGGCTGAGGGCAGGTGAGGGACCAAGCTTAAAGGCAGCTCAGCACCGCTGAGGCACCAGACATGGCTTCTTGCAGTTCTCTCCACAGCTTGACCCAAGGCTACTCAGCTGTGCAGGATTAGAGCTGACACAGAAGCAGCAGCCAGACCCTGGGAGTAGTGGACGAGGCTGCAGAGCCTGTAGGCTCATCCCAGGGCCTGTCACTGCCTTCCCTCCTGACCCTGGTGCCATGGAGGCCTCGTGCTCCCTCATTTCAGTGAGGTGATTCACTGTCTCAGTGAGGTGATTCAGTCTCATACCCTGACCAGAAACAAGGTGTAAGAGTAATCCTAGTGCTGCAACACAGAAATGAGAGCGAAAATGGACTGTAGTTACTTAAATTGCTGCTGGGTGACCTTTCACATGACATTTTACCTCAGTTTCTCCATCTGTTAAAGTGTGGCCAAAATTGTATGCTCCCTGCAAACTGTTCCGAGCCCTGCCACCGTAATTTTTTTTTTTTTTTTCCTTTTGGAATGAAATATAAACACAAAGCTCTTCTCATTCATACCTTTCATTCTTAGAAAAATCCAGACCACACAATCCTATTCAGAGAAATATGCTGTTAGTAGCTGTTCACACACTCCCAAGCAGCAGGATTAGGACCAGCATAGGGTCAATCAAACACCTTTTCTTCCTCCAGCAGCAGCAGCCCTTTCCTTCCATAACTTCAGCCTCCCACATGGGAAATAACACACCTCAGCTGCAAATGATATGACCTTCCACCTATGTATGAACAAATAGCTCATTCTCCATAAAATTTCACTTTCAGGGGACACTACTAAAGTATTGTTATCCTCTTCTGCTAGCAAGCACAAATATTCGGCACTACCTTTTTTCCTAAGGAGAGAAAGTTTCTTTTTTCTGCCATGATGGCAAATGCAAATTAATGCTCTTTCTAGCGGCCCAAACATATCACCTTTCCAAACAAAATTTAGTTGTGGCAGTAGCAATCCTTCCTGACCCACTCCTTCCATTACCCAACTGCCATCCTACCAAAAGTACAGCTATCAGGCAGGGTTTGCTGGAGGACATGGTCATTCCAACATCACTTCAAATGGTGCAGTTTTCCATAGTCACACATACCGAAAGACCTTTCTCTATTACTCATTATCTTTTTCTTGTAGCATGAATAAGGCAAATTCTGTAGCAGTCCTGCTATGCTAGTCTTTCTACCCATGGCAGAACAGAAAAACTCCATTCTGATGACTATTCTTGAAGCAGAACAGGGCACTACAGCAGTTAACAGTAGGAAAGAACTTAAATTGGAAACAAGCCACAAAACTGACAAGAAGGTGTTTTTTCAGAAACTATGTTTCCCTCTAAATCCATCTACTCAAACGCTACTTCCAAAAGCTAGAGATGTCAACACATTTAGAGTGGAAAAAATGGATAATGTTGCTTAGCTTCCTCTTCCATGCACGTGCTTACAAGCCACTTTGGACCAGTCAGTGCACAACTCTATCTGTTCCATACTTAAAAGCCAGATGACAAACATGCAGTACCCTGAGCTTGATCAAGTTAAGCACTAATGATAAAGGGAGGAAGAAAGAATGTCAAAATGAACAGATAATATTATGGGTATTATCTTATCTCTATACTTACCATAGTATCTTGTTAAAAAGTACATTCTACTTATTTATTTGTGAATTACACACAAATGCTGTGACATTTTTCTGGCAATAATATTACAAAATATAAAACTGTGGGGCATTTAAGTTTAATACTAATTTTACTACAGAAATACAAATGTTACAGATCCATTAATTTAAACCAGAAATGTTTTCATGTGGAAAAATACATCAAATGAAAGCATTTCTTTTCTTTAATTCTGACCATGCAGGCACCCAGTACTTGTCTACCTGACCAGAAAAGCTACTACACTACATAGAATATAGGTCTAAAATGCTTCAGTCCTCTATTTTTATGACAGTCATAACTTGCTATTTTGTCTTCAAGAAATTCCATTAAAAGACCCTTGACAGCTTTTTAACCATCAATGATTAAATCAGCAATAAAACATTCTACTACTTTGAATTCAACTGTAAACAGGTTGGGCTGAAAATTCTCCTAAATGCCAGATTATTATCCTTTTTAAAAAATTATTTCCTATTTATTTACCATTAATGTTTCAATTTATGTATCACAATGGCATTTTTTTTTGCTAACTGATATTCTCCACTGTATGGACAGGCACTTTTGCACTTTCTGATGGCATTACAATGGAAATGCAGTCATGCTATACAGTGTTGCCTCTAAACAAGTCATTTAAAATTTGATTCCTATTTTCTACTCCTCCTTCCAACATGATGTATAGTTAAGATAAAAAGAAGATAGGAGCAAAATAACACTTATCACAGAATGTCAGTGTTGTCCATAACTAACTGTCATCTAGTTTTGTCTGCTGCTTGAGCTGGTAATGAGATAATGATAAAACAGTTTTATATAGTCTTCTATTAACAGCCCAGATGGGCCAATCATCCACTTCAGTCTTTGCCATGTTAAGTTTAGCCATAAACAATCAGTAACGATGAAAACAGCAGCTCCCTCCTCAACTAAATTACAAACTTTCAACCAAGAAAGAAAGCGATACTTTGACCAATAGCAACAAATAAGCAAAACAGCCTTTTAGGGTAAGCAGAATTCCTTATTCATTGGTATACAAGGAATATTCATAATGCAAATAGAAAGCCATTTCAATCCTCGCTGAATTTAAAATCTAGCTGTTGTAGATTTAAAAACTGAAACCTTTCCAAGAATATAAAGGGCAAAACTCTATTACATCAGTTGTATCTTAAAGACTTAAATAATACCCTTAAATTGAGAGTGCTTATCTGAGTTGGGGTTTTATTCCTGTTTTTAATACTTTTGTCTTGGAGGCTTGGTATCTAGTTCAACTGCATTAACAATGAGGCAACACAACAAGGTAAAGAGGTCCCTTTGAAAAATGGGTATCTTCATCATTGAGATTTGAAAGTAATAGCAGCAATTACCAGTTTCTTTCCATCAGTTTATTGGAAGGAAAATAGCTCAGCATAATATGTGCAAAACTATTCGTAAACATTCCCTTCTACTACCTTTACATGAGCTAAAAATATATGTGTTGTTTTGGCACTTAGCGCCTATCTGGTCACGCTCTAGCTGTAAAACTAACAATAAAAATAGAATGATGAAAAATACAGGACATGAAAAAAAAAGTAAAGCAGACATTTATAGGAGACTCCAAGGCTATTTCCATAGAATTTTAAAGCAGAAACATCTTCACACCTTTTGAAAAGGCGGCAACATCTCTGAAGTGAGAAAGCATTCAAGCGCTAAGGAACTGAGAGTCTTTGGATCCAACATATGGCCTCCATCCTGTGTTTGAGTGTGAGCAGGAGGATTGAATCCACGTGGATTTTCAGTAACATCAACAAACCCCGTGCAGGCATGAAGGTTTGCCCACACACATGAAGATGTGGAGATGGGACAAAGCAGGAAAAAATACTATAACGGATTGGATGCCAAAAGCTCTTGATTGCCCGATGCACCAGGCTGCATGTTATACCTTCCTATATGTCTAGTGATTACTTCCTCTCATGTATATATATATGTATCTGTGCTATGAATAATTCCTTCCCCTAGGATATTACATTTCTCACTTAAAAGTGCCAGAAAAAGCTATTTCTGTGACACTATTTGAGAATAATTAACTTGGTTTCAACGTTTTTGTCCAAACATAACAATGAACTATTCACTGTTAGTTACTAATGGACATTAGAGCCTTGATATTCTTCTCTTCTACACTACTTTAGCTTGAATTATCTCAGGTTGTACAATGCTAAGAGAAGAAGAGTTATCAGACCTTACAGAGCATCATTCAACAGACAATTCAAGCCCTGGCATAATTTAGAGTTCCTGTAGGACAGCTCTGTGTTATGCCAGGTAATAAGAGCTCAGAGACTGCAGAAGCAGCAAGACAGAAAATGAAGTGCAACTGTACTCCAAATACACCCGTAGCCCTCAATGCCAGGAGATGCCACATCAGATGCTCAATACACAGTGGAATTCCTTGATAGACGGGGTTTTTTTAATACCAGCTTAGTTGTTCATGCCACATGATTTATGATCCCTGTGTGCTGCCAAACAGGCCAAAGAAGTTACATCATAAAAGGGATCTTCCCCTACGTGACTTGAGGATGATGGCAAAGGATGAAAATACTTCCAAATAATAAAGGAGCTGTAGCGATTGCATGAATTTCATCCATATTAGTTCCCACAAGCCAAAACAGTAAGAGGTAATATATCAATTCAAAGGAAGCCACAAAGATGTTGAACATGCAGATTTTATAAAGCATTTTGTTGATGGATTAACAGAAAATGTACACAGAAATCTTCTTAATCAATAGCCATGACAGTAGCATTTTCTTATTTCAATGAAGTATCCTGCAAGGGTTTGAAAACAGCATCCTCATTTTTTTCTTGAAATTGATTGTTAATATCTAGGATCACAAAAAAATTGCTCATGGTTTATACAAATGACTATGCAAGCAAAGGTGGCAGCCATTATGGGATCAACAACATTCCACCTGGAAACACTAATGCTAATTAATTTTTGGTGATCTTATTACCCAGGAAGGAAATTTTGGACATCATACCAACAACTACTATCCTCTTTCTATATAAACAGTATAATCCCTGTGCCATGACTATCTGCATCTTCAAAGGAACAACAACCAGAGAGGTCTTATTTCAGCATTCTATCTACAGGACATCTCCACTTCCACTACCCTGTGTTCCTTCTATGCTGTAGTATCATTAAAAGGAACAAAAGTCAGAATACAAACCATGACTATTTTTTCTCAGACACTACAACTCAAAGGAATAAATATGCATCATGACTTTGAAGGAAAGAGAGGGTTTTCATTTCTTTCTAAAGGATAGAAATTGTTTTCATGGTCCTTCAATCTGTTCTTATTTCTCATTTGCATCTGCACAAAGAAACTAGATTCTCCTTTCAGACAAGCAATTTCAAGTAGCAAAAGCCTTAATTCAGTATGCCAAGAAAACAAAAATATTCAGTTTACGAAGTTCACAGAGAAATTATTTCCCAAACACAAGGGCCAGTAATTAAAAAAATAAATATATATTCCTAAATCTCAGTATCATTTCTTCCAAACCAAGCAATCTATCATACATACACACATGTAACTGACTGATAAAAAATGTTAGGTATAAAATATTTTGAAAAAATATATGCCTCTTTTTAATAGATGAAATCACTTTCCATATACTAAGTCTCACAGAAATTCATGCATGAGCGACACCAAAAAGCCAATTGTGTAACTTCATTATTTATTTTAAATAAGAAACACAGCGTAAGTGCTACATTCAGCATAATTCATATTTAAATGTCATGTAAAAACACAGCAAAAGGCACTGTGACATAACACTGAATCTAATAAGTAAGTTTACTAATACTGATAGACTAACTTAATAGTCCATCAATTCAGTGACTGACATCATCCCTTTGAACAGCAGCCCTTACTTAATAGGCCCTAATCCAAATAACCACTGGAATTAGTAGGAGGGCCATCGCAGGTTTAAATAGACACTGAATCAAGCGTTTGCTAATGTTCAGGAAAGATCCATGCACTGAAGAGCAGTCTCGTATGTTCACTGCTGAAACAACTGACTTAATAAGAAAGAAAAAAAGAAAAAAGAAAAAAATAATACTACCACACTCCCTAATTCACATTCCTGTAATTTGCAGCAGTGTGCTCAACTAGTGGGTTTTTTAAGTAACATGTTGAATGAATGACCAGTGCTGAAGTGCTAAAAATGCACAGTTTCTGGAATCCAGTGTCGAGGCAAACCTTAACAGGCTTCATTACACCTTCTCTTACTTTACACTGCTATCCAGACATCCCGGCTAGATAATATGCTACAAAACACGGTGTAAAAAGGATGACGGAAGAAAGATACAAAGCATTAGTGCCAGTCAGGTATCTACAGATGTTAATCCTTTTTACTAAGATGACAAATACTAAGAATTCCTGAAAAAAAACAAAAATCCCTAGGAAAAAAAAAAAAAACAATTAAAAAAAAAAAAGAAAGGCTAAAGCATGCACACATCCTCTGTGTGGGTAAAATGAATTATTGGAAACCACAGCTTTAACCATACAGCAAAAGCATCCCACCATTCACTTATTCACTTTGTTCCCCAAAAAAAGGAACAAAAAAAAAGAAAAAAAGAACAGAGAGATGGATGTCAGTCTCTTCTTAGTGCTAGAGGGAGATGGAGAGCGACGAGAGCCCCTGCAGGACTGATCCCACTATCGGTTTGAGAAGCCTGGGTTCCCATGTCTGAAGATGAGGGAAGGAGGGGGGGGAGATAGGGAAACACTGGCAGCTAAATGCGTGGCATAAGGACCTGCACAGAATGGGACAGCTTCTTTCTGTCTCAGGATATTACTGTCAGAATGGCCAAGAAAGCGATGAGCTTCATTTTTTTCCATTCTCACTGTGGTACTTTAAGAAGTGCCTAATTTGAAGAGAACTGGACAGGTGGCATATCATGCTGAGCTAAATAGATAAGTGTGAGATTTAAATGACAAGAGGCAGCAGGTTTTGCTGTTCTAAAGAGCGACGGAGTGAATTATTCTGATGGTACCAATGGGCACAAGTGGAAGGTCAGCCTGAGGTGCTGCCAGTGTCACCCGGGTGCCTGGTAGCAGATGGTGCCAGTCTGTAGGGATAAAAGAAGGGCGGACGTACCCCGTGGGCCGATAGCAACACTATTTGCTCAGGAATAAAAAAGTTCGGGGGCAGGTGCAGGCAATACAAATTAACATAGATGCTGCCACCCCAAATGTTAGTGTAAGTGTCACCAGTCCAAGGGCTGTAAGGGTGATCAGCCAGGAAGTGCTGCAGAAAGCGCAGTGGGGGCTGGCACTGCCAGAGCGAGATGCTGCAGGTGCTGCTGCCTGGGGGCTGCGGCTGGGAGATGGCCCAGGCCAATCTCTGCACGGTCCCAACGGAGCTTTGGAGCTCCCTCTCCCTAAGCTCCTCCAGGCTGGACACCGAGATGTCCACCAGGACCCCATACCTCCCCCTCGGCAGTGCCTTGCCTGTGTTGCTTATGTTCCCGTTTCCGGACTTATGCAATGACTTGAGGGCAGAAGCAGCCTGCAGAGAAGTGGAACAGCAGGAGACGTAGGCAGCCTGGATCCCTGTGGGGCTCCCTGAAGTGTCCCAAACTAGAAAACTGGCCACCTCCCCACTCCTGCCTCCTGCAACATAATTATTCCAGCATGACTGACGTGACAAATTAACAAGGCAGCCAGGGCTTTTGCAGCAGAAGGGAGTGTTTTCCCCAAGAATAAATTGTTCCAATCCTTTACGCTAGACACCCGGCCGTGCCTATTCATTAATTGGACAAGCTCTGGTGACAACTGAAATCACCCGACTTCTACATACTGGAGGGGAGAGAGATATCTGCAAGCTTAAATGAGAAGCCTAAAGCTGGAATCCCAGCCACCAAGGAGTTCTTTGAATGGGACTTTTTTTTTTTTTAATTCATTTTCAGAGCACGGCCACAGTAAAGCTCCTTTTAAAAGCAGAGGCACGTTCTTCAGTGTTATTCCTCCCTTTGCAGACCCTGAACTGTGGTACCAGAACATGACAACTCCGCCAATGAACCGCAGACCTTTTAAGATCTGCAGATCAGCCGAGTTTAAGAACTTCAGGAGCTATGAAATTCTGGGATTACTGCAATGTTGTGATTAATTATCACAATCAGTTACATTAGGAATTATAAGCATCTGCTTAATCAGTACACTGTGGTTATTTATTGCAACAAATGTATCATAATTCCTACACAGGTATTGGAATTAAGGTAGGGGGAGGAATTGATGTTTGTTGATTTCTGTTACGACCCACTCACAATACATCGTTCATGTATTTTTCAACTGCTATTTTGATTTGGGTTTAACTGTACCTCTTGCCCCTTATTAAGGGGAAGCCAGGGAACCCTGTATGGTATTTCTTTCTCCCTGCGCCCCCGCCGCCCTTTCTGTGCTAGCTGCGTACCTGAAATGCAGACGATGAAATTCGCTTGCAGAAGAAAAAGCACCTCCCAAACAATTTCCATCCTCCGATTCTCATGCCAAGTGCATCCCTCGGCGAAAAAAAATAACAAAGATCAATATCGCAGTTTGAACGATCCCAGCAAATTTCCTTTCGGACTTGCAGACTGTATTCCCCAGATGTGCTGACAACACATGTCCGAGCTCTCTCTCTGCACGGCTCAAGCGAGATCCCTTCCCTTCCTTCACCCTCCAAAAAAGACCACGAAGCCAACCGCCAGCACCGGGCTCTTCCTCCACGAGTGAGAAAAAAATCCACCAGATTTCCCAACAAGACATAGACAACAAACCCCAACTGATCCGGTCCGGAGAGTCTCTATTCCAGGGCGGCCAGGTGCAAGTTAACCCCAAACTCTGCACGTCTCAGCGGGGCAGTGCCAGCATGCCGGGGGGAGGGAGGCGGTGGAGGGAGGGGGTTTCCTCTCCTGCTGCTACAAAATGAGCGGAAAGAGATTAATACCCGCTGCAACGCGTTCGCCACCCCCCCTACCCACACCCCCCCCCCCCGCCCTCAACCCCGCATGCTACCGCACCTCCACCGCGCGGAGCACGTAGCAGCCGGCTCCCTCCAGCCCTGCCGGGGTTTCTGCAATCCCCGGCGAGCCGAGGCGGCTTTCCGCCAGGCGACTGCAGGGGTCGTTCTTGCCCCGCACACGGAGCTGCCCTTCCCCGGCCGGGATGGCCCCGCCGCCACCTCCCGCGACCACCCCCGCGGCCGCGGCCCCACACCCGCGCCGCTCCGGCCCCGCAGCTCGGCGGCACAGCAGCGGGAAAACGCCCCGGGAAGGGGAGGTGGGGTGGGGCTAGGAGCTCTATTACATTGGCGGTCGTGTGTCCCCCTCCTCCCCCAAATCTGAATTGCAGAAGTGCAGAGTCTGCAAGCAGCGGAGGCTTGCGTGCATCGCCGGCCGGCTTCGCTAAGAATACCAGTATTTTAAAACTTATTTAAAGAAGAAGGAAAAGAAAAACCAACCCAAACTTCTCGCGGTTTTGGTGGTAGGAAGGGCAACAAGCGGATACAGCCAAGAGTTAGCGAAGTACTTGCGCTGCAATGCCTATCTAATTGCATTCCCCAATCCACAACACTTCTGCACAGATATTCCCCCCGTTCCCCCCCCCCCCCAAAAAAAAAGCAGCGTCAGTTTTGGGGCAATCTCTTACTTACCCCCAAATCCTCCTGCCTTTTTTTTTTTTTTTTTCAGCTCATCGGATCTGCCACTCCTGCCTGCAGTCCCAAAAACAAATCGAGGTCAAGCTCCGAGCCGCTTGCTGCAGCCACCTACCACCACCTTAGCTGTAAGGAGGTACCATAGCTCGTTGGATTTCCCCCCTCTTCTTCCCCTAATTCCGACTATTTCGCCGTTTTCCCCGAGTAAGAGACCGTGCTGCGGGGTGCCGCGGGCCGGCGGGCGGCAGCGCCGGGCACGGCGGGGATAGCGCAGAACGGGCTGATTTTCCAATATTTCCCTTCTCTGCTTAACGCACTAAGTGCATGGGGAGTAAAAC
>JANHGO010000069.1:91045125-91060741 GCA_024606505.1 Aquila spilogaster
AAAGTATTTTATTTGGAAGGCTCTTAATTTGCATTTAAATTCTGTCACAGTCCTTCTGGTGGCTAGTATCAATAAATCGTTTTATAGCAATCATACAAGGAGGGCCCTATTATCAATCGTATAAATTAGTTCTTTCAAACATAAAGTCTGATTAGGAGATGGAGGTGATACCTGTGCAAAGTCAGTCATAAACCTGGATTAGAAGCATGGAATAAACATTTGGGTTAACAGAGCTAGTGGCCATATTACTTCTGATCAAAAGACAAACTCCCCACACTAATGTATCGCAGGACCTGATCCCCAAGCACACATGCTTTGAGCTAGCTCCTTTTTCCTACAAAGTAGAAAAGATCTTTCAAGTTGCACTGATTTACATAAGTACAGGATCTGGCTGCTTGTTATTTTACACTCAAGCCAAGAGGGTAAAAACTGCTCTAATTCTAATAGATTAGTATTTCTCACTTGCTCAGCAGGATTATAAAGAACTACTTTAGATGCTAGTGGACAGTCAAGCCTCTGGTCTCTAAAGTGTCTAAACAGAGAAAGCTAAGTCTGGCAGAGCAGGACATTTTCAGCTATTGTATAGGGCTATACAGCAGAATTCCATGAAGCCATTCAGTGCACTGACATAAACACAGGGAAACTACTTGGTGTTACTTCACTCAACAAATGCCACAACTGTTTGCAATGTGAACCCAACCAGGTAGAAAGAGCTGCCAGTGGCTAGCCAAAGTGCTAGCTAAAGATCAGGGTACTGTTTTCCACCCTACTGTAGGGCTGTAATTTAGACCACAACATGTGATTGAAGCTTCAAATCCTGTCCACAAAGGTGCAAACTTTACTCAACTCCCCCAAATCAATCTTCTATAGAACATCACAGGAGGCCTGGCCTTATGTTTATGTAATATCAGGTACTTCTGTCATAGGTAAGAGGTCGCTTTTTCTTTTCACTTTCATAATAACTATTTTCATTGACCTACACCCCTCGGTAAGTGAAACTGTGGTTTTTGTTTAGATGATGAACTCTGATTTCCTAGAGGATAAAGACTGTACTTCCTAATGACTGGCAGTGACTTCTTAGGGGATCCCATCTCTTTCATATAGTCACATATTTAAGTCTTATGTCAATGCTTTTATCTTTCTTTGGATAATTTTGGGAAATTGCCAAAAATCCATTTGAGTTTACTTCCACAGTCCCAGTTTTATCTGAACACATTATTAAATCTGGGGGAAAAGAAATAATCGGAGGTCCATAGTTTGCACGATGAGTTATCTTGGCCTACTTTATCCTGCACAGCTTTGTGACAAGAGCAGATGTAAAAGCTCCTTGCAGTCCTTAATCAAGACATGCTACTACTGTGATACCAGAAGGCAAAAAACACCAGGGTTCAAAAACAGAGATGGCTGCATGAAATAGAGAGCTTACTTTAATCGCTAGAATTCTCTCACAGAATTGTAAGTTAATTATAAAGCCATGTTACCCTGCTTTATGTTAGTATAAACATGTAGAATGCATTCATAATAAGTAAATAATCACAACATTTTATGATATACTGACCCTTTAAATCAGAATTGCACTCTTTATCAATGATTTTAATGGGTAATTAAGTCATACTCCATTTTTTCCAGTCAGATGAATGCAACTACAGTTGAAATGCAAAACCTTACTTTCCTACAACTTTTCTACATCTTCTGCGGTGAACACAAAAGCAAAAATATTTCTGCCTGTTTTCAACATATAATGATAGGAATCAAAACTGCAATCAAAGCAAGACATAATTTAAGCATGCTTCCTCTTAAAGGGTTAATTACACTGTGGTTTAAACAAACATCAAAGCCTAGTTGTTTAAAGCTTGACTGTTCTCATTATTTATTCAGCCAAAACCAGTTTCTTTTTCTGTATATGATGTAGATGTCGCATCCACACCCATCTGGCATACACCAGGTACTCAACTCTTTTCATCGAAGGAAATAATCATTTTGAAAAGAATCCATTTTACATTCTTCTATAACAAAATCAAACACGTTTTTTAATTACACTTTTAGAATGGAGTACTTCACAAAACTACACTCGAAAGTCAAAACAATTCCAATTTGCAACCTTAAGCACAGACATGGTAAATAGAGCCCAAAAGACATAAATGAGGGGCTTAATCACTCTGCTTTTCTAATATCAGACCATCCACTCAAATTAGATGTCCCCAGAACTCTCCCAGCCACAATCAGCCTGATTTCTTTTACACGCCATTCCCTTTCCCCTAACTCCAGTTTCCTCCATTCTTTACTGATGACGACCTGTTAAAACGCTTATTCTTTGCACGTTGATTTTCATCCGGGGAAAACTTCCTACACCTGCCTAGAAATTAAGTACTGAAATGAAAATTAGCCATGCTAGGTCTCTGGGAATAGCCCTGAGGGGAGATAGTGGAGGTTTTGATGGTTAGGAGCGGTGGCCACCACTTATAACAAGGAAATGAACACAAGATTTAGTTTCTGTTGTTCTTATTTGAGCTTCTATTAACATGAATTCATGTCTAAACATAGTAAAACTTGGTTCACCCATGTTCATTTAAAGTGAAATAAACTTTTATTACACTATAAAACGACATAAATAAAAATATATGAAGTTCAGTTCAGGAAGAGCTCAGATCAGTGTCTCAAAGAGTCATGAATAATAGGATACTGTTAAAACCAAACATCACAAGGGATGGTTAAAAACATTACAAACCATATCTCTCAGTTACTTAACAATCTATAGGTTCAGTCAATTTAAAAGATCTAGGAACAGAGGTTTAGTGGATTAGTAACAACAGACCATTAATCTCTGCAGCCTCCATTTTAATCCAGCAATGACCAGAGTGATTGAAAATCATTCTGACCACATGACCAGCAAAGCTTCTAAGCACAGTTCCCCCTCATACCTGAATTCCAGCAGCAGAGGTCACAGTGTGCTTTTAATGGGACTGTATACCAAGAGACTTCTGCTTAATACTTGACTAAACTCAATGCCAACGTTTTTTTGGTGGAGTAATTCTACGGCACACTACCTCTGTGAACTAAGAGCTGATCTGAAGATTTTACTGCACACTTTATTTCAGTCTGCATTAGCAAAGCTTGTTGGTTTTTTTCCCCCTGGGCAGAACATCCAAAACACGTTTATGTTTGTTTCTACGTAAGTTTTTAAATAAATGTGTAGGAATTGATGGCTGTCATTCCAAGCAAATGCCAGGAGATTATTTCCGTACAGTTTATATAATATGAAAGTTACATACAAAACACTTAGAGTTGTTTTAAAAGTGCACTAGTACTGTGCTGTGTGCTGTTTTTCTACCTAAGAATGCTGTATTTTCAAGATTTTAAGTTCTGGAGTGTTCTGAAGTATTCAAAGATTAGAATCAATTTTTAGATGTCCAGAGATGTGTTGATATTATGTGATGAAGACACATCTTCATCTTTTGGTCCTCAAGAGCAATCAGTAAAGCAGATGTTGAAAGGGAGACCTTTCAGAAAGGATTTATATTCAACTGTTCTCTGCTGCATTCTGAAATCTGAGTCACGGGTTCTTTTTCAGGAGCATTAAAAGGAAGACGATGACTGTCTTGTCAGATATGCTCTTTTATTACTGTGAAGTAAGGAAGTATTTAAAAGCATGAAGACACAGAAGGTGTCAGTTGCAAAGAGTAAGGAACTTAAAATGTGAGAGTTAGAAGCACAAAGTGTGAGAGTGATGGGTTTGTACAGCACCAAGTAGAGCCAAAGCAGGATAATGGCTGAAGAAGAAAAAGTCCCATGCCCTTTGGTAGATACAGCCAAACTATATAAAGGTGATGTAAATATAGAGCTTTGTATAGCCATTTTTATAAATAGCACAATACTTAAGTAAACTTTCTTGCCACACTAGAAATTTAATCTTAACACCATATATGAATGTTGACCTCATTTAAAACAAGAGGAACTTTTCAAGTGATACATACTGCCCATGCTACCACCTTCCTTCCCTCAGCTGTACAGAGGCCACGTTTGGCTCATGTTGGTCACAGACAGCACGACAGACAGAACCACAAGTATTTTTATATACTCCCCACAGGAAGTTTCCTCTGTCTGTTTGACTAAACTCTGCTTACGCAATCCAGGCTGTGCCAGCTGCTAGCACAAAACTGGCAGGAGGTTTCCCCAGGCACCACTGTTGGCACCACCTGGTTTTTTGGGTCTCTCCTCATCCCACAGCACAGCTGTGCCGCCATCCCTCCAGCGCTCAATGCAGGAAGCCCCACAGCCCAGGCCTTCACACGGCACGTCCTCTTTATAGCTGTACTTGACGTCTGATCTCAATAAAATAAAAATCTGCACTGGAAAAGGAAGCGGAACAGAAAGTCACATGAGCAAATATGGTGAACTGCCACCCATCTCTTGTTATTTGATCTTGTTTGCTGTAGTCCGGGGGAAATCTGTTTACTGTTGTGAAAAATGGCATCTGTTTCATTCAGGGCATCCATACAGCAAGAATTAACTAATTACATTCCAAATAATTTTAATTCTGATTGTACACTTCCTCGTTATATTATTCATACTACAGAAGTCCGTATCTCCACTTTACCACACAAAGAATGAATACGATCAAAACTGTTTTCTTCGCAACTATATGACTTAATCAGAGATTATGAAAATCTCTGCTCATCTAAACTGGACATTTCCAAAGATGTTGCATCATTCATGTATAGTGCCACTCCTAGTCCTTGCTTTGGCAAAGCTCTCGAGTACATCCTTAATCTAAATTATTTCACACAATCGCACATTAAGATTCAGAAACAGCAAAACACTTGAGTTTATCTTTTACATTTTGCATTTTGCTGGATCTATGCATTAATGCATAGCAATGAAATCTAAAAAGAATGACTGTTTTTAGCTCACAAGTATGAAAACATACTTATGCTACCTAATAAAAGTAAATTGTATTATTTATTACTCTATTTTGTGTCCTTTTCCACAGTGAGCTAAATACCTGTACCTCTAGAGCCAAGGCACAATTACAGACTGGCAAAGATGAATTGTTAACAACTTGGAGGGAGAGCCAAGGGGTTTACTGAAGACAGAAATTATGCATCTGCAGGTAACTTTAAATCCCACTTGCAATTACTAACTGCCACACTGTACCCCCAGGATCATCTGCGCAAATGAGAGGAGATCGTGGAGTCCTTGTAGATTGCTTTGCTTTCCAGCAGCCACGAAAACTTAGCATAACAATAAGACAATACTTATAAGTAGGAATACTAACAAAAAATTAAAAAAAAAAAAAAGGAAAGAAATGGGGAAGCCAGGTGAATATACTGGGAAAATAAAAAGTGGGAGTTACAGACACCATGAGCAAAATGCCCTGGGACGAGGCTTTCCCATCACAAGTAAACCCACCTCCATTTGCACAGCATATCCAGTTACTGCAGCAGTAGGTGGGTCTGCTGAGCTCCCCAGCCTCGTGGGGAAGGTACGGCCGGGACCTCGGGTGTGCTCAGCCTCCTGCTGCCACAGGTGGGAATGTGAGGCACGCGGGTAGGGGCTGCCCCTCGAGGAGCCTGCTCCTTACTCCTTGTCACAACGGCGACTTAAAAGAGGCCAACCAAATGAATGTTAGTGATGTAAGCAGAATTTAAATACTACCTTTGTGGAAGAACCCTGCACAGAGCCGAGTTTTACTGCAGTAACACGCTAACTCCTAGAAAGTACACCAACCAATTTAAGTTCAACTCTAATCGATGTAACTCTTAAATATACCATAATTGTACCTCATGATAACTTCACTGCCATGAGTGTGAAGGGCAGAAATACCGTATAATGCCCATGCAGAGAGAGGAGGAGGGATCGAGGCCTGAGGGACCCCCACACCCCGTGCTGCAGCTCCTCACCTCGGCCGAGGACACCTCGAGCTGAAGCAGACTGCCCAGGGCTGAGGGTCTGGAGGGAAGGGAGCAGAGCTGACGACCAGGCTCACTGCTCTGCTGCACTGCAAGTTCGAGAACTTTAGAAAAGGTCATTCTATGTTTCTCAGGGCCAAACTTGCACGATTCTCACCGTTTGGCTGCAGCTGTCCCCTTCCAGGTGGGCTCCTTCCTACCACACCAGGCATGTCTGAGGAGAGGAGCCATGTCCGAGGAGAGGAGCCTCACCCACGTCAAGCTTCGTCACTCTGTCAGCGAGAAGTGAGGTAAGGAGCAGAGGGGTGCGAGGCTGAGGGAACAGCAGTTCGGAGCTGCTGAGGCGGCCGACATGGCTGACCCACGGCCACTCCACTGTGCGGGGTCAGCGCTGATGTGTGAGGGGCAGCCAGCCCAAGGGCAGGGGACGGGGCCGTGGCTTTCTCATGCTTGCTGTGCCTCTCCTCCTGGCCGCATTGGAGGCCTCGTGCTCCCTCATTGCTGTGAGCTGATTCACTGTCAGCCCCTGACCAGAAGCAAGGCTTAAGGGTAATCGTAGAGCTGCAAGGTGCACGTGAGTGCGAGCAGGAGCTGCTACCAAATATTGATACTACTGCTGGGTCATCTGCCATACAACGTTTTACCTCAGTTTCTCCATTGTGTTGGTGCAGCCAACACCGCTTATTGCCTGCAGGCTGTTATAAGGCTCACCACTGAAACACACTGTTGGTTTTTCCCTTTTTGGATGAAATATAGTTCAATCTCTTCCCATTCATTATTTTCATTCTTGGAAAAATCCATACTCTACAGTGCCATTCAGAGAAATCTGCTGCTCAGACACTCTCGAGCAGCAGCGTTAGGACCAAGGTTGGCTCAAGTGCTGCTCTTTCAAGGAACATTTGCCCTTTTTTTCTGTAACTGAAGCTTCTCCTATGGGAAACAGCACCCCTCTCCTGTAAATGGTATGAGTGCCCACCCACGTATGAACAAATAGCACTTTCTCCACAAAATTTCATTTTCAGGGGACAGTGTATTAAAGTATCATTATCCTTTTCATCCAGCATGCACCAATCTTCAGTACTACCTTCCTCCTAAAGAGAAAATAATAATCATTTTATTTTCTCTGCCATAGTGGCAAATGCAAATTAATGCTCCTTCTAGCAGCCCAAGTATGCCACCTGGCCGAACAAGGTTTAGCTGTGGCAGCAGCAATCCTTTCTGACCCAACTGCCAGGAGAAGGGCTATCAGGCTCTTTGCTGGGAAGCATGATCATTCCAGCATCCCTTCAAACAATGCCATTTTTCAGTCACGTGTGCCAAAAGGCCTTTCAGTATTACTCATTATCTTTTCCTTTTGTCATTAATAAGGAAAATTCTGTAGGTGTCCTACTGAGCTAGTCTTTCTAGCCATGGCAGAACAGAAAAACTCCATTCTGAGGAGTATTCTTGAAGCAGAACAAGGCATTATAGTAGCTAACAGTAGGAAAGAACTTAATTTGGAAACAACCCACAAAACTGACAAGATGATTTTGCAAAAAAACACATTTTCCCTCTAAATCTATCTACTCAAACATTACTTCCAAAAGCTAGAGATGTCAACACATTTAGAAGGGAAAAAATGATAATACTGCTTAGCTTCCTCCTCCCAGCACGCTTAAAAGCCACTTTGGAGCAGCCAGCACACAACTCTGTTCCATACTTAAAAGCCAGATGACAAACGGAATATTCTGAGCAAGTTAAGCACTTGATACAGGAAGGAAGGAAGAATGCCTAAATTAACAGATAACATTATGGATAATATCTCTCTTAGTATCTTGTTAAGAAGTATAATATAATTAGTTTCTGTGAGTTTCACCTGCTGTGATATTTTTCTGTCAATAATATTACAAAAGATGACACTGTGGGGAATTTATTTTACTACAGAAATACAGATACACCAATCTAAATCAGAAATATTTTAGTATGGAAAAATACCAAACAATGAAAGCATTTATTTTGTTTAGTTCTGACCATTGCTTTGGGTACTCTCAATGTGTGGGAAGTGATCACTTACAATTTTTCAACACGAATAAAAGAAAAAAGGAGAAATGTTAGGGATGCAGCCTTGGATAGAGCTGTGTGTGGCACCTGCTCTCAAAAGGAGCATGGAGTCCCACCACCTAAAGCTTTCCTCATTGTCAAATTTTAAGTTTTTGCAATTTCTAAGGCCTGAATCTCATTAACACTAAAGCCATTTATAATATTTTCAGAGTTCTGAGGTCTTTCCAAGTGGGTGTAAATAGAGGTTCCCTTATGCCTTCGTATCTCAACTTTCAACTGCTAAGCAGTTGGATAATACAGGAAATGTTTCCCATATTGACAAATACCTTTACACTGCCTATGATACACCCAATGCTTGCCTGTAACACCAGAAAACACCACTGTACTACACAAAATACAGATATAAAACATTTCACTCATCTCTTTTATGACGATAATAACTTCCTATTGTATCTTCAAGACAGTCCAGTGGAAGAGCTTGGACAGTTTTTTAACTGTCAGTGAGGAACACAACAAGGCCAAGAGGCCACTTTGAAAACTGGGTGTCTTTATCATTGAGATGCATAAAACAATAGAACTGATAAATAGTTTCTTCTCTTCAGTTTACTGGATGGAAAACAGCTCAGCATAATATGTGCAAAACTATTCATAAATGTTCCCTTCGACTACCTTTACATAAGCTAAAAATACGTGTGTTGTTTTTACACTTTATCGCCTATCTGGTCACGCTCTAGCTGTAAAACTAACAACAAAAATAGAAGGATGAAAAATACAGGACACACGCACACACGAAAAAGTAAAGCAGACACTTATATGAGACTACAAGGCTATTTCCATAGAATTTTAAAGCAGAAACATCTTCACACCTTTTGAAAAGGCGGCAAAATCTCTGAAGTGAGAAAGCATTCCAACGGTAAGAAACGGAGAGTCTTTGGATATAACATATGGCCTCCATCCTGTGTTTGAATGTGAGCAGGAGGATTGAGTCCACGTGGATTTTCAGTAATATCAACAAACGCCATGCAAGCATGAAGGTTTGCCCACACACATGAAGCTGTGGGGATAGGATAAAGCAGAAAGGAATACTACAGTGGATTTGATGCCAGAAGAACTTAGCCACCAGATGTACCAGGCTGCATATTCTACCTGCCTGTGTGCCTAGTGGTTGCTTTCCTCTCACATATATCTGTGCTATGAATAATTCCTTCCTCTAGGATACTACACTTCTTACTTAAGGAAAGTGCCAGAAAAAAGCTATTTCTCAAATAATTATTCTCAAATAATTAATGTGGATTCAACATTTTTGTTCAAACATAACGAGCTATTCAGTGTTAGCTACTAATGTACATGAGAGCCTTGGTATTCTTCTCTTCTACGGAACCACTTATGCTAGCTTGAATTACCTCAGGTTGTATAACAGTAAGAAAAGAAGAGTTATCAGACCTTATGCATCATCATTCAATAGCTAATTCAAGCCCTGGCATAATTTAGAGTTCCTATAGGACATCTCTATGTTATGCCAGGTAATAAGAGCTCAGAGACTGCAGAAGCAGCAAGACAGAAATTAAAATACACTGTGCTCCAAGTACCCCCCTAGACCTCAATGCCAGGAGATTCTTGATACACAGGAGATACCTCCTTGCCACTTAGGAGGTTTTTGATACCATCATAATTGTTCATGATACATGCTTTACAACCCCTGTGACTTCTGCCAAATAGACCAAAGGAATTACATCATAGAAGGGATGTGCCCCTTCATGACTTCAAGAAGGCAGCAAAAGATGAAAATGCTTTCATATAATGAGAGCTGTGGGACTTGCACAAATTTCATCCATATTAGTTCCTGCAAGCCAGAACAGTAAGAGGTAATGCATCAATTCATAGGAAGCCACAAGGATGTTGAACATACAGGTTCTATAAATCATATTGTTGATGGATTAACAGAAAATGTACGTAGATATCTTCTTAATCAAAGCCTACTACAGTATCTTTTTCTTATTTAAATGAAGTATTCTGCAAGAGTTTGAAAACAGTATCTTGTTTTTTATCCTGAAATTGATTATTAATATTTAGAATCACAAAAAAAATGCACTGGTTTATACAAATGTCTATGCAAGCAAATGTGGCAGCCATTATGGGATCAAAAGCATCTAACATATAGCTGAGAACACCAATGGTAATTAATGTTAGGTGATATTTTTACCAAGAAAGGAAAAATTTTGGTTGTCATGCTAGCAGCTATAATCCTTTTTCTATACAAGCACTATAGTCTCTGTGCCACCATGATCTGCATCTTCAAAGGAAGAACAAGCAGAGAGGTCCTATTTCAGCTTTCTATTTGGAGGACATCTTCATTTTGACTACTCTGTGTTCTTTTTATGTTATACCATAATTAAAAGGAACAAAACCTTGAACATCATAATACAAATCAAGACTAGTTTTCTTCAGAGACTACACCTCAAAGGAATAGATATGCATCATGACTTAGAAGGAAAAAGAGGCCTTTCATTTCTTTCTAAAGGACAGAAATTGTTTTCTTGGTCCTTCAGTCTATTCTTATTTCTCATTTGCATCTGCACAAATTCTCCTTTCAAACAAACAATTCAAGTTGCAGACGCCTTAATTCAGCATGCCGAGAGATCATAAAATGTTCAGTTTGCAAAGTTTGCAGATAAATAATTTCCCAAACATGAGGGCCAGTAATTAAAAAATATATATATTCCTAAATCTCAGTACCATTTCTTCTATACCAAGCAATGTAACATACACATAAGTAACTCACCATTAAAAAATGTTAGATAATATTTTGAAAATACATATGCCTCTTTTTAACAGATTATTTTCCAAATAGCAAGTATTCTTAAGACACTACCAAAACTGTCCTAAAAAACAATGGGAGAGATACCAAAAAGCCAATTGTATATCTTCATTATTTAATTAAGAAACAGCCGAAGTGCTATATTCAGCATAGTTTATATTTAAATATCATTAAATAAGTAGTAAAAGATTTTGTGACATAAGTTGAACCTATCTTTAACAGATAAGTTTACTAATAATGATAAATTACTTATGAGCTTACTTAATAGTCCATTCTGTTCGATGACTAACACAATCCCTTTGAACAGCAGCCCTTAAAGGCCCTAATCCAGATATCCACTGAAATTAGTGGAAGGCCACTGCAGGTTGAAATGCACACTGAATTCAGTCTCTGCTGATGTTCAGGAAAGATCCATACACAGAAGAACAGTCTTGCCTGTTCACTGCTGTGACAACATTCCTTAGTTCACGTTCTGGTCATTTGTAGCACTGTGCTTGATCAGTGGGTTTTTTTTCAGCAACATGTTGAATGAACGGCCAGTGCTGAAGCTCTAAACAGATACAGTTCCTGGAACCCAGCCTTAAATGGAGGCAAACCTTAAGAGAGCCTATTACACCTTCCCTTACTTAGGCTGTTATCCAGACATCCCAGCTACACAATACACTACAAAACAGTGTGTGAAAAGGATGGCAGAGGGAAGATACATAGCATTAGTGTCAGTCAGATAGCTACAAATCTTAATCCTTTTCACCAAGGTGACAAATGCTAAGGATTCCTGAAAAAAATAAAAATCCCCAGGAAGAAGAAAAATAAAAAAACAAAGGCTCAATGCCTTTGTGTTCATCCTCTATATGGTTAAAAGGCTAAAAAAAATTATCAGAAACCACAGGTTTGCCCACGCAGCGAAAGCATTCCACCATTCACCTATTCCATATATTCCTTCACAATAAAATTAAAAGAAAAAAAATAATAAAAAGAAGAAAATGAAAAGGAAAATGGGAATGGGAATCCTTTGTAATGTGAGAGAGAGAGGAAGAGCGAAGAGACCCCTGCAGGACTGACCACACTGTCAGTTTCAGGAGCTGGGGTTCTCATGCCCAAAAGTGAGAAAAGGAGGGAGGAGGATTAGGAAACACTGGCAGCTAACTGCATGGCATAAGGACCTGCAGAGAATGGGACAGCTTTCTTCTGTCTCAAGGTATTACTGTCACAATGGCCAAGAAAGTGATAACCTTCATTTTTCCATTCTCACTGTGGTACTTATGGAAGTGTCTAATTTGAAGAGAACTGGACAGGTAGCACATCATGCTGAGCTAAATAGATAAGCGTGAGATTTAAATGACAAGAGGCAGCAGGTTTTGCTGCTCTAAAGAGAGAGAGAATTATTCTGATGACACCAATAGCACACGTAGAAGGTCAGCTTGGGGTGCTGCTGGTGTCACCTGAGTGGCTGCTAGCAGATGGTGCCAGTCTGGAGGGACAAAAGAAGGACTGACGTACCGCACAGGCTGATAGCAACAGAATTTGTTCAGGAATAAAAGGAGTTTTAGGTCAGATGCAGGCAGTACATATCAGTGTAGACGCTGCCACCCCAGATGTCAGCACCAGTGTCACCAGTCCAAGGGCTGCAAGGCTGGATCTGTTAGGAAGTGCTTCGGGAAGCGCAGTGGGGGCAGGCACTGTCAGGGTGAGCTGCTGCAGGTGCTGCTGGCTGCGGGCTGGCCCGAGCTGTTCTCTGCACGACAGCAAGGGAGCTTTGGAGCTCCCTCTCCATAACCACAGCTGTGTTGGGCTGTGCTGTGCCCACTGGGATGCCCTTCTTCCCCCCTGCAGTGTCCTGGCTGGTGTTCCTCACATTCTCATTCCCAGGCTTATGCAACACCCAGAGGGCAGAAGCAGCCTGCAGAGGAGCAGAACGGCAGGGACATAGGCAGCCTGGATTCCCATGGGGCTCCCTGAAGTGTCCCAAACTGGAAAACTGGCCACCTCCCCGCTACTGCCTCCTACAACATAATTATTCCAGCATGACTGACATGACAAATTAACAAGGCAGCCAAGGCTTTTGCAGCAGAAGGGAGTGTTTTCCCCAAGAATAAATTGTTCCAATCCTTTACGCTAGACACCCGGCTGTGCCTATTCATTAATTGGACAAGCTCTGATGACAACTGAAATTACCTGATTTCTATATACTAGAGGGGAGAGAGATCTTTGTAAGCTTAAAAATGAGAAGTCTAAAGCTGGAATCCCAGCCACCGAGTTTAAGAACTTCAAGAGCGATGAAATTCTGAGATTACTGCAGTGTTGGGATTAATTATCACAACCAGAATACATTAGGAATTCGAAGCACCTGCCTAATCAGTGCACCATGGTTATTTATTGCAAGCAGTGTATCATAATTACTAAACAGGTATTGGATATAAGGGGGGAATTGATGGCTGATGGTTTCTGTCGTGATTCACTCACGATATGTTGTTCACGCATTTTTCAACTACAGTTTAGATCTGGATTTATCTGTCTCTTGCCCCTCGCTAAGGGAAACCCCGGCAGCCCTGTAGGGTATTTCTCACCCACACCCACCCTTTCTGTGCTAGTTGCGTACCTGAAATGCAGACAATGAAATTCGCTTGCAGAAGAAAAAGCACCTCCCAAACAATTTCCATCCTCCGATTCTCATGCCAAGTGCATCCCTCGGCGAAAAAAAATAACAAAGATCAATATCGCAGTTTGAACGATCCCAGCAATTTTCCTTGTGGACTTGCAGACTGTATTCCCCAGATGTGCTGACAACACATGTCCGAGCTCTCTCTGCGTACGGCTCAAGCAAGATCCCTTCCCTTCCTTCGCCCTCCAAAAAAGACCACGAAGCCAACCGCCAGGACAGGGCTCTTCCTCCACGAGCGAGAAAAAAATCCGCTGGATTTCCCAACAAGACATAGACCACAAACCCCAACCGATCCGGTCCGGAGCGTCTCTATTCCAGGGCGGCCAGGTGCAAGTTAACCCCAAACTCTGCACGTCTCAGCGGGGCAGCGCCAACATGCCTGGGGCAGGGAGGCGACGGAGGGAGGGGGTTTCCTCTCCTGCTGCTACAAAACGAGCGGAAAGAGGTTAATACCCGCTGCAACGCCTTCGCTCCCCATCCCAACGCTACCGCACCTCCGCGGTGCGGAGCTGAGCACGTCGCAGCCGGCTCTCCAGCCGGGCGTTCTGCAATCCCCGGAGCCCAGGCTGCTTTCCGCCCGGTGACTGCAGGGGTCGTTCTTGCCCCGCGCAAAGCGCTGCCCAGCCCCGGCCGCGCTGCCCCCCGCCGCTGCCGCCCCCCGGGGCCGCTCCGATCTCGGCCCCGCATCTCGACGGCCCCGGGAGGGGCTGTGGTCGGGGCCGGGGGGGAGCACCAGCACTCGTCCCCTCCCCCTCAAATCCAAATCCGAACCTGCAGAAGTGGAGGCTGCGGGCAGCCGGGGTTGGTGCGCATCACCGGCCGGCTTCGCTAAGGATGCCGATATTTTAAAACTTATTAAAAGAAGGAGGAAAAGAAAAACAAACCCAAACTTCTCCCGGGTTTGCCGATAGGAAGGGCAACATGAGCGTACAAGCAAGAGTTAGCGAAGTACTTGTGCTGCAATGCACAGCTAATTGCATTCCCCCATCCACAGTAGCTCTGCAGAGATACCTTCCCCCCTCCCCGTCCACAAACAAGTACTGCCGATTCTGGGGCAATCTCTTACTTACCCCCAAATCCTCCCGCTTTTTACTGTTTTTCAGCTCATCAGATTTGTCACTCTCGCCTGCAGTCCCAAAAACAAACCGAGGTCAAGCTCCGAGCCGCGCGCGGCAGCCACCTACACCACCACCTTTAGCTGCAAGGAGGTACCATAGCTCGTCGGCTTCCCCCCCCTCCTCCCCGAATGCCCGCTAGTTCGCCATTTCCCCGAGCAGCGCAGCGTGCTGCGGGATGCCGCGGGCCGGGCACGGCGGGGCTCGGCGCGGCGGCGCGCACGGGCGCGGGCTGAGCGCTCCGCTCCGCTCGGAGGCGGTGCCTGGGCGGGCGGCGGCGGGGTCGCACCGCACCGCGGCAGGGGGGTCTGCGGCGGGGAGCGGGCTGGGCCGAGCGGGGGAGGCGAGGAGAAGAAGAAGCCTTCCCTCTCTCGCGCGGCCGTCGGGCTTCTCGGGCATTTTCCAAAAACTGCCTCTCACTTTGTTTAAAACATGAGTCCAAATTTTAATTATTTTTTTTTCCCCATCCTAAAAGAGGTGCACCTGGAGAGGATGGGCTTCCCGTTTTGCAGAGAGGGGAAACTGAGTGCAGAAAGGCAGCGGCGAGGGGTTGGGGAGCTGCGCAGCGCTGTGCGGGCAGGGAGCGGGGGGCTGCCCCGGGCCGCCCTGCCGCTGTCGGGAGGGGAGGGAGCAGAAGCTCCGGCTTGCAAATAAAAATCCCGGTTGAGATGGATGTGAAATGGTGATCCTGCAACCGCTCCGACCGCGGGTGCCTTCATTGATCACTGCACGGCAGAGGGAAAGGGGAGGGAGGGAGATGCTTTGGGTTTCAAACATATATCCCGGCTCTTGGCAGGTACGCAGAGGTCATATTATGAATACTCCAGCGGGGGCTGCATGCATAATAGATTGAATATAGGTTAGTTTATAAACAGCAAGCCCAGGGCTTCTTGGTAAATGCATCTTTGCCTGGATTCTAGTGAAATGGGATCACCTGGATCTCTGAGTGGGGAAGGAGGGGATCTATACAAGAATGAACCACAGGCTTGGCTGTTACTGTCATCAGCTCTGAGAAACATGTAGGTTTTGAGTCATCCTGTCAGTATTTGTTTGCAGTAGAACAGATTTCTTG
>JANHGO010000069.1:91060841-91117052 GCA_024606505.1 Aquila spilogaster
CGTAGACTCTCTGACTGGGGCATTCCTCTTCTCCCTGGAGTCACAGACAACCATTGGCTATGGATTTCGTTTCATTATAGCAGGAAAAAAACCTCCCTCCCGCACGGCCGCCTCGCTTGTCTGGCTTCTCAGGCATATTCCAGAAGCTGCTGCTCACTTTGTTTAAAACGTGGGTCCAATTTTTTTATTATTCTCCCCCCCCCCCCCCAAAAAAAAAAGAGGTGCACCTGACGCGGGGAGAGACTGGGTTTCCCGTTCTGCGGAAAGGGAAACTGGGCGCAGAAAGGCAGCGTTGGCAGAGTCAAGGGGCTGCGGGCTGGGGAGCTGCACGGCGCGGGTAGGTGGGCAGGGGGCTGCCCCGGGCCGTAGCGCTCTGCGGGGTGGCTCGGTCTGTCAGGAAAAAAGAGAGGGAGCAGGGGCTTTGGGCTACAAACAAAAATCCCGGCTCAGGGCAGGTGTGAAAAGGTGATCCTGCAACTGCTTCGACTGCGGATGCCTTCATTGATCACTGTAAGGCAGAGGGAAGGGGGAGGGAGAGAGATGCTTTGGGTTTCAAACTGATATCCCAGCTCTTGGCAGGGATGCAGAGGTCATATTACAAATACTCCAGCGGGGGATGCATGCATAATAGATTGAACATAGGTTGGTTTATAAACAGTTTTCCAGCCCAGGGCATACTTGTAAAATGCACCTTTGTCTGGATTCTAGCAAAATGAGGACGCCTGGATCTCTGTATGGGGAAGGAGAGGATCTTTAAGAGAAGAAACCACAGGCTAGGTTGTTATTTTCATTGGCTCTGAGAAATGTGTAGGAGTCATAGGTTTCAAGTCATCCTGACGGTATTTAATTGCAGTAGATCAGATTTCCTGAGTGCTTCAAAGCAACTGCATGGGACAAAATCATCACTATTTGAAAGGAAGAAGTGGAATGCAGGCACTTAGTAGTCAATGTGATTCTTGTGTTCATTTTGCTAGTTCTCAGGGTAGTGTAAGTGCTCTTTGCACTGCAGCAGTCTTTGCTGATGTTTACTCCATCTCTTCTCACGGGTTATAAAGAGACTTGGGATTTTAACAAACTAATCGCCATCATCCGCCCAGTGAGAACAGTGAGGCTGGATGCAAGGCAGAGTCATACAAGGCTTCAGGGACAAATGACTTAACTTAAAGCATTCACATATTTTTTGATGCATTTTTATTAAACAGTGGGACTGTGCAGCAAGAGGGATTTCTCTCCTTGATAGGATTGCAGAATGCTGAGTGTCATTTGAATACTTAAGTTTAGGCAGCTGAGAGTTATCCCTCTTGGGCAAAATGAAATGCATAGGATTTAGGGAACTAAGGCAGCCTGTGGGTAAGCAGGCATTTATCAGGTATGCCATTATATAGATATGCTTTTGGGCACTGAATCAGTTGTCCAGAAGCACCAAACTAGTATAGATTTTTAAAGAGGTTGAAATACGATTTGCATCTGGTTCTTAAAAAGTTAATGAAATAAGGCCTGCAAGGAGTCCTTCTAAGTCATTGCTTTAAGATCACGTTATCTAATGAAGGCTCAGATCAGCAGAGGAAACAATTCTTATTGAACCCGAGACCTTGTTTGTTGAGTGTCCTGTGTTTTCAGTCATGCAAAGTAGGATATGGAATTCTCTTCTTTATGCCTTTTTAGAATCCAGGTTAGTATCTCCTACTCTGGTATTGTAAAAGGCATGGGTAGCATCCTCTATCTGTAGTCTAGATGTATTTAAGCATGCTTTAGGAAATGCTCAGTAAATGTTTCCATTGATATTTACTAAACTCCTTTACTCAAATAGATGAACTTTTTCCATGGATTTGACTGTAAATTCTCTTTTGGGCCTTCCCAACTAATTTCTTACAATAACATTCCAATCCAGAACATAATAAACCCACAAAGAGACCTTATCTTTTATATTTACACACACATCCTTGTTCTTAAACTAGTCTCCTTGAAATTATGGCATTACATGTGAGAAAAGAAATGTCTCAAGCAAGTGCAAGTGAGATGACCTGTCGTAAAAGGGTGTGTTGTCCATTAAGTCAGCAAAGAATTGAATTGGTGGCAAGAGAGAATGCCAAATCCTAAGTGGCAAGCTCATGTTTAATTCCTATTGATGTCAGTGGAATTTTAACATGTAGTTTAATGGCAGGAAAAAATTAGGTAGTTGATGTTGGCTGCGAGCAGATAGCCAAAACTCCCAAATATATTAATTTTTGTGCATCTTTTTACTGTGCTATGTTTATCGTCCTCATGCAAACCTTATACTTATTTCAGTGGCCTGTGATAAACGAGTAGTTTGTGACTCAGCCTGAAAAATCTAAGAGGGATCAAAGGCAAACTGAAAGTTTTCTTCACCTGGAAAATACAGTAGTGAGCTCAGAAACATGCATTTTTTTAAATCTAGGTAAATAATAATGAGTTCATTCTGCTGTCATTTACTTGCTGTGATGTTATTTGACTGGCAGTGGCCTTAAAGCTTGGTTTTGAAGTCATTATGTCCATATTGGCTGCTGCAGCTCCACAGGAAAGCTTAGTTCAATAAAGTTGAATGGATATCAATATGGGCCTATTCCAAAGCCAACCGAAATCAATTGGAATATTTCTGCAGAGTTTGATGAGTTTTGGATCAGGCTTTCACTGTAGAATTTGGCAGACTATATTTGATCCCAAGGGAAATGGTTTGATTTAGTAGGTGTATCTGGGGTAGAAGCAGGACATAAATCTCCTGTGTACATTGGTGGTACATTCAAAACAGACAAAAATGCAGGCTGCAACATCAATTTTTTATTGTATGAGTTTCCATTCAAAAGTCCTTCTGTAACTCACTAAAATGAAAGGGTTTGATATTTGCTGCGTTTATTTGAGTTCCATTCATATTTATACAGTTGGCTAAACTTCTTAAACTTAATCTTGCCAACCTTTAGGCTGTACTGAAGTCATTGGACTACTTGTGTGCCTAGAGGTAAAAATCACTGCAAAGTGGTTTTAGACAGGTCTCTGAAGCATGTTTGTATATTTTAATTGTAAGCATTTTACTATCTAGAAGCTGCGGCTGGGTTTTCTGTCAGTTTAAGACTACCTAACGTATTAATTACAAGCTGGACACCTAGTTTCTTCACGCCAGATTTACAGAGAAAGACTTTTTGGTTTAGCTATGCAAGCAGAGTTCAAAAAGTACTTACAAAATCTACATGCTTAAAGGTTTTTATACCAACATAACACATTCTAATTCAGTAAAGCGGAATTAAAGTTGGTACCTTCTCAGAGGAGCCAGCATTTTGACTCATTTGACTCAAAATTAGCTTGGAGCAGAAAAGATGAATTGCAGAAATTGTTTTGAACTGGGCAACTTCTGAGCAAAATGGGTTGAACTGTGGCTTACCCTGTGTCGATGGAAGTGGTTGCTGCCATTCATCACTACTGTGCTGCTGAAGGTTCCCACTGGTCTGGTACAGCAGCTTGCCTGTGCGCTCCCTAGCTCATTTCTGTCAAAATAAGTCAGATCAGCAAAGGCCTGCTATTGAAGTTGTCTGAAGCTTCTGGCATGTTTCCAGCAATTAAGCTGGCAGAGCTGGAACAGTTCCTGCTCTTACTTGTTTTCTCCTGTCCCAGGGGCTGCTGGCCCCATGGCAGGGATGATGGAAGAACTTGTGAGTCAGCTTCTGAATTGCCACTGGGAACAGCCTAGGATGTAAGCATGAACCGAAATCAATGTTAAATCAAAATCAAAGAAAGGGCCAATGCTGCAGTTCACTCAGTGAACTTCCACTCAGGTGGAAGAAAGCTCAAGGGTCTCCGAATCCAAATGGGGATTTGAAGATCATCCAAAATCAGCAGCCTATTAGTGTCCAGCTCAGGGAACTTTACCAATCTGTTTACCAGAACTGGACCCTAAGCACTATTGAAATGAGAGTGGTTGCTTGGAATAAATTATCATAGTGATAGCATTGAACCTTGCTGTTGTAAATCACACAAATATGACACTGTTACTCCTTGTCTTAAGTTCATTCTCTATTTACACTTATGTTCCAGGTGGAACTTGCACTAATAGTTTTTTATTGCAATTAACTGATTTTTTTGTAGAAGACAGAAAGGGCTTTTGTGTTTAGACTGTACATTTGAATGTCTTTCCACGCAAGTTCCGAGTAACTTCAGATGGGGCAGTAAAATATCATAACAGATTGCAAAAACCTACCAGAAAAATTCTGTGCATTCCATGCAAACATTTGAAGCTATGATTAAAAATTACATACATATTTCTTTTAAAATAAGAAATAAAAATTTGTCTTCTCAAACCTTTGGTACTTATTTGTTTCCTGTATGTGGAACTCTAATCTCAGGGAATAAGTATGGGATTATGAAAGAATTTATAGTCCTGATTGTGCCAACATTGACTATGTGGCTTCTGACAACCTGTCTGTATCTCGTCATCTTGCATTTATAAAATGGGCTACAATTCAGCGAGGAGTTCAGTAAGACCAGGTTAATAATTTGAAGTAAGAAAGGCAATATTGACTTTTGCCACTTTCAAGGGTAAGAGTAGCTCACAAGTGCCCCAGCTCCCTTGAGGCCGTATAACACAACTGGCCAGCAAGTGGTGAGGCAACGCGGGACTCGGCCAGCCTCCAGTCCTCCCTTGCTCAGCTTTATTGATGCATGGGGCATGCTGCATTGGTGGTCCAAGTCAACCAAGAGGGATGGGGGTCAAAGGCTCCACTTTAGCATTGTTGGGATTTCATCATTGTCAGCAGTCTGCTGCCCATAACAATTTCCTTTTTGGCTATGCCTGAACACAGTCCTCATAGTCATGTGTCTTATTTTAAGCTTTTAGGTAGCCCCACTCAAATTACAAAGATGTTTAGGTACCTTCTTGGTTCAGAGGTTAAGCAAGTTAATATTAGAAAGCCACTAGCAACAACTGAGTTGCTGAGAATATAACTATAAATACTGAGCGATAATATTGCCACTTAATTTCTAGTGCTCCTGTTCCATATATTGTTACTGCCATGCTTTCTTGTATTTTCTGAGAATATCTTCAGTGCTTATAAATAGTGCTGACCTCACTAAGGAAACTGATAAAAAATTTAACGTATCATTGTAAAAATACAGCCTCTAAGAATCCATCAGTGCAATGGAGGAAGAATTAAGGTAATTCTTTTCTTGTATTGATGGTCTTTATCAAAACTGAGATGGAATTTACATTTTACTGGTAGAGATAATGATGCAATTTATTTGAAGTTAAAAACACCCCCAGCAAAGGAACAAGGAAGATGACTGGCAGTTAACTATTAAGTCAATCAATGTGTTTTTCCTGTGAGTCAGTCTATTCATTATCATAAAGACTTATTTTCAGTCTAAACCCCCTTTTTCAAGTCTGAACTCCAGCAAACAGTGTTAAGATATCAAGTATTTGTGAAATAACATTCTTCTAATTCAAAAAGAGATATGTAAACTGCAGTGATTTAATTTTTCTGGAAGTGAGAAATTAGTCACAAAAGTGTTTAAAACGTCATGCTATCTTGCAGTTCCTCAATAAACCTCAACAGGTTCTTTGGGAGTCTTGGCAGCTTTGCGCCCACAGAATTAGGTTTTTTCTGAGTAGGCATGTAGAGTGCGAAAACTGATTTTTTTGCTAGTGTCAAAGTCACCAGATAAAATTGACTTCAGGTGGTGCAGTGATTACAGTCCTTGTAATATTCTGATTTTGCACAGCTGGGAAGTATATTAGTGAACTTTGCCTGTTAAAAATAATTAAAAAGATAAAAGAACAGGATTTGGAGGGGCGGGGTGTTTTTGTGATAACTGACTGCAGTGTAGTCCAAGAGTGGTGGTGGATGATGAGAAGGGACATTCTTTTAATCCAGCTTTTGGCTTTGACTCAATTCAGAGACTTGATGGAGTGATGTAAATTGTACCAAACTCGTAGTGTTCCAGCAGGGTCATTCTGGCAAACAGGGGTGTTTGGTCTGTACTGCTGCCTCTTCTGTGTCCCTTTTCATTTATCTACACACTTAGCCTAGCAACCACAGATGGACTGGTTTAGCGCACTGCTTGCAATTGGACCTTGTCCCAGAATCCATGCAAGACCATTTCTGCCACATTCAAGGCAACTTTGCTTGGTGTAAGGGAGACAAAGTTGCTGTCATGTACCTCAGCATGTCAGCCTGTGTTTCTGACTATTTCTAAAGCCACCTGCAGTAGCTACAAAACAGGAAAAGAGACCTTCCTGCTTTCTGTTCTTCTGCCTCCATCCTTTTCCCTTGCAAGTTTGAACTAATTAGAAGATCAAAAGCAATACATATTTTTTGATATTGAGGATTATTTGTCATCTCAATCTAAAAGAAAAGGACACACATCTTGAAAATTATTCTGATATGGATCTTACTGGTTCCTCATTACAGATTTTGACCGCTAGTTGTCACCTCGTGCCTGTTCAATAAAATTTGTTATGCCACATAGAGTAATGGTGATTGCAGTATCATACTAATATTATGTACGTGTGAGTCAAGGCAGCTATGCTGTAAATTTTCAGGCTATGCTGCTCTCAGAGTGGATTGAGTTGGGGACTCATGTTCCCACTAGGATGTAATAGGTATCTGCTTGCAGAACATTTTTCCCATTGTGCTAAGATTTGCCATCGGGGCATTTGGTAGGAAAGAGGTAAACTCCGAACATATGTTGTTTCCTGCGTGACTGCCCAGTGAGAAGTGCAGGGACTCATTAGAAGTTGTTGTCTCCTGAGCTTTGTGCTTGAATCTAAAGGATGTATGTCTGGGAAAAAAGTCATGTTTCCTTGCTTCTTTGTGTGTGGCTATTGTTTAGGTTTGTGCACACCTGGACAATGAGGTACAATCTTATTAAAATTGTTGTGTGTTTCTATTCACTATTTTTCTGTATTAATGCATGAACCATTTTGCCTTTTCTGGGAAATACATTGCTGTATTTTTCTGCAATTATGAGGAAGCACAGTTAGTAAGTAGCATCGTTCTTGTCTCTCTCTAGACTTTTTACATTTTGTAATCAAGGTTTTCTTTAAACAGATCTTTATTCTGCAAGAAAATACCTCGCTTCTCCAGGGGTTTGTTTAGGCAAAATCAGTTAATATGAGTATTCTGGAACCAGAGATTAATATGCTTATCTTAGCATTGGATGTTGTTCTCTGCAACTTTTCACATGTTGCAAATGTCCATAAAGCATCAATTATGGGCCTGAGCTTGTTCCCATTAAAGTGAATGGGAGTTTCACCCTTTGATTTTTAACACATTTCCTTTGGAATTAAACCTCAATTCAGCCTTTCGCCAGCTGGATAACTTTCAACACAAAAGTAATTGAGCAAATGGGACTATTCATGTGCTTAAAACAGACCATGCACTCAGGTTTTTTTGTAGGAGGCTTCCAGAGGCACAATGTCTCATACAGTGCAACTACAGTTTATAGTCAACAGACTGGAATAGCTGCAGTCTGAATGGCACTTCCTCAGCTACACTGTGAACTGAACTTTTGTGTTCATTTGCAACAGTTCAGAAGAAAATAGCCCTCTCCTAACCCCCTCCTCTAAATCTTCCAAGTTCCAGGACGAATTACTTGTGCTGATGCCTGGTTCTAAATTGGTTTAATCTCCCTCACTTTTCCTCTGTAAAATGGGGATACTCCTCACAAGGATGCAGAAATATAACTGTTAATGCTTGCAGTAAGCTCTGAAGAAAAATATCATGTAAGTCCTAAGAAAAGCTGTTATTCAAAAGAGGTCCACGATGGCTGATCTGCAAGTGCTATCAGTAGATTTATGGGACCTGTGAAACTTACGCTTTGTATTTTTTTAGAAGGAGAGTGGAGGAATTGGCATCTAACACAATTCAAAAGAATGAGAACAAGCCCTCAAAAAGAAAATAAAGCTCTTCTGACTTTTAGAAATCTTTATAAACGTCATTTAGTGTCATTTTCAAATACCTTGAAGGGATCATAAAACTTTGCTCTTCTCTGATCATTGTACCACTTAGAAGAGGAAAGGTATGAACAGCCATAACCCTGGCACATTTTTAACAATACTCAGGACCAAAGGGGATTGTAAGATGGGAGCTTTGATAACAAAAACATAAAGATGTCATTGTCAACTATCTCAAAATATACACGCTTGTTGTAAATGTCACATAAGCCTACAGCTAAGTGATGGATCAGAATTTCCTGTGTTTTCAAAGTGCTCCTGTTGATGAATACTTTAACTCCTTCATGAACAAGTTGTTCTGTGTCCCACAATCTGCTTTTTGTCCTTGTACTTTGTATCACTAAAATAAATTCCTCATTTAATATGAGTAAGTTGCATGTACAGGCTAGAATTTCAGTTATACTCTGTATCAAGAAAAAAAAGTGCTTGGAAAGTGTTTGGAAAAAAACATGCATAATATTGTAAATCACTTTATTAGCAATACTATGAAATTTTTGCTCTTCATTAAAATAATAGAAGCGGTAATACGTGGTAAGATAAACTAAGTATTGGTGATATAAGAACTAACTTGTGCCTCAGTAGAAGTCTTCATTCAGCAAAGTATTTAAGCATATGATTAAAATTAAGCATTTGATTGTAAGCATCTTGGTTCAGCTCAGTGTGCAGTAGAGCACTTTGCTGAAAAAAAAGACGTATGACACTATTAAGAACTCCAGGTACATCAGGATAGATTTTGATCTCTTAGGCCCTGACCCCGTCATCACTCGTATTTGCTTGTGTCTGCCACCAGGGGAAACTGCTTCTAACAGTGACATTCCTGACTGCAGAGTGAGGCCCTTTTGGGGAGCTAGAGGTCACAGGTTTAAATGCTTGAGGATTGCCATCTTCTGGTACAACCAATTCCTGCTACATGCGGTCTCTCACCGTGTGACATGGAGGACATGCTGCTTGTTTTTCTATATGATTAGGTAAGTGCCATGGGCTAGGGAGGGGAGAGGAAGTCGTTTTTTTTTAAGTTACCTATCCACACTATTTATGGGCTTTGTTATTACTTCTTCATCTCAATCATCTCTTCTACACTTATCTTTACCAAAACCAAGAGCCACCAATCCGCTCTTCTTGTATAGTTTGCTCAGATAAATTTGCATCTTTTTTGGGAGGACCATTGGACTTTTATTTGGGTTTAGAGATGTTTATGCTATTTAGGTGCCCTGCTACTGAATAGAATCAAAATAATGATTTCTCAGTAGAGCTGCAGGTGCAGAATACAGCAACCATGTATTGCCAAAATTTATTTAGGTGTTTGGAAAGAAACTTCATCATGTATTAAAATCTGTAATCCCAATAAATTAAAAAATAATTTGAAAATTACAGGCTGGTGGGTAGTCTAACTCAACTGTTAAAAATCTGTTCTACAAATTGCAAGTCATTAATAATTAGTATTAAAAAACCTATTACATCTTTGATTGGGGAGAAATGGACTGAGGCTAGTATTACATTATTCAATTAGATTTAATTCCATTTGGTATGTGTTTTACTTTATGTCAAGTGCAGTCTCTAAAAGGATCATGGTAGCAACCATCCAAAATGTCAATTAATTTGTGTATAGAGCAAATAGCACACATAATAATTTCATCATATAGTGCAGCTCTGTTGACTGACAGTGGAAATGCTGTTAGACTCGCTACAGTTAATTAGACTTCTTTATGCATTGTACAGTAGCATTACAGACAATAATTTATAAATGAGTTTATTAAAATTTCTATGTTCATATAGTGAAAGCACGTTAAACTCTGTTTCTTCAATGTTTGTGATGTCACCTTTGCCTAGTTTGCCTCTTCACTACGAAAATGTAAAATGTCACTAGGAAAATGTAAAATTAATTAAAATCCTAAGTCAAAGCAGTCTCTGAGTTAGCAGATCAAGTCAAAAGACCTCAGGTATCAGACTGGCCTGCTAACTGGTAAAGAGGTTACTAAAAGCCGTGTCTTTTCTAGGATTTTATCTTTTGCTAGCTAACTTGAATTACATACATTCCCAATTTATAAATATTAATCATATCTATCTGAGCAGCTGAGAAGTTCAATATTTATTTCCCAATTTGTTGCATTTTCCACCACATTTCATTCAATCTGTTAGCACTGCAATAAATCTATCTTGGCATTTATTTCCCAGTTTTTCTCATCTGTTTTTTCTGTTTACTGTACGCTCACTGGGAATTCCTTGGTATTACGATCTTGCCATTGTATGGATTTCTTTCTCTCTTCCTGAAACACCACTTGCCACCATGAAGAAAGCAGCTTCATAATGTGTATTTATATGGCAGTATTGCTATATGAAATACCATATAGAACGTATTCTGTATTACTTGCATATTATATAGAAATCATCCATTTTAGAACCTTTATAACTAGACAAGTCCCTTTATCACTATAAATGTCAATGCAAAAGTAAACATCGAGGTTAGGAGGGATATCTTTAAGATGTCGAGGAGAGAGTTCTCCTTGAAAATTCTGCCTGCAACTGCTGTCCTGTCTGAGCTGAACAGTTCAGACACATGAAACAAAAAGGAATTGACCAACAAGTTTAAGTTGCTTCTATTTGTTTCAGTCATTTTCCCATGTGCAAAGCATTGTTATGTAAACTCGCTGGTTAGTTTCCCCCAGAGATCCGGGAGCATGTGTAGTGGTTGGTAATTTATGGATGTAGTCAGGAATTACTTTGATATCAGTGTTATGGGGAAAGCTCTGTAACAATTGAACTGAGCTGTAGTGACAAGAATTGGTAAAGAAGGGGACTACTGGAAGACCAAGGCAAGGGGGTAACTTGTTGCTATTCTAGCCATGCGTATTAACAGTGCTAGAGTAAGTGAAACATTTCTATATTTAGTCTGTTTGGGGAAAAAAAAAAAGGCAATAGAGGATTTAGTAACCAGAATAGAAACATTTTTCATTATGATTCATGCATCCAAATCCTTTGGTTCCTGTTCAGCACTCCTGTCTTTCTTTTGTCTCACGTATGAAATGTGTCATGCATGGCACGGTTCAGCAAACTGCAAAGTCATCCTTGTAGATAGCCTTCTGAAAGAGAATTGGTAAAATTTTTATTACTAAATTTGTTTTAAAGAGTCAAAAAATGTAGCAGATCTTCTGAACTAAGTCCTGTCTTCTTCTGGCTGATAAATGTCTCTGATAGTATAGTACAGTAGAGCACGAGAGCCTTGATGCTCAGAAGTCATTCAAGGTGACAGATCTCTTAAGTGGAATAGGAAATTCTAGAATTAACATGCAAATTCTACAAATTCCTATTAGCCCAAGAAGGAATGACCGGGAGATCAAACTCCTGTTGCAATGTCTACAATCAAAGCCATTGTTATTGATCTTTCTGCACTGAGAAACAGTTTAGATGTGAGAACAGTGTTCATGGCACACCGCAAACCAGATCCATACAGGCATTCAGGCACTTAAATCTTACTGGGTAATGGAGCTGGCTTGCTGTGACTACTAAAGCTCACATCCATTTTTCACTTAGTATCAAACCCCAAATTTCCAAAAATACAAATCTGAATCAAATGTACCATCTTCTTGCCTGAGACTAGATGGTCTAATAATGTTACATCACAAGTACATAGATGGGTCCTTTATTTTTTTGCATATACAAATATAGCCTTGCACACAAAACGTGCATGGAAAAGAGGGTATTTTTTACTACCTGTCTAAGATACAGTTGTAAAATATATATACTATATGTAGAAGTTATATTTACTTTAACAGATATAAATCTGAATAGAATTTTTTTCTTTTTTTTTTTTTTTTTTTTATTTTATTGCCAGTTCCTCACCAGATTACTTCATAGACATGCTTTCAGGGATGGTGTGGTATTAAAAGATGTACCTATAAATTCATATAGCATTTGCCTACTTTAATGTACTGCGAGACCTAAGGCCAATCAGAATAAGAAACTACCAACATGTGAAAAACAGAGATTTCTGTGACATTCCATGAGCCCAGATCTGATTTTTTACTCATAAAATTGGGGGGGGAGAAATAATTATATATATGTTATCAGAAATCTCCCTCTAAAAGCATTGTGCCCTCTTAACTCTAGCTATGTGGACAGCTGCATCCAAGAAAACAACTACCACGTGTGGAGGAAATTTGTTCCCAGCATGCAGCTAGCAGGCTTTGGAAAAGGGAACCCAGTAGTGAACTGGGACGCAGGGAAAAGATTTTTATCTCTTCATACAGTATGAGGTTAACCTTAATACTCCATTTTTCCCTGAAATCTCTTCTGAACAGTGGCCTTTCAACAATACATCTCTGTTCAGGTTTTAATTTTAATCTGAAATAGTCATTTATATTTGGGGGACCACTTTCAAAAAGTCAAATATTGCATAGGGACAACTGGAACAACTGGTGTGGAACAGCCCACATACAGAAGTTGCAGAAGGGGAGCACCACTACAGTATTTTCTGGCATGGTAATTAATTACCTTGTTCTTGAGCAGAATTGTCAGATACGAATCCTTAGATGCTGCAGGGAGCGAAGCCTTCACATGCATTTTATTTGCATCACAAAAATATGTTTCTATGCGTATGCCTTGTAGAATTCATGCCCTTCATTCTTGAATCTGAATCCTGTTTCCTACAGATATTTAAATCACAGTTGCTACTAAGAGGCTTCTAGCACAGGTTCTTATTCTTCTTTAGAAAGCAATGGCAAATAAGAAGGAAAATAACTGATTTTTTTCATCAAATAACCCAGCTTTGCAGAACCAACCTGACTTTTGCTACCATGGCATTTTTGCTCTGATTGTTTGAGGCAGTCCTGTCACCTATGCTTTATTTCTTCTTCCTGCAACGAAGTCTTTCTGGGTGATAGGCTCTGATGTACAAAGTCTAGTGCAGTTGAGCCCCATTATTATCTGACACTACTTTAAGAAATATGGCTTCCACTGCTGAAATTGGAAGTCCCACTGCCTTGACCTGTATTTCCCTGACAACCGCTTGGTGTATGTTCTCTCTTCTGGCAGCATTAGCTCTTACTCATGGACTTTTCCTGTGAAAATAGAGGTAAGTTGCATTTGTACTGGCTTCTCTGTATGAACCTCCAGGAGGGTGTGTGATGTAGACTGGTGTACGCTGAGAGGTGTGATAATAGGGCACACTCCAATTTGTGAATCAACTGTCCACCACCTGGTGGAGGTGTGCTGGCCCCCAGTTAGGGGAAATTTATTCCCTTCTGGAGATGCTTACCCTCAAATTGACCTCTTGTCATATGTCAGGAGTTATGCTCCTTGTCATTACATAAATCTTTGGAGCATGTCATGCAAAGGGGCTGACTCAGTAGCAGTCAGCCTCCTGAAACTTTAAAGTCTGCATGGAGACATAGACTTCCACAACTGAAGGCTAATCAAAACACCTGCTTCTCTTGGGTCCCTCTTGATCCTTTCTCTAAAATGCTTTTCTGTCACATGTTTTTATTTTTAAAATAGTTTATGCTGCCAACTCAGATTTGTCAAGTAGGGCCCTTCCTCACCTTTGAATTCACAATAGTCAGGTTTCTTTCATCAGCACAGTTCTTCTTGAAAAAAGATCTCTTTCTAGCCACAGCATTACCAAGACTGTTATAGTGTTTCATAAATCATGACGTATAGTAGATGCACAGCACTTACACTGATTGTCATCAAGAACTAGACATGACACAGAGAGGAGGTAAATGAAAGACTTGGCAGTTAGAGCACTTCCAAGCCCCCTCCACACTTTTGTCAGATTTAGAACCACATCTCATCACAGTGGGCTTCCACCAAAGAGACTGGAAAGCAGTATTAGACACAGCAACATAGAAAAGGGGATTCTGTGGTGAGGAAAGATAAGGATCCTGGAAAGGCACTGTGATTGCAACTAATGGGTTTCTCTTATGACGGTGAAGAGCGCTAATTAAGTGACTATTCTCATTTCTTCATTTACCCTCTGTTCCCTTTTATGCTTTGTGTCTCATTGCTGCATGACTTTTCCCTTTTCCTTAAAGATGCATAACCCAGATATAGCTTCTTATGGTGCTCCAGAAGATTTTACAAAAGAGATTAATTCCTTGCTGCTTTCTTTGAATTTCCCACTGTTTTTTTCAGGAATTCCTTAATATAGGACCTTTCTGGGAATTCCCCAATGTTTTGTAGGATTTCCCCAGTCCAAACTCTCTCTAGAATTTCCCCAGAGCTTTCTAATAATTCCTAGCTGTAGACCTTTTCTAGGATTTCAGTGATCTCGAATTTTTCTAGGAATTTTTAAAGATTTTTTCTGATGTTTCCTAATGGCTTTCCAAGAGCTCATGGATCTGGTATCCCTGTCAAGTATACCTAGAACCCCTGCTATGTTACCTAAAGCACCAAGGAGACATAGAGATGGCTACCTAGAGATGGCTACCTAGAATCTGTCCCTTGATTTCTAGATCCCTTGGTATGACTATCAACAGCCTGTCCCAGCACACCTACATTTTTTCTTACAGTTTTAGGGAACTTTTCCAAAATGCAATATGGTGGAATGAATGCTAAAAAGAGTCCAGAAGATTTCCGATGATGATCCCTGTAACTGGTTTATCGGAGAAAGATTATTAAAAGAGAGAAATTAACTTTTTCCTTTAGTTTACTAGTTACTAAAACTGGGGAGAACAAGAGCAAGGAATACTGCAAGAGAGGAGAATCAAATCAGTTCATAACTATGAGATGTCACAGGAGCTGAGTTAAGAACATCTCCACCATGCAGTGAGTATGGAGTTGCTGTTGATAAATAAAGTACCGAGAACAGACCTGTCGTCAGAGCAGAACCACAAGTACATCTGAAAGGATGAAAATGGCATAAGTTCAAAACACATAGGCTTTCATTCCCCTGTCATTCAGTATGTGACTTGAATTAAGAGCTTACTCTTCACCCCTAATGTTCTCATATTTTATTGAAGATGCAATACTCCAAGAAGACTGAGTATAGTATCAAGCAATAGAAATAACACAAAAAAGCACAGGAGAGGACTGAGATATATAGACAGAATTGAAGATAAAACACAACCATATTAAAGTCACTGTATTAAAATATAAGTAGACCTGATTTTCTTCTGCATCGGAGCTTCCTTACGCCACTTTGTCAGAATAATGGGGCCATGAAGTGTGCATAACTGTAATTACTCCTACTCCAAAGGTCCTTTAAGCTGACAGACTGGTATAAATGGAGCATTGTATAAATGAGAATTGAGTTCAGTGTGGAGCAGATTGCATGTTCCTCTGCATTCCAAATGCATTCTAAAATTTTAAGTAGAAAAGTGGCAGGGATATCTCCCTCTATGGAAAATACGGGTATTTCAGAGTCAACATTTTGTGTGTAGGAGAATTTCATTGGGCTTCACTGTACCTCTTCGCCCCTCATACAGGTATGGTCATCTATGCAAAGGTGGTGAAAGTGCTGCAAAATCCTACTATTAAAATATTGCACCAACTTTGCTCAGCTGTGACTTTAAAAGAGACTCAGACTGTGATATCTTACGTGGTGTAGATCAATTCAGAGGAGCTTCCCAAGATGCTAGAGGAAACTGAGCAAAGAAAGGAGAAACATTCCCAAAATAGTATTAACCCTTTTTGTCTTGCAAATGGCTACCATTCCAACTGATTCATCCAACAGTTGTACGGAGACCAAAGGATGCTTTAATGAGACATTCTCTCTAAAATTCCTTGCTAGATTGAAAGGCTGGCCTTCTGTGGCAGCAATTCTTAGGTATCAGAAGCATCAAATACTGTGTGGAGTATGTTCTCTCCTTACATAATAAATAGACGGCCAGCCTGGAAAGATGCTTTTAAAATCATAAGATTTCTCTAGGGGTAGGATGAGGTCAGAGGAGCTGGGGATGCAATATAAGTTTCTAACAAGGAAATTGAAAACTGCCTTTCAAGGTTATCCTTTATTATTTCCCTTTCTTCACTGAAATTCGTATCAGGACAAGACCTCCACAACTCTTCGACAATCTCGTAAGTCTGCTGCAGTATAAAATGTACTGCTGTGCTCAGGTGAATTGTACCTACTCTGTCTGTATAGGTTAATGAAATCTAATCCTCCACTCTTGATAAAAATCCATTAAGCAGTGACCAGCTCCTTCATTTGGAATCCCAACTCTGCTGTATCTCCCCTTCTCTCCCATCTGTCAGTCAACAAGGTTTCTCAGGGAATGTTTTCCATTTACCAGGTTGACTTCCACAGCGCTGCTGCTTTTGGATAACTTTGAAAAAGAATTGCTGGAAAATGCAATAATAAGGAATATCTCTGGGACCTGACTGTCTGTTTGTTTTGGATTGTTTTATTCTGGGAGCAGGCTCCCTACAGTGTATTTGATAAATTTAAACAGGGTTATACCAATGATATACTATGTTGTTGAGAAATATTTCCTGGCTAGCTAGAGCTCTTATAGCCTTACTGTCTTTTCAGTCTAAATACGTGAATGGCTGCTCTAGAGTCTTTAACTGCAAACTTCACTAGGTAAATTACCGTGAGAAAAATATATCTGTGGATTTGGGGTATCCCCAGACTTCTGGCCAAATACAAACTTATATGAGAAGAGTTGACTAGCTCTTGATTAGTGTTTATGGAATTTTAGCTTGCGAAATGACTGCTGAGCCAAGATGCACCCACCAAAATGCTGGGCCTGCAAAGCACTTAGTCATGATCTTAAGTTCTTAACTGAATTGGAGCCTGAGGCTAAACAAGCTTTAAATGGAAACATAACCTTGAGTGCCACATATAAATTGGTAAGTTATACAGAGAAACTTTCATTATTATATTTTCATTCAGAAAATTCAGTGGAATTAGTCAAGAGAAATAAACCTGCCATCATTGACAGGCCTAGAGGATAATCCCTGATTAGAAATGTCCTCCAAGGCACATCTTTTGGTATTAGCCTAATTTTAAAAATGGAAGGTTTGTGCTACTGAAAAATGCATGTTCTTAACAACAAAAGTGAAATTGAATCACATCCTACAAAGAAGTCTGAAATCTGTACAGTGCAATTCTATAGTAGTCCCACCTACTTAGAAATATATTGTGCAATTGTGCTGTCTCAAAAGGCAGTGCTCATCTGCAAAACAGAGCCAGTAGGAACAAGAACAGATACTTGAGAGTACTTCAGTGAGGAGAAAAAAAAAAGGGGGAGTGTTAAAGAAAATCCAGCCACTGCTTCTCTTTCTGCTGGAGAAATAGGAGAAATAGTGATGCTATGATCTCTGACCTTTTATTAACAAGCTAGTCACTTCCAGAGGACAGTGATTCATTGCAGGCCACCTTATCTGCATTTGAACAGACTCACCCCCAAGGCATTCCTTTGTCATATACTGTAACTACAGATGGCAATAGATTCCCTGTACTAGCGGAAATAGATTTATAAAGTTTAAAGTGCTACTTTATCCTATCTGCAGTATGAAAGAACCTTTAATGAGATTTAGAAAATTATGGATAAAGCCTAGTTTGACTTTTGTAATAAAACATACATTGACATCTCGAACTAATGTGTATTGTCGCAGTGTAAGCCTATAGAGAAGAAAGGGTGCCTTATTTGAATTATGAATTGATAAAAGGAATATGATACTGTATTTGAAGGTGGTACAAAGGCTGAAATTTTCCATAGGAATAAGAAAGAATAAAATGTCTTGATCTTGCCAATTGTATTTTGCAAATCAAATCGAGGAAAAATTTCTGCTTTAAATCAAACATTGGACAGTCGAGAGGCAAGAAACATTCTTTATACTGAATGGGTAAATGGTTCCACTCTGATTACCCTTTCAGACAGTTTGGTATGCCCTTACTAACCATGATTCTTTAAATTATCCCAATGAGAAGTAATCAAGAGGCTGAGACACCATTTGTTTAAAAATCTTCTTAGGAAATGCTCAGTATCAATATATAATCATTTCAAATATAACCAAACCAAATAATTGTGTCTGTGTGGTTACAGTTTGAAGGGGAACTTTTAATCTTGTAAATATAAGGTTGCTTTCTTTTATTTTTATGACATTTATCTAGTTCCTTAAATTCTGGATGACTTCCATTCCCACCTACACCTATGTATATTGCTTCAGAATTAAGTGTTGGATATGAACACAAATGCCCAGTGATCCCATCCGGAGCTAATAGCTTTGCTATTTCCCAATCCTGATTTACAAATAATCAGAAGGTATGTAAATTATGTAAATGCCATTGCTGTTTCTTCCTTAGTACAGGCTATTTTCCCTTTGTTCCTAGTCACAGCTGGTTAATTGTCACTATACAATCTGGATGGTTCACTTTAAACTCTCCACACGTAATTAGGGTTTCTAGTACAGTCATATTAAATATTTTATCAGATGTAAGTTATACATGCATTCTTTTAATGCTTGTGACCCATGATGCATTATCATTAGCTGCAACTAAACTGAAGGACCTGGGAGTATCTCATAACTTGAAGGTCCAGGTATGCTTCCACACTCTCACTTGCTTTCCACTCCATGACCTTGTTTTCATCAGGGGAAAATGCAGATGCACAAATAGAACAAGAGCTACGATTTATTTCAGAAGTTTTCCAGTTTGGCTATGGGAAGACTATTCCTGTTGTGAAGTGTGCCTCTTTTGTCATTAAGATGTGGTGCCTAGAGAACGGATATGACATATTATCAGCCAGGATGACAGACTACAGCAGCATACCACTTTCTCTACATAGTCCTCTCTCACGCTTCACTTTCCTGTAGTTTCTTAACTAGTGGATGCTCAGATTTAAGGGAGCTTGGTGATGAGTAAAAATCTGTAAAAAAACATTTTGTGATCATCATATCTCGGATTCAGTACCTGTCCCAGTAATCCAACGACAAGGCTAGTTTGTAGACTTTTACTTTCAACAAAGCTATGAAGGATTGAAATGCAACTACCCTAACCTCATTTTTCTTATTCTAATCCCCTTACCACTTGTCAAAGAATATCCTCTTACAGATCACATTTCCAACATCTGCAGGACTTATTTTTGTGAATTTTGCCATGTCACTTGGACTAATGTAACATCTGTAGACCGGTTTGATTTGACAAGCTTAATTTTTATTGTCTTTATACCTATAAGGGTTTTTAGCATTCCATTTTGATGATTCACATCTTTTCATAACACAACACCAATTGTTAAATTTACTAGGTAAATTTATGTCATGCAAGTGGCAATCACACAGTGCAAAGTCTGTTTAAAGTGATCTAAGAAGTGTATTGGCGAATTCTCCTGATTAAGAGAAAATCTCTGCCAACAGAAAGCTGCTGAAAGTAGCTGTTTGCACCCACCCTTTCACATACTTCTAATATGCATGTGAGGAAATAGCTTATGTCTGGAGGACTTCTGCAGGGGATAAGGCATGAGAGCATGGGATAGTCCTAATAGAGCAATAATCTGACTTTCTTACCAGCAACAGGTAAAGCTGATTCCTTGTAGACAGCTGAGAATGTGGGAGGTGCAGTTTACTCCCTGTTACCACTCTTCTCGAGCTCCAAATGTCTGCCCTGTTTACTTTTCTCCTGTTCTTCTCATTATAATATATTCCTTTTTGGGTTTGAGTCTATGTTTTGATTTAGTGGTCTCCTTGGGCACCTTCTGCTCTTGTGAGTAATCCTTATTCATAAAGAGCTAAGTTACAGGCAATAGGGCCTTAAATCTAATTTCTTGGCATCTCTACTTGTATTTATGAAGAACTATTCTTGTGAATAAAGTTTTAGCTTGTGGTAAACAATGGTAAATAATGCCAACAGCTACAGTCTGGTTCCAGCTATACCAGCTCAAATGAGCTGAAAACTCAGCCCTCTGTCAGACACTGTCAGTTTTCTAATGTGGAAAACTAAATAATTCCATGATATTTGGAAACATTTCTCCCCCTAGCAGATTATGAATTTTCAAAGTGATGCTTAATTAGTCTTGTTATTTATTAAGGAACTGTGAAAAGATATCATGGAACTGCTAAAGAAGGATAAACCTGGATATCAGAAACTACTGGGTAGCTGGGAAGCAGATAAAACAAAACCTCCCTGCTTTACCTTTGTACGACAAAATGCTTTCATCCCATTTGCACTGTATACCCAACATCAATATAGCACTATGCGGGTAACAGGGGACAGTGCAACTAACAAAGAATGTGACTGAACTATCATAAGGAGTATGCATATTCCTTACTGTTATTTGAAAAATATTGATTAGGACTGGTGGTTACGGTAACTTCTGATGTGACATAGTAACAGAAGCACATTGTCATTAGTCTGTAGCCTTTTTCTTTAACGAGAGAGAGAGATTTGATAATCTGTGTTTTCTACCTCTCCTACTAGCAAGATAGTGGGTTTGGTTCTGGTAATTACTAGCTGCCTTCTCTCCACTTTTGGCCTTCTGAAGTCTGCCAAGTTCAGGTGACAAGCAATTGAAGAATGGAACAAGCTATGTCATTATATTAACAATATAGATCATGAAGCTGTCTAGGCAAAAGGAAATATAACAGACAGGTTTGGGTTTCTTTCCTTTCTTTTGGCGTAGATTGTTCTCTGATTTCCAAGAAACAGACACAAGAATGAAGCTCCCAAATCTGCCATTTCCTCATAACTTCCAGTGAGCATTCACTGCTCTCTGGCGATTAATACCACATTTAAGAAAGGAGTCTCGCTAGCAGGATGGTGTGATAGAAAATTAATACAGTCCAGAATTCTTATTTTTTGAAGGATTACTGGGTGGTGTGATACATCATATTTTAGCACACTCATTTTCCTCTGGTCTACCCTTCTTTCCATGCATAGCTCCCGGGCCAGAGCAAATGCTCAGTTAGGTGCAAGAAAGGGACGGTACAGCGCTGTTGGACAACTGTTGAGACCTTCCCCTTCGTCTTAGTTCTGCATCCCACTTCAGGGGAACATGACATGTAAATGGAGGGTCTTCTCTTCACAATGCTTTTAAAGGTGTTCACAGACTGCACATAAGCACTTACAGGGCTTTGTAATTTAAGAGGAGCTGCATTACTTCAGTAGTATTTTTAAAAGTTCATGGATGGGTGTCTTGCAGAGGAAAACTGATTTCATTCCTAACTCTGGTAGAGCCTTGCTGTGTGACCTTGGGCAAGCCACTTAACACCTGTGTTCCCCTGTTCCCTGCTGTGTAAAATATTGCTGATGCTTATCTAGATTAAAGGAGAGCAGTGAGGCGATGTTCATTAATTATTGTTGGAGAGTGTTCTGAGATCCAATCCAATAAAAGTGTAGTAGGATACAATGCTTTGCCCTTCTAGAATACATTCATCTGAGGAAGGTAAAGCATTATATCTTCCACTTTTATGTGAAAAGAAAGAAAACTAAAACACCACTTGGAAGCCTCATTTTAATTGGCTTTGGGGTTTTTTTTTCTGTACTGTACCCAAGGCTAAATTCACGGAGGTATTTATAAAACATGAAAAGATGCAGACAGGCACCTTATGCAATTTGCATAGATAGTCTGGGAATCTGCTCCCAGTGGAGTCAGGCACCTAGCTAACATTCTTGGGTGGCTTCATCAGTCCCAAGGGAGTGCTCACCTACATGCTTAGGGGGCTAATTTTCTCTGGCAGTCTAAGCTGCAAGTTCACTACTTGCAATGCTTAAAGATAGAGAGCAAATTTTCAAAAAATATTGTGAAGCCATTTTACAATATAGCCCTCCCTGTCATGTAAGATTTTTGAAATCTTTTGCAATATGAAGTTTTGGGGTGAGTCATTATTAAAATGTTGCCCTTATTTCTTTCTGAATATTAGTCCCATTTCATTTCTGAATTAAGTTACTGTTAAAGGAGGATGCCTTAACAGGCTCCTCAGATGTAGATTCTTTCAGTGCTATGAATGCTGAGCAGGTTGGAGGGCTCCTGGATTCCATGGAAAGATGTAGAAACAGGTATACCTGATGGAGGGGATTTGCCCCATCGCAGCTGGTCTGAGGATGACTGTAACAGCTTTGGAAGGCCTGGCATGGTAGAGGGAGTAGTTGGGTGATACTACCCTGGGACTTCACTTAGCATATGCTGTTGTTAGAAGTTTTCACTTTAGATGTGTGTTTAAAACAACTGCTGCCTACTCAACTCTTTTTCAGTGCATATACAAGTCCTACAGAAAAGGCCCAAATCAATAGCTATAAATTCAGATTTGTTTTAATGTGTACTTTGTGGACCTATTGTAAGCTCTGTAACCATTCTTCTCACTACGCATCCCTCAGCTGATGTTTTCTCTTGGAAAATGGAATTTTTGGCTATCTTATGAGGCATAAGGACAGAGACGTGGCCATTCAGTTTGTCATTGTCTCATTACTAGTGTGAAAACCGCTCCAAGAATGAATCAGAATAGCCCAATCTCTGTATTTCAGAAGAAAATCTAAATCTTTGATTTATTCTTCATGAAATAGGTAGGTGCCTCCTTTGGATGTGCTGGAAAGAAATTTAGATTCTTTGGATATTTTAAACTTTAAGGCAATAGTTTGAGAATTACTTTTGTATTTGGAAAAGAGAGTGTATCAATTGCACTGAGTTCTATTTTTTTCTGCTCAGCAACATCATAAGGAAGAAATACAGGCTAGTGTTACAGCCTGTGAAATGTAAAACTCTTCTTCCAAAACAGACCAAGGAGAGTAGAACCATCAGTCTTGCATGGCCTTCTGCACTGTGGGAAGTGAGGTGCTTTTTAACAGAACAGAAGGTTTTGACAAAAGCTGGTGCCACTGTAATTTCTAAGTAGTGTGGCAGTTACAGAGTTAATTTTCTGGGCCCGTATTTCCCCAGGTGCAAACCCATGAGAGACTACTCAGAGAAAAGGCATTGGGTAGCTGCCCAAGAGCTTTGATTGGATTCAGGTGGGTCCTGAGTGCTACACCAAATCAGTGGGTAAAGCAGAAAGTGGAAGTTGAGAAATACTTGGGTCTGTATTTTTTTTTTAAACTCTATTGAAAACTTTATGTACTGTGTATATGATATTTCTTTTTCAGTTTTTGTCTCTTGGTGTCCTGGTATGGATTTCTACTGCTCTGCTTTTGAATTGCTCAATGGTTAACCAGAAATAATAAGTGAATTAATGGTTGAAGAATGCAAGCTGTTAAGCAGGATGTTTTCACTTGGGGGGAGGGGGGAATTAGTGCTATCTAATGCATGGTCTTCTTAACACTTTATTGTTACAGATATTTCAAAAACTCCAGGAGACAATGTTATTTTAGAAGAAATCTGTTGTAGTGCTTGTGGTGTCTCATTAAATGTGGTTTCCTCTGTAAACATGTATTTTTACTTTTTAAAAACGGTAAGCAAAATCTGAGAGTGCATGATTCAAATGGAGATCTCTGAATTCTGGTGTAACGTGTCAGAGAACTGAGTATTTTCTTTGCATACAGCTGCATACTGCCATATGGTTGATTCTGTGGGAAAGTCCTTGTTGGTGCTTGTGGAGGTTTTGCTAAGTGTGCAATTCACTGTGATGCTCTCTGCTTGCTCTACAAAGAGCTTGTCCTACTTGAAATAGGAAAATAAAAGGAAGAAAATCTTGGGGAGGGGACGGGGAGAGAGAGGTTAGATTATGAGGGCTGCAAAGACTTATGTGGGAGTAAGCGAGCTTTAGTATTTTGTGCATATATACACGCACACACATAAAAAGCCTGTTGTGTCTTCCGATCTTGTGAAGATAAGAAGAGCTTAACAATAGTTGCACTGCTACTTTACATCCGTTTTTGCTTTGATGATTATGGGTTCCTGCTCTGATGTTGCATTTTGGCAGGCAGTGAGTATATGCCTTTTCTCCCCTCCCACAACATGCACACTTTTTTTTCCCCTCTTTGTGAGATGTGCTGGGAGTACAGTGATTGTTATCATCCTGAATACTTAGTACCAAATTAGATGCTTTTTTTCTGGTTCCTGCTCTGAGCAGCAGCTGTCTTGGTTGGATAATAGCTTACTTTGTTTGATAAAGTTGGAAGAAAATGAAACAAACCAGGGAAAAATCAATAATTCTCCCTGTAATGGATGGGACATGTATCTAGTGTAGTTTTTAATCAATACGCATACTGAATCATCTTATATACAACAACATATTAGGTAAATTCCTTCTATTCTTACTGAGAAGTGTAGTTCCAGTAGCCAGGAAGTATACCTAGAAAACAGCGTTTAATTTTCCTTACTATGCTAGAGCTCCCCGGAATAGGTACTGCTACGTTTTTTTAACTGGCTGCAGATGTTTGGATACTCTAAGAGAGGCTTTATTTTTTCTGAAAGTAGTACTACTCAAAATGGCATGGTCTGCACATCTCTAACTTAATTTTGGAAGTGTTAGGCATTAAAAGATGAGGGCCGTGCCTTACACTGATTCCCAAAGAAATTGCTGGGTACCTTTTTTTGGTCATGGTTTTATATTTGCAGTTCTCTCCTTGCCTGGGATATGGTCAAGATCCTTTGAGAAGGAGCAGGAGAGGATCTTTCTGAAGGAAAAAAATTGACAGAAAATGTTAACCTTCTCTGTTGTTCCCTTCCTTCCACAGACAGGGGAACTGAGTTCCTTAGTGTTTTGATTTGCTGCTTCTGAGGCTGACTAAGTAAGATAAACAGAGAAGTCAGCGTGGTTTTCTGCTGAACTAATGCTCTGTACCTACAGGAGATGTCTGATGTTTGAACCCAGTGGGTCAGCACGAGTGAACTTATGAATTCTAAAAGCTTTAAAAAGAGACAGTAAAAACAATAGACATATCTTGGCAAATACCAGGGAGGAAAAAGTTTATTTAAAAATACCCAGGAATCCAAGAGAGGCTTGGTAATTGCATTAGATATATTAAGCTATGGTGTTGCTTTTCCTTTCTAGAAGAGGTGTCCCGACTTCTAGGATTATCCTGGACAAGGTGGACTGCACTAAACCATCCCGCACTGAAAAGTAGATGGCTTGGATGGGCTGCTGTAAATAGTCTTATGAAGTTTTTCCTTTGAGTAGTGAATTTTTCTTGCCTTAAAGAGATAATATGTAGGATCTTTAGCTCAAGTGAAACTTAGTTCTTCTGGAATGTTCAGTGTTGCTGCCCTCATTCACCTATCTGAGGACCATTCCCTGCAATCTCTTTCTTTCTTTTCCAGCTTATTTTATTTAAAATTTATTTAAAAACCTGTTGAAGTGTCAACTTCTGTAACAAATCCTAGAGGCAGATCATTTTGACAGCATCTGGTGCCTACACAATGATGTGGAGTAAGAACATTTTCTTTGTTCTTAGTTGTTTTTTTTTTAAACTGCGGAAAAAAAAAAAAAAATGCCCAGAGATTAACAAGAGATCTTGAAAGAGAAGTGTGAAATCTTTCTCTTTCTCTTGTCCTTTAGTTTTCCTCCTCCATGCTGAGGCTAAACTAATCAAGAACATGAATCAACAAGACCAATATGATGAGTGTCCACCAAGTCATTAAGGATAGTATGGTTTTTCCAAGTCCTTTTCTCTGTGGGTGTACTTTGGTTTTAGTAGCACAAATTTTAAGGATGGCTGTTTGAGAACTGAAGGCGTCTTTTTTATTCTTCCTTTTTTTTTTCCCCTTTTAGAAATGTATTGCAGACTGCCACCTTTAAATCTTACATAGAGGCTTCTGATCTCTGCAATATACACTACAGTGGCTTGTGTCACAGCTTTCTATTGTAATATATAGTAAGTCATTTAACACATGATGGTACCTCCAGTGAGTGGTGGAAAGTCTTCTTTAGGTTACAGTGTTTGGGAACCTGAGGTCTTGACTCTAAATGCAGGGATGATTCTAGTATGTAGAAAGCAATTACCAGCCTTGGAACCTGTCCAGAACAGTGAGGCTAACAACGCTCCTCTTTTCAATAGTGCCCTGGTAATACTAATAACAAAAAGCTCACTGTTAATATATTTGCTATGAGACATGCATTCTAATAGGCAGTCATGGTCATATACTTACTTTTCTCAGTTTTCATTTGAATATGTATGCATACATTTAACATCAGCCAGAGCAGGTCGAACAGTGAATTTGCAAATAGACATGCAGTATGGAGACTTATAGAATGCTTGCCTTGGTAAAATTGTAGCAGGTAAATTATGGGTGCTGTAGTGTATAATCTGCACTATTATCATAATTGCTATCTGTATTATCTTTTGAATGGAGACAAAAATATTTTATATAACAGAATTAAAAACCAGTGTTTGTACTATATTTAATACTTTGATACTTTTAAGTACATTATGTTGTAAAGAATAACTCAAGTGGAATTTAGATCAGTGAATGCTTGTAAAATGTCTGAGATGAAATGTCTGAAGATTGAGTGCGGCTGAGGCTTCTAGAATACTTTGTGAATATAAGACCTTGAAATTGAATACAATTTCATTAAAGAGCACTGCTAATGAAATAGTAGGATTATTATTACTATCTTTTGCAAAACTGTTCCAAACTAAGACTATTCTGCTGTCCCGGTGTTTTTTGTGTTTAAATGATTTATGGCCAATTAGCTGCTAAGACTCTATGTGCCATCCTGCTATAAACCATTTCCTTGTTTGTGTACTGGCATGGTTTTCAGCTCTATTGCACTTAGTGGTAGTCAAAGCAGGTGTCTTTCAGCTTTCTGCTTGTGAAGACCTCTGTGCCTTCAGCTTCACAACAGGCACTTGGTGTTCACAGTTATGGGTTCTAAAATGAAGCGTAGTGGGAGATGCAGCTACATGTGTGGGATTTGCAGCTGCTGACAAACAGGTCCTGCTGCATATATCTGGCAAATTTTAGAAAGTCTTCTCTTGCAGTTATATTTCAGTTCTTTCTAATATCTAACCCAAATGTTAATGCATTTCAATAAAGGGCTTGATAACACTTCAAAGACTATGCCTAGGGTTGTGGCATTTCTGTATGGACAGACTTAGCCTCCTCTACTGGTGTGTTTTCCCAGGAATTTTCACAAGGTGTGCTAACAGCACAGGCATTCTTGGTGGGTGTGGAAGGCTGAGGCAGGAGAAAAATGATAGTAACCGATCATGGAAGCTTAAATGTTTTTACCTCATCTGCAATACCTGGGGATGGGTTCTGTCTTTTGCCTTTGTTAGCAAGCTTCTCGTGTTCATTTTGCATCAACTGCAAAACATTTGAGAGGTTAAGCATTTAATCAGCCACAACTGTCAGGAGATGTTATATCAAGTTCTGATGTCCTGTGTGCTTCCTCTGACACCACAAATGTCACTGCCGTGGGTTTTACTCATTCGTTTGATGCTGTTCAGATGAATACATTTCAAACTGGTCAGATAGAGGATATGGGAGAGAAATGTCTTACCCTCCACGTAGCCATCCAATAAAGATAAGAAAAATTAAGATAGCTTCATGGAAACAGATGATAGTGTTGAGATATTGTAGAAAAGCAGCATGGACTCTCCTTTGTTCACAGCCGGTCTTCCAGTGCAATCCCAACAGTAAAAGCCAGAGTAGAGAGTTTCTTGTGGAGTGTTAAATACATCTTTTGCCCTAAATTCGGACTGGAAAATATCTGGGCACACGTGAAATCCGTTTACATTTTATGGGCCTAACTTACTATGCTTCTGTGGCTCACAGGGCTAACTGAACTTGTACATTAAGGTCACGAAGCAAGCAAGAAGAATCTCATGCCCAGTTATTTCACCGGTCTCATGTACGGACCCAGCTGTCCCAATGGTGAATGATGTTCTTTGGTTAGAGCCATGGAATGGTGATGGAAGGGGAAACGTTGGTTAAAACATGTACTCTGGCAGTTGGGTACTTCTGTTTTCGTCTCTGGTTACTGAGGCGGGGAACTGGGAAAAGGCCTCGAGGGCCAAAAGCAGAAGTGATGTTATGAGCAAGAGAGAAAGGACATCCTACTGTTATGGTCAAAGTCGTCCCTTTTCTTTCCTATGCTACGACTACTTAGTAGATGCTGCCCACTGCCTGGAGCTCCTAGGATGAAGAGGTTTGTCTGTCTCGCTGTGGTTACGGTCTGTTCTACTAGTAATTGCTGGCGTGTACTTGTGATAAAGCTCTTTGTAAGCAAACAAAACGCATGTTATGCTTTGATTCACAGGATATTAAATCTTGTGTGGAGTCAAAGAAACAATTTGCTGTGTGGCACAGAGTGACCTGTCCAACTGTAGCTAGTGACCTTTATCCAAATGAAAAACCTTCTTACAAACATCTGCCTTAAACAAGAAAGATTTCTTGAAAATGTGTGCTGAATACTTAAGTCTTGGGAACTGTGATGCATTTTGATTAAATAAGAACAGTTTGGGTGAAGTTTTGGGAACATTTCATTACCATATGATAAGCCACAGTAGAAAGTGATAGGAGTTACCTGACTTTGGTCACTTTTGGATTTCCTTCCTAGTTATGAGAGCGTGGATGCAGCACGCATTTGAACATTGCTGCTTAGGTCTCCGAGGACTTACCTGGTTACTTCCAAAAGGTAATAGGTATATAAATGTTATGCAACAGTTGGATTCCTGAGAGCAAGTAAAAAGCTTGAACAGGATATAAACAACTTATAAACAACTTTCATTAAGGCTTATCCAAAGCTTGGTTTTCTAATTGGGCTTTGACAGGCGCTAGTTCTTGGCACCTAGTAATTTGGAAATGTGTATGTGTTTGGGTTTTTTTTTTTATCTGGTTAAGTGTGTGTTACACCAAAGACACTGGGCTATGCCTGTGTGCTTCTAATCTGTAAAACTATTAATTGCCTAATATGGAAAGCTTATAATGCTACATATTTCACTATACTGTCTATTGAAAAATAGACTAAATACCTGATTTAGCAAAGAAAATAAAACTTCAAAACTTCATGATGTTTCTTGAAAACTCATTAAGCAATGAGAAAAATCTACCAGTTAATCTTATTAATTTAAACTTACATGGAAGCAAATTAACTTGAAGATCTGGATGACTTAAATTATTCAAATGTGCATTTAGGGGTTTAATATTTTATCTGTAGTTTGTTAGGCTGTAGTTACCCGTGAACTTTTTTGCTAGGCTAAATAGTTCCTGCCTTTTTCTTCCTTCCCCTAGGTGTTCATTCCTACCTTTCATGGTTGGGCTGTATGGATTAATGTACAGGGTCTTGGAGAAGTGGGTGGGTAGGGCAGCTGCTGCTCAAGCTGTTGTAAGCAGCACTGATGGTGAACATCTAAATGTGTTCTCATTCTTTTTGGATCACTGTTTTACAAAGTCATTATGAAATGGGTAATCTAATTCTCATCCTTTACGCCTTTTTTTTTTTTTAAGTGATCACTGCAAACATAGCAGGATGCATTTGGAATGCTTCACACACTTTTTGTTTAGTGTGCCTTTTTCCTTAGGCGGCTTAAGCAAGATGAATTGTTGAATATATTTGCATGCTGTTGTGCTTCAAATTATGTATTCACAGATATTTTTTTTTTGTCTGCACACAACTAGTTGGGCGTAGATACTCATTTTTAATAAGAAAGTGGCAAGATTCCAAGCCATTGTTTTCTGCTTTTTTGTTAAAAAAAAAAAAAAAAAAAAGTGTCATTCTCCCCAAGGAATTACAAACTAAGATGAGGCAGATTGAGGGCAAGCATGTGGTTACAAACAACTTCTGAATAATTTCAGTTAAGATGCTTAGTGATGACTTTGAAAACTTTGCAGGTAAAACACAAACTTTTCAAGTAAAACAAAATCCATCAGATCAACAATTCCCTGTGTGTGCATCTTCATTTGTTTTGTTTCTGTTTCTTTCCCTTTGTTATTGTATCTATCGCAAGGAAATTCAAAATGATTGTGATATTCCATTCATGCAGAAAACTATGACAAGATTCAATATATTTCAGTTCTTAAACTTTGTTTATTTTCTTAATTAGTTCTCAGCTCTTGTGCAGTGATACTTCTTGGTTTTGAGAGAGGAGTGGCATGTGGAAAGAAAACATGAGAACATGGAATAAGCCCCAGCACAGTAAGAAGTCTTGTTTTCCTACCTAGATTTGAAAGACACTTTGGCGAAGTGTCTTTCCAAAGCTCTTCCTCACTGCTCTGTAGCCCAGCGGCTTAAGAGTCACCAGTTTAAATTCCTTTTCTGCCTGATTTGGACTAGGGATTTGGACTTTGCTTTTTTTGAATGAGCCATTCAAAATGTCTAAGAGCCTTCAGTGGAGCTGTTCCACCTTGGATAACGTAGCTAAAACCGTCAACTGCAGAGTGAGATGGTGGTTCAGAAGAACATGCAATATTGATCTTGCCCATTACAGCTTGCTGATCTACCTTATGCTTCTTGGACTAGAACATCGCGTATCTTCCGTGGAAGTACTGGCTTAAATAAACTTTATCTTGCAGTCTTTGTCCAGGGGTAGTCAGCAGGCTTCTGACACTGCTACAGGAATAGCCATGTGGCTGTTCAATAGCTCTGCCCCAATGTTTGGGGTTTGCAGATGTAATAGATTCTTTGACCTCTCTGTCCTAGAGATAATGCAGTTCTCTGGATCTCATTTTATACTGCAGACTTCAGCAGAGTGTAACCTGTTGCTAAATTGGCAAATTTTTGGCTAAAGTCTCCACTCAAAGCCATGTGGATCTTATAGCCATTTCTACCAGTTCCACCTGTTGCTCTCACTGTTAATGTCCCACAGCTCCTTTAGGCCAGTATGTCAGATGGTAAGATATTCTGCTGCTTAGTGTTGACTTCCCAGTCCTAAAGCAGGTAATTTTCTTTCCTCTCAGCACACCATGCTCCTCTCCTGGATGTGGTAGTGCAGTGAAAGCAGTATTCATAACTCATCTCATTGCTTCAAAGAACCAGATATGATCACAGCAGCATCAAAAAATGAATGCTAAAACAAAGGCAAAAGGGTGAAATATATTACACTGATGACATTATGGAAACATAATGAAGAAACTGAAAGGCGCAAAATGAGATCTTATATTTTCCTTAAGTTTAGTAAACCCATTCTTTTGAGCTTTATGGATGTGATGAACATCAATAAGATTGATTAAAAAAGCCTGTAGAATGTTAACATTATACCATGTTGCTTGCAGCTTCAGTATTATTCATGCTTACAATGGGCCATTACCTATACACTGTTCCTTACAGGGGTAAATAATAAATTAATTGCTTTCTTCTGTCTGTTTTTACTTTGCCTAAAGCTTGTCAACAACTTCTCTTTAAAGATTGCTGCAATTGCCATTTGAACAGTAAAATCTGCTTTTTCAGCTTGGCAGAAACTTTGCCATAAGCCTTGTTTCTTCTGAACAATTGGCTCCGCTTACAGCGTGCAACCTGCTGCTGTTTGATAGGAGCCATGGGGAAGCCACTATAGCAAATGGCAAGGTGTACAAGGGACGGACCTCTCGGAGGTGGCAGTAGCTTGGGAGGGGCAAGACAGTGGAAATAATTGTGTTTCAGCTGAAGCTGCTAGAAGCCTTGCTGTTACCATTATAACCGAAACCATATCAAAGCCTGTGTCAGCCATAGGTCATGCGGCACTTCTGCATTTTGGAGGATGTATGATTATTTAAGCCTTAAGCTCCTATTTGTGAGCTGCAAAGAGCTTCCACAGGGAATGATTTCCTCTTGACTTGACTGCATACCAGAAAAAGGAAATCTGACTTAACTCAAACACATTTGCTCATCCAAAAGATAAGGAGAAAGACTAGAGATGGTGTAAGGTTGATTTGAAGGGAAGTGAAGCTGAGGAGCAATGGTCAGACTGTATTTGTATTTATTTAACTTAACAATAGAGTTGTACTTCTGGGAGGTGGATGTTCATATGGGGGAAATGTAAGGGGATTAAAAAGGAAATTTAATCTTTCATCAATTTCTCTGTGGAGCTGACAATGTTTGGGTAATTAAACTGTTTACCTACATTTTGTGTGCCTGCTGCTACAGCTGGATGCTGTCACCCTCATTTTTTTTCCACTGTATAATTTACTGCATTAGCAAGTTGCTGAGACTTCAGCTGCCTGCAAACACATCCACCCTTGGAATGAGAGAGGTTTCTGCACTCAGTGTACAGGCTTTAGGGATCCATTGAAGGAGAAGGATCATTTTGATTCATATAGTATGTATATTTTTTGAATTATTTCTTCTGAATTGTGCCTGGAAAAGTAGGAGGAATCCTTTCTCCTTTTGAATGAAGGAGTCCTTGGGCAATTGCAGTTCTGTACAGAAGCCAGCCAAGCTGTTTCTTTGAAATCTGCTCATACTACTCAGAGTCTCTGACTAGTATAGATACCTTATAAACTACAGGAGAACCGTATGTGGTATTTTCATCACGCATAGGATAGGAGGCTGTGTTGTGCTCCTTTCACTGCTTTTTTTTTGTTGTTGTTGTTGTTGCTCAGAGGAAAGCCCACCAGACCCCAGCTGAGAGGAGCAGAAGCAAGCAGACAGGGCTTCCTGCAGCTCAGACAGGACTTTACCCAGTTCCGACTGTTTGCTTGAGTATTGCCTTAATATTTTTCACTTCATACCACCAGCTCTTTCTTCAGTTCTGTTTCACTTAGATTTTCCTGTTGTTCTTTCCCCCCCACCCCCTTCCTTTACCAGATCTTTACTAACTCCTCCCTGCACCTGAGAAAGCTGATGTTTGTCAGAGTCAATTAATGTACTTCTGTTTTTTCTCTTTACAGAATGTCTTCAGGGCAGGAATACTTCACTACCCTGTATGCATAGCACAATGGTATCTATTCATGACTGGCCCTTAAATGTGACTCTAATAAGCTTCATTAACAATATTTATTTCTACCATTGTCTTTGTCCTGAATACATGAAACAGTCAGTTTGACTTGAAAAATCAATAGAAAAATTAACCCTTATTGCTCTGAAAACCCAGACATTAATTTCAAAATCTGCTCTTTTCAAAGGAGTCCTCTATTTTCAGTTGAAGAAAGGTGCCTTTCAAAATATCTGTCTGAGAGGTGGGCGCTGTTTCTCCTTTCCTTTTTCTCTAGTAGAAACAGAAGCACTCCCTTAGCATGGGCATACCATAGGAAACTCACTTTTCTGTTGACATTTTAATGGCTTTCACAAAAGTTATACACGGAAGTACATACTAAATCCACCATGCCCTACTTAACTGCTTTCATGTGCTTCTGATGCCTTATGGGAAATAGTGCCAAAAATTGACAGTGGAATTAAACTTTCAGAAGTATGCATAAAGAAATGAGATTTCTCCTTAGCTCTGAAACCAGACTTGTGAACATCTATGGCATCTTTATGAATGAAAGAGCATCTAGAAAGGTAGCAAGCCAGAGTGATGCAAGATGGACCAATGTACTTACTGATGCTGGGCATAGTAAGAAATATTTTAAATAGATGTGAATATTTACTGTGTTGTAAATTCCTTGAATAATCCCAGAGGAACAGTAGTGCTGAGACACTGTACCAGCCTCTGCCCCAGCCTAAGGAAAGAGAGGGAAGGAAGCACAGGGCACGGAAAAATTTATGCAAAACCTGAAAACCAAACCAAAATAACCTGTTGAATTCACAGTGAATGTCCTGGGCAAAGGCAAGCCTAAGCCACCCAAATTCCTTTTTATCTCAATATGATGAGATACTTGCTAGGTGGCTTTTCAGATATCTCCTGTAGGCTCTGGATGCTATTCCCAGCAGGACTGCTAATGTGATATCACTCTTGAAAAATGCCAGTTCAGCAGCTCGTAGGAGCCCTAGAATGCTTGAAATGTGAACTAAGAGTTGCTGGCGCTGTCTGGTGTTGATTCACATTGAAATGGTATCAATTTTATTTTTTTCTCTTTGGCAATAACTTTATATTACATAAACAGGGAAATCTGAGTTCTTTTCTATTATAAAAGCTTGCATGTATTTTTCATGCTGAGGCAGACTTGATTTCAGGGCTTGTTTATCAAGCTGAAGGTATTTTTTTGGTCTGTTTCTACGTAACTGTGTGTGTTACTCTACATTATTTTTTCCCTACCGAAAATCTTACTCAAACAGTTCAATTATTCATTTCAACAGACTTTGCAAAGCAAGAAACAGAAAGAAAGGAAAACTTCTATGGAGTAAACTGTAATTTTTTTAAAAATTAAATATACTTTTACATTGCTCTTGACAAAACAAAAGCAAAACCTACCAAACACACAGTGTCTGAAACTCAAAGCTGAATCTGTTCTTATTGTTAAGACAAAAAAATACTCTAATAACTTCTAGAACCTGTGAGAAAAGCTGTCTTTTCAACAAGATCCAGTTTTAAGCCATCTGTGAGTCAACATGGGCAATGCTATGCTGATTTTACTCCTCATATTTTAGATGGGAGAAATCAATGATATATGTAGTTCTTAAACAGCACTACATGGTAGCATTGTACAGAAGATACTAATTAAGGTAAAATGATTCTGGTAGAGATCATGCAGGATTGTAAAAGGGAGTAATCCTGGGGAAACAGAAGTCTTTATGAATACTTATTTAGATTTATTGCATCTACAAAACACATTAGAGCTCTAAAACCCACCATACCTATAAAACCAAATGAGCAAACAGAAACTGTATACAAAGGTACTTAAGGATGCTGAGGGCCACCTTCCACCCACTTGAAAGAGAGGAAATATGAGCAAAGAATTATATATATTTCTTCATGCCATGGTGGTGCTGACACTCATTTGTTTCAGTCTCAGAGAAGGCTTTTATTCCTTCTCGGGCACTGTGTCAATATTCATCCAAGCTTCTGCAACTTCCCTTCAGGACAGGAACCCTATTGCAGCAGGTCTGGTTTTTTGGGTTTTGTTTTTTGTTGTGTGTTTTTGGTTTTTTTTTTCCTAATACTTTGTGGAAGCTATTTTGCCTTTGCATTGATGAGGACATTACTAGAGGGTTGTTCAGCAGCCGATCTGTGCAAAAGCTCAAAAGTTCAATTATTTCACCTCCCTTTTAAGAGAGATGATCAAAGCAGTTGGCGGGGAACATGGGGAGCAGGGAGCACACCAGACTGAGGAGGAAATGAATGAGTGCAGACAGAAGCACAAGCAAATTTCCTTTTCTTCCTTCAGTCTGTTCAGAGGGTAGGGCAGATATGGGTTGGAAAGTAGCTCATTTTGTAACCTCTGTGTGATGGGAAGCTCTGACTGGTCACTGACATGGCCTCGTAACCAGAGGGCCTGACCTGGGCTCTCGTATGTCCACATATACCTGAAACCTTCTGTACTGGGATCAAAAAAGAAAGGAGAATCCTGGTCTAGTTTGTAAACAGTGCTGGTGGTGTACAGGAATATAATCACCTAGTATGAGCCCTGTTTTCACTTAACAGAATGTGGGCTAGCATACATTCGTCCTATTCTACAGAGGTGTAAGCACAGGCTATGTTACATATTCATGTCAGGGTGAAATCTGAACTACTGAAACTCCATAGCTTTTGCCATTTCCATCTGCTCGTGGGCTTTAAGGACCAAGGGGACCAGTATGATCATCTTGTCTGACTTCCTGCATAACACACGCTGTAGATTTCACGTAGTAATTCTTGGAACCAGCCTGTAACTTCCAGCACAATTGCAGCATAAAAAGTACAACAAATTTCATAGCTTCTGCAAGAGCCATTACCGGATTTTAACTACAATATCTTACAGATGAAGGATAAACCTTTTCTTCACAAAGGAATTCTCACCTAACTGTACAAAACCTTTCAAAAACACACTACATGTGCTACACTATGCAATTATTGAAAAAAATAAAACCAAAAAACCCTCCACCATTTCTTTTAGAAATACCTAGTATTCTTTTAGTAATCCTAACCCAACCAAACTTTTTTTTTTTTTTTTTTTAATGGCAGCCCTATCTACATACTCGATTCTTTTAGTTCGGGTGACATCTAAGCTTTGTTTGTTTCTCAGTGACATGGGCTGGGGGGCTCTTTTAACTACTCTAGAAACTGTGTTTAGCAAATATTGCAGACTCTTGGTATTTCTGGTCTTCAGCAGTCTTCTTTTCTCAATAGTGTGTTTTGGTTTTCCTCTTCCTGTTTTGTTTCAGATTACACTTCAATTCTACACATCTGATGTGGTTTCATATCTGTTTTGTAGGTGGCAGCTATTTAATTTAGGAGAAGACTGACTTCATCTGACTGCTTTGGAATTTTACAGCTCAGCCAATTACTAGTTATTTCTAATAACAGAGCCAATTACTATTTTTTTTCTAATAACGATGTTATATAGACATGAATAACTACTGCTTTCTGTAATGGCTTTACAATTTAAACAGCATGTAATTTATTTTTACTTTATTATGAAAAATATTACCTTCTTTCCCTTACTCCAAACTGTATTCTAATACTTAAAACTCAACTTTCTCTTATTAAATACTGGAGTGTTTCAGATATTTCATAGATTGTCCTCCCAAATAAATGAGTCCTCTATAGATTCAGTGTTCTCTCTACCATTCAAATGGTTTACCATATTTTATAGTAACTTTGAAATGTTCTGTTTAAACCAATTCCTTTGCAGAAATTGCAATCCATGAATATTTCACCATGAGGAAAATAGGCAAGTGGATCTTTAAAGGGGTAATATGAAGATGGGCTGGACCTAGAATAAGTAATAAAAAGCTTTTCTGTCTAATGCGCATCAGAGCTTTTAGAAAAACATTTCTTTTCTCAGAGCAGGGGTATAAGGTTCAAACCTTTGAATGGTTTGTGAACTGAATCTAAAAAAGTATGCACTAGGTTAATCAAGACATTTCATTGAGATATTGACCTTTTACATTTGGAACAAAGATTAAAAACATTCTATAATTCTGAAGTCTAAATGAAGAAATCCGTTATAAAATGTCAAAACATGACTTTTCAGCAACTTAAAGCTTTTTTTTTTTCTGCCAGAGCAGAAAATTCATCAGAACAACATAAGAAAAAAAATTGCAGAACTGTTTTTTCTGCAAAATGATTAGCAAATTAATATTTATTAATTATTTAAAAATTAATGAGCAGCTCTGGTTGAGATGCTTCAGAAAATGACTCCGACAAGACACTTGAGCATTAACCAAGAACTTACCATCTAGCCTATCCTTTGACAATCCAGAAAGAACTGCCTGCGTACCTTAATCTTGGATGGTTTTGTACTGTTTTGATATTGTCTGCTACAATGCGTGTGTAGTTCTTTCTCTAACTGAATAATTTATGTAGTCAGTCACTTAAATACTATAAAATACCAGATGACACCTTTACAGAATCAATGTAATATTGCATGGGGGAATGGCTTCAGCTAGAAAGAATTTCTCTTGAAGAGTGAACATTTCTAGAGGAGTGTCTGATGCCTTTTTTTCTGCAACAGTATACGGTGCTCAATTTAGCATAGGAATCAGCTCATCAAATCACTTAGTAAGGCAGATGCTTATGTGCTGCTGAGTAGAAGGTCTTGTCATTCTTTTCTTCCTTCACCCTCTTGTACAGAAGCAGAAAGGAATTTCTTGGTTTCCCAGGAGTGTTGCAGCTGATGCCAATGCAACAAGCCTTGTTAGTAGGGCAAATGCTCGTCATGTTCTCTCTGTCTCTCTCACATGCATAGAGGAATCAACAATCTGACACAAAATGTTTAGAACATCTAGTGTCTGGTATGCAATTATTTATTTTTACACTGCATTCCTACCATGCATTTCAATCATCTTTCAATATTTTACTGATTCAGGGGTAATGTGTGTCTGAAAAGCTGAAAGCTATAAATTTTATGTTAATTGACAATATAACATCTGAATTTAGAAATACCTGGCATGAATAAAATGTAAAACAGGATGATTATGTGTGATTAAATAGTTGACTTTTATATTGTATATTAGTCATGCCATCATCCAATTAAAAGGATAATGGAAACAATAGTGATTTTTAATTTTTAAACCAGTGTGGGCTGCATTAAGGGGATTACGGAGCTTTATGAAGCAGTTAGCATAATGTAATGATCAAGAATAGAGTCTGAGTCAAAGCTGAGCTGCACATGGTAAATTGGGCAACTTTTAATTTCTCCTTGAGATAACTTCAGACTATAAATTTTGAATATGAAATTTAATGGGAGTGTCTCCAAGTTATGAAGAGGTTTGCAGAACAAAGCTGTCATTTGTGCTCTTTTTCAAGAATTCTTTTCAGGCCAGGCTTTGGCTTTGGCATGTGAGTGTTGAGGTCAGGATGGCTGTCTGTGGGTTATGTACTTTACTAAACTGTACTTTACTCTTTCTTCAACCAAGGCTGATTTAAATAATTGTGGATACTCTGTGCCAGTAGCTGCCACTATATTTTATCCACTGCAGCCTGCTCTGTGCAATCTGTTGCTTATTACCATTAGTGAGCCTTGTTCTCCTAATTAACCTAATGATCCTCTTCATTTCATCTGATTAACTGCAACATGGGTAAAAACATGGTAATGTGGCCTCTGATACCGTTGACAAAGGTCAAAGGAGTTGAATGTGGCTGTTTGCCTACGTGACCAAAGACCGTAGGGCACAATCCAGTGAAATTTGAAGTGCTGTGGGAAATGTGATCCATTGCCCCCCCCCCCCCCTTCAAAACTGGCAGCGGTTAGTTCAGTATCGTCAGCTTAGTTCTCTTCTTTCCAAAGAATAGAATATTTCAGATATTTGGTTGTTATTGCAGTGGAGCTGACATTTTTATAGTAAGGCTTTTTGGTCTTGCTTGTATGAAAGTCTCAGCCCTCGCATTAATCTTGTCAAAGGCAAAATGTTTTATATGTTGCATAAAATAGTGGCACATCTGTTGTTTTTAATAATGTTTGCACATTCAGAACTCCGTTAAAAAAATCATTTTATAATCCAACACTTTATGCATCCTTATTGTTCTGTAATTCTTTAAAGTTTGTTTGAATTGACCAACAGTTTTACTCTGGAATTTCCTGATTGTCATATGTGTCACAGGGATCATGAGTGAAACTGACTGGCAAAAAATAGATTTATACTGGTATGTTAATTACCTAGACTAAAGGATCCCAGTGCTCAGTCGTATCAAGAGAGAAAAACAAGCCTCCTCTTTTTTAACAAGAAATCCCTTAATACAACAATAGATTTATAGCTTAGCTGCTCTAAATTCATCACTCAGAGTTTCAGTGGTTTAACACAAAGATGGTCACGCTAGGAATACCTGGCTGTAGGAATGTCTGAATTAGTACTCTTGGAAGGTGGTGATTTAAATGGTTTCCTGAAGTTGTAAGGGAGATGTTTGCAAAGCAGTCCTAATGATATGTAAAAGTAATTGAAATGTAAAGCTGTTTTTTCTGATTTCCTATTGCATTTGACAGCCTCTTTCCACCTTCATTATTATATGTGAATTTAAGGAAGAAAAAAAGAGAATGGGGTACCAGTCTGTGTGAGTTTTGTCTGAAGCTGAGACTGCATCTACGGTGTAGAAATGCTAGTACTATAAAGAAGATATAAACTGCCTGTGCTTATCTGTACAGATAAAAAAATAGACTAATGCCATTTTTCCATGAAGCTTTGTTGGATGGCAGGGTGTTTTACAGAACCCTGGCTTGCAGAGCAGCGATACCACTTTCCCTGTACTTCTCTGGGCTCATCAGACGTTCGTCGCTGTAACTTGGAGATGGCAAAGGACAGGGACATGAGGAACAATGTCCTGTGTGGTTTGTTCGCAGCTCAAACTGAAAACTTTTAAGTAGCCATGGTATTTTAAGGCATGTAAGTGAACTATTCAGTGTTATGGGGAAGAAATTGAACATGCCTGAGTGTGTCCTATTACGTCTATAGAAAGCGGGTGAGGAATGAATGGCAGTCTAAAAATAAAGCGTTGCCAGAACATGTTAAGAGCCACATTAGAGGAAGAAATTTGCAGAACAAACTGCAAAAAGAGCTCAAGTCTGGCTGCAGCAGCTCTGGCAAAGCACAGAGTTGCTGCAGTGAGATGGCAACATGAGCTTGTGTGGAAAAATTGGGGAAAATCAAGCAGGTAAGGATATAATGAGGATGTAAATGGATGCAGTCTTGAGGAGAAGGGAAGAAGTCTGTTTGTCATGCTCTTGCAGCGACATTTATAAATTTGTCTCAGACTAGTGGTATAGTGGTTGGTTCACAGCTCACTCAGCCATAAGTATTTTTTTGGAGAGGGTGCAGCTGGCAGTGAGAGAAAATACTTCCATTTGCTTTGTCCTGTGGGCTGTGCTCTGGGTCACCCTGGGGAAGGAGGGAAGGGCAGCTCCGGGAAAGGTGAGAGGGCAGGCAGGCGGGCTGCAGGGACAGTGGTGTCATGCAGGGAGTCTGCTGGAAGGAGAGAGAGATTGTGATACCCGAGAGGGACTTGGACATCAGCTCAGGTCACAAAGCCAACCTAAAGCAACACCTGGAGGGAAGCTGTGCTGCAAAGCAAGGCAGGAGGGACTTGTCATCCTTGTGCTGTCGGAGGGGGTTGTTTCTGAGCCTTTTATTTACTTTGTCTCCCTCAGCAGACCTGAGACTTCTTTATATTTAAGGACTTATCTTCTACTTTATTATTTTTGTATTTTGTAATAAAATGTGGCTTTAGAGACTGGCAACTTTTTCCTGTCTTTCAGTCTGTCTATTTAAAGGAAAGGAGGATGGGAAAAACAGTCCACTTCAAAGTTTTAGCTGAGTTACACCATCAGTCAGCCATGGAAATTAACCTCTTTGGTGCTGCAGTGGAAAAGAACCAGATATGTGAACTGATATTCCAATATTCATTATTCTTGAAAATACATTAGTTTAAAGGGGCTGCTTTAGAGTAGCAACAAAGATTTTGGTTCCCAAAATGACGCTGCCTGGGAGTTTCTTTTCGTAGACAGTGGACACGTTAGCTGCCTTTTGAGTGATGGACATCCTGGAAAGTTTTTTTCCTTACTGTTGTGATTTGCACTCCTTTGTATCTTAGCCGGGCACAGGCTGTAGTTCTACACTTTCCCTTTAATCTAGTTTCAGTCTGGCATCAGTTTGTGAGTGAAGAACCAGGGACACTAGGGCTTCTAGACAATTCTGAGTAGCTGTTGACCTGATCTGCCTCATGCTTGGAAAAAATCAGAAATGACCCAGGGCACCAAGGACCTCTTCAAATTGGTGATTTCAAAGTCACGCCAACTTCCAGTGACTTCAGAGCAAATGAGACTTGACCACTAATACTCACACGTTGTCCTGAAAACTGTATGAATAGGATTTCCCACACCGTTCTCTTCTGTTCACATAGATGATAGAACAGTGGTCAGCCACAACACTCATCTTCATACCATGTAGCCCCATAGTAGGGCAGCAGGTGGTATGTGAGCTGTAGGGGAATTGAGTGGGGTAGGATCTTAGAAACAATCATGTTGGAGGCACAGCAAATGGCTGAGTTCCCACAATGAAACATTTGGGTAATCCATTGCCATCTGTCTTTATTTTGCAAACCCACTCAATTGGCCAACACATTCAAAATATCACTGCACCTTATTTCTCAAAGAGAATCTTAAAAAAAAAATTTAAAAAAATTAAGCCTGATAAAATTACCTACGTATTTTTTCTGCTCAAATTGTAAAAGATTTCTTTACATTCATGTTATCATAAGGCTTTGTAACATAGCCTTTTCTTGGATGAAAAAATATACTTCTGTGGGAAGTGTCGATGCATGGTACCTTTCATAAATGCTGTAACATTATTAGGTACTCAAGTAAACTGTGATAATGAACTGATTCAGCCAAGTAGGCTGAAAGGCAATGACTCAAGACTGTGCCATATTTATCTGGGTATGAGTGGTCTAGCACGTAGAGGCAGCAATACTAGTGCTTGTGCTCAGCTCTTTTGTTCCCTCCCTTCCCTACAAGGTGCAATAAATGCTCATGTCTATGTTTACGTTATTAGAATGGCTATGCCCCCCATTTGTGTGGGTTTTTTTGTGGGGCAGATCCAGAATGGATGGCAGTAGCACATCAAATGACTCAGACAATAGAGCTGTCTGCCATTAGTTTTTGGCTCATCTGACAACCTTCTGTCTTAGAGGGTATTTCTGAAGAATTAACAAGGGCAAGGATGATAAAGGAATATGGTGTTGGAGAATTTGTCATCCTTAAAGTTTCTTGAAAGATGGGCAATTTAAAAAGGTCATTTACTCCAAAGTAAATGTCTTTCCCTTCTTCTTGCTTAGCACTGTTCTTGCTTACAGCTTGACTGGCTGCTTTGCATCCCAGTGCACCAATGCATTTAAAAAAAAAATAAATTTAACTTTTCTTTGTTCCTGGTTCTTTTGCTGTAATTGCTTTTGAATGAGAAAGAATTCAGTGAAACAAGTGAAAGACTTTTGTGGCAGTGTAAATATCTCTGCTTATTAAGGTCCTAGAAAATTCTGACTTCTGTGTTGTATGTTGTCTATACTGGGCACTGTTTCTCTTTCTACTCCAATTTCCTAATAAGCCAAGCTCTAACCCTTGTACTTCTGACTTACATAATTTGACTTTTTTTTAAAGGAAGTACTCTAAGGAAAGCTGGACTAGGATATAAAGGAGAAACTGGTTTGGGGAGTTTCCTGGAAATCATATCACCTATTCATTAGTTTTCATAGTCTTTTGTTCTCCTATGTCAGTTATGTATCTTAGTATAAAACCATTGTTCTCTTCACAGGAGTGCTGGCAGCTTTTTTTAAGTTAGTCTGTGATTATTCTTGTGTTCCTTGCAGCCACCTCCCATTAGTTCAGTTACACTTACTATATGCTCAGACTTAACACTTTAGAATGTAAATTAAGTTACTTCTATCAATAGTAAATTTAATTTTCTTCATGCTCTACTACAGTGTACAAAGTGGGCTTGTCCAGCAGCCTTTCTCAGGCAACACCCTCTCTAATATCAGTGTTGGGCCCACTTTAAACTCCATGTTGACTTGTCTTCTAACGCTTCAAGTGAATTTGTCTAAGTCACATTGGTGATGAACCTAACTTTACATTTCTAAGAAGGAGGGGAAGATAACTGATAGCAACCTTAAAAAAATTCACTGTTCCATGCCTAATGATGATGCAGCGTTAAGACCTAATGCCTTTAAGCCTTCTAGGAATAAGGTGACATGCTGAGTGAATCTCCTGAAAAGCAAGGTAATCCTCCCTTTTCAGCAGTGTCTGGGAACCATGTCTGTATCTTTAGAATTTGCAAGCTACTGGACATTTAAAACTATCACTCCAATAGCTTTGAATCCTGCCTTGCTTGAGTCTCAGTGGAATATCATTAGGAAAGAGAGGGAACAGTGAACTACAGAAGGGAATAAACTTTGGGAAGTTATTCTTTAAAAATTACCACTTCTAGAAGAACAGTGAACTTAACTTTTTGCAGTTACATTCGTTACTACAGCTTAAATGGAAAGAAAGCAGAAGTGTCTCCACGTAGCAATTTTCCTATACCACTCTGATGAGCAACAGCTTTATGAAGAGTGTAGAACTGCAGGCCCTGCTTGCCAGAGAGATGTGCTAGTGATAACCTGTAGTCCCATGGCGATGAAGCACCATGCGTGCTTTTATAGGCCTGTATCTATCTAGCAGGAGGAGTACATTTTGCACTTCTGTTCAGTAAATTCTGACCTTGATTATTGTGAACAGCAACAAATCCAGTTGTGCTGTTTGTCAGACCTGCATGTGGCTGTCTTGGAATGCAGGACATACTCCAGTAGGTAAAAACAGGTAGACTCCAAAAAAACCACTAACAAAACACCCCCCAAAAAACCACCCAAACCCCCCCACCAAGCCAAAACTCCAAATCATAGACCTGGTGCAGACTCTTAACACTGTTCAAATAAGCAATGAAAAACTTACTCTGTACATCTCTCACTTTTAGACAGCTAGGGAAATTAATGCCCTAGCCTGAGGCTTCTGTGTTAATGACCCCTAGCTATGCAGTGATGAAAGGTTTTGTACATCAACTTGTTCCCTGCTGCTGAAATTCTTTGTGGAGCTACATCCTTTTATGCTGGGTTCTTTAAAACTTAAATTTATAAATGTATCAAATATGGGCATTCTCCTTTTTCATTCCTCCCTCTTTGCATTGAAATGTGATCATATTAGAGTAGATGTTTACTGGGGAGACAGTCTCCTTTCCAGAGTGATGGTTATGGAGTCTTAATTGGTCTGGCTAGTGTGCTCTGAAGATTAGGCTACTCCCCACAGATACAAAATTATAAAACAGACTTAAAAGAAGGATGATATCATGATTTTTCCAGCTGCCTATGATTCAGTAAATGGCTTCCTCATCCCTCTGCTTTGTATCCATCATGGATCTGAAGGAAAAACCTGCCTGCCTCTGACCAGTATTTCTGAGAAGGCACTAACTTTATTAAAAAGACCTGAAGCGTATTTGCATTTCCAGTACAAAGCCCTTGTGTTGACACGAGGATCTGGCTCCAGAATTGCTGTTCTGCTTTCTCTCTGGCTACTTCTATCCTTTCAATTTTATGGCATTATCTTAACAATCCCAGGCCAGGTCCAAGGACAGTGGGATTGCTGGGTTTGCAAAGAATGCTAATCAAAATTAGGCATCCAATGTACCTATGCTCCATTTGACTGAAGGAGGCATCTATGGATCTCTGACAGTGTCTTGGTGTTTGCTTGAAGAAAATATTCTTAGAGTAGATAACTAAGCATCTCAGGCTATGTAAACTCAAATCGTGTGGACTGTTATAGAAAAAGATGTTTCAGACCTTGTCCTGTGCACTCTATCCATTTATCAGTGTCATCATTGACACAATAAAACCCCATTTACAAGCAAGTTTGAATCTAGGCCAGAGGAAACTGAATCTAAGCATGAGAAAATTTATAGATCCTAAGGCCAAGAAGGACCATTCAGATTGGCTAGTCTGACCTCCTGTAAATTGAGTAATTCATGTTTATTTTGACCTCATCTTATTTTCCCAGTAAGAATGGCAGCTCTCTTTGTCCTTTGCATCAGCTCTGGGATAGCTATTAACCTCTTTAACTGCTATTATGTGTAAGTTACTGGACTATTTTGCTATAGGTTAGAGTGTTGTGGAAGGCTGTGTGTGACCCTCGGGTATGCTAGCATCTCTCATTCTAACAGCGATGTCCTAGCTACAGAAAGTATCTGGTGAGGGGGATTTCAGGGCATTTCTAATCAACTTGTACTAAACGAGCTTGTTGTTTTAAATGAATCATGGCACAAGTACTAGTACAAATCTTACAGGCGGGAAGTTATCTTCTATTTAATTTACAATCTTTAACCATGGTGTGAAGATGGATTTAATTCTAAACCAGATTATGATTGTTCTTAACACCTTTTTAATTGCAGTCATTCCTGTTGGAATGGGCAGTGGTAATTTTAAATGTAAAGTGCTCTGCTTATTGCATATGCACACAGCTCAATTGATTTTAAAGAGTATTTGTGGGATGCTTTCTAAAGCACTATAGGAGCATTAATTCATTTCTGATTATCAAAGTTGTGCTTTTGAACACCATTTCCTTTGTGTGATCAACCTATGAGTATATTTGCTTTATTTGTGGGGGAGCATAACAGCAAGAGGATGGCACTTGTGTTACTTAAATGGAATTGCTGATCACCTGCCTTGTTTATTAGGATTCTAGGCAAGTGAACAATATTAAATCTGGGGCTAATAAAGAGCTTTTTCATATCTTTAATTGATAGTCTGCTTTAGTAGCTTATTTATGCTTAGTTTGCTTGCATGAGAATCGTATGATACTGTTCAGACTCCTCAATCCTAGAAAATACAATATATTGATTTACTGGCTGAAGTTAGAGACTCAAAACATGCTTTAATAAGGCCAGTTGTTCTCGCATGTTAACAAAATGAACATGATAGGCAAAACAATCAGCAGTTAATCACTGTTAATACCTCTGCCATTCATACAGGTAATGTGAATAGATGTGTTTGGAATAGCACTCACATTGTCAAGAATTTCATAGTAATTCAGAAGTCATAGTTGAATTAAAGCAAAATGCCACAGGGCTAAATTTTAATGTATCTATATTCAAGCTACAATACCATATTTCCATAGAGGAAACATAAGTGACTAACTTGATTGCTCTTCGGTTTAATATTTTTTGTGGAATAGATGGGGTAGGGGGAGTTGTATCTGAAAAATCACCTGATTATTGCAATATTGTGGTAAGGGACTATAAATGAGAGCTAGTCAATGGCTGTGCACATACTCAAGAAGGACATGTATTCATTCCTGTAGCTTTGCCTGCTCCTATGTCACCTTTGCCCTGCATTGCTCATTATCTCTATGCCAATTAGCTATGAGGGTTTGATACTTGAATCCTGTCAAGCTCCACCCACCTGTGACAGCAGACAAGACTCTTGCTTTGATATTCCTTCTCTTCTTCATCTACAGGCAATCAAATAATGCTGTTCTTTAAATCTGTGTCTTCTCGACAGCTTTAAAATTATATATGTATCTTTATGATAAATTCACACATCCATATCTCAGTTGTTTCGGACTGCTGGCAGACTCAAGTAGTAATCAGTTTGTATTTTGACAAGAATATGCAGGTGCTAGGTATTCCATGAAACTTATACTAAATCGTAGTTTCTGGAGAACAAGCTACGAGCAACTTTAGACCATGTCAGCTGCTGGCTTCTAGTTCTCCGATTGCTTGGTCTGTTTAGTCTTGAGCAGCAGAATTGCTTGGCCACAGCATCCTTGAAAAACCTGGAAGGGATGCATTGTGTTTAGGGTGTGTCTCCTGCATTTCTGCCTCCTTCAACCCTCAGGAGTTTATGCTGTTGATTAAATTTGAAATAAATAAATAGTTGTCATTTTAATCACAGCTGTATTCAGGGATCTATGAAGAGGTGATTTTGACATTTTTCACATCTCAATGTTTAATTAAGAGACACTTGAAAACAAATAAAGAATTGGAGATGACATTTTACTTGAAGTTTTACCTGAGCTATGTAATTCCTGATGAGCAGGATTAGAAGGCAGACTTTATGAAGCTGCTATGTGGGTTGTGGATGAAATATTATACTATTTTATAGCTCTAAGACACCTGTAAGAATAAGTCATAGCAGAAACTAACAGAATAACCGATATTATAAGCAACAACTCGGGACAATACAATGTAAGTTTAAAAAGTGACAGGTATTGGTAGACTATTTTGAATGGATTTCATTTTCAAAGCTAGCCCTTATACACCCCAGTGCTCTGCACAATCAATACCATCAATTAATATGCAAAACTGCCAGAAAAATGGCAGATGAGTCTATAACAGCTGTGAGCTGACAGTGCTGTTGCAGCCTAAAAGAAGTGTGAGCTTTTCTGGCTGTTCTATATGGACATCTCTGTTGTAGTTTTAGGGTAATTCTACTCCTAGGGTAAGTACTATGTAATTTGTGAAACAATGGACTTCAGTTAGGCTCCATCAACATTAAGGTGGTATTTGATGAAAATGAAGGGGTTTAGTGTTGTCCATAGATGTCATATAAAGCGAATCAAACTGTAATTGGAATATAAATGAAGTCTTAAATAATTCTATGTGGCATCTTCAATTATTTTTAATAGAGGATTTTTTCAGGCTAATTCATTTGAGAAAATAAAGTGGACTTGATTTCTTAAAATGTTTTAATAGGGATAGACTTTCTGTGAAGTTGCAAAGAGATGCAAGAGGAGCACAAACCCTTACAGCTGCTCATCCTTCAGCATAGGCCAAAGGATATTTTGTTTATAACTGGTATAAAATGAGAGGCTGCCATGTGGTGATGGCAGTGTTTTAAAAGTAGTGTGTCTAGATAGAGCATAAATTCTGACACCTCTGAAGCAAGAAAAGGCAGTTTTGCTAATCGCAGTTTGTTGAGGTTGACAAGATGCTTATAGCATGTTTTAATTTTTGCTGTATTCTCCCCTTTTGCCCCAGATGATTGACTGCAAGGCAAACTTGGCTGGTGCTAATATGCGCTTAATAAAATAATCATGACAGAATTACCGCAACATTGACATGTACCACAGCCCACATCACGTTCTATGGGTTTTCTGATAATGGCCTTTTACATTGATGAATTCATAAATTATGATACGAAATAACGGACTCTTATTTGAGTCTGGTTTGTACTGCTGAAGCAAACCAGGAGTGTGTTACTATGCCTGTCAGATCCCTACCTGATTTTTAAATGGCTGCAGAAATGTTGACATCAGTGGAGTGAAATCAGGCAATTCCCATCAATGTCAAGACCAAGTTAAGATGGATAGCTATAAATCTTGATTGTGTTCATGGGTCAGAAAAATCCCAACTCTATTTCCATGAAACCAAGCAAGAGAGATGCGCGATGAATTGCTAAAATGAAAATCTGGCAAATCAGAAGCTTGATACTAGTTCTTTTTGACAGTTAAAGGGATAAAACTGGACTACTTTTCTTTCCTAAAGGAGAAAACGTTCAATTGCAAAGCAGACTTCCCATAACTGACACATGGCCAGAGCAAAGCAAGGACTGACACATTGCTGATGTACTTGCTCTCACTTGTGGCTGCATTCCGCTATACATGTGCCTGAGCTCTACTTGCCACAATGAATGTTATTCCAGTGGTCTCACGTTTCTTGCCCCCACATATTTAGAAATGCATTAAATCAGTCCCTGAAGTGAAAGGAAGCAGACTGCAGCAACAAACTTGATGGCAAAGTTAGTAGATCTTGTTTTAGGGGAGGGATCCCTCATGTGGGAATTTTGTCAAATCTAGCTCTAACCTTACTTAAAGTCTTTCCTCTCATGGAGAATCTACTGCCCTCTTCAGCTAGGTGTGCCAAGGGCTAAGTAATATATCATCAAATATGCTCAGAAACTTTTAGCGTTTGACCTGCACTTACTAAAAACTCTGAATATGTATTTAAAAAAGAAACAGTAAAATGTGCTCTTCAGCTTCAAGAGTTTACTTTGTTATAGTCTTTGTGTTTTTTTTCCTGTTCTGTTTTTTTGTGGCTCCATCACCTGTAGCTTGAAATGAGTGATAGGTTTCTGATTTAACCCTCCTGCAACAAATAAGACAATTAAAAATGCACTTATGCTGTTTAATGTCTGTGGACCTTTTCACAACTCTGCATTTTAATTTGTTCTCTTATAGTAGTCTACATTTTGATATGTATATTACAATCAAGGGAACACATTAACATAGCCAGGGTGAGGGAACACATTTACCCTGTACTGTTGTCTGTTGTAATTCAGAAAGTATTATCTTAAAAACCACAGCTGCACATCTAATTTTTTCATATCAGTCTTCCAGGCCTGATTATTCTTCAATTTATACTAATGTAAATTAACAGTAATACTATTGAACTCAGTTAAGCTCTACTGGAATGAATATGGTGTAGGACAAAAATAACTGGTGTTTAGAAATAATAGGAAAACTAAAATTCCTGTATTTATTTAAAAATAAAATTCATAGATCTAAACTGCACGTTGACTTGAAAAAAGGTCCTGAAGATTAAATCAATAGACTTTTTCCTTTAAGTTGCTACCAATTGTTGCCATGTACAAAGATAGAAATGTGTCTTTTATTGGTGACATGATCCAACACCACAATTTTTAATAATATGTGGGGATTCTTTTTATTAAGGAGTGCTTCTTAATAGGGGATGCTTCATTTGGGCTACCTTTCCCTTCCTGTGCTATATGCAGGTCTGATGTTGTGGATCTTTGTTCAATATAGTACTGGGTGATCCATGTGCTGTAGAGTTCAGCCTGGTGGTTACGGGGCAATCCTGAGGAGCAGCACCTGGCTGTACTTCTGTATTGATTGAGGAAAATGTCCTTTTCCTGTTGCCAGAAAGCATGGCATGCCTAGACTTCACTTCTGCATCTCATGATGTCTGCCTGCCTAATGTGCTCAACTGATCCTGCATGTCAGGCAAGCACTTTCTCCTTGTCCCTCCTGTATTCGTTTTACTTGCCTTGTGTTTGCCTTCACTTCCAGGATTGCTATATGTGCTTAGAGAAGTATTGAATTTAATTTAGGCTGCAATGGCAGGATGGTGCCTAGCCAAAACTGTCTTTTCTACCCAGTACGCTGGAGGGGTGAGAGGGTCCCTTGCTGTTTTTTTCTTCCTTTCCTCACAAGGACTTTGAGGGCTGAACAGAACACTCGGTGCTGGGGACTAGGTGACCTTGATTCCTTAATCGGATGCATACAGGTGGATGCTTGCATTAATATGGGCCAAAATTTCCTGGACTCCTGTTGTTAGTAGAACACAAGGCTACTGTACTAACCGCTGGTACAAACTTAGGGTGCTTGGATTTGTTTGTGGCTATATGGCAAATATGCTGTAGTTTGACCTTTGTACAGTTGATATCTCATATATTTTTTGTGCCTAATATGTGGGGGTTATATATTTGAATTTAATTCTTGGGGAATTGCTGCTTTTTCAGGTGACTGCAAAATGACTTTGTAAAAACTCTTGGAAAAGTTACAATTAAGCCCATATTAACTGGCATTTTCATGTTCGAGTGCTGGTCGCTCTGCAGAAAAATGTTTTATTTCAGCATTTTGGGAGTACCTCTTCTGCATTGATTGGTTCAAATAATAAATAAAAAAATAATTTTTATACTATTTTGTAAAAGTACGTGTACACTGAATCACTTCCCTGTTGAAAACCAGATTTGAAACCACATAAGTGGGCTTCTCCAATGCCCTTTTATTCATGAGGGTTAAAAACTGGCAATCCACTATCGCATTCAAAAGCAATCCAGCTCAGTTGTCATGGAGACAGCCGGGATGTTAGCGATCTGGATTATTATTTAAAAAGCTGAACCACTTCCTTGTGTGCTTCCTCCTTCCTCTTCCCTGATCCTGAGATCCCATCAGGCTCTGAAAGTGCAACATGCTCTTGAAAGTGAATTGCCTTTTTTAATATTTCTTCCTGTTGAAGGAATTTTTAAGTCAGGGCGCAGCTCATGGCTTAGCTCTGAGCCTTACCTGCCTGTGATCTCAGGAGTTAATTCTATAGGATGCTGTGGATCTTACCCTACACAGGCATCAGTGGTAGCCAAGGGTGCTCAGCGCTTTGGCATTTTAGGTCGACTCTTTCTACATGAACCTTCCAGATGCAAAGAGGCAGGGTTACACACTTGTAGACTGTATCAGTGGTATAGCTTGACTTTTGTTTGCGTAATTCTTATTCTTTTGGGATATATTGGGCTTTATGCTCAAGGAGTGTATTTTTTCTCCTGACTGTTGCCAGCTGAACTCAAGAATGTGGGATGGGCTTTACTTAATGTGATAAGGTTAAATGTTTAATGACATCTGTAATTAAGTTGTCATTAGCTCTTATTTGGTACCCTTAGGCAAACTTAATTTAAAGCTTGAATTATCAAGACTGCTTATGGTTGACAACAAACTGTGATCTTATATAAAAAAATAAATGAATCATTAGTCCCAAAGTATGACAGATGTTTTCCATGCATAATAGTGCATGAGGTGTTGACAAGTTTAAAAAAAAAAAAAAAAAAAAAGCTAAAACTGGGAGGGGGGAAAAAAGACCAAAACTAACAACCCACACAACTTTATTTGTAGTTCCTGTCCTTGAAAGATACAATGTAATCTTTCCTTATTTATTCATTCCACTCCACTTTGCCCTTTCTGCCATTATGCAGGCTCCAACGAAGAAGGTGACTCCCAAGTATTCAAAACAAGTCTGGAGTAATATACTAATAAAAATTCATGTGGTGTTTAAAAGAAGAAAAAAAAAAAGGAAAGCTCAAATCTTTGTTCAAGGTCCATTAAAATGTACAGATCATTCTGCAATACTTTCATTAGTAAGCTCCTTGCTCGAAAAAGGCCTGCCTATTGTGTGATGAATCCCCCACAGTATTATTGACTGTCTTGTCCTCTCCAAAGGTAGAAGATAAAAAAAAAAAAAAAAAAAAAATAGTAGTAGTATGGTGGAAGAATGATAGCAGTTAAGTTTTGTATGCAGTCTAGCATATGGTATGCATTAGCTTTTGGCAAACTCTGTTTGACCCCGTATCATTTGGCCATTCAGTATCATTGAAGGGGTCCATAATTCACACTACAAGTAAATGAAAATGCTAGCAAAGGTCTGCATTAGTTTACAGTATAATACTGGAGCCCTAAAGAGAACTCTTCTAAGGCTACCATGAAGAAGGGCAACAAAAAAATAGAAGTAAATGTGAACTTAAGGACTGGAATGATTTATCATGCCTGAAAACCCTTGTGCAATAAATGATCATTTCAAAGGGGACGCTTACATTCTAGCAGATCTTTTCTCAGCTTTAGAGACTAAGGGACTAATGTTGCTTAGGAACAACCTGCATATTTAAACACTGTTTTAAACTAAAATACCACAATTCAGTTAATGAATGCCAAGCTCTGAAACTCTAATTTCTGGACTACTGCCTTGGCTAACGGCTTTCTTGGCTTGCAGGTGTATGAAAACATACAAGAGCAAGTTCTCAATCGTTCAGGCAATCTAAGTTTATTCCTGTTTTGTTGTCTTCCAGTGAAAACTTTCCGACTGGTGTCATACCCTGTGTATTTTAAGTACCACGCATTCTTTCAAGGCTGCGTAAGTAATTGGGTAAACTAAACTGTCACAATTTGGTTCTGTGTCTCTGCAACTCAAGAGTCTCTTGAGTTGTAGATAGTAAACATTCCTGCCTTTGAATCCAACGATCCTGGGTTTTATTCTTCACATTATTCAAAGTCAATGATGAAGAGCTGCACTGTGCTCAGTGAACTGCTGTGATTTCTAATGGACCATTGGAAGGCTGAGAAATTGCTGCTCAGTCTGGATGGATGACGAACTGTGAGGATGCATATAACCATGGCTGTGCCTTTGGTTTAGCACCTTGAGATTATAGGGCTGAGAACTTCCGAGTCATGTAAAACCTGTTGCAAGTATTTTAATAAGGTCTGTGATCATTTTCCCACTGAAGTCTGTAGGTGTCTGCTCCTACCTTAGGGTAATGTGGATCTCTATGGGTGCTGCTGCTGCTCAAAAGATAGCAAGATGGAATTCTACAGATGACGCAACTACTTGGCCCATAATATCATCCTCCTCAAACGGTCTGTGCCTGATGTTGTATTATAGCTCGCACCGAATAAAGTGTCTTCTCAGGGCTAACTAGGTCTGTGGCAGGTCTTTCCTATATATTCAGTTCTGTTCCATGTCAGAACTGAAAAGGATCATTGCATCCATGAGGAGGGGTTTCAGTTTTCAGTTGGATTTGCCTGAATGCACAAATACTTTACCAGCTCATTTCTTTTCTGTTGATCTATTGAAGACTTTCTAATTATTCAATAAACATATTAAAAAAGAAAGGAAGGCAAATCTAGAAGATAAAGGGCTTAGAATCAGCTCAAAGAAAAACAGTCACTTGTGATAAATGTAAAGTAGTTTGTCATCGATCACAATATTGAAGAATTTTACCTCCATTAGCTTTATGGTCTTCTATTACATGCTTTCCAATCTTAAGTAAAATGAGATCCATGTGAGCCTTTTGTAAATAAGATCAATCAGAGCTTCTTTAAAGATTACCAAGTTGATGAAGACATTTTTTCCAAGTATTGCTCTGCAGCCCTACCTGTACGTTTTGCTGGGAAGTTAAGTCTCTGCCTTTTTGCAATGACAGTGAGGGGTAAAAACAGACTCTTTGGCTTTACCTCATGTAAAGGAAGTGCGTAGCAGAATTTGATGAGCTCTGTGTCTTAAGGTGAACACGAGAGAACTTTGTAGGAGATGAATTTTGAGATCTGGCCAGGCTTCGGTAAGTCCACAAATATGAGATCAGTATCAAAGGACATGATTCACCTAAAATGTGGACAGAAGTTTACTTTTTAGATTACAATTTTTTGGGGGTCTAGCTTTCTGCTTTCATCTATGAAAGGGATGAGTTTTCTTTTCCTATTCTTGCCTTTGTGGCTATGTTTATGCTTCCTGCTTACAGTGAATACAGGTTTCAAACATCATACTTAGTGCTTATTGCTATTATCCATCAATACAGTGGCACGCAATTCCACTGTTTTTAATATAATTGAAGCAAATTAATTTTAATAACTAAAATCTGAACATTAGCATTAGTTGAAATGGGAATAAAATTGCTCCCATCTCACGTTTAAATTACTGCTTCTTTTCATAAATTTTAAAACAGCTGACTCTGAATTCCTACATGCATTTTGGGGGAAAAAATTTATTACCACTATTTTTTAACAGGGACTCATGCAGAATTCTATCAAGGGCTGTAGTTATGCTAGAGATAAAGTGCCACAAAAAGGCTGACTGCTGCACCGGAAGCTTACAGTAGAGAACATTACAGCGTAATTTCGTAATATATGACTGTGCATCCCTAAAGGGTGGAACACAGATATATATTTTCAAATGGTGTGAATGGATTGAACTGGAAAGAAAAATGAAAGCTTTGACTCATTGAAATAAGTAAATTTTATGTCAGGTTTTGCAGAATTACTTGTTTTATTGTTCTTGCATAAAAAAATCAAACTATTTGATACTGGAAATATTTTGACCTTTGTTCCAACTTTTCCTAGTGGACTTGTTTTGCTGTTTTGGCTTGAAATTATTTTTTCTTTAGTGCAGGGGGGCCACTTTCCTAATTTTTTATAATGAAAAATAACAACCAAAACATTAGAAATGCTCTCATTTTGGTCTGATCCTGAGTCTCACAGCAGCCTGATGTTCATGTAGTCAGCAGTGATTCACAATTCTGAGGCTCATACCATATACAAAAATAAGTTAGTTCTCGGTTTGTCTCCTAATTCTATTCGAAAGAAAAACTGTTGAAATTTTTTAACTGTCTTTAGATTTCATTGCCCCAATTCTGTATGGATAGAGGAACCTCCTGAGCATTTCAAAGCTTTGGGGAACCCCCATTGCACTGCTGATCTCTGAAGGGGTTAGGGTCACTATCGGTCCATGTTTACAGATTTGGAAACTGATGGTGAGAAAAGTTGTGACTTAATTGAATCCGGTTTTTCTTACTCAGGCCAACTGGCTTGTCTGCCTGTGTCAAAGTGTATATAACTTGTTCACATTCAACAAGAAAAATGTTTCTGCACAACTCTGCTTCTCCTCTGCTGTTTAGTATTTCACTTCTGTGCCACGTTTGTGTCTCTGACCTGGAAGGCAAGTCTACCTGCAACAAAAAGCTTTATGTCTGGGTGCTTATATTGATTTGGAACGTCACAGTGGGTGAGCATATTAGTAGAACTGCCCTTCTAGAAAAATGCATTTGGTGGATTTACTCTGGTTTCATCCTATCATGACCTGGTTGATTAAGTCGGTGATACTCCAGACTTTTACCTGCAGTAAGGAGTTGTACAGTCCTTTGAGGGTTGTGGTTTGACTGAAGAATATCCTGCTCTGGCAGCACACGTTTACACAGGCAGTACTTGTAGTCCAAGTCTGAGGGACCCTGCTGAAATTTACGTTGTGGTCTTGCGGTTTGGAGAGATGCTTTCCTGTTTCCGTCATTCAGTAACTTTTCTATAAGTAACTTAAATCTCTCTACTTACAAAACTGTTTGCAGAAAGCAAGAAATGTAAATCAGCATTGTTGATGCAGACTGGCTCTTAATTTTAATTAATGCTTGAAAATAATGGTGTGTTTTATCTCTGCTCAACTTAACTGAACCATGTTGGTTTTTTTTTTTTTTCTTTCCTGCTTTCCTCAAGTGTAAAGGGTACACAAACTTTACTGAATGGTGGTAGAGGGCATCATGTTGGAGCAGATGATTCTTGGAGTGAGGATTAGAGTCCTCGCATATGAGAATTGCTAGCGCTGCATTAACATTAAAATTTAATGGTTGATGTGCATATGTGCACAAAGGGAATAAGCTGACTTCTTAATTTGGGATAGTGAATGCTGTTACTTTCTTCATGTTTATGAAAATTAAACTTTAATTATGAGGCATTTGTTTTGAAGTTAATTTCTTTCTCTTTGCTTTGCCTTTGTGCTCAGGTTGAGAACTGGAAAGTGAGATTACGTAAATTGTTTAATTTAATTAGTAGTCTCATGGTAAATGTTCTGCAGAGCACTAGTGACTGACCTGTGCCCTGACATTATTGAACTATAAAGCAAATACCCATGAGAAGAAAGTATGGCGAATTAGCAAATTTTCTAGTAAAAGCTGAAAATTAAACTCTCCTCTCATATAATTGTGTCTATGCAAATCCTTGTACTAATATATCTCTGAGACTCTGTTACCTGAGGAGGTGAAAACCAGTTTATTTCGAACTCCTCGTTGAACTGACAGTATGCTAGTTAACCCTTTTTTTTTTGTCCAACTTGTTCCTGCAAATCAGTATTACTCCTGGTGATACTGTTTTTTCCCTGCTTTATCTAGTCCCTGTTGT
>JANHGO010000069.1:91117152-91225448 GCA_024606505.1 Aquila spilogaster
CGGCGGCGGGGCCGCACCGCACCGCGGCAGGGGGGTCTGCGGCGGGGAGCGGGCTGGGCCGAGCGGGGGAGGCGAGGAGGAGAAGCAGCCTTCCCTCTCTCGCACGGCTGTCCGGATTCTCGGGCATATTCCAAAAGCTGCTGCTCACTTTCTTTAAAATGTGGGTCCAAATTTTAATTTATTTTTTTTCCCCATCCAAAAAGAGGTGCACCTGGAGAGGTTGGGCTTCCCGTTCTGCAGAGAGGGGAAACTGAGTGCAGAAAGGCAGCGGCAAGGGGTTAGGGAGCTGCGCAGCGCTGCGCGGGGGGCTGCCCCGGGCCACCCTTGCCGCTGTCGGGAGGGGAGGGAGCAGAAGCTTCGGGTTGCAAACGAAAATCCCGGCTGAGAGGGATGTGGAATGGTGATCCTGCAACCGCTCCGACCGCCGGTGCCTTCATTGATCACTGCATGGCAGAGGGAAAGGGGAGGGAGGGGGATGCTTTGGATTTCAGGCAGATATCCCGACTCTTAGCAGGTACGCAGAGGTCATATTACGAATACTCCAGCGGCGGCTGCATGCATAATAGATTGAATATGGGTTAGTTTATAAACAGCACGCCCAGGGCTTCTTGGAAAACGCACCTTTGCCTGGATTCTAGTGAAATGGGAGCGCCTGGATCTCTGAATGGGGAAGGAGGGGATCTGTACGAGAACAAACCACGGGCTTGGCTGTTATTGTCATCAGCGCTTAGAAGTATGTAGGAGTCGCAGGTTTCGAGTCATCCCATCAGTATCTATTTGCGGTAGATCAGATTTCTTGAGTGATTCAGATGCACTGAATGGGACAAAATCATCAGTGTTTGAAAGCACGAATCAGACTGTAAACACTCAGTAGTCAATTAATTTCTTGTACAAATTTTGGTAGTTTTTAAGGTAGCATTAGCGCTCCTTGCACTGCAGCAGTGTCTGCTGATGCTTACTCTCTCTCCTCTGATGGGTTATAAAAGAAACTCGGGATTTTAAGGAAGCGTTTGCCATCATCTGGCCAGTAAGAACAGCTAAGTGTAGCTGGGCAGGAACCACTGTTATTCAAGCCTTTGAGGACAAATACCTTAACTTAAAGAATTTCCAGAATTTTTGATGGATTTTCAGTAAACAATGAGATGGCATAGAAAGAGGGATTTCTTTCCTTGGTGGGATTTGGTTTGAATACTTGAATTTAAGGAATAGGAATTATCTGTCTTCGGCAAAATGAACTGTATAGTAGTTAGGGAACCAAGGCATCCTCTGGGTGAGCAGGCATTTATCAGGGATGTCACTATATAGATATATCTGTGGGCTCTGAACGAGTTGTCCAGGAGCAACAAATTAATACAGATTTTGAAAGAGGTTGAAATGTGATTTGCATCTTGTTCTTGAAAAGTTAATGAAATAGGAACTGCAGGGAGCCCTTCTTTAGGATCACATTAAATGAAGATGCAAGTAAGCAGAAGAAACAATTATTATTGGACCCAAGATCTTGTTTGTTGAGTATTCTGTGTTTTCAGAATCATGTAAAATAGCAGGTGCAGATCTCTTCTTTATGCCCTTTTAAAAAGCCAGGTTAATATCTCCTGCTCTGGCATTATAAAAGAATATGCCATCCTCATCTAGACGTATTTAAGCACGCCTTAGGAAATACTCTTCTGCTGATGCTTACTAAACTCCTTTAATAGATGAACATTTTCCATGGAGTTGGCTGTAAATTCTCTTTTGGACTTCCCAGCTCATTTCTTAGAATAGAATCCCAATCCACAACACAGTAAAACCATAAAGAGACTCTTACCTTTTATGTTCATATTTACACAGTCATTTTTCCTCCTAAACCAGTGTCCTTGAAATTATGTCATGATACGTGGGAAAATGAATGTCTTGAGCAAGTACGGTATATGCAGGATCAAGCAATGGAGGTAAAAGGCTATAGCTCTTCTTCTAATGACCTGCTCTAAGAGGGTGCGTTGTCCATTAAGCCATCGAGGAATTAGACTGGTGACAAGAGAGAATGCCAAATCCTATGCAGCAAGCTCATGCTTAATTCCTATTAATGGTAGCAGAATTTTACTCTGAGTTTAATGACAGGAAGAGAGTTAGATAGTTGATGCTGGATGCTAGCAGATAGCCAAAAATCCCAACTACATCAATTTTTGTGCATCTCTTAACTGTGATATGTTTATCTTCCTTATGCAAGCCTCATGCTTACTCCAATGGCTTGTGATAAACAAGGAGTTTGTGACTTGGATTAGCAAACCTGTGAGGAATCAAAGGCAAGCTGAAAGTTTCCTTCACCTGGAAAATACAATAATGAGCTCAGAAAACAGGATTGACCACATTTTTTAATGTGGATAAATGATAATGAATTTGTTCTGCTGTCATTTACTTGTTTTCTACTTCTTGTCATTCTACTTCTACTTGTCATTTACTGATGTTATTTGACTGACAGTGGCCTTGAAGCTTGGTTTTGAAATCATTACGGCCACATTGGCTGCTGCAGCTCCGCAGGAAGGTTTGATTCAATAAAGTTGAATGGATGTCAATATGGGCCTATTTCAAAGCCCACTGAAATCAATTGAAATATTTCTGCAGACTTCGGTGAGTTTTGGATCAGACTCTCACTGCACAATTTGGCAGTGCATTTGATCCCAAGGGAAATGGTTTAATGTAATATAGTGTATTTAAGATAGAAGGAAGAAGTGCTACGGAGCAGAACATAACTCTCCTGTGTTCATTGGTGTGGTCTGAAGTTCGAAGTAGACGAAAACGCTAGCTGTGGCATCCGTTGTTTACTGAATGAATTTCCATTCAAATCTCCTGTAACTCACTAAAGTGAAAGGGTTTGATGTTTGCTGCATTTATTTTATTTCCATTCATGTTTGTACCATTAGCTAAACTTAGTAAACTTAATCTCATCAACCTTTAAGCTGTAGTGAAGCCACAACATCTTGTGCACTAGAGGTAAAGATGACTGTAAAGTGTCTGTGGACAGGTGTCTGAAGCACGTTCATATGTTGAGAATATTACTATCCAGAAGCTGTCGGTGGGATTTTCTGTCAGAGTTTAAGACCTAACATAGTAATTACAAGCTGGGTGCCTGGTTTCTTTGGGCCGGATTTACAGGTAAATACATTGTTTTTGCTGAGCTCACAGGGTTCAAAAAATACTTAAAATTCCACACGCTTAAGTACTTTTATACCAACAAAATACATTACAGTTCAATAAGACAAAGCTATGGTTTGTACCTTCTCAAAGGAGCCAGCATTTTGACTCATTTGACACAAAATGAGCTTGGATGGGAAAAGATCAATTGTAGAAATTGTTTTGAACTGGGCAGCTTCTGAGCAAAATGTGTCGGACAGCGGCTCCCGCTGTGTTGATGGACGAGGTTGCTGCCATTCATCACTGCTGAGCTGCTGAAAGTTCCCACTGATCTGGTGGAGCAACTTGCCTGCGCGCTCCCTGGCTCATTTCTGTCAAAGTAAGTCAGATCAGCAAAGGCCTGCTATTGAAGTTGTCTGAAACTTCAGGCTTGTTTCTAGCTATTAAGCTGGTAGAGCTGGAACAACTCCTCTCACCTGTCTCCTGCTGTCCTAGGGGTTGCTGGCCCTATGGCAGGGCTGATGGAAGAACTTGTAAGTCAAATTCTAAATTGCCACTGGGAACAGCCTAGGATGCAAGCATGAACCAAAATCAATGCAGAAACAGGCTCATTTGGCCTGTGCAGGTACCTCTTCTGGTCACTCTCATTTAAGGGACTTGTTTAGTTTGCACTCTGGAATCAGCAACCACAGGTGGGTGGGTTTGGGGTTGTACGGGAATTGCTGAGTCATGGCCTGAGCCAGTGATTGAGCAGCTGGTGAAGGGGCACAGCCAACCCCGGGAGCACAGCTGAAAGCAATTCACCTGCGTGACTGGAAAGTTCCACCCCTCCCTGAGCCTCATTTAAGAACTGGCTGCCACAGGGGAAGGAGTCTCTACCTGGAGGTCCCTTCTTTTTGAGTATCTGGTGAGCCTTGAGACGGGTAAGCAAATCTTTCTTTCTTTGAGTGCGTTGTGATTGTCACCCCTTTTTGGGTAGTTTAGAACTGGTTATCTGCCATTGCTTCTCCCTGCAAGATGGACCTTGCTCTCAAATCCATGCATTTTTGTCATGTTTGGGGTGGTTTTTGGTTTTGTTTTTTGTTTTTTTTTTTGAAAAAGAGATGCAAAGTTGCTGTTATGTACCTGAGAGTGCAACCCAGTGTTCCTGGCTGTCTCTAAAGCTCCCTACAGGAGATACAAAGAGAACTTCTTGCTTTCTGTTTCTGCTGCTCTCCTTCCCTCTTGCAAATATGAATTAATTAAAAGATCAAAAGCGATATACTTTTTTTGAGGATTCTTTGTCATCTCAATCCAAAAGAAAGAAATGCATCTTTAAAACGGTTCTGATAAGGGTCTCACCAGTTCCTTATTACAGATCTTGACAGTCAATTGTCGCCTGATGCCTATTTAATATAATTTCTTATGCCACATGGAGTACTTGTGATTATGCTATCAGATTAATAATATATATGTGTGAGTCAAAGCAGCTATACTGTAAATTTTCAGGCTACGCTGCTTTCAGGGTGGATTGAGTTGGGAACTCATCTTTCTGCTAGGAAGTAATAGATGTCTGCTTGCAAGAGACTTCTCCCACTGTGCTAAAATCTCCCAGGGCATTTGGTAGGAAAGAGGTAAACCCTGAGCTTATGCTGTTTCCTGCAGGATCTGGAACTCATTAGGAGCTGAACCTGAGGATGTACATCTACCAAAAAAAAAGTCACATTCCCTGCTTCTTTGTGTGAGGGCACTGTTTAGCTCTGTGTGCATGTAGACACTGAGACGTGGGCTTGTTAAAATTTTCTGTTCCTATTCATCTGTATCAATGCATGAACCATTCTGTTTTCTGTGAGGAAATACATCACTGATTTTATTTTTTTTAATTATAAATTGCATTAAGAAGGAAGAGGGAACATCATTAGCATGTGGTATTGTTCTTTTCTCTGTAGATTTGTTACGCTTTGTAATCAACATTTTCTTTAAATATATCTTTATGTAAGGAAACACCTCACTTCTCCATATTATTTTTAGGCAAAATCAGTTACCATGAGTATTTCGAAGGAAGGAATTAGTACACTTGTCTTAACATTAGATGTTGTTCCCTGCTGCTTTCACATGTTGCAAATGTCCATAAGGCACCAATTATGGGCCTGAGCTTGATCCCATTACAATGAATGGGAGCTCCAACCTCTGATTTTTACCACGTTTTCTTTGAAATTAAGCTTCAATTCAGCTTTTTGCCAGCTGGATAACTTTCCACACAGAAGTAATTCAACAAATGGAATTATTCTCATATGCTTAAAACAGGCCACGTACTCTTTTTTTTGTTGGAGGCATCCAAAGGCACAGTGTCTCCTATAGTACAACTACAGTTTATAGTCAACAGAGTAGAACGGCTGCAGTCTGAATGGTGCTTCCTCAGCTGCAGTGTACGCCAACACTTTGTGTTCATTTGTAGCACTTCAGGAGAAACTAACCCTCTTGTAACTCCTTCCCCTAAATCTTCCCAGTTCTGGGAAGAATTAATTGTACTAACGCCTGGTTTAAAATTGGTTTTGTCTCTTAGTTTTCCTTTGTAAAATGGGAATAACTCTCATGAGGATACAAAAAAAAGGTTAACAGTTAATGCTTGCAGTAAACTCTGAAGAACTGTGTAAGTCCTAAGAAAAGCTGTTACTCAAAACACATGCTGGCTGATCTGTGAGTGCTTCCAGTAGATTACAGACCTGTGAAACTTTCCTTCTATTTTTCTAGAAAGAGAATAGAGGAATTGGCACCTAACACAATTCAAAGGGTGAGAACAAGCCCTCAAAAAGAACATAATGCTCTTCTGACTTTTAGAAATCTTTATATACGTCATTTAGTGTCATTTTCAAATACCTGGAAGGGATCATAAAACTTTGCTTATCTCTGATCATTGTAGCACTTAGAAGAGGAAAGATATGAACAGCCATAACCCCGGCACATTTTTAACTATACTCAGGACCAAAGGGGATTGTAAGATAGAAGCTTTGATAACAAAAACATAAAGATGTCATTGTCAACTATCTCAAAATATACACGCTTGTTGTAAATGTCACATAAGCCTACAGCAAAGGGATGGATCACAGTTTCCTATGCTTCCGAAGTATTTCTGTTGATGAATGCTTTAACTCCTTCATGAAAGAGTTATTCTTTGTCTTACGGTTTTATTTCCCATTGTGCTTATTATGACTGAAACAAAAAGCCTTATTTAGTATGAGTCAGTTGTGAATACGGGCTAGAGTGAGAGTGTCAGCTCTGCTCTGTGCAGAGAAGAGCAAATGCTTAGGAAGTACTGGGGGGGGAAGCATGTAATGTCATTGATCACCTTGCTAGCAATAGGATGAGATCTTTCCTCCTCACTGAAACGATAGAAGTAGCAGTGAGTGTCAAACTAATCTGAGTACCGGAGAACTAAGGACTAACTTGTGTCCCAGTATAGGCCAGTGAAGTATTTAAGCATGTGATTGAAACACAATGGTTGTAAACATCTTGTTTCAACTTGGCACACACTATGGCACTTCGTTGAATAAAAGGCATGTGTTGCTGTTAAGAACATCTACACAGGGCAGATAATGGTCTGTTAGTCTCTGACTGGGTGACCACTCCTGTTTGTCACCAGACTGGGGTTTGTTGCTGTTTGTGATAACAGAGGCAGGCCCTTTTGGTGAGCTGAAGGTCTCAGAGATGTAAATGCATGGGGATTGCCATCTTCAGGTACAACCAATCCCTGCTACGTGCAGTCTCTCCCCATGTGACATTGACATGCTGCTTGTTGTTCCACATGACTAGGTGAGCTGGATGTACAACTCTTGGAAATGGAGATGAATTCATATTTTGTTATATATCCATGCTATTTCTGGACTTTGCTTCCACTTCTTTGTCTCAACCTCCTGTTCTACCCTTGTCCCTGCTGAAAACAAGAGTCAACAATCCACTTCTCTTGTGTAGTTTTCTCAGATAAACTTGAATTTTTTATTTTTTGGTCAGAGCTGCAGGACTTTTCTTTGGGTTTGGAGATGGTTATACTATTTAATTGGCCTGCTCTAGAGTAGGAGAAAACTAAACTTCTCTCAGAGCTACAGGTGCAGAATACAGGAACCAAGCATTGCTGGGATTAAGTGTGTTAAGATTTTGGGAAGAAACTTCATCACATATTAAAATCTGCAATCCCAGTAAATTAAAAGATAATTTGCAAATTACAGGCTGGTAGGTAGCATAGCTCAATGGTTAAAACTCTGTTCTACAGATTGCAAGTCATTAATAATTAGTATTACAAAACCTATTACATCTTTGATTGGGGGGAAATGGACTGAGGCTAGTATTACATTATTCAATTAGATTAATTCCATTTGGTATGTGTTTTGCTTTATTTCAAGTGCGGTCTGTAAAAGGATTGTGGTAACAACCATCCAAAATGTCAATTAATTTGTGTATAGAGCAAATAGCACACATAATAATTTCATCATATAGTGCAGCTCTGTTGACTGACAGTGGAAGTGCTGCTAGGCTTACTATGGTTAATTAGATTTCTTTATGCGTTGCACAGCAGCATTACCGGCATAATTTATAAATGAGTTTATTAAAATTTCTCTACTCATACAGTGAAAGCACATTAAACTTCCTTGAATGTTTTTATTCTTACCTTTGCATACTTTACCTCACACTATGAAAATGTGCATTGTCACTAGGAAAACCTAAGATGAAGCAGCACCCTAAGATTACACAACCTATGAATAAGCAGATCAAGTCAGAAAGCTCGCGCAGGCCTCACAGGTCAGAGTGGTCTGCTAGCTAGTGAAGAGATCACTAAAATCCTTGTCTGTTCCAGGATTTTATCTTCTGCTAGCAAGCTTGAATTTCAAGTAATCCCAATTTATAAATATTAGTCGTATCTGTCTGAGCAGCCAAGAAGTTCACTATTTCCTTTTTTTTGTATTTTCCATGTTTCATTCAGTCTGGTATCATTGCAATAATTCTATTACTGCATTTATTTTCCATTCTTTCTCATCTATTTCTTCTGTTTACTGTACTTTCATTAGGAATTCCTTGGCAGCATGATCTTGCCATTGTGCAGATTTCTTTCCCTCTTCCTGAGACAGTGCTTGCCACCATCAGGGTGCTTCATGATGTGCGCATTTTGGCTTTGCTGAGGGTACTGCTTGAGTCCATGTTTAATTTCAAGTATGTGTACATGTTCCATTGATTTCAGTGGAATTTGAGTGCTGTTTTTATGTAGTACTGTGAGCAGGGAGGGCTAAATCAAATTGCTTCTCTCTTCTGCATTTTTTTTTGTCTGTTAAGATTTTAATCTTTTACTTCGAACTTGTTTTGTGCACTGCTCCCACACTTGCTATAATCACTTTCCTTGGGATGAACACAGCATCTTTTGTTCTGACGCTGCATCTCTGTTAGTCTAAAGATTTAAATGCTTCTTTATCTTTTTCTCATACCTCTTTTCAGCTATGAAGTTTTGTTTCCCCTCATGTTTGTAAGTAACCAATCCTACTTGAATAAATCCAATTTATTCCAGAAAAGAAGCTTAATGCACCGTAAAACAGGAATATTGTTCTCAAGGTGCTCAATAATCTGACACAGTGCACAGACTTTATATGGCAGTACTGCTGTGTACAATACCACATACAACATTCTGTATTACTTGCATATTGCATGGAAATCATCCATTTTAGAACCTTGATCACTAGACGAGTCCTTTCATCAAAATAAATGTCTGTGCAAAAGAAAACATCAAGGTGAGGAGGGATATCTGTAAGATGTCTTGCAGGGAGTTCTTGAAAATTCTGCTTGCGAACTGCTGCCTTGTCTGAGCTGAACAATTTAGACATACAAAACAAAAAGGAATTGACCAACACATTTAAGTTGCATCTATTTGTTTCAATCACTTTCCTGTGTGCAAAGTGTTGTTACGTAATCTTGCTGGTTAGTCTACCCCAGAGATCCAGGAGCAGGTGTAGTGGTTGGCAATTTAGGGATGCAGTCAAGCATTACTTTGAGATCAATGTATTATGGGGAAAGGACTTTAACAACTGAATGGTGCTTTAGTGACAACAGTTAATAAGGAAGAGGACAAGTGAAAGACCAAGGCAAGGAGGTAACTTGTTCTCATTGTAGCTGTGCATGTTAGTAGTGCTACAGGAAGTTAATTGTTTCTGTATTTAGACTGTTCAAAGAAAGAAGGCAGTAGAGAACTTGGTAACTATAATGAAAACTTTTTTTTCAGTAAGATTTGTGCATCCAAATCCTTCTTATCCAGTTCCACTTTTGTCCTCCTTATTAAATGTTCCATGTGTGGCACGGTTCAGCCAGCTGTTGAAGTCATCCTTGCAGGTGGCCTTCTGTAAGAACTGCTGATGTTTTTTGTTACTGAATTTGTTTTAAAGAGTTGAAACACGTAGCGTATCTTTTGAACTAAGTCCCCAGTTCTGCTGACTGATAAATGTCCACAATAGCCTAGCACAGTAGAGCTCCGGAGCCTTGACCCACAAAAATTGTTGTTTGAGATGATAGATGTCTGAAGTGTACTAACAAACTCTAGAACTAACATGGTAATTCCTTACAAATTCCTATTAGCCTAAGAAGGAGTGCCCAGGAGTTCACATTGCTATTGAAATGCCTACGATCAAGGCTGTTGTCATTGATGTTTCTGTACTGAGTAACAGTTTAAATGTGAGAACAGCATTCATGACTCGCCACAAACCAGGTCCATGTAAGCATTTAAGTGCTTAAATCCTACTGGGTGAGAGGACTGGCTTGCCGTGATTACCAAAGCTTGCTCTCATTCTTCCCTTCAAAACCCAGATTTCTAGAAATACACATTTGAATCAAGTACATCATCTTTCTGCCTCTGACTAGATGGTCTGATAACGTTGCAGCAAAGTACACAGACGCTATTTCTTGTGTATACAAATGTAGATGTGTGCACACTGGCATGAAAAATATTATATTTTTGTTGCATGAGACATGCTTGTAAAATACACATTATGATATGTATGAGCTAAATTTACTTTCAGAGCTAAACTAGATTTTTTCAGATTTTTATTACCAGTCCCTTACCACATCCCTTCAACATCCCTTCATAGCCTGATTTCATAGATTCCTGTGAATAGATAGGTTTCTTATTAAAAGACTAAGTAACAACCAGCAGCTGAAAGAGTGATTTCTTTGAAGTTCTGTGAGTCCAGATGTGATTGTGTCATCACAAGTTGGAATATGCATACAGGTCACCAGAAACCTTCTAAAAAATTGTGCTTTCCTGCACATCTGCAGCTGTGTGTGCTTCCCAGAATGCTGAAAGTAAAATTGAACCCATAATTAGGTGTGAGAGGAAGATTCTTATCTTACAGAATGAGCTTAGCTGTACTACTAGATTTTTGCCCTGAGATCTCTCCTAAGCAGTGGCTTCTGAATAACACTCAGGTTTTTGTTTTAAACTGAAATATTCATTGTTCTTTTGGAGGCCACTTTGAAAGAGACATATATTGCATCAGGAGAACAGGAACAAGTGGTGTGGAACTGCTCAGATGCAGAAACTACAGATAAGGAGCATGACTACGGTATTTTCTGACATGATAATTAATTACCTAGTTCTCATTTCTGACTATTTTACTAAAGATCTTAGATGCTGCAAGGAGCAAAGCTTTCATATGCAGTGTATTTGCATCACAAAAATGTTTCTATGAATATGCCTTGTGAAATTCATACCTGTCATTCTTGAATCTGAATCCTGTTGCCCACAGATATTTAAATCACTGTTACTACTAACGTGCTTCTAGTACAGGGTGTTATTCTTCCTTAAAAAGCAGTAGCAAATAGGAAGGAAGAACTCTAAATTTCAACCTGACTTCTGCTACTGTGGCATTTTTTTTGCTCTGCCTTTAATCCACAATAGTTACGTTTCTTTCATCAGCACAGTTCTTGGGGAAAAAAGTCTCTTTCTAGACACAGCATTACCAAGGCTGTTACGGTATTTCATTAATCATGAAGTTAAGTAGTTACACAGGATTTACACCATCAAGAATTAGGCAGGACACAGACATGATACAAATGAAAGACTTGACAGGGTGCTTCCAAGCCTCCTCCACGCTGTCAGATTTAGGAGCATATCTCTTCACAGTAGGTTTCCACCAAAGAAATCAGAGAGCAATGTCAGTAGACAGAGCAGCACAGATATTCATTCCTCTGTGGTGAGGAAATGAGGATCCTAGAAAGGCATCATGAAAATGACTGCAACTAGTGGGGTTGTCTTATGACAGTGAAGATGACTAATTAGGTGACTACTGTCATTTCTTCGTTTACCTTTCTGTCCTCTCTTATGCGTGTTTCTCATTGCTGCATGACTTCTCCTTTTGCCTTAAAGATGCATAACTCAGATACTGCTTTGAGTGGTGCCCCAGAAGATACAGAAAAGATTAATTCACTGTTTTGTTTTCCCTTGAATTAGCCACTGTTTCTTTGAAATTCCTTAATGTAAAACGTTTCTGGAAGTGCTTCATGCTTCACAGGAATTTCCCAGTCCAGAACTCTTCTAAAATTTCCCCAGAACTTTGGAAGAATTCCTAGCTGTACATTTATTCTTGCATTTCACTGATGGAGGATCTTTCTAGGGAGTTCTGAAGAACTTTTTGGATGTTTCCCAATGGTTTTCCAAGAATTGCTGGATTGAGTATCCTGTCATGTTTATCTAGAACTACTGCTATGATATTTAGAACCCCAGGGAGACTCTAGAACTCTACCAAAATGGCTCTCTTGATCCCTGGAATTTAGGTTCCTTGGTTCAATTACCTATAACCTGTCCCATGTCACCTATGTTTCATCTCTCATTTTTATGAAACCTCCTAAAAATGGAATGTGATGTAATCACTGTTTAAAGAAAAAAAAAAAGTCCCATAAAGTACAAGGATGACTTTTTTACTGGTTTATGGGAGACATTATTAAAAGAGAGAAATGGGCTTTTTTCTTTAGTTGACAAGTTACTAACACGGGAGAGCAAAAGCAGAGAATATAGTTGGAAAGGAGAATCAAAACAGCTCAAAACTATGAGATGTCACAGGAGTTGAGTTAATAATTTCTCCACTCACCATACAGTGAGTGTGGAGTTGCTGTTGATAAATCAACTACTGAGAACAGGCCTGTAGTCAGAGCAGAACCACAAACACATCTGCAAGGATGAAAACAGCAGAAGTTCAAAACATATAGGCCTTCATTCCCTTGTCACTTAGTATGTGACTTGAATTAAGCTCTTGCTCTTCACCCCTAATGTTCTCATATTTTATTGAAGAGGCAATGCTCCACAAAGACTGAGTGTAGTATCAAGCAATAGGAATAACACACAAAAGCACAGGAGAGGACTGAGATATATGGACAGAATTGAAGATAAAACACAACCATACTGAAGTCAATGTATTAAAAAATAAGTAGGCCTGACTTTCTTCTGCATCAGAGCTTCCTTATGCCACTTTGTTAGAATAATGGGGCCATGGAGTGTACATAACTGTAATTACTCCTCCAAAAGTCACTTCAGTTGACAGATTAGTATAAATGGAGCATTGTATAAATGAGAATTGAGTTCAGTGGGGAGTGGATTGCATGTTCCTCTGAATTCCAAATATATTCTAAAATTTTAAGTAGAAAAATGGCAGGGTTATCTCCCTCTGTGGAAAAAAAAATGTGTGTTTGAGTGTCAACATTCTGTTTATAGGAGAATTTCATTGGGCTTCACTGTCCAACTTGGCTTATCGTACAGGTATGGTCACCTATGCAAAAACATGCTACTAACATCTTAGAGCAACTTTGGTCAGCTGTGACTGCAAAAAAAAAAAACAACACCATCCATATTAAAAGACAGGAGTGTCCCGAGTGCATGGAGGAAACTGAACAAAAAAAAGGGGGAAGCAGTCCCAAAAGAGCGTTAACCGTACTTTTCTTGCAAAGGGTTTGTGGCTACCATTCCAGCTGGTTCATCTAACAGTTGTACTGAGACCAAAGAGTGCCTTAGTGGGGAAATCTCCCTTTCTGCCATTCCTTTCTGGACTGAAAAATGAGCTGTCAGTGGCAGCACTTCTTAGATATGAGAAGTATCAAATAGTGTGTGGAGTATGTTCTCTCTGTACATAATTAATAGATGACCAGCCTATGAAGATGCTTTTAAAATCATAAGATTTATCTAGGGGTAGGATGAGGTCACAGGAGCTGGGGATGTATTATAAGTTTCCAACAAGGAAATTGAAAAGCAAGTGAGAGAAACTGCCTTTCAGGATTCTTTTATTATTTTCTTTTCACTGAAATTCATACCAGGATGAGACCTACATAGCACTTAAGCAATCTTGTAAGTGTACTACAGTATATGTGCTGCTCTGCTCAGGTGATTTGTACCTATGTCTGTATAAGTTAATGAAATCTAATCCTGCACTCTTGATAAAATCTGTTAAGTAGTGACCAGCTGCTCCAGGTGGAATCCCAGCACTGCTCTATCTTCTCTCCTTTCCCATCTGTCAGTCAACAAGGTTTTTAGGGGGAGTTTTCCATTTATCAGGTTGACTTCTGCAGCCTTGCTTCTTTTGAATCGCATTGAATAAAAAAACTGTAATTCAGGAAAATGACTATTTCTGGGATCTGATTTTTTCAATGTGTTTGGGGTTGTTTTATTTTGAGAGCAGTCCCATCTGATTATGCGTGGTAAATTTTAACAGTTATACCAATTATATAGAGTATTGTTGAGAAATATTTCCTGGCTAGCTGAGCTCTTTCAGCCTTATTGTCTTCTCAGTCTAAACACAAGAATGTCTGTCCTAGAGTTCTTAACTGTATATGTCAGATGGTAAATTATCATGATAAAAGTACATCTGAGCATCTAGGAGATCACCAGACTCCTGGCCAAATGAGAATTGATATGAGAAGGGTTAACCGGCACTGATTAGTGCTTGAGGAATTGTAGCTTATGAACTGACTGCTGAGCCAAAAAGCACACACCGAACTGGTGGTTCTGCAAAGTACTTAGTTATGATCTGAAGTTCTATGCTGAACTGGGGCCTCAGGCTAAGCAAGTTTAAAATGGGAACGTGGCATTGGCTGTTATGTATGAACTGGTATGTTATACAGAGAAACTTCTGTTATACTTTCATTCAGAAAATCTGGTAGAATTGGTTGAGAGGAATAAACCTGCCACCACTGACAGGTCTAGAGGATAATCCCTGATTAGCAATGTCCTCCAAGGCGTATCTTTTGGTATTAGCCTAATTTTAAAAAAGGAGGTTTTGTGCTGCGGGAGTGAAATTGAATAATAGCCTGCAAAGAGGTCTGAAATTTGTGAAGTCCGGTTCTGCAGTAGTCCTGTCTAGTTAGAAATATACTATGCAGTCGTGTTGTCTTGAAAGGCAGGGCAGTGCTCATCTGCAAAACAGAGATGGTAGGAACAAGAACAGATACTTCAGAGTACTTCAGTGAAAAGGGGAAAAAAATCTGATAAGGAAAATCCAGCCACTGCTTTTCTTTCTGCTGGAGAAATAGGAGAAATAGTGATGCTATGATCTCTGACCTTTTATTAACAAACCAGTCACTTCCAGAGGACAGTGATTCATTGCAGGCCACCTTATCTGCATTTGAACACGCTCACCCGCAAGTCGTCCCTTTGTCATGTACTGTAACTACAGATGGCAATAGATTCCTTGTGCTAACGAAAATAGATTTATAAAGTGTAAAGTGCTACTTTATCCTATCTGGAATATGAAAGAACCTTTAATAAGACTTATAAAATTACGGATAAAACCTAGTTTAACTTTTGTAATAAAACATACGTTGACATCTCCAACTAATGTGTATTGTTGCAATGTAAGCCTGTAGAGAATAAAGGGTGTCCTATTTGAATTATAAGTTGATAAAAGGAATGTGATACTGTATTTGAAGGTGGTCCGAAGGCTGAAATTTTCTGTGGGAGTAAGAAAGAATAAAATATCTTTCTTGCTCTTCCCAATTGTATTTTTGCAAATCAAATGGCTTAAAATCAAACATTGGACTGTCAATGCTAGGTATGAAAGTGCTCTTTATACAGAGTAGGTAAAAGGTTCCACTCTGGTTACTCTTTCAGACAAGGTCTAATTTCAGACAAGGTCTGATGTGCTCTTACTAACTGTGATTCTTGGAATTAGCCATGAATACTTCACATCTGATTGAAACACCATTTGTTTTTAAAAACAGAAGCAAAATAAATGATTGTCTGTGTGGTTACAGTTGGAAGAGGGGCTTTTAACCTCCTCGCTTTATCTTTGTACCAAAAGAATTCTTTCATTCCATTTGCCCCTCACACCCACTGTTAGTGCAGTGCTGGTTGGATAACATGGACAGTGCAGCAACAAGAAAAGTGACTGAAAGATCATAAGGAATCCATATATTTTCCTTTCTGCTGTCAGAAAAATATTGATTAAAACTGGTGGTCATGGTAGCTTTGATGTGAAGCATATTGTAATTAGTCTGTACCCCTCTTCTTTAACTAGTTTGTGTTCTAGCTCTTCTACTTGTAGGGTAGTGGGTTTGGTTCTGGTCATTACAGGTTCTCTCTGCTTTGGACACATTCAGGTGATAAGCAACTGAGGGACTGAATGACAGTGATCGTAGAACAAATGATCATACTGACAAGATAGATCATGAAGCCATTTTTTTCTTTTGTTGTGGATTCTCCTCATGTTTCCAGGAAATATTAACAAGAATGAAGCCTTCAAATCTGCCACTTCCTCATGGTTCCCAGAGACCCCTCACTGCCCTTTAGCCATTAATATCACATTTAGGAAAGGAGTCTCAGGAAGATGAGATATAGGAATTCTGGGCTGCATTAATTGTAGTTTTTGAAGGATTACTGGGTGGTGTGATTTGTATCATTTTATCACTTCTCCTCGGTTCTGCATCTCACCTGAGGGGAGCAGGGCATGGAAGGAGAGGTCTTTTCTTCACAGTGATATTAAAAACATTCACAAAGTGTATGTTAACACTTACAGGGCTCTATGAATTAGGAGGAGCAGCACTACTTCTGCAGTATTTTTGTTTATGGATGGGTGTATTGCAAAGGAGAGCTGATTTCATTCCTTACTTTGGTACAGTCTTGCTGTGTGACCTTGGGCAAGCCACTTAACACCTGTGTTTCCCTATTCCCTGCTGTGTAAAATATTGCTGATGCTTATCTAGATTAAAAAAGAGCAGTGAGGCGATGTTCATTAATTATTGTTGGAGAGTGTTCTGAGGTCCAATCCAATAGGAGCATAGGATACAATACTTTGCCCTTCTAGAATACGTTCATGTGGGGAGGGTAAAGCATTGTATCTTCTACTTTATGTGAAAAGAACATTAAAACACCACTTGGAAGCTTTATTTTAATTTGTCTTTGATTTGTTTTGTGTTTTTTTTACTGTACCAAAAATTAATTTACAGGTTTCTATACAACATAGAAAGATGGAGGCAGGCACCTACTGCAATTTGTAGAGATAGTCTAGGGATCGGTTCCCCGTGGAGTCAGACACTAACGTGCTTGGGTGTCTCCCTCAGTCCCAAGGGAGTGCCCATGTACATCCCTGGATGTCTAATTTTCCCTGGCAGGCCAAGCTGTAAATTCACCATTTCCAGTGCTCAGCGATACAGAGGAAATTTAGGGAAAAAATGAGTTGCAAAGCTATTGTACAACAAAGCTCTCCCTGTCATATTTGATTTTGAAAGATTTTATAATACGAAGTTTTGGGGTGAGTCGTTAAAATGTTGCCCCATTTTGTTTCTGAATTGTGTTGCTCTTAAAAAAAACCCTGTTGGGTTCCTCAGATGCAGATTCTTTCCATCCTCTGAAAACTGAGCAGGTTGTGGTGTTTCCATGGAGTACCTTCTGCAGTTTTTACATCTTCTAAGTATGAATCAGAATAGCCCAGTTTCTGTATTTTCAGAGGAATACCTTTAGAAGAATGCATACTAACGTGTTCTCTGTGACTTAGGTAGGTGTGCATCCCTTTTGGATGTGCTAGAGGGCTACTCAAATTCATCTGACATCTTAAACTTTTCAGGCAATAGTTTATCAATTACTTCTGTGTTTAGAAGAGAGATGTTACATTCTGGCAGCCAGTGAGTACACATTTTTCCCCTTTTTCCAACATGTGTGCATTTTTCCTTTGCAAAACATGCTGATTGTTATCAGCACCAAATTAGATGCTTTTTTTTTCTGGTTGCTGCTCTGAGCACGAGCTGTCTTGGCTGGTAATAGCTTACTTTGTTTGATAAAGTTGGCTGAGAAACTGAACAAAGTGGAAAAATCAGTAATTCTCTCAGTAATGAAAGAAATGTGTATCTAGGATAGTTTCTGTAGATATACCTACTGAATCTTACATATGACCAAATAGTAGGTACATGCCTTATTTTCTTATTTGGAGGTGTAGCTCCAGGTAGTCTGGAAGTAGACCTAAAGAACCGAGTTCAGTTTTCCTTACTGGTCCATAGCTTACCTAAACTGGTACTGCCACTTCTCTTAAAGAATCTAACTGCTCATCCTAAAAGGGACTTGATGTATTTATTTTTTTTATTGAAGTAGTAGTCAGTAAGAGTGGTATGACATATATATATTTCCCCAAACCCTTCTCTATGTGGCTGTTTTTCAGTTCTAAGAGTACAAATTGTAAGGACAACTGTGCAAAGTGAAGGTGCCTTCTTTTTCTTCTTTCCTGTTCTCTTTTCCTTTTAGAAATCTATTGCAGACTGTCACCTCTAAAATCATGCTTAGAGGCTTCTGATCTCTGCAATATACGCTACGGTGGCTTGTGCCACTACTCTCTATTGTAATACAGCAAGTCATTTAACACATGATATCCCTTCATTGAGCTGCTGGAAGGCCTTCTTTAGCTTATGGTGTTTGGGAACTCCAGGTCTTGACTCTAAATGCAGAGGTGATTCTACTATGTAGAAAGCAATTACCGGCCTGGGAACCTGTCCAGAACAATGAGGTTAGCAGTGCTCCTCTTTGCCAGTACCCTGGTGATGTTAATTACCAAAAGCTCGCTGTTAATATTTTTTGTGAGACATGTATTCTAATAGGCAGTCATGGTCACATAATTTTCTCAGTTTTCATTTGAGTACATATGAATACACTAAACGTCAGGCGGAACAGGTTGAACAGTGAACCTGCAATCGCGTACAGGTTGCTTGCCTTGGTAGAATTGTAGCAGGTAAATCACAAATGCTGTAGTGTATAACCTGCACTATCCTAGTGGCATCTGCATTACCTTTTGAATGGAGATGGAAATATTTATGTAACAAATACCAGTGTTGCTGTACTATATTTAATACTCTGATTTCTTATAAGTTATGCTGTGAAGAATAACTCAAGTGGAATTTAGATCACTGATTGCTTACAAAAGGTCTGAGATGAAGTATCTGAAGTTTGAGCGTGTCTGGGGCTCCTGGCATACTTTGTGAATGTAAGACCTTGAAACTGAATGCAAGTCCATTTAAGAGCACTGCTAATGAAATAATGGAGTTGCTATTCTGTTCTACAGAATTGTTCCAGACTGACTCTTTTCTACTGCCCTGGTGTTTTCTGTGATTAAATGACTTATGGCCAATTAGTTCCTAAGTCTGTGTGCCATCCAGCTGTAAACCATTTCCTTGTTTGTGTACTGAAGTGGTTTTCAGCTCTGTTGCACTTAGCAATAGCCAGAAGAGGTGCCTTTCAGTTTTCTGCTTGTGGACAGCTCTTGCCTCTTCTACTGGAGCACTTTCTGTTCAGGTTTCTCAAGGTGTGCTGACAGCACAGAAGTTCTTGGTGACTGTAGGAAGCTGAGGCAGAATAATAAGAAAAAAAAAGGGTAGTGAAAACTTCCATCTTCCTTCCTTCCTCAGCAGTAGCTGGGAATGAATTCTGTCTTCTGGCTTTGTTACGAAGGTTCTCGTTCATTTTGCATCAACTGTGAATGAAAGTGAAATGGAGAGGTTAAGCATTTAATCAGCCACAGCTGTCAGGAGAGGTTAGATCATGTTCTGCTGTCCTGAGTGCTGCCTCTGACAATGTCATAACTATGGGTTTTACTCATGCATTTGATGCTGTTCAGATGAATACATGTAACCATCCAATAAAGCTAAAAACAATTAAAATAAATTCATGGGAATGGATGATTGAGTTAAGATGATGTAGAAGAACAGAACAGGCTCTCCGCTGTTCATAGCCACTCTTCTAGTGCCATCCCTGCCGTAAGTTGGACTACAGGGTTCTGTGTAGAGTGTTAACTGCACATTTTACCCTAATTTCAGACTGTAAAATATCCAGTCACGCTTGTAATCTATTTACATTTCATGTACCTGACTTGTTACGCCTGTGTGGCTTGCAGGGCACTCTCAATACATGCATAGAAGTCATGAAGTAAGCAGGGAGATCTTGTGCCTGGTTACATTGCCTGTGGTATGTACAGACCCAGCACCTTGATCCCACTGACATTGAGAGTAGCAAAGAACTACTGGTGAAGAAAGGGGAACCATTGATTGAAATGTACCCCAGGAGTTGTACTTTGGGTTTGGTCTCTCCCTGAGACAGGGAAGCAGGAAAAAGCGTGGTGGGCCAGAAGTGGAAGCGATGTTACGAATCTCAAAGAAAAGGCAGCCTGATGCTGTAGTCAGTTATCCATTTTTCTTCACGATCTGGTCTGAAAGAATCAACCCTTACCCTATGACTGCTTAGCAGATGCTGCCTGTTGCCAGCTTGCTGCCTAGAGCCATTGGCACAGGGGTTGCTCTGTCCTGCTGGTTAGGGTCTGTTCTCCTAGCTGTCACTGGCATGACTCTATCTGACTTAACGAAGAAAAAGATGCAAAACTTCATAATATTTCTTCAAAACTCTCTAAGAGATTTTAAATGTCCAATAGTTACTTCCATATAAGTACAAATTAATGAGTTTGTTAACTGGAAGATTTGGATTAATTAAATTATCCAAGTGTGCGTTTAGAGGGTTTAATATTTTATAGTTCGGGTCTATAGTTACCTGTGAACTATGCTAGGTGAAATGGTTCCTGCCTCTTAGTTCCTTCCCCCTGATATTCATCCCTATCTTCTGTAAGGGGCTGTATGGGCTGAGGTGCAGGGCCTTGGAGGAAGGGGGTGGTTTTGGCAGTTGCTGCTCAGCCAGTGTGGGCGGCACTGATGGCTGATTGTGGTATCCTGCCCTTTGGATCACTTCATTACAAAATAATTACAGAATGAGTAATCTAATTATCATCCTGTACACTTTTTAAAGTCATCACTGCAAACATAGTAGGATGCATTTGGAATGCTTCACGGACTTCTCGTTTTGTGAGCCTTTTTCCTTAGGCTTGTTTTCCTTCTTAAGAAAGATGAATTGTTGAATACATTTACATTCTGTTGTGCTTGAAATTATGTATTCAGTTTTTTTGTCTACGCACAACTAGATACTCATTGGGCGCAGATACTCATTTTTAATAAGAAAGTGGCAAGATTCCAAGCAATTGTTTTCTGCTTTTCTGTTTTCTGTCATTCTCCTCGAGGAATTACAAACTGAGATGAGGCAGATTGAGGGCAGGCATGTGCTAACAAACAACTTGTGAATAATTTCATTTCAGATGCTCTGTGATGACTTTGAAAACTTTTACCTAAAAAGTTTATGCTTTTCCTGAAAACAAAAACAAACCACACACACTCAGAGCAACGAATCCCTGTGTGCGCGCTCATGGTGTTTCTTTCCTTTTGTTATTGTGTGACAAAAAATCCGAAGTTCTGATACTCTGTTCATGCATAAAACTGACAGAGTGCAGTAAAAATTCTGTTCTTAAATCACACATTCTTAATTAAGATCTCAGATCTTGGGCAGTGTTCTCTTTTGGTTTTGTGAGAGGAGAGTGGCACTTGGGTATTTGGAAATAAGACTTAAGATCATGGGGTGAATAATGAATCTCTTCTCCTTGGTATCCCACCCAGTTTTGAAACAAATTTTACCGAAGTACTTTGCATATTCAAAACTTTTAGTTTAGCATTGGAATGCCTTCAGAAAGTTATACTGTGATGCTGATCAACTTGGGAACAAAAAATGTCTCTTTTCAAGTCTACTTCTCCAGTTCTCTTACCTCATCCTACAAGTAGCTTTATTTGTTTTCTTCCCCTCCTTCATCACAGGGCCTCTTGTTTTGGTGTGACAGGTAGAGCTGGTCTTGCCCATTACATCTGGCTGATCTGCCTTAGTCTTCTTAGACTGCAACTCTACACACCTTCTGTGGAGGAGCTGGATAAATAAACTTTGTCCTGCAGTGCTTGTCTGCAGATGGTCAGCAGGCTTCTGATGCTGTTACAGGAACAGGTGTGCAACTCTTTGATAGATCCCAATGTTTTAGTTGTGCAGGCATAACAGATGTTCTGACCTCTCTTTCCTTAAGATAATTCAGCTGTCAGGATCTTGTTTTCTACTGCAGACTTCAATAGGGTGTGAACTATCAGTAAACTGGCTAATCTTTGGCCGAAGTAGTCTTGCAGAACCATGCAGATCTTTTAGGGGTTACTACTAGCCCCAGCTGTCTCTGTCATATCCCACCATTTTGTCCCATAGCTCCTCTAAGCCAGTGTCAGTTGGTAAAACATTGTTTGGTGGTGTTGACTTCCCAGTCCCAGGGCAGGTATCTAGAGTGATTTTCCTCAGCACGTTGTGCTCACCTCCTGGATGTTGTAGTGGAGTTACATAACTCACCTCTCATTGCTTCAAAGAAGCAGATACAATCATAGCAGAATCAAAAAATGAATGTTAAAACAGAGGCAAAAGGGTGAAATATTTTACAGTGATTACATTACAGCAACATAATGAAGAAACTGAAGGGCTCAAAATGAGATCTTATGTTTTCCTTAAGTTTAGTAAACCCATTCTTTTGAGCTTTATGGGTATGATGAACATCAATAAGATTGATTTAAAAAAAGGCTGTAGAATGTTCGAATTATACCCTGTTGCTTGCAGCTCCAGTATTATTCATGCTTACAATGGGCCATTATCTATACACTGTTCTTTACAGGGAAAATAATAAATTAATTGCTTTCCTCTGTCTGTTTTTTACCTTGCCTAAAGCTTGTCAACAACTTGTCTTTAAAGATTGCTGCAATTACCATTTGCATAGTAAAATCAGCTTCTTCAGCTGGGCAGAAACTTTGCCGTAAGCCTTGCTTCTTCAGTACAACTGGCTCTGCTTACTTACAGCATGCAGCCTGCTGCTGTTTGGTAGGAGCCACAGGAGGGTGAGCACAGCAAGTGCCATCATGCACTAGGAACAGACCTCTTGCAAGTGGCAGTGGCGTGGGAAGGCAAGGACAACTAAGCTGTTCCAGCTGCAGCCGGTGGAAGCCTTGCTGTTACCATCACAACAGAAACCAAATCAAAAGCTATGACTGCTGTTGGCTGTGAGACACTTCTTTTGTGCTTTGGAGGAAGCATGATTATTTAAGCCTTAAGCCTCGTACTCTCTGATTTATGGGCTGCAAAGATCTTGCACAGAGAATGATTCCCTTGACTTCATACCAGAAAAGTGAAATCTAGTTCACTTCAAACACCTCTTCGCCCAAAAGAATAACGAGAAGAAATGGAGATGGTGTAAAGTTGACATGTAGAGAAGTGAAGCTTCTCTACATGGCCAGGATGTAGATGTGTCTATTTAACTTGAGAGTTGTACTTCTGGGAGTGGAATGTTCACGTGACACAACTGTAAAGGGATTTTAAAAAGGAATTTAATTTTTCACAGCTTCTCTGTGGAGCTGAAAATGTTTGGGAAATTAAACTGTTTGCCTTTGCTTTGTGTGCCTGCTGCTATACCTGGATGTTGTCACCCACATTTTTTTTCCACTGCATGATCTACTGCATTAGCAGCTTACTAAGACCTCCCCTGCCTGCAAACACATCTACCTTTGGAATGAAGAGGTGTTAGCTGTGCAAGCATTATGGGTCTGCTGAAGGAGAAGGATCACAATGATTCACATAATGTGCACTTTATTTAATTGTTCTGAATTGTGACTGGGAAGGTAGGAAAAATCCCTCTCCTTTGAGAGGAAGGAATACTTGGGCAGTTGAAGATCAGTAGGGAAGCCAGCCAAGATGTTGCTCTGAAACGTGCTACTCTAAGTCTCTGAATAGTATAGATAGCCTGTAAACTAAAAACAGACCCTGTTCTGACTGTTCAAGTATTTCCTTGTTATTTTACACCCTGTAGCACCTGTTTTTTTTCCATTTCTTTATGTGATCTTTAGTAACTCCTCCCTGCACCTGAGAAAAAGAGCTGATTCTCTGTTTCTCCTTTCCTTCTTCTCTATTAGAACTCCCTTAGCGTGTGTGTACTCTGAGAAACTTTAGTGTTTCAGTTAATGGTGTTCACAAGAATTATACACAGAAGCAGATATGGAAACTGCCGTTTCACACTTACTTGCTTTCATGTTCTCCTGGTACTTTATGGGAAAGAGTGCTGAGAATTGCCAGAGAAATAAAACTTTTAGAGAGAGGCATAAAGAAATGAGATTTCTCCTCAGCTCTGAGAATGATCAACTCTTTGAGTGGATCTACATCTAAAAAGCGAGCAAGCCAGAGGGATGCAAGGCAGACCAATGTATTTATTGAGAGTGGGCAGGAAAAGAAGCTACTCAAATGTATATAAATATTTGCTGTGTTAGATTCCTTGAATCTTCCCACAGAAGCAATAGTGCTGAGACAGTACAGCAGCAGCCTCTGTCCCAGGCTAAGGAAGAGGAGGGAAAGAAACACAGGGCACAGAATAGTTCATGTAAAACCTGAAAACCAACCCGAATAACCTGGCAGATTCACTGTGAACATCCTGGGCCAAGGGGAACCTGAGCACGTGGATTCCATTTCATCCTGATATGATGAGATACTTGGTGTCGCGCTGCAGGCTGCGGATGCTGTTCCCAGCAGGGCTGCTAACATAATGTCACACTGAGGAACTCCAGGGCAGCACTGTACAGGAGCCCTCAAATGCTTGAGGTGTGAACCAGGAGTTGTTGGTACCGTGGCTGTTGTTGATTCATGTTAAAATGGTATCAGTTTTTGCCATCATATTCATATTGAAAAGGGAAAATTGAGTTCCATTAAAATCTTGCATGTATTTTTCATGCAGATGAAGACTTGATTTCAGTACTTACTTTCCAAGCTCCAAGTATTTTTTGGTCTGTTTCTGTGTAACTGTGCATCTTATTCTACATTATTTTTTCCTTACTGAAAATCTTGCTGAAAACAATTATTCATTTCAACAGACTGCAAACTAAGAAGCAAAGAAAGGAGAACTTCTATGGAGTATACTGTACTTTTTTAAAATTAAAGATACTTTCAGATTGCTCGTGATAAAACAAGCAAAATCTATCAAACAGTATCTGAAACTTGAAGCTCTATCTATTCCTACGATTAAACTGAAAAATACTCAACTCCTGAAGCTTGTGAGAAAAGCTGTTGTTTCAGCCGCGTTCAGTTTTGAGCCACCTGTGCTCCTACCAGGGGTGATGCCACGCTGATTTTATTCTTTCTGTTTTGGAAGGGAGGAATCAATGATATATGCAGTTCTTAAACAACACCATGTGGTAGCATTGTACAAAAGATTCTAATTAAGGTGAAATGATTCTGGTGGAGATCGTGCAGGCATGTAAAAGAACGTAATGCTGGGGAAACAGGAGAGTTTATGAATACTTATTCAGATTTATTGCATCTGCAAAACACATTAGAACCCTAAAAAGCGCCATACCTATAAAAGTAAATGAGCAAACAAACTGTATACAGAGGTACTTATGGCTTGCTGAAGGCCACCTTCTTGAAAGAGAGAAAATGGGAGGAAAGAAGGATAAATTATTTCATGCTGCAAAGATGTTGAGTATTGTTTGTTTGAGACTCAGGGAAGGCTTCCATTCCTTCTTAGTACTGCATCAACATCCATCCAAGCTCTTTGCTCTCAGCACAGAAACTTTGTTCCAGTTTGTTTTTTTTAATACTTAGGAAAGTTGCTTTATCTTTCTGTCAGTGAGCACACTGCTAGGGGTTTGCTCAGCAGCTGGTCTGTACAAAAGCTCCATTTTTTTATCCTCCTGTTTAAGGGAGCTGATGAAAGCAGTAGATAGGGAACACGGAGAGTGGAGAGTGCACTGGATAGAGGAGGAAGCGAGTGAATGTGGACGGAAGCACAAGAAAACTTCCTTTTCTTTCTGCAGTCTGCTCAGAGCATAGGGCAGAATGGAAAGGTGGCAGCTGGTTTTTAAGCTCTGTGCAATGGGAAACTCTGCATGCTCACAGTGACAGGGCCCTGCAGTCAGAGTTGTCAGTCATTCTTGGAACCAGCCTGTAACTTCCAGCATAGCTACGATGTCACGCCATAGCAAGAGCTGTGTAAGAGCTGTTGGCAGGTTTTAACTAGTAGATCTTACAGATGAAGGTTAAACTTCTTGTTTGCAAAGCGATTGTTGCATAACTTACATAACCTTTAAAAATGAACCATATGTGCCACACTGTACAGTTATTTCCAAAAACAAACCGAACAGCAAAACCACTCAAAAAACCACCAAACAGAAACCTTCATAGTACAGCTTCTAGGAAGGTCTATTGTAAAGGTCTATTGTAAGTTTCTAGACCAAAGGTTTAAATCTTTCAGATCTGGTGATGTCTAAACTTTATTTCTCTTTATGATGGACTGCAGGGTTTTAATACACTTGGCCTCTTCTAATGCTAGAAACTGAGGGTTTTTTGATGCAAATACTGCAAATTGTTGGCATTTCTGGCCTTTGCAGTCTTATTTTCTCAATAGGACGTTTTGGTTTTCCTCCTGTTTTTTCTTTTTTTCATATTACACTTCAAATGTAAACATCTGACATGAAATATCTGTTTTATAGGTGGCAGCTATTTAATTAAAGAGAAAACTGACTGCTTTGGAATTCTACAGTTCAGTCAATTCCTAGTTACTTCTAATACTGGTGTTATATAGGCATTGATACCTATTGCTCTTTCTAATGACTTTACAATATGAATTGTGTGTAACATTTTTACTCTATTAGGAAAAGTATTACCTCCTTCTTACACCAAACTGTACTATTATCTGAAACTTAATGCTGTCTTATTAAATACGGGAGTGTTGCAGATGTTTCACATATTGGCCTCTGAAGAAATGAGCTCTCTGTAGTTTTAGCACTCTCTCCCTCATTCAAATGATTTCCCATATTTTATAGCAACTTTTGAAACATTGTTTAAACTAATTCCTTTGCATAATTTGCCATCCATGAATATTTCACCGTGAGGAAAATAGTCAAGTGGATCTTTAAAGGGTGAATATGAAGACAAGCTGGGACTGGAATGAGCAATAAGAGCTTTTCTGTCTAATGAACATCTGAGCTTTCTGAAAATATTTCTTTTCTCAGAGCAGGGATGTGAAGTTCAAACCTTTGAACGATTTGTGAACTGAATCTAAAACCAATCCGCACCAGGTTAATCAAAGCATTTCATTTAGATATTGACCTTTTACATTTAGAACTAAAAATGCCCTGCAGTTCTGAAGTCTAAATGAAGAAATCTGTTATTGTGTGTCAGTATGACTTTTCAGTGACTTAATGCTTTTATGTTTTTGCTTTATTTTTGCATGAGCAGGTAACTCATCAGTAACAACAAAAACAAATCCTAGAAATGTTGCTATGAAATGATTAGTAAGCCAACACTTATTAAGAATTACTTAATTAGAGCAGCTCTGGCTGAGTTGCTTCAGAAAACGATGCTAAGACATTTGTGCATTAACTAAGAACTTATCATTTAGTCTCTACGTTGGCAGCTCCCAAAGAACTGTCTGTGTACCTTCATCCTGGATGTTCTGTTGTTGTTTCAGCATGGTCTGCTACAATGCATTGGTAGTTCTTTCTTTAACCAAAGAACTTTATGTAGTCAATCATGTAAATACTATAAGATATCAGATGGGATCTTTACGTAATCAATGTCATATTGTGTGGGGTATTGCTTCAGCCAGGAAGAATGTCTAGTGAACAGTGAACATTTCTGGAGGAACTTCTGGTGCTTTTTTTCCTCTGCAAATTTATACGGTGCTGAATTTAGCATACGAATCAACTCACTGAATTGCAGTAAGATGTGCTTATGTGCTACTGAATGGAAGCTCATGTCATTGTCTTTTATTCCTTCATCCTCACGTAGGCAAACAGAAGGGAATTTCTTGGATTCCCAGGAGTGCTGCAGCTGATGCCCATGCAGTGAGCCTTGTTACAGGGCAAATGTCTGTCAAGTGCTCTCGCTCTCAAATTGCCACCATCTGATGCTAAACATCTAGAGCATCCAATGTCGGGCGTGCAATTAGTTATTAGTACACCACATTCCTGTGCTGTGTTTTAACTGATATCTTACTGAACCAGAGGTAATGTCTGAGAAGTGGAAAGCTACACATTTTGTTAATTGACAATTTAACATCGGAATGTAGAAAAACCTGACATGAATAAAATGTAAACCAGGATGATTCCGTGTGATTAAATAGTTGACTTTCATATTGTATATTAGTCATGCCATCATCCAATTAAAAGGATAATGGTAACAATAGTCATTTTTAATTTTTAATACAGCGTGGGCTGCATTAAGGGGATTATGGAGCTTTATGAAGTAGTTTGCATAATGTAATGATCAAGAATAGAATCTGAGTCAAAGCTGAGCTGCACATGGTATATTAGACAACTTTTACTTTCTTCTTGAGGTAACTTTGGACAATACATTTTGAATCTGAAATTCAATAGAAGTGTCTCCAAGTTGTGAAGAGGTTTGCAGAGCAGGGGTGTCCTTTGTGCTCTTTCAGGAATTCCTTTCAGACCAGAGGTTGGCATTAGCATGTGAGTACTGAGGTCAAGATTGCTGTCTGTGGGTTATGTGCTTTACCAGAGCAAACTTTACTCTTACTACAGCTGAGGATGATTTAAATAATTGCAGATCTTCAATGTCAATAGCTGCCACTATATTTTATTCATTGCAGCTTGCCCTATGCAGTCTGTTGCCTGTTACCATCAGTGAGCCTTGTTCTCATAATTAACCTAATGGTCATCTTCATTTCTCTTGATTAACTGCCACATGGGTGAAGATACAGTCATGTGGCTTCTGATGCCGCTATCAGAGGTCAAAGGAGTTGAATGTGGAGGTCTGTGTATGTCACCAAAGAGATCGGGCACAATTTGGTGGAACTGAAAGCACTGCATCTCCCCCTCATCCCATTCAAAATCGACTGAGGCCAATACTCAGTACCTTCTGTTTAGTTCTGTTCTTCCCAAAGGCGGGGTATTTCAGACAGTAGGTTGTTACTGCAGGCAAGCTGACATTTTTATAGCAAGACCTTTTGGTCTCGCTTGTATCAGAGTCTCAGCTCTCACGTAAAACATTTTGCCTTTGACAAGATTTACGTGTTCCATAAAAGAATTTCACATCTGCTGTTTTTAATAATGTTTGTGCAATCAGAACACTTTGATATTGGTATTCCAGCATTTTAGATTTCCTTATTGTTCTGTAAATCTTTAAAATTATGTTTGAATTGACTGACAGTTTCATGCTGAAATTTCCTGATCGTTGTGTCACAGGGATCATGAGTGAAACTGACTGGCAAGAAATAGATTTATACTCATATGTTAATTACCTAGGCTGAAAGATCCCAGTGCTCAATTGTATCACAAAAGAGAGAAACAAACCTCTTCATTTTTAACAGGAAATCCCTTAATGTAACAATAAATTTATAGCTTAGCTGCTCTACATTCATCACTCAGTTTCAGTGGCTTAATGCAAAGATGGTCACACTGGGGATACCTGGCTGCAGGAGAGTCTGAATTAGTGCTCTTGGAAGGGAATGATTTAGACGGCTTCCTGAAGTTACAGGGGAGACGTTTGCAAAGCAGTCCTAATGATATATAAAAGTAATTGAAATGTAAAGCTGTTTTTCCCGATATCCTATTACGTTTGACAGTCTCTTTCCTCCTTCATTATTACATGTGAATGTGAGGAAGACAAAAAAAAAAAAAAATTACCAGTCTTTGTGATTTTTTTCTCCTGAGTCTGATACTGCATATTCTTTTGCATAGAAGTGTGAGCGCTATGAAGAAGATACAAACTGTCTGTGCTTATCTGTACAAACAGATACAAAAATAGAAATGTTATCTTTCCATGAAGCTCTGTTGGATGGTAGGACCCGGGCTTTTAGAGCAGCAATACCACCACCTTCCTTGGTCTCATCAGTTGCTTGCTGGAACTTGAAAATGTCAAAGAACTGGGACGTGAACAGCGTCCTCAGGGGTTTGTTCAGAATTCAGACTGAAAGCTTCTTAGCCCCAGTATTTAAAGTGAACTGTTCGGTGCTATGGGGAAAGAAATGAGTGTGCCTGGGCGTGTCTGTGCTATTACAGTTACAGAAAGCAGGTGGGGATGACCATTGCTATCTCTTTGTTTTGCAAACCCGCTCAATTCATCAACACATTCAAAATATCACTGCAATTTATTTCTCAAAGAGAATCTAAAAAATGAGATTTAATCCTGATAAAATTACCTATGTTTTTGTTCCCTGTTCAGATTTCTTTGCATTCACAGTATGTAAACCAGGCTTTCCTTGGACCAAAAAACATACTTCAGTGCAGTGTGAAGGTGCATATAAACAAAAACAGAATCATAAACCTGGTGCAGCCTTCAACTCTGTTCAAATATGCAATGGAGATCTTATTTTGTACATCTAATTTTGGACAGCCAGAGTAACTAGTGCCCTAGCCTGAGGCCTCTGTGTTAATGACCCCCTAGCTATGCAGTGATGAAAGGTTTTGTACATCCACTTGTTCCCCACTGCTGAAATTCTTTGTGGAGCTACCTCCTTTTATGCTGGGATCTTTAAAACTCAAAACTGTACATGTATCAAACATGGGCATTCTCCTGTTTCATTCCTTCTTTGCATGCAAATGCGATCAGATTGGAGCAGATGTTTACTAGGCAGGCTCTATTTCGGAGTGATGTTTGTGGAGTCTTAATTGATCTGGCTAGCGAGCTCTGAAGATTAGGGTATTCCCCGGAGATACACAACCATAAAGCAGACTTGAAAGAAAGCATCATATCATGATTTTCCTAGCTGCCTGTGATTCAGTAAATGTTTTTCCCATCCCCCTGCTTTGCATCCATCTACATTTTGCATCTCAACTACAAAAAGTGTATCTGGTGAGGGGGATTTCATGGTATTTCTCATCAACTTTCGCTAAATGAGATCCTCAGCTTAAATGAATCAAGACATGAGTGCTAGTGCAAATCTTACAGGTGTTAAGCCTTGTATTTAATTTACAATCCTGAACCATGGTATGAAGATGGATTTAATGTTGAACCAGATCATGATTGTTCTTAACACCTTTTTAATTACAGTTGTTCCTGTTGGAATGAGTGGTGGTGATTTTAAATGTAAAGGTCCCTGCTCACTGAATGTGAACAGAGCTCAACTGACTTCCTAATGTCTTTTTTTAAAGAGTATTTGTGGGATGCTTTCTAAAGCACTGTACAAACATTAATTCATTTCTGATTATCAAAGCTGTGTCTTTTGAACGCTATATCCTTTGATCAACCTACAAGTATGTTTGCTTCATTTGGGGGGAGCGTAGCGGCAGGAAGATGGTACTCAGGTTAGTTAAATTGAGCTGCTGATCATCTTCCTTGTTAGGATTCCAGCCAAGTGCGTGATATTAAAATTGAGAGCTAATAAAGGGCTTTTTCATATCTTTAATTGATAGTCTGCTTTAGAGGCTTATTTACATTTAGTTTGCTTGCACAAGAATCTTATGATACTATTCACAGGCTCCTTGATCCCAGGAAAATACAATATATTGATTTGCTGACTGAAGTTAGAGACTCAAAAACATGTTTTAATAAGGCCAATTGTTTTGGCATGTTAACAAAATGAGCATGATAGGCAGAACAATCAGCAGTTAATCGCTGTTAATACCTCTGCCTCTCATGCAGGTAGCATTAATAGATGCATTTGGAGTACAGCTCATGTTGGAAATTTCATAATAATTTAGAAGTGATTGTAAAATTAAAGCTAAATGCAACGGGACTTGATAATTCCAGCGTGTCTTTGTCCAAGCTACACTGTTCTATTTTGCATATAGGAAACACAAGTGACAGATTTGATTGTGCTTTTGGTTTCATGTTCTTCGTAGGGGAGTGAAGAAAGGGAGTCACCTGAAAAATGGCATGAATTAGTGCAACACTGCGGGGCGGGACTGAAAGTGAGAGCTGTTTGCTGGCTGGGCACAGCAGCGTGTAGCAGCCCCGGGTGCGGGCTCAGGGATGCGTGACTGCTGCTGAAGCTCTGCCTGTGTCACCTTCATCCCGAGCTGCTCGTTACCTCGGTGCTGATTGAGCTGGGAGGGTTTGCTGAATGCTGCCCGGCTCCTCCCACCGGTAACAGCAAGCAGGAGTCCGGTGTAGATATTCCTTCTTTTCTTCATCTACTGGAGATCAGATAATGCTGTTCTTAAAATCTGCATTTTCTCAGCAATTTTAAAGTTAATGTCTTCCTGATGGGTGTGTGCATTTTCCTTAGTTGTTTCAGGCTGCTGGAAGGCTCAAGGAGCAAACAGGTTATGTTTTGCTTGACAAGCATATACAAATGCTAGATGTGTTGTGAAATTTCTATTAAAATTTAGTTTCTGGAGAATGAGCTACCGGCAGCTTCTGCCCATTTCAGCTGCTGACTTCTGGTTCTCCTCCTGCTTGGTCCGTTTCCTGCTGGATAGTGGAAAGCTGTGAAGGATGTACCTGTGCTCGGGGTGTACCCTGCTCGTTGCTGCTTCAGCTCTCAGATTACGTTTTAAAGAAATGAAGAGTTGTCAGTTTAATTGCAGCTGTGTTCAGGGTTCTATGAAGAAATGCTTTTGACTTTTTTTCCACACCTTCATGTTTAAATAAAACATTTGAAAACAAAGAATCGAGAATGACGTTTTACAGTCACCGGAGCTCCATAACTCCTGCTGAACAGAATTAGAAGGCAGACTTTTTGAAGCAGCTCTGCGGGATGTGGCTGAAATGTTATCCTATTTTATGGCTCTGAGATACCTGTAAGAATAAGTCACCGCAGAACCTAACAGAATGATCAATACTATCAGCAAAAGCTCTGGGTAGTGCAACGTGAACTCAAAAAGTGACAGGTATTGCCAAAATATAGATTTCATTTTCAAAGCTAACCCTTACACACCCCAGTGCTCTGTGTAATCAATAGCATAAATTAACATGCAAAACTGCTAGAAAAATGACAGATGAATCTATAGCAGTTGTGGGCTGACGATGCTGTTGCAGCCCAAAAGAATGTAAGCTCCTCTGTCAGTCCTGTATGGACAGCTCAGTTACAGATTCAGGGTCATTTTTCTACTCCCAGGGTAAGTACTGTGTCATTTATGACACTGTGGACTTCAGGCACCATCTACATTAAGATGGCTCTTGAAAATGAATTGAAATCTTCAATTATTTTTATAGAGGATTTTTTCAGGCTAATTTTGTTTGGAAAATAAAATGGGCTGAATTTTGAAAATCTGGTAGTAGAGGTAGATGGTTTGTGAAGTTGCAAAGAGGTGCAGGAGTACAAAGCCTTACAGCCACATGCTCCCCAGCATGGGCCAAAGGATATTTTGCTCATAAGTGGTATAAAATAAGAGGCTGCCATGTGGTGATGGCAGTGTTTTAAAGGTAGCACGTCTGGGTAATCATGAGTTCTGACACTTGTGGAGTTAGTAAAGGCAGTTTTGCTAATTGCAGCTCATTAAGGGTGACAAGATGCCTACAGGATGTGTTCATTGTCGCTATAGTCTCCCCTTTTCCTCTCCGTGATTGATTGTAAGGCAAAGTTGGCTGATGCTAATGTGCACTTATTAAATAATCATGACAGAATTACCACCGCACTGACATGTACTGCAGCCCACGTCATGCTCTGTGGCTTTTCTGATAATGGCCTTTTATACTGATGAACACATACATTATGATGTGAAATAATTTGTATTTTAGTTTATTTTATACTGCTGAAGAATTCCAGGAATCTGTGACTTCACCTGAGGGCAGATCCCTGCCTGACTGTAAGTGGCTGCTGATCTGTTGACAGCCATGGAGTGAAATGGGCAATTCCCATCAACGTCAAGACCAAGTTAAGATGCGTAGCTCTAAGTCTTGTTTGTGTTCATGGGTCAGAAAATTCCCAACTTGATTTCCATAAAGCTGGGGCAGTGAGATGCTCAACGAATTGCTAGAATGAAAATGTGGCCAACCCAAAACTTGATCCTTGTTCTGTTTGACAGTTAAGGGGGTAAAATGGAACTGCACTTCTCTCTTAAGGGAGATAATCTCTGAGTGCAAAGTAGATTTCCGATAGCTGAGGCACGTCCAGAGTGAAGTGAGGCCTAAGAGACTGCTGAAGGATTTGCTCAGACTTGCGGAGGGACTCTGCTATGCGTGGACCTGACCTTTACTGGCCAGAACGATTCTTTCCAGTGGGTCTCTCTTTTCTTGCAACCAGACACTTAGAAATGCAGTAGATCTGTCCTTGCAGTAGACTGTAGAAACAAACTTGATGGCAAAGTTAGCAGATCTTGGTTTAGGTGAGAGATCCCCCACATGGGAACTCTGTCACATCCAATCCTAATCTTTAATTTAAAGTCTTCCTCATGTAGAGTCTGCTGCCCTCTCGGCCAGGTGTGCGTGTGGCCAAGTAGCATCTTATCAGATACAGTCAGAATCTTAAAGCATCTGAACTGCATTTCCTAAAATCTAAGAGAACTCAATTTTTAAAGCCCAAACACGCTAAAAAAATGTTGGTTTTTTGTTCTGCGGCTGCTTTTTGTTGATTTGGTTTTGTTTTTTGTGACTTTGCTTGAAATTAGTGACACGTCTGATTTAACCTCCTTGCCATCAGTATGACTTAAAAATGCATTCGTGCTTCTTTAATGTCTGTGGACTTTTTAGTGGCTGAATTTTAATCTGTTTTCAAATGATAGTGTACGTTTTGGTCGTACATTTACCCCGTACCCTGGTGATGTCTGTTGTAATTCAGAAAACATTATCTTAAACACCACAGCTGCTCATCAGATTTTTCATATCAGTCTTCCAGCCCTGATTATCCTTCAGTTTGTACTGATGTAAATTAGCAGTAAAACAGTTGAACTCATTTGAGCTCTACTGGAATAAAAATGGTGTAGGACAAAGATAACGAGTGTTTAGAAACAGTGGAAGTGCTAAAATAAAATTCATATGTTTGAAATAGATATTGATGTGAGAAAAAGTTCTGGAGATTAAATTGATAGACCTCATTTAAAAAAAGATTTAATTCTGTTGGTTGTTCCACAGAAAAATGCTTCATTTCAGCTTTTTGGGAACTCTTCTGCATTCGTTGTATTGTTTTGAAGAAGTACACAGCCGTTAAATCACTATTCCACTGAAAAGCAGATTGGAAACCACTTGAGTGGATTTCTCCGATGTCCTTTTATTCATGAGGGTTAAAAACTGGCAATCCACCTCACATCCAACAGCAATCCAGCTCGGTTGTCATGGAGACAGCCGGGATATTAGCGATCTGCTTTGTCAGTTAGAAACCACTTCCTTGGGTGCTTCCTTCTTCCTCGATCCTGAGATCCCATCAGGCCCTGGAAGTGCATCGTGCTCCTGAAAGTGAATTGCGTTCTTAAAAAATTCCATCAGTAGGGAGGAATGTGAAGCCGGGCACGCCTCACCCCTCAGTTCAGCCTTGTGCTGGAGGTCCTGCAGACCTTCACACACCCGCCAGTGGTATCCAAGGATGCTCAGTGCTTTGGCAGCTGATTTCTGCTCTTGTTTCTCCATACATCTTCCAGGTATGTGAGGCAGGCAGGGTGTCGTGGTTGCCAGCAGACTTACGTGGTACAGCTGCACGTGCCCCTGACTCTTGGGAAGCATTAGACATTATGCTCAGGGAGTGGCGTTTCTCCTGGCTGCCTGCTGCCAGCTGAACTGAAGAACTTGGGATGAGCTTTACTTTATTTGATAAGGTTAAATGGTTAATGATATCTGCAATTAAGTCGTCATTAGCTCTTATTTGGTACCCTTAGGCAAACTTAATTTGAAGCCTGAATTACAGAGTCTGCTTGACGAAACAAACAACAACTGAACAACCTGTAATCCTGTTTTAAAAACAAAAATAAATGAAACGCCGGCCCCAAAGTATAGATGTTTTCTGTGTGTAATAGTGCATGAGGGCTTGACAGGTTTTAAGGAAGGAAAAAAAGAAACTGGAACCTGGGAGAGGAGCACCCAAAAAACAACGGAAGGAAAAACTTTACTTGCAGCCCCTGTCCTTGAAATTTACAATGTAATCTTTTCTTATTTATTCATTCCACTCCACTTTGCCCTTTCTGCCATTACGCTGGCTCTAACTAAGGTGACCCCCAAGTATTCAAACAAGTCTGGAGTAATATACTAATAAAAATTCATGTGGTGTTTAAAAAAAAAGTGAAAAAGCAAAGCTCAAATCTTTGTTCAAGGTCCATTAAGATGTACAGATCATTCTACAATACTTTCATTAGCAAACTCGTTGCTTGAAAAAGGCCTGCCTATTGTGTGATGAATCCCCCACAGTACTATTGACTGCCTTGTCCTCTCCAAAGGTAGAAGATAAAAATAAAAGACATAGTAGTATGGTGGAAGCATGATAGCACTTAAGATTCATATGCAGTCTGGTGTATGATAGGTATTAGCTTTTGGCCATTCAAAGTTATTGAAGGGGTCCATAACTCACTGGAAGTAAATGAAAATTTGAGCTTGGGTCTACATTAGCTCATAATACTGGAGTCTTAAACAGAACATTTTAAGGTTACCGTGATGAAGTAAAGGGCAACACAAATAGAGGTAAATGTGAACCTAAGGACTGGAATAATTTATTATGCCTGCGAAGCCTTGTGCAGGAAGCGATCATTTCAAAGGGGACACTTACATCCTAGCAGATATTCTCTCAGCTTTAGGGACTGAGGGACTAATGTTGCTTAGGAACAACCTACATATTTAAACACTAAAATAAACCTAAAATAATATAATTGTGTTAATGAATACCAGACTCTGAAACTCATTTCTGGGCTAGTACTTGTCTGATGGCTGTCTTGGCTTGCAAGTGTATGAAAACACATGGGAACAAGTTCCTGACCATTGAGATGAGCTGTAAGTTTATTCTTATTTTGTTGTCCTCCCATAAAAACTTGCTGACTAGTGTCATACTTGGTATTTCAAGTACCATGCACACTTTCAAGGCTGCGTTAGTGATTGGGTAAACAACAGTCACGATTTGGTTCTGTGACTCTACAGTTTGAGAGTCTCTTCAGCTGTAGATAGCAAGTGTTTCTGCCTTGCAGTCCACAGATCCTTGTTTCACTCTTCGCTTTCTTCCAGTTCAGTGATGAAGAGCTGCACTATGCTCAGTGAACCGCTTTGACTTGCAGTGTGGGAAGGCTGAGAAATTGCTGCTCAGTCTAGATGGATGGTGGACCATGAGGACCTATGCAACCATGGCAAGACCTTTAATTTTGCATATTGCTATTGTAGGGCTGAGAAGCCCCCAAGTCATCTAAAACCTGTTCAACCACTGAATTGCAAGTGTTTAACTAGATTTGTGAATGTTTTCCCAGCAAATCCTACAAGGGTTTGCTTCTTACCCCACAGCTGCTCAACTCAGGATGGAGTAATACAGGTGACATGACTTCTTGGCAACACAGTCTGTGCCTGATGCTTCATTGTAGCTCTCACTGAATAAAGGTCAGGATTCTTCTCAGGATTCTTAGGCCTGTGGCAGTTCTTTCCTTTATGTTCAGTTCCGTTCCATATCAGAACTGAAAAGGATCTTTGCATCCATGAGGAAGAATTTAGGTGTTCAGCTGGATATGCACAAGTGCTTTACCAGCTCATGTCTCCTGTGTTCTATTGAAGGTTTTCTAATTATTCGATAAACATATTAAAAAGGAAAGGAAGAAAGGAAATCTAGAAGATAAAGGGCTTAGAATCAGCTCAAAGAAAAACAGTCACTTGTGATAAATGTAAGGAGGTTTGTAATTGATCACAGTATTGAAGAATTTTACCTCCATTAGCTTTATGGTCTGCTGCATGCTTTCCAATCTTAAGTAAAACAAGGCCCACATGAGCTTTTTGTAAATAAGATCAATCAGGGTTCCTTTAAAGATTACCAGCATGATGAAGATGTTTTTCCCAGTTATTTCTCTGCAGCCCTACTCGTATGTTTTGCTGGGAAGTTAAGTCTCTGCTTTCTTGCAGTGACTGGAGATGCTTCTCCCTGTGTGCTGAGGGGTGGTAGGGAAGTCAGACTCTTTGGCTTTACCTTGTGTAGAGGAAGTGCTTAGTGGAATTTAATGAGTTCTGTGTCTTAAGGTGAGCATCAGAGGACTCTGTAGGAGATGGAGTTTGAGATCTGGCCGGGCTCCAGTAAGTCTAGGAATATGAGATCAGCATCAAAAGATGATTCCCCTAAAATGTGGACAGAAGTTTACTTTCTGAATTACACTTCTCATATGTGCAGTTTTCTGTCTTCTTCTATGAAAGAAAAAAATGAGCATTTGTTTTGTTTTTCTATTGCCTTTGTGGCTACATTTATGTTTCTTGCTTACAGTGAGCACTGGTTTCAAACATCACAGTCAGTGCTTACTGCTATTATCCATCAATATAGTGGCACCCAATCCCACTGATTTTAATATAATTGAAGCAAATTAATTTTAATAACTAAAATTTGACCATTAGCATTAGTGGAAATGGGAATAAAATTGCTCCTATTTCACACTTAAATTACTGCTTCTTTTCATAAATTTTGAATCAGCTGACTCTGAATTGCTACCTGCGTTTTTTTGGGGAAAAAAGTTATGACCATTTTTTTTCTGGAACTCATGCAGAATTCTGTCAGGGGCTGTAGTTCTGTAAAAGATAAAGTGCAGTGAAAAGGCTGACGGCTGCACCAGGAGCATACGGTTGAGACCATTACAGTCTAATTTCCCAATACATAATGGTGCATCCCCGAAGGGTGGGACACGGATTTACATTTTCAGATGGTGTGAATGGATTGAACTGGAAAGAAAAACTGAGAGCTTTCAGTCATTGAAATAAGATTTTATGTCAGGGTTTGTGGGATTACTTGGTTTATTGTTCTTGTATAAAACACCTCAAACTGTTTGGAACAAAGGTTGCAATACTTATCGTAACAATTCCATTAGGGAATTTTGGCTGATGGTCTTTATCTGTAGTGGAAGGAACGTTTTTCCTGATCTTTTTATAATGACAAAATAATCAAAACACCAAGAATACTTTTGCTTTGGGGTGATCCTTGCTGTGTCTTTAGCAGCCTGATGTTCGTGCATTCAGCAGTGATCCACGCCACATGCAAAACTAAGGGAGTTCTCAGTTTGTCTCCCAGCTCCGTTCGCTGCAAGTGAAACACTTGATATTTTTAAACCATCTTTAGATTTCCTTGTCCAGTTTCTATATTGATATAGAAACCCCCTGAAGACATCAAAGCTTTGGAGAACTCCCATTACGTTGCCAACCTGTGTTGCTATCAGTCCATTTTATAGATTTGGAAACTGAAGGCAAGAAAAATTGTGGTTTGATCAAGTATGGCTTTTCTTATTCAGGCAAACTGGCTTGTCTGCTTGTGTTGAGATTTATAGAACTTGTCTATATTCAACAAGAAAAATGTTTCTGCGCAACTCGACTTCTCTGCTGCTCGGTATTTCACTTCTGTGCCACATTCCTGGCTCTGAGATGGAAGGCAAGTCTCTATCTGCAACAAATAGCTTTGCCTGGCTGCTTGTATTGATTTGGGAAGTTACAGTGGGTGAGCATATTAGTGGAACTGCCCGTCTAGAAAAATGCAGTTGGTGGATTTACTCTGGGTTCATCCCATCATGAGCTGCTTGATTAAGCAGGTGATACTCCAGGCTGTTGCCTGCACCAAGGAGCAGTGCAGCCCATCAGGGTGGTGCTGAGTGCAGCAATGCCCTGCTCTGCCAGCACACACTTATATGGCAGTGCTTATGGTCTGAGTCTGGGGGGCCCTGCTGGATTTTACACTGTGGTGCTTTGGTTTGGAGAGATGCTTTCCTGTTTCTGATAATCTGTAACTTTTCTGTAAGTTCCTCAATTTCTCATCCTTACAGAACTGTTTGCTAAAAAGCAAGAAATGTAAAGCTGTGTTTTTTAAGCAGACTAATTCTTCATTTGAGTTGTTGGAAAATAATGGTGTATGCAAATTAAGTGAACCATGTAAGATTTTCTTTGTTTTCCTCAAGTGTAAGGGATCTGCGCCCTTTGGGTGGGGGCAGAGGGGGTCATGCTGCAGCTGATGGCTCTGGCAGTGTGGATTAGAGCCCTTGCATATGAGAACTGCTCGCTGTGCATTAGCATTAAACTTTAATGGTAGATGCGAGTGTGTGCACGAAGGGAATAAGCTGGTTTCTTAATTTGGGATAGTGAACGCTGTTAACTTCATGCTTATGAAAATTGAACTTTAATTATGAGGCGTTTGTTTTGAAGTTAATTTCTTTCTCTTTGCTTTGCTTTTTTGCTCAGGTTGAGAACTGGAAAGTGAGATTACATAAATTGTTTAATTTAATTAGCAGTCTCATGGTAAATGTTCTGCGGAGCACTGGTGACTGACCTGTGCCCTGACATTACTGAACTATAATGTAAATACCCATGAGAAGAAACTACGGCAAATTAGTGGATTTTCTAGTAAAAGCTGAAAATTAAACTTTCCTCTCATATGATTGTTCCTCCAGAAATCCTCATACTACTGTAACTGAGAATCTCTTCACCTGAGGCGGTGAAAAACAGTTTATTTCAGACTCCTTGCTGAGCGGGCAGAGCGTGGGTTCAGTTCTCTACTTCCCCATCTTCCCTCTTCCCATCCTTTGAGTGGCAGAGCCGTGCCCCTCCTGAGGGGAGCAGCGGGTGCCTGGCTCTGTGCAGGACTGGGGTGCCTGGCTCTGTGCAGAGCTGCAGTGAGGGGTGGCAGAAAAGGAGAGGCAGCCACAGCCGCTGGCCTGCAGTGGTGGTAGGAGATAACTTGAAGGAGCATTTCTGTGAATGGGGATTCTCCACTCTGAACACCAACTGCTGGTGCTCTTCTGGTGTCAGGGTTCAAATTCAGAGCTGTATTGGCTTTGTGCCCACTAAAAGTATTAACAACTTTCTAGAAACTGTGCTTCAGAGTTGAAGTGTTTGGGGCGGTGGGCAGGTAGGACTGCCTTCTGAGACCTTCCAGTTGGTTTTAACTTGATTTGAAATCTGTTTATTCCAAAGGGAGGGTGAGAAAGCACCTCTTATGACAGTTTTATGATAACTATAACCATTCAGCATATGGGCAAAATGTTGTAGAAGATGATATGAATTTCAGCCAATTCAGTGCTGTGCCAATTAATTACAATATATTTTTAAAAAAAGTCTCTATGTGGAGCCTAAGAGCAATCTATACTCAGATGGATATCCTAATATGGGCCATAGTGCAATTACTGTTAGTTTGGATAATCTGCCTCTAGGGATCTGTAGCTTATAATTCATTTCTTAAATTTCACCAAGTTATTAGCAGCTCGTAAAGAAAAATGTAAACTTTTCTTAGAATAAAGATGAGAGATTTGTGTGCAGCCTTGTAACTCTTACAATGTTTCTAATGCTGGCATCTACCTAGGAGAACCAGGCCATCTGCTATAGCGATTATAAAAGAAACCTGTGATAATTTGGTTTCATCAGAAGATTAGACTAATGGATTTTCATCCATATTGAAGGTAAATGTTAAGGAGCACAAAGCATGTAACTGCTTATTGGTGTCTCATGAGCTGTGGTTTTGGTGTGCTGGGTTTTTGTGTGCTTTTCTGTTGTTTTGTTTTTGTTAGAATTACCATCACCTCAGTGTTATCTTGTTATCTCTTCCAAGGCTCCTGCAGTGCTGGAGATAACAGTGCTGGTGGACAGACCAAGGAAAAGTTTTGTGTTTAATGGTACTTTAAATGAAAGTACAATAAAAAACAACAGAGCATTGCTGTGTAATCTCTCTCAAACACTTCTACAAATCTAATTGCATAATATTTTTAAAACTTTGAAACCTTAATCTCTGACACTTTGTGCTGTGCTATAGACTTTCCAGCTTCCTCCAAAGTGATCTTGGAGTTCACCCTTCTCTAAAAGTATGGTTTCTGAAGACATTGCCTTTTACTTATTTACATCAACTTCTTCATTGCATCATCAAAAAGCAGAATGTGTGTTATAGCTTGAAAGCGGCACGCAATGCCATGATCAGAGCGGGGAATGAAACAGGGCTTTTGAACAGCAGCCTCATTGCACCTTCTTGGAAGAGCTTTGCATTATCATTAGGTGCCAGCTTCCTCTTGCTCTGAATTCTTCAAAGCAGCAGGGCTGTTGTCTCATTGAAAGAATATATCTGCTTCTAAAGTAAGAGATTGTTAATTAAATGGTGATGTTTGCTGCCAATTATTGATAATATTTGATGTGTGAAGTCAGGGACTGTCCAGTAGCTCGCTGTGCTGTTTCTAAGTTCTGCAGGGCAGCTCCCAGGCTGAACACGGCTGTGTTGCTCCCTGCAGGCTGCCCAGCCTTGGGGCAGGTTTCTGGCTGGGAGATGGAGCTAAATGTTAAATCCATTGAGCCCAGAGTCCATTTGCTGAGACCCCTGATGCTGAGCGTGAGGGGTACCAGCTGGTTCCATGGCCAGCATGCAGCTCATTTCACATGGTGCTTCTCTGGGTGGACAACAGAAGTGCTGACACTTACCTACAGGAGCTCCTGTGAAATGATGACACAACTGCCACCTGAAAATGTTGTGTGTTTTTTTTTTTGCTTTGTAAAGGCAAACATTTGGGTCAGCGGGTAGACAGATGTAATAGATGGTACATACCTGGCACAGAAGTTGAACTTAAAACACCATCCAATTTGTAGTACCAGGAACTCCAAAACTCATTGGAACTGGAGGTAGTGGGGGGGCAGGAGTTGCCCTGCACCCAACAGGGAGATTCGTTTGGCAGTTTCGATTAGATTGAAAGGCAGAGTTACAAGCCTCCCTGGGAGCAAACAGCTGCGGTAACGATCGCAATTTACAATCGGGATCCTTAGGATTTCAGGGAAAAATGGGACAGTGAGGAGGGGGAAACCTGAGCGCAGGAACTGGCAGTGTTGTCTCTGCCAGCTTTATCTTCATAAGGCTTATCCAATTAATCCCTGTGACTCCTTGGCTCTTCTGCAATACCTAGCAGGTGGGCTTAATGTACTGAACAGCCCATGAGCAAAGTAGAGAGCTCTTGGTACAAGCAGTGTAAAACAGCTCCCAGCAGAGTGGGAACTGGAGACAATATCATCTCCTCGACATGATGCAGTTGTATAGCCTCAAACAGTACACTCCTGGAGCATGCTGCACAGTAACTGAATGAAAGCCCTAAAGCAAACCGGGCAGAAAATATAAATTAGCTGAGAAGGCACATCTATCTGAAAAATCAATTTAATTCCTGCGAGGCCCTTGCCAGCAGGACCACAGACTCAAACTTTTCAGATCCAACAGAAATGTTCAGCACAAATGTATTTTTAAGTACTAGTACTAAATAGACTTCTGAGCCAGCAGTCTGGAGTTCTCCAAATTGTCCTTCATCTCAATAAGGCACAACAGAAATGTTCATAACCAGGCAGTGTAAATGAGTGCAGGGTTCCATCTCACCCCCTTTAGGAATGAAGCTCTGCAAACCTTCACATAGTAAGATACAATTATGGCTTCGCTAATGTTTTCCATTAGCTGCTGAAAGCATTTGTGCCTTTCGAGTCAGGCAGAATTCAAGGCATAAGTGATGCCTTGTCATTCCCAGCATCCCGCTCTCTTGCCCTGTGAAGTGTGTACTGAGCAGTGTTTGCTCCCCAGTCACTTAGCAAACGCTGAACTATAGAAATCACTGCAGTAGTTATTAATCATTGATAATCAGACATGCCCCAAGCGAGAGTTAAACTGAATGCACAACTCACTTTATCAGATCTAATCCCTGATGTCTGTGCTTCCAAAGTTCCAGTAAATTGCTCTTGAAAACGGTATCAGCACAGAGACATAGCATAAGCTAATAAATGGAGAAGGCTGGGTTGGAAGGATGGGATGTCGGGGGGTGGCACAGGAGGAAGCTATCCACAGCAGGGCTTGTGCTCGCCTGGGTGTGCTGAGCTCCCATCAGTAGATACTGCTTGCTCTGTCCTTATTTAAACATACCTAAGTAGGACCTGACCTTCCTTGTTACTTTTGCACATTTCAGGGTGAATTCACTTATTAGATTTAAAATCAGTTTATTAGCATGCAGGGAGAGAAGCTGTCACCCTGAAGAGATACCTGATGCTGATATTGCAAAAAAAAAAAAGAAAAAGTCTTCTATTATGAAAGCAAATGGAGCAATGGGAGGAAATATACTGCGATGACAGTTTCCATTACTTCATATTATGTGAACTTGCTTCTTGCTATAAAATTGAGGGTTTCCTTTACAAATGCTTTTGCAAAAGTACTGTTTTTGCTCAGTTCCTTTACTCCTTCCAAAGAAGCCGAAGTTCTCTGTATTTGGCAACTTCTTTCCCAGGATAGCGATGTGAAAGGTTACGGGGTGACACCGTAACGGGTACGGAAGCTGAGCAGTTGATGACGAATTCTAATTCTCACCCACACTAACAAGAAGTTTCACAAGCTTCTGTCAGCAAGCCTTTGGTATTTGGTGGAAAAAAAACTTGTAGAACTTACTTAATATTGAACTTTTTATTGTACAAAGATGGAAAGCAAAAACACAGTGAACTTCAGTAATCTACCAGGAATACTAGGAACTAAACCAAGCACTGACTTGCACTTTTCTTTCCTGCTTGAAAAATATTTTGATTTCCCACTTGCCTTTCACACCCACTTCCATGTTAATTGCTAATATTTACTGACCCAGTTCCTCCAGAAAATTTCTAACAAATGTGTTATAAGAAAGGTTTGTTTATAGTGATATGTTGGGCTCAATGGCTGTTCTCCACTAATTAAAGTGAGTAGCTTATGTTACATCTCAGTCCAAATGAAGGTAATCAGAAATTTCTATGCCTTATCCCAAGTGAAAGTGCAGCAAGCCTGTGAGCAGCAGGAAGCAGTGTGTGCCTGGAAGTACCAAACCACACAATCTTTGCATAACCTCTTGAAAACTGAGCATATGTTTAAATGAAACATTGGCCAGAACAGAACATCAGGGCTTCTGTTTTTGAGCATTGGGAACATTAGAAGACTTTGGAGATGATTATTTTTCTGGAATTTATGTATATTTATGGAAACAATATTTTTCAGACTTTTTTTATGGCGCATGCTTTATTTAGATCTCAGGTGGCCTTAAATGTTGAGGTTCTAAGAGGTAAAGAATTGTGGTTATGGTAATGGTGAGCAGACTGATTATACTGCAGTACTCACACTACAAATGAGGAACCTATTCCTATAAGACTTTCACAGCAACGCAGCAGATGACTTTATAAGGCAAAAAAAATGCATTGCAATGTAATGAATCCAGCATATAGGGAAGTCTTGTTTATCTTTTTCTGTTTTAGCACATCCAAAGGAAGAAAAAGGAAAAAAAAAGAAAGCAGATCCTAGAGTCTACTATTAATAACTTAATAACTTAATAAGGGCCTTCAGTGCAGCTGGAGCCTCAAAGTTGTGTTTTCTACAAGTCTCTTTGATCCCTATTTGAGTTGTGTGCAGCAGTACATGCCAGCCACAAATAGCTATAAAAATGTCATTATATTGTATTATCAACTCTTGAAAAACTCTTTTATTTACAGCATTTTATAAACTGCTATTTCAGGAGGATGGCAGTAGCGCTTACAGCAGTGTTGTCTCATCTCTGAGCTCTCAGTGGGGCAGTGGCAAGGGCCTGGCTCTCACTCCTTGTTTCCCCATCTCCTTTTGATGGCGCTGAGCAGGACCCAGTGCTGCTCCCCAGGTACCCTCCGCCAGTCAGGAATCTGCAGGAGAACACTACCTGCAGTTTTGATATTCAACTTTCTCAGCACATTTATTTTTAGCTCTACGTCATCATTTTATGCCAGATGAACAAATAAACAAATCCTTAAAAAGGCTCTATTGTTCCTTGCTGCCAACCCGCATTGATGCCAGAATCAGTCTGAAGAACTGCCTCACCATCCTGCTGTGCATTAAATTGAGGGCACACTCCTCTGTGAGGAAGGCAGGCAGAGACCCCCTCTTGCTCCTCTGAGTAGCCCAGTCCCCCCATCTATACACTGCTCAGCTCATGGTGCCCTCCTTGTCCCACCCCAATGTCCTCTAACCGGTCCCTGCTGCAGAAATTGTCTTACTCAATAGGAGAGGGCAGAGCCAGTGCATTAGTCATCCTGGACTGATACTCTTAATTACCATTTCAACAATGTTTGAGGACAATTCAAATCATGTTAAGCATTTTTTTTCCTCATTGCTTTAAACATTTTGTGTATACGCTACAAATAAGATGACTATTTTTTGTTACTGAACTTTGACAGTTTGTATTTCATCTTTCTTGTAAAGTTATTAATGAGTCCATACCTTGGGCTTTTGCTGGGAGGAATAGGGGAAAAATGAACCTAAACTGCTGCTCCTTAATAACTAAAGAAAACCCCAAAACTCATACTCTGAGCTATGGATGAGTGGGGTGAGAGAGGCAAATCCATGGGACTCCCAAAGCAGTTCATCAAAACTCCTTTCCATTCCCCATTCCACACGCAGCTCTTGGGTCAGCAGTCAGCTTTCTGAGCTGGAAGGAGCTCCTGGAGGAGAATTTCTGCTTTTGGCTTGCTCACAGCCTTGGAGAAGCAGGGCCCGGTTACTAACATAAAGATGGATCTCCCACTTGGATGTGCAGGTCATAGCTGCCATTTACTCAGCTCCTGCCTTCACATTTATGGGAGGTATTACTGTTAGTTTTGGGCAGAGTGTGTGTACATATCTTCCCCTGCCCCCAAACAGATGGTGTTATATTTATCCCGAAAAATAAGGCATGTGCTCTTATTTCAAAGTAGCTGAGTCTGAATACAGGTCGTGTTTACCAATTCATCTTAAAACACAGTGCAAAGTACTCCAGTTGTTTATACTTTTTTAAACTGCCAGGTGTAAATCTTTTCATTGTGTTGGGGGATTTTTCAAGAAATAGCCACTGTTTCAATACTGTGTGTGCTTTCAGTGATTCTGTCTGGCAAGGACTCACTCTACTTGATAGAGATTAACTAATACAGCACTTTTACCTTATTTCTCCTCCTCCAATTAATATGTGACACATTTGAAATTCCTAAGGCCGTTACTGAGATGATGCTCAGTGCTGTGAGGGTGCTTGATAAAAGCCAGTGCCCTGGTTAGACACTGGGAACAGGTGGGCCCTGCCAAAGAGTACACTGGCTTTAATTACACTTTAAAAAATGGATGCAAATTGCAATAATTGTAACGATGACACTTTGCTGTCTCATCTGGTGAGACAGTGAATAGTGTGCACCCGCCTCTGTGCTTTGCTGACAGGGAAGATGAGAGTTGCAGGTGCAAACTGCAAAGGTTGATGCTTCAGCTCAGGCAGTGCAGTGCAGATCTGAACATCGTGGTGCTGAGTGCGGATGGGGGGGATCCGCTCTGAGCACTTCCTTGAGCCTCGCAGCGATGGCTGTGTGCCCACAGTAAGGGCAGAGGTTTTACACAGGAGGACAGCATTTGGGCGGTGTTGTGATTCCCTATTTTTTTACTGAATAGTGGGAATGAATATAAGGTGGCTTTTTTTTTTTAAATTATTATTTTGTTTTTTCTTTTTCCTTCCAGGTGACTGTACTCAAGGGAATTTTGACTTTTATCTGGACTTGGAAAAGTGCCTATTTTCACATAGAATAATTAAAAAATGGAATGTTCTTTTCTGTATTAAAAAGGAAACTCGTCCATCGCATGGGAATAGCCCTTTTCTTTTTTGTTTGTGCATAAATAGGCGAAACACTGCGAGCAATGGCTGAGCATGATACATTTTGTTTCAAGAGACCTGGAGTGCCCGCAGCTACACTTGACTTCAGCAGGAATTCTGTGTGTTCATTGCTTCTGAAAATTAGACCCTTTCTTCTTTTCCTAGGGCAATGGCAATTTGTCTCAGTTGTAAAATCATGCTGTACCATAGCCGTGATTATAACAATACGCTTGTGTTTTTGTGAAGAAGTTTGCAATTTAAAAAAAGTAAGAGAATTTTTAAAACCTCTGTAACTCCCTCTTGGTATCCTTGTCTGGAAGCCTGGATGGCAAAAACGCCTCTCTTACATTATCATTTTGTGATAAAGAAGGTTGTGTTGTATCACATTCTAAGTAGTTAAAGGTGAGAGGGCTAAATCAGCGTGTGTGTCAAAATATCTCTTGGCTTATCTATCAGACCCATGCATGTTTCAGCTTCTTATCTTCTTGGAAAATGTCTTTAATATTGACTGAGTTTTCCTAATCTGTGTGTGCCTAAAGTACTAACACAAATTAACTAATAATTGCATTCCTGCATTTGTTGTTGAGGGAGATAATAAAGGAGATTATTTGGTGTTTTATTCATTCAGGTCTTACAGACTGACAATATCAAGATTGAAAGCACAGCACGGAGTGAAACCCGTGCTAAGGGCAGAAAATGGAGTTGAGGAAGGGCTGGATGATGGCAGGGTTCATGGGACTGGGGAGAGACACCTAGCTGGAGAGAGGCATGTTCGCATCTTGCTGTAGGGTTGGATTTGGTACTGATGCAAACTGGCCTGTCCATGTGGGAGGCACGTGGAGGTGTCTGTGTGGTACGGAGCCTCATCTCTGGGCAGGGGATGCTCCTGTGCTTGGGGCCAGGCCTGAAGATCATGCAGGTGTTGTTGGTTTGCTTTTATTATGGTGTGATGTCTGGTATAGGCATTATCCTGGAAACAAGAGCTTTCTGTGCTGTTTCTACTGGTGACTATGGGAAGAACCAACCAACAATTATTTGTCAAGGACTGTTTTATTTTACAGAGTGGCCAAAAAGATGACAGCAGTCAGAGTGTGCAGGATTGCTCATTCACAAGCCTTGTTTCCTAATGTCATAAGCGCTTGTCTGTGGAGCCTTGTAATATATCCTTCCTCTTGTTGTCCTATTTATTTAAGATGGAGTAAAGCTCTTTTTTACTCACTTCCTGACCTTCAAAATCATGCACCTGGATCTTCAGGTCACAGAGGAAGGTTGTTATAACAGTGCCCAGATACAGTGCTGTATGTGCTGACTGCACGTCTGACATTTTGATTCATGTGTCATAATTACTGCCAATGTAATAGAATGAAATATGTTTTGAAAACCATTTACATTGCTTACAAATAGTAATTACTGTTGCTAAAATAATTAGTGATATTTAGCTGAAGTTTAATTCTTGATGTAAGACTTGGTCCCTACTAGTCTTCTCTGCGGTAATTGCAATGGCTTTTTTATGGTAATCTATAAACGAAATGGATTGAATATGTCAGTGGAAATCTGGTAGAATGAATGGAAATTTCAGCATAATCCCTGGTATGTTAATTGTTTGATAGTTACATTCAACTGAACAGCACAATGGATGGCATTCAAAAGATTAAGCTGAAATATTCTTCCGACTCCAAGATGGTGTGTCATTTTGATTTTAAAGGCTTTCTAAGTTAAATACTTTGTTAAATTTTACTGTCTGTCATCTTATAAAATCAAAGTAACGAGCTTAATAGCAGAGAACATATTTGAAAACATCTTTGTTGGAGCTGACTGAAAATTTTAACATAACTGGTTTTGAACGCAAATAGCAATTTCATCAAATAGAACCGTTATCGTGAAGCACGTTGGTTTTTCGACAGATTGAAATAAAAATAATTCCCTTAGAATTTTTTCACTTTCATTTTGTGTTTTGTTGAGATGAACAAGGAATTTATTCTCAGTTCTGTGATGAAGATCCTTTTTTTTGTCGTATTGATTTGATACTTTGTGTTCCACAGGAAATCACTTCCAAATTTTGTTGTTTTTTTTTTTTGACAAAGTCTGATTTTATTAATCAGAATAGCTCAAGATATTATTTGGTGGCTTTGTGAAATAATCTATCTGACTGGAGCTGAAGTTCTGCATTCTTGATTCCATCATCTTGGAAAGCACTTAATAGTGTGTGTGTGTGTGTGTGTGTATATATATATATATATATATATATATATAAACTGAGAAGTGCTAGGCATGCATTTGGCTGTGTCTTCTTTGATACAAAGCACCAGGTGTAGAGAATCAAGAACGCATACTTAGATAATGATGTGCGGAAGTGCTTTGCTGAACTTCGCGTTGAGGGAAATCATCTGGAATGTGTCAGACAGGAGGAGCTGTAAAGGTGTGGTGCAGAGTCGTGAATTAGTTCTGAATGAATTTCTTGGAGACGTTGTCTTTTGTGCTTAGTGAACTGCACTTGGCACATGGGTAGCTATATGAAATGTGGTGGTTTACAAAGCCTGGCTTGCTGCAGCTCTCCTCTGAAGCTAAATGACCACATCGTTGCTTAAATAGTGCCTTTTGATTTATTTCCAATACGGAAGTGAATAAGATCCCTTGCTTTTTATGCTTGTTGCAGCAAATTGGTTTATTAGCAAAGAAGTGATGAAAGCAAATATTTGCCATTTTCTGGGGAGAAAAATGTTAATCATGGAAGTAAATTTGTTCACACCAGAAACCTGTTTCAAGTGTTACAGTTGTGCAGTCATGACACAGATCCTAACTGTGGTTGTGCACTTCATCTTGTGCAATCTTTTCTGTTTGCTTAAAGTTACTACATCAGAACATAGTGCTGCTGTGACAGTGGGCTACATCAGCTGCGTGAAGGAAGGGGAGATTCTCTCCCATAGACAATATTTATCACTCTGTTTCCTGCTGTTGGCTATGGATTTTTGTCTGTGCACTTTACTAGCCCAAACAGACCTTCACTCCAAACTGGTTTGGTACACAAGCAGACAGGAGTCAGATTTTGTTTGAATTGAGCTTGTTTCATGTCGGATACTAGGGCTGCGGAGTCAATTATTTTCTAATGCTTTACTCATCGTGGGCTCCAGCGTTCAGCCCAACAAAGTTAACCATAAGGCCGTGGTGTATCCTGGTGTATCAGCTGACTGATTTAAGTTAAGAGAACTGTGCTTCCACATCAAGGCTCCCAGGAGATAAATGAAAGCACCGAAGGCTTTGTTGAATTCTGTAAAATATTACGAAAGGAGTCATCATTAAGAAGTACAGTGAGATAAAGCTGTTTTCAGAGACAGAGCAGAAGTGGCTTTCATTGTTCTTTGAGAACGACTTGCACGGAGACAACTTCCCAGGTCGATCCAGTTTGCTTAAAGTTCATCACTGATGCAATTGATAAGCAGTAAATTTAAGCAATTAAAGTTCCCAGGTTCTGCAGGAGTTGTTATCTTGCAGATAGTATTTTAAGGCTATTTTGTTTTTGCAAAACAGCCGAGGAAGCATAATCATGACTGTCCGTGTAGTCATGATGATAAAGTCAGCAGTGTTTCAAATCATTAGAGTGATCTCGTATTAACGGGAGTGTCTGTGCTACAGCATGTTCTGATTTTGCTGCCAATCAGGAGAATTCAGATCTACGAACTCGGTGCCTCAAGGCATCAAAACTGTGCTGCTGCATTGGGAATGAGCGGGGCTAGGTGCTGCTGCGGCGAGGCAGCTTGGGCTCATTGGGAGTGACTGTGACTGCACCCCCTAAGTACACAATCGATGGTATTGATCTCAGTGAGTGAAATGTGTGCCGCTTGCGAGGCGGCTGCACGCGTTGCAGACTAATAGCGGAATGAGCCAGCTCACCAAGCTGCCGCTGGCCTCAACTACAAGAATTAGCAGTGACTGACGCTGAGAAAGCTGCAGGATTAGCTACTACCCAGCCCTGTACAGTCTAATCAGCAACTAAAGATGACGTGCATACATGCCTCTGCTGGAGCTGCCTGCTCCTATCTATGCGCTCGCATGTGGCCGTGCAGCCTCTGGGACCACTGAGGTCTTTTGAATGGCTGCTTTTCACATGAGGCAGTGTGAGCTGCAGCCCCATAGGGCAGCTGCAGCATCACATGGATACAACTGCAAGTAGAGGTTGACAAATTGTCTCTCTAAACTGAACTTTCTAATAGCCTTTAGTTGCTTTAAATACTTTCAGTGGGTGCAAGGCGAGCTCTAGTATAAAATTTATGTTATGACTGAAACATGAGTCCCTTTTATCTGAGCTGTGCCTTCAAATTCACTGGGAGATTCTTTCTGATAGAACCTCAGATGCAGTGTCTCTTTCAGGACTGGACTGACATCAGCTGTAGTTAAGAAATACCATAATTTTTTAAGCATTTTACTTAGATGTTAGCAGAATGAGTTGAACACTTATTAAATGTCCTAGAAGTCCTCCCTAGTAGCATAATCTCACTTGCAGACATTAAGAAAGCTTCACGTATTGGCAAACTTCTCCTTTCTTATTTCCTCACCCTACTTCAGAATCCTTTTTCCTTTCCATAGAAATGTGCTCCACATTGAAAAGCTTTTGCTGGGTAATTGAAACAGTTTCCTGACAAGAAGCTTCTCATCACCTCCACTTCCAACGTAAGGAGAAGACTGAAATCCCTGTACCTAAATACACTTCTGGTAATTCTTTGGAAGAACGGTTATTTGTACTCTCCTGTGCACAGGAGTTCCACCTGACAGTGTGTAACACTCACGCTCAGAGGGCACAGGCTGCTGGCAGGGGCTGCAGGGTCTCACCAGAGCCTGCTGATGTGCTGGTGTTAATTTGGCTGAAAGGGAATCATACTGTGCCTACCTTCTGGATTCTCTCTTCTGGAGCAGCAGTAGTCTGGGATCGAAGCAGGAAAGTAACACCAACTGATAGTACATATGAGCTTTTGTCAAAGCAGCTAATGATTAAAAGTGCAATGCCTGACGTTCTCTGCTGGGAGATCTTTAAGAGGCTTTTTCTAGAGAGGAAGAGTACTTCAGTAGTCAATGTTAAAAGTCCCAGTGCTGGGTTACATCCCTGAAATGTGCTGTCGTAGTGATGGAGATAATCTTTCTGCTGAATCCTACTGTAGTGGAGCATGGTCTTACCCAGCAGATGGAGATCCTGTGGAACAGCTTTCTATGGTGTTTGCTGGGGAGTCGGTGTGGCCAGCTCCCGTGTCCACTCCTCAGACGATGAGCTTTTTCTGATATTTCTTTTCTATGGAGAATGCATTTCTTTTCTTTGTAGGCAGAAAATTTCTTCCAGCAGCACCTAGCTCCCAAAATCTAAATCATGTGTATTCTGTTCATTTATTTGAGTAGGAATTACAAAATCTACACGTACACACTTTTTCCACTGAAAATAAGTGTGACAATAGGATGGTTGTATTTTCAAACACTTCTGCATAAGTATTAAGATGTGCATAAATTTACTTCAGGTTTAAATACTGATGTGCGTATTTGTGTCTGTATGTGAATATCCCTGAATGCTTGTTTTTTGAACCGATTTCTCCCCCATGGTAATGCACGGCTTTGGAAAATCAATTCTTTTGGGTTAAAGCAGTCTTGCTAGAAAGAATTATCATCACTGGCTTTAATGTACTCAGAACCCAAAAGTAGTATTCTTAATCAGTCATAGCAGAAAGCTGTAAGGAGGGTGAGAGAGATTTCATTTCAAGTTAACTATTCTAAGTGAATATCATACTGAGGAACAGCTAGCTGAGAGAGTGTATAGAGCTCATCTGATAGGTCATGGGTCTTCTTGCTTGTCAAAAAGTCATATAGCAAACATCTCATTTTACAGTTTAAGCGAATATATGGCATCACAACTGGATCCTTTTTACTACTTTTGATCAGTCTGCTTCAATGGGTTACATGCTCACATTCTGTTACCTTTACGTAGACTGTGTTCTCCCTGTATATGCTTAAAGCCTTAGCAAAAAGTAAAAATGTATATTATTCAGGCTCCTAACACATACAGCATTATTGCAATTACTATGGTGCTTTGAATCTTTATGATAGATTATGTATTTCCACACCTACATGTGGAACATTTTTTTAAATATCTATTTGATATTAAGATGCAGAATAATTCAAGATTATTTTTTAGAGATGTGAAGCAGAAAACAATTTATACGGTTGTCGGGTAAGTGGAGTACCTGTAACAGTGGAAACAAGCAGCTTTTCCACCTTTTATGGAGGGCTGTATTGACAGTTTGAGAACTAACAGAATCCCTGCTGATTCTGGATTGATAGAAAGCAGAGGCATAGAAATGAGACTGAAGTGCTGTGTTTATTTGGGAAAGGTGTCTGCACGTTTCCCTTTATTCGGCATTTACCTTACAGCACCCAGACTTTCATTTAAAAATAACTTTCTTCTCCTTTTCTACCAGGAAGTTATCAGCTATCCTTGTGTAAATCTGTGCTGACACATGTTAATTCAACCTTGCTGAGAACCGTCTACTTTTAAATTGCAGTGGCAGCAAATCCATAGACTCTAGAATTTACTGAGGGTCACATCAGTTTTAAGATGCATCAGCACAGCAATCTCAGCCCCTGATCCTGTAAATGGCCATGCTTCCAGGCAACCGTCTGAAGTCCTGGAGAAGTTATGGAGTTCTTCCAAGGACAGAGTTGACCATTAGTCTTCACAGAATACGAGTGTATTCATTCAGTGGGAATAAAGATCTGGTAGGAGCTGAGCTCATAATTCAACTGTGCCAGGTCATACATGAACCACATTGAAAGGCTAAGGGTCAATTTTGAAGGTACGGCAGATGGTAGTTAATACCTTGTTCAGGTCTCTGGTCCTGTGCATAACGGCTCTTGTCATGTATAAGGGCACAAATGAGCCTGTGTTAGAAGTAGAAATATCCTCTTGAGATGCAGATATGAGAGGAGATGATCACACAGAAGAGCAAATCTCACAAGCTGACCTCTTGGCTGCTTGTTTGTGCAAAGAGAACAGATTTTAATAACTAGCAAATGAGGCTTTTAACCTAAACCCACCAAAGCTGTTTATTTGCTACATCTTTTGACTTTGGTAAGGTTATACCTGGAGAATTAAAAGGAGCTCCCTGCCCCGCAGAGTGAACAAGATCTTACAGGTAATTTGAGACAAGCAATGAGCAAAGAAGTGAGGCAAGGAGGCAGCACTGGGCGTGCTGACATAGCCACTTGCTACCAAGTTCTCTGGTTGTTTTTGGAGAAGTTACTAAGAGGAGCCTGGTCTTTGTGGCTGTTGCACAGTCAGTCTAGTGAAGGGCTTAAGCTATGCCTAAATTTGTTCTTATTTAGAAAAGCCCTCAAGTTTAAACACTAGACTTCTAAGCATGGCTTAAGCTCATTGACTTCAATGGGACGTAAGCTGAGGGCTCTTATGGAATGGGGATAATTCTCTGAATCAGGGCTACAGCGAACAATGAGTATATTTTCTCAGATCCTGGATGCATATAAAATTATGTAGTTCTCCTCCAGAAAGTGTGCACTGTATGCAAAAGAAGCTGTTTACTTTTGGAAATAAGCAGCATTTTTATTTGAGACTGTAATCTCCAGGAAGGTTTAAGTATGCTCTCTAAACAAACTCAAGACTGATATCTGAATGTGAAAAAACAGTGATAAGAAGATCTGTCTTAAAGCTGTAGATTTCAGGTGTCTGTATGAACAAGGACTTCATAATTCAATAACAGCACAGTTATGCATGTAGAAGTCTAAAGTTAGAAAAGTGTGTAATTCCTTTTTCATGTTTTCCTCCTTTTCCTGCACATACACAAACATCCCTTTTCCAAAGTAGTTATACAGCAGAAAGTTTAGGAAAAACCTGTACGAGGGGAGATAAGTGCTTGTGCTTGTGTTTGGAGGTAGAGTTATGTAATGCGCTTTTTCAAATATATTCTTTTACTGCACGTTAGCTATGATAGTATTTTCTTATATAAGAGTGGTCCTTAGACAAGGATTCCTTTTGCTTCTTCATCCAGTGGCCTCAGATGAGCTTTCTTTCTCTCCCTTAAGAATCTGTCACAGGTTTTTGCCAACGATGCTGAAAAAACGGCTGACCCTTCAGGGCAGGTGACTCTGGCGTTTGTCCTCTCTGGAAAAAGAAATTAAAGAATTCACCTAATGCCCCGATTTGCTGTGCTCTGAGGAAGAAAGTGTCTTTTTTTCCTTAGTAATGGTCCAGCCAGGGGAATGTCACTTAACACTAAGGGGTGTCAACATCACAGAGCCTTTGCTAATTTCATCACGATTAATGTAATCCTTGGCACTTGGTCCTAAATCACTGGCGACAGCCCATGGCAAAACGGGAAATATCACGGGGACCAATGACACTTACTGCAGCATTCCCTTCAGCAATGACACTTCTGACGTATTTATCTTAATTAGCAGCAGCGGGAGGAAAAGAAAGAAATAGAGACAGAAAGAAATTCAATTGAATTTGAGCAAGATCATAATTAAGTGTGCGTTCTCCATGCAGTTCCAATTGTAGATTTCTGACAGAGAGAAAAGAACACTATTCACTCAAATGAAGGGCAAAAAATGTCACGAATCTTACCAGAACACATTTCATCATTTTTCCTTTTGTTAAGCATTAGCTCTAAATTCTGAATAATAAATACATCAGTGTGTAACTCATTCAGAAAGGCCCCAGTTCCGCTATGGTAAAACCTTCCTGGCGATGGGAAAACCGGCAACAGCGTTGTCTCCTCACAGGCTGAGTAAAGCTGTACCTTTCAAGTTGTTTAAGCTCAAAATGCCTTTAAAATAAGAACTAGATGGGAGGGATGAAGTATAAAATATCATTTTTCTGGGTTATTTGATTATCCCATTCTGTTCTGAATTTTTGGATCGTCCCCACATCTACAGCAGTAACTACCGAAGTGCAGTGTGATGAGTGACTCAGCAACAGCTCTCTGTGCATTCCCAGCTTCATGCTTGCTCAAATATTCATGCTGTTTAGTTGTTATTATGCCTGCTTTTCAATCCAGCAGGCTGTCACTAATAGTTTATAAACATCTATAATTCTGTTGTGCTGCTTCTAAGTCTTCTTTTTTTTTTTAATCCTGTTGAAGAAATGGAACCACCCAGAAATGGTTGGAAGGGAAAGGAAAGGCTGGTAAGGGGATCGACTAACAGCTGTGGAGGAGGATGTCCTGTGCCAACTTGAAGGAAAAAAGTGTTTCAGGCCTTTACAGAGGCAAGAGAGGCCAATATCCAATAGCTCAAGGCAGTGTGAGACACAATAGCTGTGAAAAGCATCTGCAGAAGGACTCTACAATAGTGATAATGGCCTTATAAAAACCATATTCATGTACAGTGATTTGCATTGCTTCGTCTGACATGCCTGTGCAAAATGAGTTACAGCTCCCTTATACACAGGTGCTGATGGGGATGGTTAAATGCAACTGCATGCACAAAAATCTGATTTACCTGTGTTGCAGGGGTAGCTCGTGTATCTCACATATGGTAGTTATGTGCCTAAAGTAGCAAAAAATCTGCACTCTGTAGGAAAACTGCAAGTTAGTTGAAGACTAACTTAGTGTGTCGTGTTGCTGCTCACACCAGTATTTGTTTCCCGACTAACTGGATTGCTTCTGGGAGGTGAGCAATATTAAAGTCATCATTTTTCCTTGCTGTCAACTGGATCAGGTGCTTTTTCCCCTTATTGACAAGTATCTAATAAGCTCAGATCCGATTACTTTCAGCTTTTGGAGGTACTGTACTTACACTGAGGGCCATTTGGTCCTGTAGATAGATTTCTCTTTCCATCACATGCTTGGGAAATGTACTCCTGACCACCGTGCTCAGCTCAACTCCCTGCTCTGACAACACAACTGATGGACCAGCAGGCGCTTGCTGCACAAACCCATCGCAAAGTAACACGTGTAGCAGTAATCTTTATGAAAAGCAAACTTTCCCTGGGAAAAAGTGTGTGTGAAAATCAAATGTTTAACAATACAAGTTAACAATTACCAGTAAGTGAACTGTAAATGTGAAAAAATTACAGAAAACAATCCCAAAGCTGTTTGGGCGCCTTGCTGCTGGCTGCTATCTGTGCAGCACTTTGCTTTTGTGTGAGCAAAGGAGAAACTTCAGGCTCAACCTGCTCTGAATTCTGCTGGAATCGAGCAGAGTATTTTGGGCACCAGACTCCAGACCTTCGTAATTCGGAACACATTAACTGGTGGGTTCACTTGGTGGGTGGGAGTACACAAACATTTTCAGCAAGCGGTTCAGCGAAATAAAACTGCGTTTGGCTATCTTGCTAAAATTGCCTTTGTGGATAATCCAGCCAGAGTGTATCATGACTCATTCTTAATCCCTCTTTAGTAGAGCGGCAGGGAAATCATGCTGTGGATGTGACAAAAGCCATGGCGCTACTGTGAGTGCAGAGGAGAGTTCTCAGATTTGCTTCTGAGGTGTGAATTGGTGCTTGGATGCCGCTGACTTTGATTCAGACTTTGGGTTTCACAGGTCCCTTCCAGCCAGAGGTGTTCCATGCGCTGATCCACTTAAATTACACAGTTCCAACCCAGCAAAATACATGGTCAAGTTATGGGAAGGTGCTGAGCAGACTGGCATCACTGGGTCTGAATGAGCGTCAGTGTGTTGAGCAAATGCAATGGATGGCAGCATGCGGAGAGGTGATGTGCTCCCTGCTGCTGTGCTCTGTGCCATTCCTCCAATTGTGTGGAAGTCCTGAACCCGTCCCTCTGCATGTCCACATGCTGCAGTGAGCTGCCCCGGTGCACCCTTTTGCAGATACAGGACCCGACTGAAAGAAGGGCAGAGTTGTTTGTGTGCTCTTACTGAAATACTTCGGTTCCTCCACTTTAGCATTTCTTTGGCATTTCATTTGAGCATCTCGTTTTCACTTTCATTATGCTTGAGATTAATGTTCTCTTCCCACTTACCCAAGTGACCTTATTTTCATATCTGTCAGCTTGAGATGTAACCAAAAAATCATTTCTGCTATGTAGCAATTAATCTCTTGAAAAATTAAAGCTTTTGCAAGATAAACAAGACTGAAACTTTTTTAGTGGCTGTATCTCGATCTTAGATGAGAATAAACTCACATAAACTCATAGCAACAACTAAATGCTATTTCTTTATTAGAATGTGCTTCCATTAACCACCTTTGTTTTCTTTCTGTCCTGTTTCTCAGTGTAGGCTTTTCTAACTTGTGTAAGATCTGACTTTGAACACCTGTGTGATGCTTTGTCACTAAAATTAGCTTCCATGTGGAGTGCTGGTACAGTCTTTAAACCAAGTTTTGCAAAATGAAAACGATTATCATTCTATGTCTTACATTTCCAATGAACTCTACAGTAAAATATTTGCTGTTATTTGTTAACAGCTTGTACTTTGGTTTCCTATTCAGTACACTGAGTGACACAGTTTGGAGTCAGTTGCATCAAGGTACCTTTTTCCCCTCTGATACAGGAGTAGCTACAGGACTTGAATGAAACTGCACTGAATTTTATTTTTACTTGTTTCTTCAGGTTTTGTTTTGTTTCAGTGAGTACAATAGCTGGGTTTCATTTCCTTGCTGAACTTCAATATTTCTTAATTATAAAAGAATTAGAGCGTTTCAAGAATAAAAAAATGGTGACCATATTTCAGTGTGAATTACTGTGAGCCCTATGTGAAACTTGTGTGCTCTGAAGCTCACTAATACCCCAACTTAGGAAAACACTCAAGTGTGCGCAGCAGAACTCTGTGAAGGAATTGCTGTCAGCTGGGGATGGCACTGCAAGCTGTGGCAGGGGTCCACTAACTCACCCTGCACCCTCCTGAAACATTTGGGTTTCTGTTCCCATTCAGTATTGATACTTTGAGGATTTCTCCTGTAAAGCACTGAAGGCTCTGAGCTGGGATTGCTCTGGAAGGGCAGCTGCTTTGTGTTTCAGTAACGTTTTGGATTAGGGACTTACTATGGGAGTAGTTCAGCTCTGGTGAACATGAGATATGAGCACAACGCACCCTACGTGGCGATGTATAGATACCGACAGTGGTGCTCACGATGCCTGCAATCTGCTGTGGGCTCCACGCTAGGGCCCAGCACCACCGGGAGAGGGCTGTGCCTGAGAGCAGACAGCAGTGCTCTTCGTTACATCTGCTGCGTCTGCCTTGGGTAAATGAATCCACACCGCTTGATTATTCAGTAGTTTTCCAGAAAAAGCAAAAAAAATGAGAATGACTTTTGGAAAGGTGGGCTGTGTGCTGGTGGAGGAGGGCCGCGAGGTGTTGGCTCTGGCTCCGGAGATGCTGAGGGCTAGGTGCAAATCCAAGTGCTGCGGGCGTGTGCTGCTCTTTGCACAGGGCTGGATTTTTCCTCTGCATTGGAAAGGGGCTACAATAGCTGCCATAAACAGATTTCTTATTCAGCTTCTGGTCTCTTCATGCCTCACGGATACTCCACAGGGAGCCTCCTATGCCGCCTGCTCTGAGAAGTGGAAGGTTTTGTGCATATATTCAGTTAATTCTGAAATCTCAGATGTCATCTCCTCAGCCTATTTCCATAATTACTTATGTGGAACCACATCTTGCAGCCATGATGGAAATGGAAAAGGAAAAAAAGTAGGAGTTAAAAACAAAAGGAAAAAGGAAAAAAGCCATCACAAAGCCCCCAGTGGTCCCTGCCTGCCCAAACCGCGGAGCTGATCTCTCGCCCAGGGGGAGCTGTGCGAAGATCTGAGTTCTGCGTCTCTTTAGCCTCATTCCAGAAGCCACAATTTCAACCTGTATGAGATAAAAGAGCACGTGTTTTTCAGTTTATTTTAATGAGCTGTGGTCTTCAGCATCTGTAATTTATTTAACAATGAGAATCTACTGATCCCCTCAGTCGACTCTTTTGCTATTTGTACTTTTAGGCGGTTTCTTTTAAAAAGAAGTATTTATAATATTCCTGTTTTTTTTTTTTAAATATTTAAATAATCATTCTCAGCTTTGAAATTATTCCACTTCCTGCCCCCTCCCAGTTCATCCCTCCCCTCCATGATGGCCAGACTCCCAGATCTCTTATGATTTGAAGCAAATTTCCCACAAAATTCTGTGACCAACCCTGGCCTTACTGTTGTGTTTCTTACTTTGGTGACTGGTGGCAAATGTACAGAATTGCAAAGGGAACTCACTGGACAGCGTGTGCCTCAGCAGCCTCTCCTTTCTCTCATTTCAGGATGCTGTGGGCTTTCTGCTAGTGAGTAACCATAGTCCAGTCCTGTCACTTTGGGAAGTAAATAACCCAGTCCAATTTTTCGGGTTAATTGATGGGCTGAGTCGTCCATATACAAGCATTTTAATTTTGGCCTGTCTCTGAAGTCATTAATGGCACAGAAATTAATTATCCTATGTGCATAAAACTGCCTTAACCAAATTACATTTCTTTCTGGGATGATTACTGAGCAGATATCATTCTATTTCTGTCATTGTACTGCAAATGCAAACGTTTGTATTGTGTAACCTCAGTGAAACTTAGGATTCTGTGGTTCTGTTTTATTAAGGAGCTCACAACTATTTATAGTTCCCTCTAGCTCTGGCTTCTAGCTGCATATCAAGCACTGAAGGAAATACTTAACAGCCTATAATGTTCATCTTTCTCTGACATGCCTGATTGTGATATATTAATTATTATTAAATAACATTCATTAAAACTGTACTTGTCCCTTCAAGATTTTGAAATCAATGTCAGAGAAAATTGAAGCCTTTGTTCCAAATTCTCTTTCTGATTATCTTTTCTCTAATTGACTTCTGCTCCTTCCCAGTCAAGTTTTAATTTCCTTGTGTAGCTATGTAAGGCTGCCTGTTCATTTTTCTTTCTTCTGTCTTGTTTTGCGTTGCTGGTCTGCTGTTGTATAGCGGGTTCATTTTCATTGCCTACTGAGTACTGTGCAGAATGAAGACCCTAGGATGTCCCCATGGAAAAGTCATGGTCAGGGTGCTCTCTGCTCAGTGCTTCCACAAACACCAGCTGGTACAGGGGCCAGCCAACACTTGCTTGCAAGGTTTTCACAGAGTTCCCAGCAGATTCACGTTGCTGTACTCTGCGGAGAGATAGTCTCCCCATTTCTGAGCAGTGTATATGGCCGAGCAATTTACATGTTATGTTAGCTTTATGCGGTGTGCTTAATCCTAGCTATGAAAAAAATATTTCATTTTTAAAGGAAAAAAAAATACAACCACCTGCAGGCTTCTGCAATGCTATGTCTCAGATAAACCATCTTTCTTATATGCTTGTACCTATTCTTATATATTTCTTACCCATGGCTGTAAGATCACGCTAGACATGCCTGTTAATGTGGAGCTGTGTGATAACATCCCTGTGAAGTTCGCTAGCTAATAACATGTGAATAAAGTCAGCAGAGAGTTGAATGGGATGCTTTGATCCCTCTGCCATCTGGAAGTTGTGAAGTTAGCATTCCCTGAGTGATGGGGAAGGAGTACTGCATCTCCTGTTACAGTATTTGCCTACTGGAGAGAAATGCAGCTGGATGAATGGAGTGTTTTAAAACTCACTGCCACGTCTGACGGTGCTATGAGGAGGATGGTATTTGTAAAGATGGAGAGAGGTCGCCATGATGTAGTCAGAGCACAAGTAACTGAGAGAAAAGGCTGTCAGAGAATGAATTAAATCTTCATCATTGGTAAATATTGGCTTCATCAAAGACAATGCAAAATTCAACATCTCCTAGGCAGAATTTTTTTAATACTTTCCTCAACATCTCAAGGAGCTGTGGTATTCCACAGTACATCAAATATACGTTTGCCAGTAGACTTTATTAACTTATTAAATCAACAAGATGAAATAATCATTTTGTTCTATATGATTCAAAACAATAAAACTAAATAATACAGTTGTAGCTTTGTAATGTAGTCTCATGTTCGATAAGAAAATCCTTTGTTCATTATTATAATTTCTTTCAGTATTAATGTAGTTTTGTTTTCATTCGTATATTTAACAATGTGATACAACATAGGATTCTATGGGATAATGGTGCGTGCCACATAATTAAATGGGAAAAATCTTTGTTGATACAATTAATTGGGTTATGAATTTGAATATGCACAAGTCTAGAAACTGAAATGTATACAAAAAAGAAAAAGAAAGCTGATTGCATATCTAAAGTTGCCTATGTGCATATATGACTGTTGCACGTATCATATCTGGTGGTATGGTAACTTCAGTAAGAATAGTTCTGGGTAGTCTACTGAACATGTCACCATAAGGCGATGTTGAATACAGCATTTAAAGAATGAGGTGGCAGTAGGAATGGTGAGAATATCCAGAACTTCTATAGCCATTTAAAATCCTCAGCTTCGAAATCTAATCAGGCAGTTGTTTCGATATAATGCAAGAACTATATATCTGGAAGAATTCCTGTACTCATTCACATTACGTAAACACAATTCTTTGATTGTACTGTATCATTTTTTTCAGCTTAAAGCCACTTTGTACTTCATCAATAATCATAATGGTCCAAACCAAGCCCCAGGTGATTCAGGATTAACGTTAGCCAGGATGTGTTGATTTTTGGAGGCTACAGGTCCACCTTGTTGATTTGTGCTCATGCTTTACTTAACCCACCTGTTGTTCTGCCTGTGCACGTAGAGCCGACTGAAGTTGGACACAAATATTCCCAAGCTCAGAATTATTTGTCAGAAAATGGAAACACAGGTGCACTGCAGCTTTATTTGTTATTTCCAGTAAATCTAGTTTTGGTCAACATTGATACTGTTTCTCATGCAGTAGTTTTTCATAAAGGCTGCTCAAACTCCAGGTCTGTGTTTCCTATATGCTGTAAAACCTGAATATGAGCCTTCTGCACAGTTTATTAGGAAACTGGGCTTCACATACTAGATAGTATTGCTCTGAAATACTTAGGTGTTGACATTCTTGCATTGTTTTTATTTACACAAAAGCATGCACTGAGAACTAGGAGTTAGCTCTGCTATCAAAAGCCATGGAAAGGATTTTCTACCAGTACATGGCTAATCAAAATATATAATACAGAATACTGAAAAGGTCACCATGGCAAACAGCTGTATTGTATTTCACAGAATGTATTAAGCATTTCATTCTAATGTCTCATTCCAAAGACAAAGATTTTAATGAAACTGGAAAATGGCACGAGGCTGTTTTTGTCTGGGTGTGTGCTGCAAAGCAAATAGGCACTTTCGGAGGCAGGTTGCCAGTACGTATTGAGATCTCTGAGGTGACACAAAGTGTTACTGGAGCCAACCGCAACTTTGATGTAATAGCCAGGTATTTGATTAATTTGTTGCTTTTTTATTTGAATAAAATAATTAACACTCACTGGTTAATTGGGTCCAGATACCACTCATTAAATGAGCGCTAAATATGTCCGATGCTATGAGACAAGTGAGTGTCTGCAGCAGCAGTGTGTGCCAGACAGGAGGAGAGGGGATGGAGTTGCTTCCCTATCTGGCCATGTGGTTGGATCCTCTGCTTGAGGATCTGCTGTTAAGACGAATGTACATTGCTTTGTGCCAAGGGAGGATCTGGATATAGGCCTCACCTTGCCCTCAGCTGGGAGCAAGGTTATTAGAGTTCTTTAGAGGTGGGAATTACGTTGGCAAAGCGCTGAGCGTGACCCTAGCATACTGCATGCATTGATCAGCTTGTCTTTCTTAGCAAAGAATCAGCAGAGATCTGATTATGAGATACCATATTTAAATTTAAAAGAAGAATCATAACAGCAATTATGTCTTGTTTTAATGCTGCATTTGTAACCCTAGGTTATAGATCTGTGAGCAGAAAGAGATTTGGTGAGGATAAACGTCTTTCAGCATGTTTAAAAATACAAATCCACAGCACATAGCTCTTTATACTAAGATTCAGCTGAAGTGAAAGTGGTAGATAACATTTGTCAGTGACTGTCAGATGTTTAATTGGATAATTTGCGGGTGAGCAGGGATATTTTTTAGTAGTGATTTGACATGTTTCTACCGTATATACCTCAGAGAACCCCCTCCCTCCTTTAATTATGTAAGAGACTTGATTTTGTTTTGAGTAGTTCTGATTAAGGGCTTAGTCTGCAGTGGCTATAGATTATTCATGATTCATCTTTTCTCTTCTGACAGAGAGAAAATTGTGCCACCATCTCAAACCTTATAGCAAATATTTCACATTTCCAGTCCTACTGGGACAAATGCAAGAAGCAAACATTTGTTTTTCTTGCAAGTCATAAAGCAGTTGTGCTGCTGTGGAAGACGGGGCAATGATGTGCTCGGTACTGCTTGTTATTTCCCAAGCTCCAAGGATCCAGGTTCTGCTCACTGGGCAAAACCACCAGCCACAGGTCTGCCTGTAATTGTAATGGATGAGGGATCACCTCCAAGAAAGCTGAGCATCTCAGCAATGTTGGCGTAGGTAGGTGTGCTGGAATGATGTTTGAGTTGGGTGCTAAAAGCAAGGACTTGCAGGACCAGGGTTTGCTGCCACCAGCTTCCTTTGGGAGGAGCTGCTTTCTGCTGCCTGCAAGAAGGGCATGGAGCATCAATGTGTCCTTAAACATGGCTTTGGTGGAAACCCTGCAAAGCATCCCAGCTTAGTTTTGTATGCTCAAAATCCTCAATCCTTGAAAAATAAATAAACCCCAAAGAATCCATGCTGCAGTTCATTACGTCTACAGAAACTTCCCCACACCGTTTTTGTTTGGAGATGGATCTTTTGGGGACTGTGTTGGTGTAATAGCAGTGTTTCTTGTTTTTAGTTTTCTGTTGTAAGCTCTGGAGTCATTATTTCTATACATCCTTATACAGCTGGCTTATTTAACTGGCATTTGGAGCAGAGAAGGCAGATGCACTAACGTAGGCAGGATTATACGTTAAATATTGAATACAGGCTGGAGTTCTGAAATTGGCCTCTTTATAAAGTTCGATGAGGCACAGCTCTCCTCCCAAGCTTGATGAGGTGTTGTGTACACAAGGGCTTATTAGAGCAAAGCCAGATAAGGACTAAGAACACAATATGTTCAGTATGTGGGGGTGAATGTGGACTCTAATTGTTTTAAATGGATTTTGTCATGGCTTTCCTGTGTTTCTGACACTTTGAAGTTTTACCAAGAGCCACGCTGTTGGACTAAGGAGGATGGCTGTTTTCAGGCTTTGTGTTCTAAATAATGCTTTTTTTTTGCCTTTCTTTTCTTTTCCCTTCTGGTTGCTCCCTTTCTCTGCCCGAAGTCTTGGAAATGTAATCTGGCCTGAGCTGTAAGCTACAAGCTGGGATCTGAAAGCAGAAGTGAACAACAGCTAAAAAGAAATTAAAAGGATTTCTGAAGAGGACATTCTGACAATTCTGTGGTTTGGGGAGCTGCTCATATATTTTATTCAGCGTGGTTGGCAATAGTAATATGAGAAAATGCTTATTTTACATTATGTTTAAGATATCCACTTATTTTAGTGCTTTGTCTCAAGTGAGCGGCCTTTTGATGAATTATTGCTTATCTTCTATTTAAGTTGAGGTCTACAGTGTTGTTCTGCTTTACCATCCCCTGTGTCTGCCCAGTCCCCTTGACATTTCTCTAATGAACCTGCTTTCTTCAAACGCTTATCCAGGGAATAAATGCGCTAAATGGGGAAACGAGAGTTTGCTTTTCCTGCGTGTATTCACACATGCAGGTATTGTGCCGTCTGTGACGTCGTGTGTTACTCACATGTCAATATATACATGCAAGCTGACATAGCTGTGAAGTGTATCCCTTCATTTTGTTTCCTTTTTATTCTGTTCTAGGTAGGTGCAGAGTGAGATGAGTCTTCTTTTCAGTGAGTGAAAATTTATTCCTCAGCAAAGGTCCAAACTCACATTTTCCCGTTATGTCTCTTATCCAGGTTACTCGTTTTAATGTGTTCATGACCAGGTATTACTGGAACAACTTAGCAATTCACCTTGCGAAAGAGAGAGAATTGAGAAGGGAGAAAAGATAAATTTGTATAGAAATTATTGAACTATTACTTTACAAATGAGTGTTCACAGGATTTTGGAATAACAATACATATAGGAGATGGGGATACAATTTCCCTGCGGACTATTTCTGATACTGTTGGTAGGACAATTTTCTGAAGTCACTTGAAAGTTTTTGGTGACATTTGAGGAAAAAAAACAGCTTTGAATTTAATACAACCAAACAACTCATCACCCCACACACTCATATAAATTACATTAAATAGATGTGCTTCTTAAATAAATTAAATATTCTTTTTCATTATCCCAACAACAAATTCTGTGATTCACTTTGATTGTAATAGATGACGTTCTGCTTGGAAGTGAAGATCTGCACCCAAGAATACTAGAATAGATACGGTATTGCCTTCATTGTGCCTGCTTCTTTGTGTGGGGTGACTTAAGGTCTCTGTTCAGGGATTTTGATGCTCACTTAATATCCTAATTTGTAGATTTGAGGCCTGTGATTGTTCATCTTTTCTGCTCTACTGCAGACTGCTGTTTACTTGCTTTGGTGCTAAACAGTAACCATGCAAGTATAATGAATGCGTTTGATTAATCATTTCAGTGTAAATCATTTATATTCCAAATTAAGTGTCTGGAAATAGAGCAGAGAACATTTGGGTTTTTTTCAACTCCTCTTGCCAGAGCCTGAGATGTCAGCACCTGTCCACCCCACGCACCCAGCAGGCGCCTTCTTCTTCCTGCCCCATTCCAAACCAAGAAGTCAGACATCTCTAATAGGAGCAGCAATGCTATATAGAAACAAAATTCACGTGTAAAGAAAACTCAGTCCCATTCTAATACCTTTGAAGGAGAAGAACTTCCATTTTGGAAGAAGCACACATACGATGCCTGTCACCCCAGGGCACTGGCAGCTCCCCAAGGGTCTGAAAGCTCAATAAAAGCATCTTCCTGTGGATTGAATGAGTGCTTGGGTGTTGAGCATTACAGTCCAGCAGCAATTAGTTAGTGCTTTCATCTGCAGATAGTCTCCCAGTGATCTCTGGAGCCTTTTCAAAGAAGAAACACCCTGCGATTGATAGCAATGAACACTTGTGTAATGCTCTTCATCAGTAGACCTGCAGGTACTTTTCCAGTGAAATCAGTGACACTGTGTGCACTTTAGCTGGGGAAATTGAGGCACTGAAGAATAAAGTGGCCGTTAACAAAGCTGGGAGCAAGACTCATTTCTTGACTTCTTGCCCTGGGCTCTTTTTGAATGCTGCCAGGCAAATAGGCTGTAAGCACTGTAATGGTAGATCCACAAAGTCTTCTCAGGTCTTTCACAGCAGCAGTCAGTATGAAGGATATCAGAATTTTCCTTTGTATCACCTCAAATCTGTTTGTTTGAGCTCCTTGTGGCTCAGTGCATAACAAAGGCAAATGAGACAGTGACTTTCTTAGAAAACACCATTTCACCCAAAGAAATGTTTCTCTGCAATAACAAAGAGCAGGTTTTCTTTCTGCCAAAATCTTGCAACCAAACGGACAAAATTTATCTATAGCTTGGCAGCCAGTATGCATTATCTTCAGGTTCCTTGCTAAACTATTAAAATTAATCAGGTGGCAAACTTTCATTACGCCAGCTCTAATAAACAAGAAATCCAGGCTCCCAGCACTGGAACCATCAGCACAATGAAGTGTCTGAGGAAACTCTTCAAAAGCCAGTCAAATCAAATTAAACTGTGTGTATGCCAAACTATCTATTTGGATATTGAATCTTTCATACAAAAGTATCACAACCTATTATATGCTGTATAATGAAGTGCAAATGCCTCCAGTGGAGGCATGAGACTTTGCTGTGTACCCCCTTGGCAGTTCCATTAGCGATGATGGTGAAGTGGGAGTCTGCATCTATGGGTAAATTATAGGGAAGTTTGTCTCAGAGAACGTGGCTTTCTGATTAGATAAGGAAGGCTAACTAAAGCCATTGCATAGGAATAGACTGCAACTCGACATAAGAATCCAGAAAACGCAAGCAAAATTAATCAGGCAGCGAGAAAAAAATGTATTCAGAAAATTGTTTAAAATAATAGAATTAAAATATAGTGCTTACAAGCTTCTCAGGTTGAATAGGACTGGAGTAAGGATAGAAAAACTGAAATCCTGGCAGTTAGAAGCTGTTAGAAACAAAGAATTTGCGGTAGGAGCTACACACAGCATCTTAGATTAGTGAATCACTCCAATAGTGGAGATCTTATTAGTTTAGCTTCAGTGAATGGAAGAGAATGAATCAGGAAGCGTGGAGCTACTGAGAAACCTGGAGGTACTGCTAATTTTAAATGCCTGAAAATTTATGGAAGCAGCTCTGAGAAGGATGGCTGCATCTCCAAAGCAAGACAACAACAGGTTGCAGTTTCTAAAGGAGTGTGGTAAGCTGAGCAGGGTTTTGTGCTGCCTCTTGTACATGGAACTTCCTCACGCTTCTCTGAAATTTCTAGAGAAAAGCTACTTGGGTTTCTGGGACAAAGGAACTTAACCAAAGAGCCCAAGAAGAAAAATACTCAGAGAAGCTGCTCCAGAAGCAAGCTGGCTGCGTGCACAGGACTGGGCAGCTGCCTGCGCTGCCCAGCGCTCTGGTCAGGGCTCTGTGTAGTGGGGCTTCTCCTGTGTCTGAGCCTGGCAAGTTTTTCCACAGGTGGTAGACTGAGAAGCAATGCATTTGTTTCTGGCATGCCTGTGATTAAAGCTCCTCAGGGTCTGTGTGAGGCGGCCAATATCCACATGGTGGATTCAGGCAGTCCTGGCATCACCACCAAATCCAAAGTAAGAGATCTGCAACACAGCGCTGGAGAGATTTGTTCGCTAAATTGGGATTAGGCTCAACAGCTGCAAAGTCTTTGTGGTTGGCACTTGGGGAATATCAACTTGCTGCAGATGAGGTCTCTCACCTGGCAAATTAATTTCCACTTTTAAATTGATCCACCCTGAATGCTGCCTGGATCTCGCTGTGCGCAGATCCCAGCACTACCTGCGGGCAGATGCTGCTTTGTTGCTGGCTGTGCAGAATGCTTTGGAAATGAGGCAGAAAATGCCTTCTTGTTTATTTAATAACTGAAACTTCTAGACATCAGTGGGTGCATTTATTCTATTTCTCTTGGCACTTGCAGGTTTATTTGATTACGTTTCTCCCTTTAAATGTATGTTGATGGAAGGTGGCAATTACATTAATTGTCAGCACTGTCACCCTTTGTTTGAATCTACTCAGGTAAGTGTTCTTCCCAAAATTCTGTGCAATCTGTTCCTGAACACGAAGAATGTTTCCCCAGCAATGCAGGGCCACCTCCGAAGCAATCTGTGAATTTCACAAAGCCACCACAAAGAACAGGAAGATACTGGGGCATGAGTCTGGTAGCCAGTACTCTCGGAAATCTATTCTAATGAGAATTCTAATCTTCTCTGATTTTGGGAAAGTCTGCTTGTTTTCCCCAGAGCCTTTTTGCTTATTGTGCGTGATGAGTGAACCCATTGAATCCACAGTACGATCTTTTCACAGGTCAGTTGCTCATGGAGGAGTTTAGGACTGTTGGCTTTTTTTGATCCAAAATATAGACAGTATCATCCGTGTTACTTGCAAAGGAGACTCTAACAGATGTGGTAGAGGATCAGCCGGTCGTAAAGTGACAAATGAGATGATAACAATATTTGAGTTTGGTTTTTGTTTGGACATTAAACAAATGGAATGACTTATGTTAGAAGAGGAACGATTACTTTGCCAAATGTACCTGGTAGGAAGGACTGCACTTCTTGCACAATAAGCTGAGTGTACCAACAGCCCAGGCTGACCATCAGCTGGTGTGAGCAGCTGGAGAAAGATCTAATGCTGGGGAACCCATAACTCCCTGATCTGTTGGCAACTGGGCCTCTTCTCAGGAAGTTTGTAAACCTGCCGCATGGGGCCGGCAAAGGAAGAAGTACCCTGTAAAAATTTTATGAGCCCTACAGAACATACTCCTCAGGGATGATAAAATGGAATACAGAGAGTTGTGAGTGGCTTCAGGGAAAGAGCTTCCATTCAACTGCTATGGTAGGATTTTAGGTGATACTGGAAAGCCTGCATCCACAAAGAAACACGTCATGGTTTTGTATAAAGAGGAATAGATATTTATTTCTTCTTATTGTTATTTGTTTTTAATATATGTATCTTAAAGTTGCTGCAATGAAAAAAAAAGTCGGATAAATATTGGTGGGTTCACTGTCAAGATGATCAGGCATGGCAATTTCAGTTATCGATTTAATCAGGCCAATCAGAGCTAATGTGCTGGTCTGAAATGACATAACACATGGTTTCCAAGAAGGAGGTGGCAGATTGGAAGCTGAATGGTTTCCCAGAAACTCCTTTGTAAATTGGACTTTTATTTCTTCGTGCCCAGGAGGGACTGCCCCCAGCAATGAGCCACCCTGACAAGCAGGCTCACCCTGGGTCAAGCCACGGGAACTCAGTCCTCCAGTGCAAGAAAGTACTTGTTTGTTGGCTGCCAGTGAGTGAGTTGGGAGTTAATAAGCCTCTGTCATCTGATAGAGTCAGCTACGTTGCATCGAGTTCTGAGCAGATGTTCCATCTCCGCAATGAAATGCAGTTTACTTGCAGAATATGCCCATGATGTCTGAGAACTGAATCAGTACAGACACCCTGGCAACAGTCTTGTTAAATCTCACATCTTAAGCAATTTGCGGTGTAGGGAGCGAGGCATATGGGTCAGCTTTAAGTCAGTTGTGCCCCACTAGCATGATGTCGTGCTTGGTAACAGCTCTTAGGTGCAGTATTATATTTAGCTCTTTCACTGTGAGGTTTAGCTGCAGTCTGGGAAGGTGGCTGTGTTTGAATGCTGAACTGCAACTCAGTAGAAGTAAATTAGATTCATGGCTTTACCACAAGCTTGCCATGCAAGTAGGCAGCTTTGCATGTTGTGTGTGCATGTTGTGTGTGCACTCTGTGACTCATCTGTGACGTGTCACACAGTTACAATTTCAGCTGCTCAGCTGGAAGAGTAGTAGTGCCTTGAAATACAAGTCAAGTATTAATTTCTCCTCTGTATGGGAATCATGAAGCCCAGACGAGAAGTACTGTGTTTATTGCAGTATCAAGCTGCCAAGCAAGAATGAAGCCCTGCTATAGTGGGACCAACACAATGGGAGAATTAGACTCTCTGTTCCCCAAGGTGTTTGTTGTTTTAAAGGCTCAACTAAAGCAGAAATTTATTCTGGTACCAGACAAGGAGTGAATAAAGCCACACAAACCAGTACAGCTTCATAAGGATTCTCTGATCCCAGATTAAGAGAAATTTCCTTTTACTTGTATTTCTTAGTTGGTTTTCAGTGATTACACTTTTTTTTTTATAGGATTGCTGTCAATTAAATATTTTAGTCTGGGTTGATTTACCTCCATAAACCCGAGAGTATGGAGTATTATCTTTATCTCCTAAACTTAGTGTGTTGTGCAGATGTTCTCTGTTGAGATATATATATACATATAAACACACACACTCTATATCCTTTGAGAGCTGGCAAAATGATTCCATAAAACACACTCTGTAAAGAACCTGAGATCCTTTCAAAGGACACATGCTCCATCAACAAATGGCCAGTTGTTACGGCAGGTAACAGCATGACAAGATGAATCTTCCCAGCACAGGGACAGGAGGGAAGGAAAGGCAGGAGGCAGGGAAATGGTTCCCAGGGAACAGAGCGGAGGGACAGACCCTCTGGTGATGTAAAAAACTAAAGATTCTTTATAAAGTAACTCCAGTTAAAGATCTGGCACTTAAGCTGTTCCTCATGCTGTGGCTGGTGTAGAAGCTACTTGCTGAACATGTTCTAAAGTCTTCAACTTTATGATCGGTAGTTCTAGCTTCATCTGTACTTTAATATGTGTATGATACGATTAAGAACATGAATTTAATTAATAGGGAGACATTTCTTTGTTAGTATAAGGACATTGTGTCTAGCCTAGTTCTGCATATATTGGTAGGAAATGGGTAGGGAGGAGTATAATGCAGTAGCTGGCTTTTAATATACTGCCGACTGCTTATAGGTTGAGAGCCATTCGTTCCAGTGATTATTTTCTCATTGTACACATATTCAGTTGCATCTGCTTCTAAACAGAATCCACAAATGGATCTTAATTATTCCTAAGTCTATAACTATAAGGGGTACATTTTAAAAAGCAAACCCACCTGGCTTAAATCAGTACATTAAATAGCAGCATTTTAATTAACTCAGAAATACTTTTCCTTATTTACTGTGATTTATTTTTTCTCTCTTACCTAACTCTTAAGAGCAGAATGTTATGGGTTCCTCATGGAATTCTATTACTATAGTGAAGCTTTTCACTGAAATTTTAACAGATAAAGCCTTGAGGGAATTGAAAAGTTTTCTGCCAAAAATTGAGTATTTCCAAGGATTAATGGAAACACTTATTCCAGTGATTTGCTGTATGCTATTAACTGGTTTTTAATGCCTCAACAACTTGATTCAAATGTTCAAGTGTCTGTAGAACTGCATGCAAGATATTTCCACAATGCTTCTTTCATTCCATGGAGCAAATCTGTTCCGATAAACAGTATTCACAATTAGGGAGCTTGCTCTGAAATACAGCTACAGGACCTAATCCTGAGGGAAGGGAAATTCTCAGCTCCCTTAGACTTCTGTCGGTTGCAGGTAGCAAGAGGGACACGTGACATTAAGACAGCAAAAGCAAGAGTGATTTGGGAAGTTGAAAAAGAAATAATTCTCCATTTCCATCAAGTAGTTGACTTGAGATACTTAATAAAGCACCACGGAAAACTTGTGGGATAATGAAAATAGTGCAGTTCCATTCAGCACATTCTTAGAATTTCATTAATGAAGCATTAATGAGCAGAAGACATATTCTCGGGGCTAATGTGTGTCTCTGGGACCTGGCTATCAGTAGCTGATGAAGGCCCTGATCTTACTGCTGCTAAAGTCAATGGCATTGTAACCATCACTTATTACCTATGCTTCTCATATATAAAGAATCTCTCTTTGTAATTCATGGAAGAACTAAGAGCTTATGATAAGTCTTGGGCTGACAGCCCTAGAGACTGAAATTCTGTTTATTCATGGAGCAAGCTGAGCTCAACTGAGAGTACTTCTGCCATTTCATCTCAGCTGTCTCTATGGGAAAGGAAATACCTCAAAAGCAGTTTCCACTCCCTTCTTGCATCCCCCAGAAGTGCTGAGGGAGACACCTCCTAACTTCTGAGTGTTGTTTTTCCTGGGCTACAAACAAGGACAGAAATGAATGCGTGTCTAAATTTCATATCGAAGCAAATGTGTTCTACTTGTCAGCAAGAGTAGAGCATCTCTTTTGTTATGGATATTTGGTTCTGTCAGGAGGAGTTTTCTCTGCAGGAGAAGTTGAATTTAAAGATCCAGTTTTGCAGACCACTGAAAAGCCCTTGATTGCTAGTGAGTTTCAGTTGTGGCCAGCGAAGGGCACATTGGAAACAGTGACCTCTGGGTGAGGTTCAGTATCCTTTTACCAAACCTGTTGACAGATGTGTCAGCAGATTTCTTTTCATGTCACCATTGCTTAGATATTAATTCTGTATACTAGAAAAGAAAAGCTTAAGCCAATCTGCGAGGCAAGGAAGTCTTTGAAGAAAAACAGAAAAGTGTTAATGATTTTTATTAGTATTTCTGAATAGTAATACTTCTATGGGGTTGTAAAAGAAGCAATGTAAAAAATATTATAAATCTTAAACATTTGAAATTGAGATTATGTCCTTGGGGAAACGGACCAAAGGTTTAGTGGCTATTTAGAACTCATACTGTTTTGTATGAAGACGTCTGTTCAAACACAATGTGAAGGTAGATGCACCATGTCTTAGTCCAAAAATCATCCATTCTCTGGTCATTTGCTCTATGACATAGAATATAATGTATGAGATGTTTTTAATGAGATTAAAATCATAGTTAGGAATTAATACATCTTGAGTTTTATAAGCTGCAATAAATGCAATTAAAGCTGTAACATGAACATGGAAACAAGGAAATGTATGTGCATTTAGGAGTCAGAATTTGCTAAATGTCAGTTTATGGGTGGGAATCAATACAGTCATCTTCACCAGGTGTCACTGCTGATCACAGCACGTTGATCAGCAGCACTTGAAGGGGAAGCGAGGGATTTCTTTTTGAGTAATGGAATTGCATAGGGAATGTGAAGTGCTTTGGGGGATTATTATCAGGTATTGCCCATTCTAATCAAATCACATGCTACTAGTTACTCCCAGGGGAGAGGCTCATCCAAATCTATTCCACTATCTTCAAACAGTATATTTGAAATGGGAGGTGCTGTTCAGCACCTTGTGGTATAAGATCCTTATTTTTATGAACAATATATATAAATAAGCCACCATCTTGTGTAGTCCTCAGAATGTACTAAATAAATGCTGACATCTCCTTCTAGAACTTGAGCTTAAAAAGAACAAAATCCTACTGTTGCTCTCAGGTAATGGAGTTATTTTTTCAGTCTCTGCAGCACAGGGTAGTATTTCTGGCATACTGACAGACCATAATAAAGGTCATAACACTCGCTGTCTCCAAACTCCCTGTGTCTTGAATGGGAGTTTCAAGTGCCCAATACTGAGTCTAAGAATTATGGTTAGAGAGAAGCGTGTCTGCTAATAGTAATTTCTGATAAATGCCAGGTGAAAAAAACCCTGATGCTTCTGGAGAAAAAAAGGAGAAGAGGGACGGAGTGGAAGCACTGTGCAATTTCTTCATTTCTGCTAATAATATTTAATCCTTGCACTGCGTCTTATCTGTGGACGTCTGATAATAAAGATGCAAGTACCATAGAATAATTTTAGGCACAGAGAAATGAGTTGATTAATCCAAGTCCTTTGATAGAAACAGGAACCGTTCCTCCAGCTTCCAGACTTTTGTATAGCCCCAGGAGGAAGCCTGGGATTTCACTGCTTCCTGTGCTAATTTCTGTGTAATTAAACTAAAACATTTTGACAATATGAATTTTTGAAAACTTGCTTGTAGTAATTCTGTTCAGCAAGAAATTGTGCATATATATCCACATATATATGGAAGTGGCACTTTCTTCTTTTTCTAGTGAGCTACATTTTGTTGCGAGTTAGTCAATAAATAAGGTTACCATACTTATCAGGAGTTATCAGATGCATCTCAGGCAGGATCAGGGGGACAGCAGGGCAATGTGCTATGCAATTAAGTTGTATTTAACAAAAGCCCTTTGGACTTGCAGCCTTTGTGGATGACAGTGACTTAAAGATGTACACAAGTTGATTCAGATATTGTTTCCCACACAAACTAACTAGGATGGGTGCAAATGATATTAGGTGGCTGATGTAAACAAGCATAGTTTGTTTTCCATTCCAAAACCACACTTCCAAAGTTTGCTGTCAGTGTTCTTCCAGATTCCAATTGTTTGTCGCCGATTGCCATTTATTGCAGAAAATATGATTGTTTTCTCAGCAGGAAGAGCTGCGAATAAAGCTTCTAAAATATTCCTATTCTTCACCTGGGTTTGTCAGTGATGACTCTAACGCTCCCACCCTTCCTCTTCTTGTCACTCTGTCAGTCTCCACATTAGCCCCAAGACCTTGGGCGCAGAGAACCAGTGAGGCTCTGGTAATATTGGGGGATGGCAAGCAAGAGGATGAACGGGGAATGCACTCTTCTTCAAAACTGTGGAACAAGCTTCATCTCAGCATTCTGCAGCAAGGGAAGGAAAAGCACGGCCTATGCTTTCAAGCCATATTTATCCACTGGAAATAGAGAAGACAATAGATGGGATGTATTTAGGGCGTATAATAGATACTGAAAGCTGATACTGTGCAGAAACTGACATAGATTCTGGTTTCTGTACTTAGATTGCATTAGAGGCCATGATGTGCACCACAGCATTTATTTCCTTTTCTGACATCCATAGTTAGTTACCTAAATTATTGTTGAGTGGGTGCAGGATTGAAAACACTTGTATTTATGCAAATAACCAAAAGCTTGTGGCCAGGGAGAGAGAAAATCAGCTTACGCTAATTATCAGGAGTCAGCAAGGTAGGACTTGCAGAAGGTAAATTTGTACATCTGCTGCTGTAGAAATTGGTGGTTGTGGGGAACCTTTTAAAACCAATTTTCTCTGCCTTCTCTTGCATGCAGCATAATGGGAGCTCTGTTTTCAAAGAATAGAAGAGCTCCTGGAAAAAAAGATTATAAATGTAGTCATTTTCTATTTCATGGCATTATTATACGTATATTTTATGGCTACTACATGATATTTGCCTACCTAGTCCTTCCTCTCTTTGAGTGATTAATCTTTTTTATTCCTGGTTGTAAATTGGTTTGTTTCTTTGGGCTCTTGTTTTGTCAAAGCGATGTTTTGACACACTGCTGAGCTGAGTGAGATTATCCCAATTATGCTTTACTGATAATATTTGTTGTCTTGTGCCTTCTGTGAGAATAACTGCATGGGATATAACCCTGCCTTTCATTTCTGTCTGATCTTGCTTTACTCGCAGGCAATTTGTACACAAATTATCATCTTCAACGCAAGAGATTAATTATGAAAATCAGTGCTTAAGGCCTGGGTTCAATAGGAGTTTAAACACCCTGTTCACTAAGGAAAGGAATAGTTGGTGCTGGTATGGGATCCTGGTCTTTAGCTCCCTATTCTTCCTGTTTTCGTGGATGGTTCCTGGGATGCCCCTCAAATTCTGTCTCAGAAGGCACATTTCGATATTGAACATTGACTTATTATTAAGGGTGAGCCTTCCTTAACTTCATGGATAAAGCTTATTTTGTATGGAATGTGTGAACATAAATGTAATCATAGTCTTAAACTGGCATAAAAAGTGTAACAGACATTCAGAAGTGATTTTCCTTCTTAAGTATGGGTTTTGTAGACAGACCTGTAATGCCAGCTCCCAACAAGAAAATATGCCTTTCCAGAACTAGACAGCTAATTTTTATGAGCCTTAGGATAGGGAAGATGTTGAAGACTAATTTATTGCATCTCTATTAGCTTTTTCTAAATGAGAGTACAATTAAAAATGTGGTATTATTTTTGGAAAGCTATTGCTAACTGTTCTTTTTAGCAATCACATTTTCCATTTTCATATTGTTGTGACATCTCCTATCAGGGTATGGCAGTTGCATGAATTAAGTTAAGTGCTGTTGTTCAGCTTGATTACAAGGAAACTGAAATATGCCCCTCGTGGGTATTATCTGTCACACTGCTAAATACAAAACCAACATACAGCTCTGCTTGATTCTGTAAAAGCCTTGCTCACTATGTTCTGAATCTGCTTCTGTGAAGTAGGTACTGAACATCCTGCCAGTGTCCTCTTGGTCCAGTACCTCTTGGTATTAGACTTATGGCTGAATTACTCATAGTTTACCATAGATAGTAACAAGTTGGTGCTCAAGCTGAAGTCACGCTGAGCCTGCTGAGACACTAATGACAGCCCCCAAAGGCAGCAGCCTGCTATTGATATGGATTACATTCGTGTGAACCTTCACTGTGAAGGCTAAAACTCTGCGAGGCTTTCCTAGCCTTGGAAGCTGCTGCTCATCTTCAGCAAATCATGCTGAGCTCCATGTATGGTCTAGAGAGGAGAGACTGATCTCCACGGAAGTGCTGGTTTACCTGCCCTAAGTATGTGGCAGAGGATAGATTTTGTGCTGTAACTGTCCCCTGGTCTCAGTGGCAGCTTCTGATGTATGAGCTTAGGCAGGCTGTGTGACCTTGGAAGATGCTACTGCTTAAATTTGTTAATGTTTCTTACATTATCCATGAAATAGGATGTAATTTGGTTGCATTAGCCACCCAAGTATTACTATTGAGAGAGTCTCTTCAAATACTCTAATCCAGCCACTTCCAAAGTGGAAATGACTTCTTTGTATTTCATGTGGGGAGGAATGCAGAAAGCGTAACTCGTACTCTTGGTATCTATAGGAAGAAGTTCCTCTCTCAGCTGTAAAACAGGACATATTCTTAATCCAGCTGGCAAAGCAGAACAACACTTGTGTAATAATAGTTCCATACACGTCCCCCATGTCCTCGCCTTTGTGAAGCACTCGGAGGTGAAAATAGAGATTAAAATATTGTTATGTCTTCAGTGTTCCATGTCTCCTGGAAAGTTCTGCAGAATTGTTTTCTTTCTGTCCTTCTTGTGTCATCTTTGACATGGCCTGTACGCTTCTGTGCATTGTTTATTTAATACCTGTCCTCATTTCACTTCAATGACGGAAGTGTCTATTTTAGGCTTCCCAGAATCTTTTCTCCAAATGGTTTGAGCCATGTTATCTTGCATGCCCTACTTTGAAAACATGTGACTCAAGAATGACTCAGGGTCTTGAGGAGTTATAACACGGAGGAATAATAGTCCCTTTCAGACTGAGAAAATTGGCTGCAATCAACTATAAAAGCATTCTTTTGTTTTCCAGCTCGTACAGAACGCATGTGCCAGCATTGACTAGCCTTACATTATAAAATACAAATTGCACCTTCTAAATGTTATTTGTGACAACCTCCAACACCTACTTTAGAAAAGATCTTTACATTAAAGAGTGTGTAAGGCCAAAACAACAGGTAATTGATTCTTTTAATTTTAGATCTTTTGAATACAGTTTTATTTCCCCTTTCACATCCTTCCTTTCTTTCCCCAGATAACAGCCATGATTTCACAATCTCCCTGATCATGCACTCATGGTAACATGGGCATAATCTGGTTCTCAGGGTAAGGACTGAGACCTGAACTGCAAGTGACATTTACTAAGTGTTGACTAAATTAGTTGACCCAGGTTGCCCTGAAGAACACTTCTGAGATGCTCAGAAAATATGACAGTGTATGTGACATACATAATGAAAAGAGATTTTTGTCTCCTAAATGCTAGGAGTCCAGGAAATGAAAAATTCACTGTGACCTGATTAGAAGCCTACTTTTTATTCACAGAAGTTGCAGTTCAAACAAGCTTTGAGATGAACAAAGAATTTCATACTTTGAATTTTCTGTGTGAACTGCTTTCCTTTTTGACAGTGTATGGTTGGTAACAGCTGGACAGAAAGCAGCTGTGCGGTCCTATTCAGGGACTGGTGGCTAGTTGGCAATCTAATTCTTAGCAAAGAGCAGAGAGGGACTGCTTTGTTTGTAAATCAGCTCCTGCGGGATGCTGCAGCAAGGGAAGTCACTCTCATCTTGTACCTCTGCTATCCATCTGAAAGAGGAGGGAGTAGCAGCAAGTTGTTGCTTCCTCTGCATGTGCCTGTGTGTCTTGCGCCTGTTGGTCAGAGGATGGAGCAAGAAACTTCAAGCTGCTCCTGAGTGCCTCTCAACATGTGTATCTTCAAAACGTCCCTCGGGGGCAGAGCGGAGTTGTTTTCCCACTTGGAACAAAGCCTGCGGGGTAGTCCGTGCGGCGCACGGCTCTGAAGTGGCACTCGAGGCAGCTGCAGTGTGGGGATGTAATGACCTGCACGGAGCTCTGCTGTTCCAGGGCTGCTGCTGCTTAGCTGTCTGCTGCACGCTGCTTGACTTGCCCCAGATCGCAGTGTAAGTCGTGCCTGCATGTGGAATTTAGCTGCTTCCCAGGCTCTGGGAGACGTCCTGAATGTCAGAGCATCCTCCTAGCTCTTCTGTCCTTCGTGGTCATGCAGGCTGGGAGCGTTTCTGTGCAGCCTGCTTCTTTCTGCTTGCAGGAATTGAGTCCCAGTCCCCCGGTTTCTGAAAAAAAGCCTTTAGTAGAAGCCATGTTCTCGATTTTATGAGTTCATCTCAGCTTGAGTACCGTGTTTGCTGATAGAATTAAGTAGAAATCCAATGGTGGTGTCTTTCAACCGATGTCCTAAAAGTTGGATGTTAGCTATCCTAAGTAATGAACTGTATCCTTTTGAAAATGTCTCATGTATTTAATTCCTATTGACCCATACTTTTAGAAGTAATGAGACCTTCTCTGTGGTTAACTTGACAACTTAAAAGAAAGTTAAGTACTTACTCTCTGTAAACCAACATCTTCTGAAGTGGCTTGAGACGGATCCCTGTATCATTTCAAAACTACTTGTAAAAAGCTAGGTGATTATCTCCAGAAGTTTGGGAGTATTTCTACAAATGCACTGTTTTCTGCTTTCTTGGAGAACAGAGAGATAGCTATCAGCTTGAAAAACAGTCCAACTATGTAAAGGAACAAATTACAGTTATTAGCCAGCTTCAAGAAGCAAATCAAAGGGTGAAATAAAGTATTTTATAATAAACAGCATAGTTTCTTAGCCAGTCATGATTATTCACTTTACAGAAGATGGATTGACTTAGGCATTTTCAGACTGCACTCTGTGCTTTAATAGTTTTAAGAGAAGCTATTGAAGAAGGCAGAGATGATGACAAAACTCTAAAGCCAAAAATGAATGCAGTGCATTAGTTTAACTAAACATGCCTTCAGGCATGCTTTTTTCCACAGGAGTAGGTAATCGAGATACTCTTCTATGCAAAGTGCTTTGTTTCAAGAAAGGAAAGAACAGAAAAAATTAGTCCAGAGAGAACATTAAACTTCTGCCTGACATACGAAGGTTTCAAGGCAAGTGATAGGCAAAATTTATGTGATTAATATTCTTGCTGTCATCCAACACTCTGTGTCCTGTGACCAAAAAAATTGGAGTACATTTTACACACCATTATGCAGTAACATAAGAACAGGGTCTGCATTTTTTTGGAAAGCTTTTCTATCCACTGTGCATTTTTTATTCCTTTTATGTACTGCTGTGGGACATTAAAATACACCATATTCCCTTTAGAGTTGCATAAATGCAGAAGGTTAAATTGTACAAATGGTCTATGTCTAACCACTTGATATCAAATCTAGGCAGCTTACCAAGGAAGATGCTTTGAACCAAATAAATCTCCTGGTGTTCATTTGTATCCATATAGATACGTTCTGTCCTTATCCTCTGTGTGCATGACATCAGCCAGCCGGCACATACTGCTGTCTGCAACTGCCATGTGGGTTGGCTTAATGGAAGGAGGACATGAGGTTTAAAACAACAAAGCAAAAACACAGTGCGTGAATGGCTGTGTAGCATTTTAAAGAACATACTGCTCCCATCCTGGGCTCCATGAGAGGACTCTGTACTTGTGCTCTTAGGAACTAGTTCCGCTGAATGGCAAGGGATGGAGATCCATGGAAGTTTGACTTTCTCATCAATGCACTTTGTTCACAATTTGCAAATTTAATGTTAGGAAATATCCTTCATTAAATGAAGTAACAGAACATTTATATTGCAGCCATTGTGAAGGATGTAACAGTAAATAATATGAGTGGATATCCATTCTGTTCAAGAAAGAAATCCAAAGATTGATTGAGATAGGAAAGTGTTCCTTGAAACTTTCCTTCTGTGGGAAACAACATGGGGAATGTGTTCTTGAGCAGCCCGTCCTGGCAGGTTTTCTGACAGAGCTGCCATTGAGTTGAAATGACAGTTCTCTTCAGTGCAGAAATTCATAGTAATTGGATTAGTTATCTTTTATTGCTATATTTTTATATGTAAAATTACTTCAACACGTCCCCTTAGGAATTATAATATATATATTTGCAGACTGAAAGTTTTTTGCTGCTGTAGAGCAGCATTTTGACTGCTAGAATATTAGTATTTTTTGAAGCATAACCGCACATACAAGCAATAAAAGAATTAAATTGCCTTCATTATAGTGGGGCTGTGGTTTATATTTTTTATTTATAAGACTAACAATTTCAATGCTGCTAATAAATTGTGGGTAAAACATAACTGATTTCAGTTGTTTCAGAAAGTAATTTGTATTTTTTAAAGCAAGCGACTTCTTCATACTACTAATAACTATGAGGAGAAGCTGACCTTGTAATGATTTCCATCATTGTTTTTGGATTGTTACTACCCTCTGACATGCCATACATTAGCAGATGAAACCTAACTCATGCAATCATATATTCTTTCAATAAAGTTGCATTTTAATTGGGCTGAATTTTAATCAGTTCTTGTTATTAGATCAGGAGCCACGCAGAGCCTAAAAAGTGCTTTGGAATCTCTCTGCCTTTAAGTGCAGCTCTCAGAACCTGCAGCCCCAGCAGCAGCTCCTGCAGGGATTTCGTTTTATCTCATTTGGAAATAGGTTAAGGGTGTGTATGTGCATTCAGAGCTCTCGGAAATCTTGTGATGCTCAAAATCCAAAGCTGACTGCAAGTTACCAGCAGTAAAAGCCATTCTTTCCTCAGATAAATCATCTAGTGTCCTTATCCCATAATTCAGGATTTGGCCTACCATTTCTTCTTTGTAGTTTATACAGTCAAATTGCCCTAATTGTTAGTACTTGTTGGTTATAGGACTGGAACTGTAAACTTCAACATTTTTTGTGCTTCTGTGCTGTTGATTCAGTTTGTCTGTATAAAAAAAAGCCCAGGAACTCAGACTGGAATTGTCAAACCAAAAAAGCATTTCAGTATCTCATCATGTCAAGCAAGAAAGGGTTTTCATATTTCAGTCAGGAGGGGCCCTTATGGCCCTTGAAGTCAACTTCTATTTTCTCGTCACTAACTACACCAGTGCAGTTGTTGGACTGTGGTGCTGCTATTTGAAAAAAAGAATGGGTTTTCCCTAATTCCAAAAACAAGGATAAGGATAACAGCAGACATTGACGTCATGCAGTGCTTTTGGTAAGAAGGGAGAATTCTCCTTTACTCCTTGTAACAATGCGGACTGGAGCACCCTATTCTGTTTCATATGTGAGTTTAGCATGACATAAAAACCAAGCAAAAAAAAAAAACACAACGCGTCTATGATTTATTTAGCTGAGATCAAAGATCTACAGCTGCAAAGACTGTAATTAAAATTTGATGATACAGCAGGCAGGCTACATCTATTATTTAATTTGGAGGTTGTGATCTTATACAAAATTAGCTTCCAGATTTCACTTGCACTCTTGGGCTTCAAACATACTTGTACGCGATCATTTTGATATGAGGTTGAATCGCCAGAATTTCACAACAGAACCTTGGATGTCCTGTGTGGAATCTATTGTCAGGAAGGGAGCTAACACATTCCTGCTTTGGCCCAGCTCAGATACGTTTCTGACTACGAGTTGCTTGGCACCAGCACAGTTCCACTTATTTTGCTAGAAGGACCAAAGCGTGACTGATTGCTGAGGCGTGCTTGGGGATGACACAGATGCAGCTTCTGGCCCTACTCAAACTCTTCAACGAGTTTCTGATACAAGCTTTTGAATTTTTTTTCTAAAAAAACAACACATTTTTAGCTCACTGAATAAATCCAGCTATTTGTTTCTTAAAAAGCAGCAGCACAGAGCTCAAGTGTAATCAACAGACCTTCGTTGTCTCCTTATTCTTGTTTAGAATAAGAGATCATCTCCTTTCCATAATCTCACTGATAGGAGACCAAGTAAGAAATTACTAAAATAATGAATTATCATGTAAAATGGTTCCAAATCAGTCACATTATGCATGACACCCTCTTATGAAAGCATTACTGCATTGTATTTTGGCTCATCTTGTGTCTGAGTAACAAACAGATGTGGAGATTAACATTCTTGTACCAATAGGTGTAATTTCCATAGGTAGGCACAGAGTATTCATCTAAGCAAAACCTGTCTTTAGTTATACTGTAGCAATCACATCTAATTGAGCTGATTTAGGTATGGGTTGCTGAAGCTAAGGTAGAATCTGGTTGTAAAATCCTGACTGATACATGGGGAGCCAGCTCTGTGGAATGGGACCATCCATTCTCCCTGGAGCCTTGCACTCCAAGTCAAGCATATGCTAATTGGTCCCGTCTCTTGCTTTGTGCCTGTCTCCAGAATTATTATAGTTTCTCTTTACGTAGCTCTGCAACCATCTTCAGAATTATAGTTTTCACATCAACAGCGGAATTTTATCTGAAGTTACAGGCTGGCAATTTTAGTTCTGGATATCTGTTCCACTGGTGATTTAAGCTAAGTTCTTTTATGGTATAAAGCAGCACTCACATGGCGAGGCACTTCTTTTAGCTTAGAAATGGCCATCATTAGCTGAGAGAAGGGAAGCTGCTGCTTCTTAGCAGAAATTGATGTCTGTCTGCAGGAGTATTCCTAGTTCACTCATTTGTGCAACTGCGTGAGAACAGTAAGATGCTGCTGGATAAGCCAGCTCTGCATCTTTCAGGCTGTGAGAATGGAAACAATCTTGCCTGCCCTATTTTCAGCTTCAGAAGTTACTTTACTTATTTTTGTGCACCCAGGATGGAGATGGTGGTGGCTGCAGGGAAAGAGTAGTGGGACCGCTGTTTGGCTCTGAGCTTTAGGAAGGAGAACAAATGTAGGCTGAGAAATATTGATCTCACTTTCTTTAATGCCTTTACAGTTTGGTCTGGGAATTTGTTGTGAAATACGGAAGATGTACACTGTCAGAATCCACAGGGTTTACTTGAGATTTGGTACCTTTGCTAAGTGCATCAGGGGAGTCTGAGAAAATGTCGGTCCTTCATTACTTGCTGAGATACTCCTCCATATACCTCATTTCTTTTATGACCACTGAATGTGTTTGCACTTCTCTTGTTTTGAAGGTACCCAGTGGTCTAATTTTGGCTTTCTTCAACTAAAAACAAAATCAAAACCAAATCAAACCCAGATGTTAAGATGGCTTCTTTTTTTTAATAAGGTAGAAAGAAAAGTCTCTTTACTGTTGTTTCATTTTATTTCACTGCAGAAAATTTAGCCCAAATGTATCATAGATTAAAAGGTTAATTGTATCAATAACAACTACTCAGATTCCAGATTCACTTGCTTCGGTATAAGTTTGGATTTTGGATATGCTTGAAAGGTCATTTGAGCCCTCTGTGTTTAATGTGTCAAAACACAGTAGAATGCAGAAATACACTCAGCATGGAACTACGGAAGCTATGGTTTTGAGGAGGACTTTGCTAATTGACAGGCTACTTCCAAGTGAGTCTAACACAGTTGAAGTATCATGCAAATGACGATACATATTTTTGATTGCTGTGCTGTTCTGTTTGTTTTTGGTCGTTTTTAATAATAAACTTAATCAAAGAAAAGAACAGATTTCACTTAATGAAAGGAAAAAGCGTGACTCAAATCTTTAGGGAGATATAACAGCTAATTGGATTTCAAGTACTGTACCCACATTCTCAATAATGTTCCATTTTCTTTTCAGGATTACAGTTGTTTAGTTCCATTAGCCTTAGTGTACAGGGTCAGCTTTTAAATTATACTACATTAGTCTACTAGTTTCTTTTGCCTTTTTCTCACTCTTTTTGCTGTATAGCTTCTCGTGCAGCAGCGACCTGCCTTGGCAGAGGTCACTTGTCAGAGCCACAAGAGAGAGCTGCCGCTGGAACTGACAGTCCTCTGCCTAATGATTCCTGTCTTCGTTCCGAGCCTCCAGTGTGTCGCTAAGAAGTTACAGTCCTGCCTGTGACTCTCAAAACTGCAAACCAAAGCTACTGTTTGCTTGTTAAAATTAATGCTTACCGATAAACCGACTTCCCACTGCAAAAAAAATGAAGAACTTCAGTCGGCGGCACTCTGTAGATTCTGAACACAAATGAACTGATCTTGAGGATTTATTCTAAATTCCAGATTAACAAGAGAAACGATTATGTTTGATGTTGGAATGAATTAGTATTCTAGGGGAAGAATTTTCAGTGTTGGGAAGGATAAGTTCCTAAGCAGGGCAAGTTATCAGGGTAGCATGTCAATGGCATCGTGCAAGGTTGGTATTCACGTGGGATATTATGGCTTCCCAAATAATGGGATTTGTTAAAAGCATTGACTTCCACTCTTTGAAGCTTGTTGGTGCTTGGTTTTGTTGTTTTCAGGTAGACAAATACCAAGTACTTTGCTGAATCTGATTTTGGACACGTATTCAAATTGTGGTGTGTCCATTGGATTTTGGTCAGGTTCTTCCTTTTTTCAGTAAGCTCTCTGTCTGGTGAAAAATGAAAGTAATGGATTAAAACTATGTTGTTCATTACATTTATTCTTCCAGAGCCATTGAAAAACATTTTGATAAAATTCCTAGCAGGTTTTTTTTCACTCAAATCAACCTTTAAGTTTCCACATCCTTAAAAGAAGCCAAGCATTCCACCAATGTGACTAAGAGGAAATAAACACAGGTAGCAATGAGAGGAAGTTCCAAAAGCACTATGAAAGTGCCAATCTCTTGAGACAATATTCAGTTCACCCTAAGTTTTAAAAACGTGTCAGCATTGTTTCTCTTTCAAAGAAACATACGCTTCAGTGAACCTGACATCTTTTGGAGCTGACCCTATTAATTATTTTTGACTTACTGTGTACTATACATCCACAGGGATTTGCAAAGGATCAAGAACACTATTGTCAAGGGCTTTTATTTCTCTTTCAAGTTTACTTGTGTGTGTTAGAGAGTTTACATGTAAAACTGCCTATTAGTGGATGCTGTGTGACAGAAAGGTTTAGAGATATACATGCATCCATCTTGAGGGAGAAACACACACAGTGGGTTAATAAGGTGCACCGTAAGTGCTTCAGCCACACCACTCAAAATTTCAGACAGCAGATAGACCACAGTGCCTGATTTTCCTGGAGCTCCTAAAAGAGTGAATTCTATGACTTCAGTGACAAGTTCTTCCAGCAGTTGTGGTCCAAATTCATTCTCCAACAGAGGGGAACGTTTTTTGCTCTCAGTTGCAAAATCTTACTCCAAATTAACACCGGTCTGACTGAGAGCAAATTCTCTCCTTGCTATATTGTTTGCTCTTTGGAGACCAGTGACGCTGAGGAAGTGATAAAGGGATTGACATGTAAGCTGTAAGGGAAATAAAGGATAGTAAAAGTTGGTGAGAGTCATGAGTCGGGAAGTATATAGTATACATATACTATATCTACGTTTTTTGAGTTTAAAACCTAGGCAGACAAATCTAAGTCCTTTCTGAGGTAGACCGTACTTGGGCATAGGAGGATTTGGAATAGAAGGTGACAAAAACAGGAATCACAGTAAATTGCTTTACCATTGTCAGATAGTGCTGATTTATACTGCAGGACTGAATTAAGAAGAGAATAAGGGGGCACCATTACACTGATTGATTCAATATTTAGCACTATAGCATCTACTTTCTTTTTTTTTTTAAGATTCTGTAAGTCAAGTGATATAATACCTGTATGACTATTCTAAGTTGCCAAGAATGTGGGAAGGTGTCAGTATAAATGTACTGAAGCAAGACTGAATCCTACAGCAATACAGTTTTGCAATATTGGCTACCATTTTACAGTCAGCTCTGTATGGATGGTCTCTAAAAAAGTTTTCCTTTGTGAATCTCATTCCAGTGTTCAATCACTGTCTTTTAATTGTTCTCTTCTTTTTCTCCAAGAAGTGTCATTTCCTCCTCTGAGCGGTATTCAGTTCATCATTTAAAAGCAACTGACTGCTGTAAGTAGAAGTGCTAGGTTAGCTAATGGTTGCCTGTAGGTTTGACTGTGGCGGAATTTCACCCTGTACTTAAAGCAACAGGGATCAGTTGTGCCACTTGAAGGAAAACATGCATTTCTAATGGCATCTTTATAACCAACTGGCAAAAACACACAAAACAACTAATTATGTCATTCCCTTTGCATGCCACACTGCGGGAGAGGAGATGACAGTGCAAGGAACAAGTACGGAAGATGCAGTGAGCCAAATGGATGATAATCTTGAGATATACCAAAACTGACTTTTTAGGCTTTTTCTCAGATGGCATTTGCCACTGACATTGCTTCTTTTCAAATCAAGGATGAAAGATCACTAAAATGTTGTCATTAATACTATGTGAAACATTGTTTCCTTTTATATTTGAACATAAATTTCAGTACTTTCTTTTAAAAGAGGTTGGCAGAATAACAGTTCTTTGTATTTTTTTCATTGAGTTTTCCTGCTTTATTCATACATCCAAGAACTACTGACCACTAGTAATGAATATGATAGCTCAATTATTTGATTTCATTGACTTTGTTTGACTACTGCGTTTACTTTCTCTGCTTCATAGTATTCAATAAGAAAATGCAAGCTGAGCCGCTCAGAAGGAGCTGTACTAAAAGCATTGGAGGCTGGATCTGTTTGGGAACAGTTTCCCTCAGCACAAAGGAGAATTTGAAAATGTTTACGGTTTGAGGGTGTACCTGGAACTCAAGGGCAGCGTAAAAATGCATTTTTATTACCACTGAAAAGGGAGAATCATTGCAATGAATATGTAAGATGCCAACACCACGACATCTGCAAGCAGAAGCTTTGCTGGTTTCTCCAATTAGTTTAGGTTTCACATACTCTCTCCCCTCCCCCCACCTTCTGTTTAACAAATGTATGCATAGATGATAGAAAAAACAAAGTCTACAAAAAAACAACATCACCCAAACCACAACACAAACAAACAAACAAACAGCAATCCATGGGAATGAACTAATTCTCCTGTCACTCAAGTGGTTATAAAACAAGCCAAGAATATACTGAAGGTGAATGTTAATGACTAAGGAGGCAGACAGATGGTCCATATTCTTTTTTAGGTGGTTCATCGTGCTGTATTATTCACAGAAAATTGTCTTTGATATATGGATACAATGATAAATTGATATTCAGGTGACATATGAGTCACCTTTTGATTATGGTCAATCAGAATACTGTTAATAGATTTCTGCCACTTCATGACTGATTCAATTTATTATCCGCAGGTTTTTTTTGTTTGTCAGAAGTTATCAGTACGTATTAAACTCCATGTTTGTTTCCTGAACTGAAAAACAAAGTGTCTTTCCGCAGAAAATATAGTTTGAATTGAAGTCTCATGCTCACTGCAGGGCACTGGCATTTTCATACTAATATGATTGCTGGTACTGCAAGATCCCTACTGCAAGCATTGTTCTCTCAAGGGAAGTTCCATGTGCTCAGGATCTTTCAGGAAATGCTTTAGTGTCTCCAAGGACTGAGACAATCACATTCATGTTTTCTAGGAGCAGGAACAATTTGTTTTTCTTGTTGAGTAATGATTAGGAAAAATGTTTGCATAGCCAAGTAACAGAAGGAAAATGGAAATTAACTGGCTAGATATCAGGTGCTAATACTGATACAACAAAGGCTTGTCTCGTGATTTCTTTTCCTCCTCATTCTCAACCTTACTTTGCATTGATGCAACACATGGCTGAGTTCTGGCTGCAGGTTTGGAGAGACAGTCATTGGTAATGGGAACGTAGCATCTTTTCTCTACCCAAATGTATGTGTCAAGAGGTCGACAGTCACCCACTTGGCAGTAGTTTCATTCTTTGCAATACAACACAAGTCCCCTAGTTACTGTAGTAATGTCCATGGAAATTAGGCTTCCAGTAAATCATCATGTAGAGGTATAAGCTTCGTGTGTTTTGAAAGTACCAAAATGTAGGAGCAACAATTTGCATGGAAAAATTATGTTTGTGGAAGGGGAAATCAAGTCAGCTTCTTAACAAAGCTTCATTTCAACACACATCTTTAAGTCTGCTCCATACGTGACTTGAAAAATATGGGGAAAAAAATACTCCTTATTGACTCCAATTTTGCAGTGTCACAATTCTGCGTCCTCTGCAGTTATATGCTGTTTACCAAAATAATAAAATATTGCTGCTTCATAGTGTATAACTGGCATTAGACTTCCCATTCATGTGTATCAAGCATGCTGTGCCTTGAATTCTTCTATCAATTCACCTGTGTAATTGACCAACGTCTCAAGAGTATAGATACTGCATTTCTGAGAAGTTGAACTCCTGCAAGCTGGACAGTAAGATAGTTCTGGCCAATTTAATTATGCAAATGGAAATTCAGTTTCTAGCGAATATATTATCACCATTACTTCAAAGACTTGCATAGAATTCTCTCCTATCATCTTTTTATGGGTTCCTTTTCTTTGTTGAACAAGTGAAAATGAAATATTACAATACATTGAGAAAATTTGGTGAGAAAATAAATGAGCTAGATACATTCTCAAATGCCTCCTGTTCCAGTTAGAGAGCGGTGAGGCAGGAGTAAGGAGATAGCAATTTTGTTCTGTCTTCCTCTCCTGTCATGCACAGATGTTTTTATGGAAAAATTCTTTGGAATTTAAATTAAAACAACGTTATAGGTATTTTAAATCTCATTAAAAATATTAATAGAATGTCTAGGCTGTAACATTCTAATATGTAAAGAAAACTCTTTTAAAAGGAAACTATCTCATAAAATCTTTTGTTATTTCTTTACATTTTTAAAGACTTCTCTGCCAAGCTTTAGGGGTAACAGAGCTAAATATTTTGTGTCCTTCTAAAACCAGCAATCTGAAATTAGCCTAGGAGCTGAAGATAAGTGGCACTTTGCACTCTGCATCAGGTCTGTTTCGTCCATGTGACAGCTTCTTTTCCAGTTATGTTTTATTACAAATAGTGTCACAATTTCAGACCATCAGATTGGTCACCAAGCCACTGCCTCCTTTTCTGCCACTGATGGCCTCTTTAACCTTGCATTTCTTTTGTTTCTTTCGTGTTAAGATTATGAGACTTCTCAGCACAGTGATCACCTGGAGTACTAAGATACTTGTTGGCTTTTAATCAATCAACCTGTTTTTATTTTTTGGTCTGTTTTCCATTGACATTGTATGACATAAGACCTTCTGCAATGAGTTTGTAATGAAACCAGTAGGAGCTGTGGATAATCAGTCCCTGTTTAAGAGATAGTCACTGTCTGAAATAATTGTGCTAAGAAAGTAATTACAGCCCAAACTGTGAAACCCTCAAAGGCTTTTATGAACTCCTATTCTACATGCACATTTCAATTTACAGTGTTCATTTGAATCAGTGGCTAAAAGGAATAATGCATAACATAGGGGGCAGACACCCAGTACTTGAGATTTACACCATCAGTTGATTCCTTGATGTCACTATTTAGTGACATTTCTCCCCTGTCTAGTTCACTGGTATAATATTTTTGATTGAAAGACAGTTTGGTACTCCTGCTTTTCCCCTCTGTGGGATTCTCTTACTGTCTCACAGTCCCCCTTTCAATGTCTCACCAATAAGCAGTGGAAAACTAAGAAAGCAAGCACAAAACTTGATCTTCATGAATGTGTGACTGAGAGTGGCTGCATCATCTGGAGTCAGGTAACTGCTGACAAAAGCTTGTGCTTTAACATCAAGAACACAGCCTTGCAATACTCGTATGCAAAAATGTCTCCTCTGTATTGTCAGGCAACTAAACCTCTTAAACCACTGTTCTGTTGTTTGTATGCTACAGAATTAACATTAAAACAAGATTTAGGAGCCAAATAACTGCGTATCATTTAAAGTAAACTGCATGTTATATAACTTTGCTGCCAGCCTTTAAATTGGCAAATGTACTCATCCAGTTCCTGTTAAACATCGTTAAAAAATTATGCTCAATGAGAAACACACACACTAATTCTTTATGATAGCAGCTAGACGCGCCAGTCTTCAGACTGAAATAATTTGCCAAGATTATTTAAACACAGACCACAGAGAGCAGCTCCCTACAAGATGCAGACTGCAGGGAGGGCAAAAAGGCAGAAAGAGACGGAGCAGAGAGAAATGGGAGACAACGTTGGTCAGCATAAAAAGTGATGATCTTATCACAAGAATCTGACATTTCATTTTGCCAAGTTCATGTCATAACCGGGATCATCTTGAGCTGAGGAATGTTACTGTACCTGTTGCTCACCGGCACGAATGTGGGGTGGCCGTGCTGCAGCGCATAGTATTTGCTTGCACTTGCAATGTCTCCTTTAAAGCATATGAAAGACATGGACGCACAGCCCAGCCATGAGCAGTTAGTGCAGCCCTGCCCCCTGACACAGTGCTCTGCCTCGTTACCAGGCAAGCTGCCCTTAGAGCAATGGGCCGTATACATGGTACAATAACCCAACTTTGGGCAATTGCCTCTTATAATAGAATCTTACAACATTAGGCATCAAAGGGAGAAAATAACCTGAAATTTAGTAGTAATTACTGTGAAGAATTTAATACCTGAGCTCAGGCCTTACAAGAGGCAGACAGAGATTTTCAAGGAGTCTTTGTTTCCATCCTCATTGCGGCATCAGATTAATACTGAGGTTTTTTTATGTTTGTATTAATTTCAGTCACCTAATACTAGTCACGCTTGTGGTAATTACAGCAAATACCAACACAGTTCCTCTTCAATAAGGCCTATTTCACAGCGTGTGTTGAGTGACCAAAGTCAGCTGTAAACTAAAGACAAAATAAGGTGGAAGGAACAGAAATGGTGAGAAGGACAATTGCACCAGTGGATCAGTTAATTGGTTTTTTTCCTGCCATAGCAGTCCCAGAGGCTGACACAGAGACCGATGTCCTCTTGTGAAAAGAACCGGCGTGGCCACAGATCCCCACCCTGCCCAACATCTGCATTTAAATACCAAAGGTCAGAGAGTCAGGGATGGTAAGTTGTACAGGTGACCAGCTGCAATGCAGAGAAATTATGTTTCATGCCCTTTACTGTCTGGGCAACAATGGAATATTTCCACATTTCAGCATGGTGCTGAGATACCGAGCTGTCATGAGCTGTGTAAAGCATCAGAAACAGCTCACATCTGAATATGCTCCTTAGATGGAAAGGAAAGCTCATCACTAGTGCTATGATTCAAAATTTATTTTAAGAGAAATGTTAAAAGATACTTTAATTATACTGTTACAGATGAATATTAAGTACACCAGTGAACTGTAAGACAATTACTTTTTGTGGTTTTATAACTTTATGGCAGTTTTTACATATATTTCATCAACATCCACTGCTCTGAAGTGTCACTGGAGCACCACTCAAGGTAGGGACTGCATACAGAAGCAGTGAATTGCTCCCTGCTCTGAATACTCTTTGTAGCAGGTAAAACATGCCCTACCTGGGAGGAGGAAGAGAAGTGCAGGTTGGTCCAGTGGTTGCACTGTGACCACACAGGTCATAGTTACATTTTCTGGTTTGGACACTTGCACATTCTGCTTTCATGAAACATACTCTCTGGTGAATAGTCAACTTTTGTGCACCTGTATTCATCTCTTACAAGTTTTCGCTAACTGGATTTCAGCTAAGGAGCTGCAATTTATCATTTGTACCATGAGAGGGAGAAATTATGGACAAATCTTCAGTGGTAAAAAACCATACAGGAATATATGTTGCAATGCTTTTCAGGTATATGTAGGAACTGATTTAAGTAACCTGTAGAACTAAAACTAAGAAAAGCGATACACTTGTCCAAGTAGAAATTGTACATTTACTCTGAATTTTTCATGTTTGCTTCTGAAAATTCATAACCTGAGGAAGAACTGAACAATGAAAGAGAAAGAGCAAGCACGTAAAATCCATTGATGTGCTGGATAGCTACCGGAACACCTTTGTTTTCAATAACCGTGTTCAACTATGTTGCATATTTATTTATCACTGAACTCATTGGGTAGAACAAAAAAGGTGCTGATGTTAATACCTCATGAATATGCAGAGAAAATGTTCCCTTTTGGTTAAATATCAACATTTATACTAACCGTTTTGTTCTTTTGTGTTTAATAAGAATGAAAGATAGTGGGTGCTCTGGACTAAGACTTCATTAACATTGTTCTCTTGGGTATTCTTGACATTTAATTTTAAGACACGCGTGAAATGAATGTAGATACTGTATTTAGTATTTGCATATTAAACATGTCTAAAAAGAAAAAAAACATATTAGAGACAGTAGGGAATGTCCTTAGAAACTTCAGGCACTTTTTGAAAGGCAGGCCCTCGCTGTTAGGGAGTCAGTATCTGATGATCAAAATGAAGTGTCATGAACACTTGCTGGAATTCAGAAGAGAAGATGGAAGTTGCTGAATAGTGTGTTTGCTAAACTGGAATGTCCAATCTGCATCAAGTCTAATTAGCTTATACATCTGTTTTTGCCACTAACAATAAATTTGGTGTAGAAAACCTCCTGGACAAATGGAGGATGTGGATCATTCTTAGGGGTAGAAGACATAAGGAGCAGACAGACAATGTCAAACAATTTCACATACTCTTAACAAGCCTCTTGTAGCAGTTCTGCATGTAACGAATGTCATTTAAGCCTGTCATCCTATCAGCATGAGCACATATGAATGCATGCACATGTATATCTGTTTTACATCATATACGGGGCTTTTTTTAGGCCTTATCTTTTTTGCCTTATCTGCAAAGTTTACAGCTGCCAAATCCTGTTACTTTAAAGTTAACTCTATTCATTCACACACAGAGACTGCTTGTTGAAATACTGTTGAAGATGAAAAGATGCAGAATCCTTTCCATTCCCTCAACAGAAAAGTATCATGCTTCAGTGCATGTAAACCACCTACTTGCAAATGATATAACTGGTGGAAGGATTCCTTGAGGAACAGTGCAGGACAGTAATCACTTGTAAAAAGCTTCTGTGTATCCCAGTAATTTGGCTTAGCCCAGGAAGCCAATCATTATTTTTAGTGACCATATTTCAACCACATTTAAAATAATATATATGTGCATTTGGGGTAAGCATTGGTTTGCTCTGTGTGTAACGGCAGTGCTCTGGCAAAATTACAGTTAAGTGTTCTCCTAGCTGAGAAGATAACTAACATTAGAAAGGAGTTCTTGTCTTCATGAGTTCCCGTGTAGGTTAAGCAGATAGCCCTCATAATGTAGATGGACTACTGTTATCTGTAACGTCCTCATTCTGTCCTAGGGAGGAAGATATCTTTTGAAATTCTGAAATTAAAAACTTTTATGATTACAATTATTTGAAGGGGAAAAAAACCTGTGAAGGGTTCACTGTTTTGCTTGTTAAAACATGAAGATTGCAGAAATCATTTCTCTCCTATTTTTCAATCTTTGGTTTGAGGGAAAGGTTTTGACACTGACGATGTCTGGATGTGTGGGCTTGTCTGAGTCGAATCCTCTCGTTTTCTTGCATCTGTTGTACAGTCTGCTAGCTCATATGAAGGATTTTAAAATACAACCACAAATGACATTCTATGTGGTTTTATCTCTTAGATTAAACTTAAATTTTTCTTGGCATAAACAGCAGATTTCTGATATCTTGGTGGAAAACAAACAAAGATCTTAGAGAACTGTATAAATCACTTCTAGGCAGGTAAATACAATCTTCCTGAGGTGACACAACGTATCTCATGACTAATTTCAAAGACAGCCATATGTTATGAAATTGAGATATCAGCTTTCGACGATGCTTGTATTTTCTCTGTTTTCTTTCTCTTGCAAAATCTTGGTGAACTCTCTAAAGAAGAATAAATATTACCAGTTTCATCCTATACATGAGAAATTGAGGCATAGCGAAGAAGATGCCATGACGATTATAACCTGCAATGAAAAACAAGCCTTACCCTGTCTGTGGTTACCATGCTAAGTGGGTTTCTATCTAAAGTGCAATCAGAGCATCCTGTGTGAAAAGAGATGCTGATGATCAAGGATTTGAGAAACAACAGTGCTCAGCAAGTTTTAAAGGAAATCAGGTGAAATCTTTCTCCAGATGCCATTGCTTTTTTATATGCTATATCGCACTGACAGAATACAGTGATGAATGATATGTCACGTCAGTATATGACACAATATATCTGTGATGAGTAATGTCCTAAACAGAAATTTCATTGCACCACAGTAGAATTTATCCACATTTTATACTTCCCCTGGCCTCTACATAAGTAAACGCATCAGGCATGGTCTTGCACAGTGTAGGACTACTGTACTGATCCTGTGTTAGGGTGTGCAGCTCTCCCTCACCTCTGAACTACCTGTGCCACCTAACGGGAAAGTTGGATAGTTGATCACAGCCTGAAGATCAAGCTGTGGTGGGGTGAAAAACTTGACAGAGGGCAAGGATCATGTGTGAGAACAGCTTGTTCCAATAGCTGCCCTTGATTACAGAGCACACAGGTACAGCACAGCTTTGCTTAATTATATCCTGGTGTGTAACAGAGCAAGAGCTCTTGGTGTCTGGTTCCTCGGGCCATCAGGCACAGAGATTACACAGAGCACACCAAAAAGAGGTGGGTGAAGCCCTTCTGCAAACTTGTGCTTGCAGATAGACTCAGTTGTGCTGAGAGAGGTGCAGCAGGATCACAAGAATGACTTCTGGGTAGGAAGGGCAGCTGCCTGGAGGCCCTGGTTTCTGTTGGATTCTTTCATGGCTGTGTCCCAGGGAGCGTTGCTAGCCTAACCACAATGTCGTGTTTGGTTAAGTGAATGGCAAGAGTGTGGTCTGGGGAAGAGGAGCTATATTCTGTGTGAGGGAAGTGTTTACTTGAGTCAGGTGAAAAATGAATACATGAACTGTGGAGTGTCATGGTGGAGGCAGAGCGAGGAGGCATTTTCTAAGTGTTTTTTTTTTCTTCTTTTCTTTAAGAGGTTTCATAGGGTTGTTTGTAAGGTTGAGCTACCTGCTCCTAAGTGACAACAGGTTATGGAGCCCTGTCTCCTGCCTGTTCCTGATAGACATAGCAGGTGGCTTTCCCACCTTGCTTAGGGCTACATTGGGCTGGAATAACAGTATCTCAGTAAGAGAGGGCATATGCTCTCCTCTGTTGGCTAGTAAAATCTTATGAGATTTGTAAGAGGAAATAAGGACTATGCTGTCTTCTTTGGCTTTTTTTAACTAAGCTGTTTGCTAGCAGAGAATTTGGGATTCTCGAGCTAGATGGAGATGAATTTTCCTTTGGGAAAAGGAGGACTAAAGGAAAAACGCAAACCCAGGGAGGCAGAAGCAGCCCAGATTTCAGGCTGCTCTCTCGACCCCTTTCCCTTGTGCCCCAGGCTGCTCAGAAAGCACCGTTCTATTTCCCATAGCTTGAGGCTATGCCTGAAGGCACCTTTTAGTATTGCCCACTTATACTAAGGCTGCACACCTGTGTGCAGCCACAGCTGTTGAAAAGATCTCACAGAGGATAAATCCCAGTCTGCCTGTGGTTCTCTGATTAAAAATAAATAAATAAATAATCCAACTGGCTTTCTTTCTAAAGGGAATGTGCATTATAAAAGCACTCACTAGCTGCCGGCCTGGACTAACATGGATTTTCAGAAGCATTTTTAAGAACAGAAGTATCTTGCCACACCCAGCTTCCCCACGCTCTTCAGCAAACCCGTATCTAGAATGCCTGCTGGTTTAGAGATAGCAGAATATTTAAAATATATATATCTGCAGTGCTCCTTTAGAAGAATGTGTTTTTATAGAGACAGAATCGTAGTAAAAGCTATCTGCTATAGACAGAGCCCTTTTGATGGGGAAAATCCAATCAGATCTTTAAAAAGTGCTTTAGTGGAATTCTGAGAATCCTTTCTTCTTTCTGCCACTTTCCGGAACGTCTGCAGTCAGCACTACGTGTGCTGTGCACAGGAGACTTTGGAAAGAGACTTGTGTGATAATGTTATTTTCTATTTTAAAACTACAAGAAACACATCTGCAAAGTGACAAACGCTGTTTTAGCATAGGCTTTTTGTAGCATTAAACATTAAAAATCCTCTGCCGTATGTGAATGATTGGGTCCCTGTTTTCTCATGACGTAGGGGCAAGGCATGCGAACCTGCGGCTGCAACTGAGCCCTGGCTGGGTGATAGAAAGCAGCAGGTCTTCGCAGTCCCAGCCTGCACTTGAAGGTGGTTTTCCATAGGGAAGGTTTCTTGGAAACTACTTTGTGAGTTAATGGCATTTGTTAACCCCTAAATAAGCTGTGGTGCAAAAGTCAATGTTGATTGAGAGAATAGCGAGAAACCTGATGCAGTTGGCTTTCCTCAACAAAGGCTGCGGACCAGAGAGACCTGACAGCTCTGTGCCTGGGGTACATGGGTAGAGTGGAGGTTTTTTCTCCCCTGCGTGCTGTGGCTCACCTGACTTTGCTGTGCTGTGAAATTAATTTTTTTTAAGTCTGCTTCTGAATTGATATGAACCTCCCAGCTCTGCTGCGACACCTTTCCCCTCAGCAGCTCAGCTCCTTACCATCCTTCTGATAAGGAAAAACAACAAAACAAATCCCTTCCTGCCGTGCAAATCTTCTTGTGCTGCGTAGTATCTCAGGTGGTGGTAGCAAACTGACATTCTTCAACTCAGAGCAAGTCTGACATCGCTGCTATTCCTACCAACTGTGGTTCTCTCCTTTCGGGTGGTGCCCACGGTCACCTCGGTCTTACTGCCATTTTCATGGGTATTTTTGCTAATGCCTCTGAACAGCAACCAACCAAATGAAACAAAAAACAGTTGAAACTCTACCCCTAAAAAAAAGAAGAAAAAAAAAAGGGGGGGGGGAACTGGTCCTCTTTGATAGCAATAGGTAGGAATTGAAGGACTTTTGCTGTTCTCTGAAGGGCTGTTAGCAGAAACAAAACACATGGAAATAATACTGCCTTGAGACAGATCTCTCTGCATTACAGCTCAGATCCACTGATTTTTCTTTGTTCTCCAAAGAGCAGAAAAGTTCAGGTTGTGACAAGAGCAGGGTTATTTCCTTTCTCAGCCCTGAACTAGATTCGTTTCTCTTTGTCTTATCTGAGTCATATCTGGACAGGGTGAGTAGGGCCCCACAGTTCCTAAGCAGTATGTTAGCAAGAGCTACCCTAATATGCAGACTCTTCCCAGTTTCCTCTTTCTTAATTACCATAAGAACAGAGATCTGATGTCCTACCCTAGGGCAAGCTTTGGCCCAACTGTGTTTGTTTCCTGAATGTGGTTGGACTCAATCACAGGTGACTCTAGAATTCCGATGCTAATAAAAAAGGAAGAATGAAAATATGCTGGATGCTTTAAGGAATGCTGACAGGAGAGGGAAAATGAGCAGGAGACACAGGTGAATAGTTGGCTGCTGCTGCATGCTATGTGTTGGTGCAGAACTGTGCGGTGTTTGTGGCAAGAACATGTTGGTAACACTTAGCATTGCAAGAAAGTATTTGTAAAGGCTTGATGAGAAGGTGCGTTTGCAAGTGTTTAAATAGTGTGCAGCTTTCCAGGATTCCCAGGTAAATGCAAGAATACTGAAAGCAAATTTATCCCTACTGTTCAGCTGAGAAACTGAGGTGCAGTAACCTGCATGAGGCAGATCCTGGACCTGAGCACTGCTTCTCTAAGTAACAGCCAAAACATGTGTCATGAAGCTGCTGACAGTCCCTTGTTTGTCATGTCTGCAACCCCCTAATAAGAGTATTACATCTCCGCTCTTACTATTCCAGGAATTCCCTTCCACGTTTGATAACCAGCAGTGCTTTATGGGTTATTTATTGGCCACTGAATGTGTCCTTTGTGCTTTTGTAATTTAATTGGATTTTTTCAATTTACCTTTGTTTATCTCCAGCATATTGCAACATAGTTAATTGCATGTGGAAGTATTCCTCCTAGAATAACAGCACTAGAAGCTAGAATATTACGTCTGTTTTCTCTATCTGCTTATCACACAGCAATACCTTTTTTTTATTAAGAAGCACTAACACAGAGTTCAGTAGAATGTACAAATGTACCATGAACAAACTATTTTTCTTCATTTAGATTGAAACTTCCCTTTGATTATGCCCTCCCTACTGTAGCTTTGTCCAAGCTCCCTCAGCTTTGTGCCCCTGTTCTCGTGTTGCTTTTCAGTTATGTATCTGAATGCTGTTCCATGGTACCTAAGGAGTCTAATTCCAGTAGTGATTAGTTTGGTGAGTAGTTTACTTAAAATATTCTCTGGTTTATAAAATTATAAGCTGAATTGTGGCTGCATTTATTGGTAATGTTTTGTATTCAGAAATGGTAACTTTACATAAACCCATTCTCCCTAAAGGCTGCATAAAAGACAGAGTGAAAGGGACTGCTGTAAGCACTTGAGAGGGTACGAGCAAAGCCTTTGCTATTGCAGAGGTAATTGAGCGTTGCTACTGACTGGGGTGTCACACCTGAAGATTTCCCAAGTGCCACTAAAAAGCTGCATAGTGATACCTTCGTGGAGGTTTCTGCCTGCTCTGTTCGGTGCTTCTTGGCTTGAGTCTGAGTAATGATATTTTAGAGATCTTAGTGGGGGGAAAAGGTTTCTAAAAATACCTTTCTCCTGGTGATCTGCTCCTTGTATTGACGTATGTAGATGTGCAACAGACATGAAGAATGCAAGGCGTGCTTGGCAGCTGGTACAGCAGGATCAGTAATGGAGCAAATGTCAGAACATATTCACCTTGTGCCAGAAGGTGTGATTCAAGAGAAAAATATGAAACTGCTGTCAAAGTCTGGTTGGTCAGGGACTTGTAACGTTTGTCATTTGGCCATTTTGATGTTTCTCAATGACAGTCAAGAAAAATGAGGCAGACTGGTATTTTCATGACAAAGAATATTTGATTTCTTTGTTGAACAACTGGTAGCTGGGTAGTACAGAAGTATTTGCCCAAGACATCTACAGAGGAACAGTATGTGCTATTGCTTTTTGCTTTTAAATGTGTATGTTTTTAATAATACTATACAGATGCGAAAACAGGTTAATTCATAGACAGTTGAACTACATCTCAATATAGCTGGGAATGACTACTGATAAAATAATTTCTGTGACAACATTTCATATATCTTTCCTTAAACCCAAGTATCCCAGAAGCCCAGAGGTGATTGCTCAGAATTAATTTATCTAGCAAATCCTCTTAGTTGGAATGCCCTTAATCTGGCAATTGGAAAGATGTTCACTACTATGAAGTCTTCCTATTATGTGCTCCATCTGCTGCACGTGAGGGATTGTCTGACTTGAAGCTACCAGGAATCTTCTGAAGGTAGACAGTGTGAAATAGTGTGAGTTCACACACTTGTGAATTTGGTTAACAAAGATGGTTTACATATCTTTGTGTACCCATGTGTTGTCTTCCTACTCCCACATTCTCATGTGTTCCTAGTTCAAACTCTGTTTTTTAACATCAGCTTTTTGACAGGGACAAGAAAGAGAATGATTTCCACATCATCTGTGTTGTAGTTCCTTTCTGAGTTTTGAAGACTTGATCCATGTACCTTGAAACAAATATTCATAATAATCAACTTATGGAAACCTTTGACTAGATCCCCTACCCTTTGGGGATCAGAAATAAAGCAGGCTTTGGATTTGAGCCCAGTAAATAGGAAGACTTTGTTTGAGGGAGCTTCAAATAACAGGCTCTCTAATAAAGGGCTCAGCTCTCTTTCAGCTTTTCCAGTGCTGTACCCTGCTCCCCATAGAGTCATTCCCATGCAAGGTTTGTACTACCTTATTCACCAGTTCAATTTGAAGAAGAATCGACTGCTATTAACTGTTTGAAAATTCTTTGTATGATTTAAGGATGTTTACTTTAAGAAGAAATAACTTTTTACCCTTATTCTCGCCAGGTTGGCGTAATACCCAAAACTACAGAAGATCAATCCCCGCTCTGAACTTCCTGGGTCTATTGATAGAAGGGCAGACATTCTATCTTGATAGAAGACAAGGTCAGCTCTTTTGTAAAACTTGGCTCCTATGTAAATACAAATCTGAGTGGAGCAAAGAATGATTTTTCCTGATTTATGGTGTGACCCAAGTCCTGTAATGTCCTTCAGGTCTGATTTAATGCTGGCACAGTCTCTGGTTTTGACTTTCCAGTTATTGGCCATTCATCAAGTAAATGGATGAATTTGATCTATTGTTTTCTCAGATGGGACACTGCTCCTGCCATGTGCTGCACAAATTCAAAGGGATCCAAGCCAAAGGGGAGGATTTTCTGATTTTATTTTTTGAAGGAAACAGCAGGAAGTAATGAAACAGAGAAAAAAATAATGAAAAGGTGTATAAGGATTCAGAAATATCTTCTGGTGCCTCTCTCTGTGCAGACAGATGTAGCCTTTGAATAGTGTGAAAGATGCTGAAATGGCACATGCTGATTTCAGGGGGTGAAAGAAGGAGGCACAGGAATCAGACAGTGAAGTGGAGCCCTTTCCATCTTCAAATAAATCCTTAATGTCCCGTCAAATATGCACAACGACGATGAGGCTACTTAATTGGACACTTAAGTTGAATTACCTGGGAAATTACCTGTTTGCTCCACCTGGGTTCAATTACAGACACTTAGATGATTAAGTTCATTTCAAGTGAGGGGAAGGGGGGCTGCATGCTGCCTTTTTGCCCTGATGATAGGACAGTTGTTCCTACAGCTACTGAACCTGGGCGCTCAGCTGCTGGGATTATTCCAGACATTGCTGTAGAAGGCAAAATAGTAAAATTGGAAAGCTCTTACACTATATTGTGGTGAAAACAGGCTATAGATTTGACTGCTAGCTTGTTTCCTTATGTAGAACCTGAGAGTTGAGGATGAGTGTAACTTCTGCCCTGAGTTCACCATGTCTGGTACTAAAGTCCTTCCTAGCCCCTGTGCAAGAAGCCTGCAAAGCTCAGTGCTGACAGACTGCATATGCTTAAGCTACCAAATGTTTTCACCTCCCACTGGCTTCATGTGCTTAGGCATGGAGAACCTTGCACTACTGAGCTCTAAATCAGTTGATGCGTTGTCACAGCTGCCCGAATTAATGGCCAAGACAGAGCTGAATTTTATTAACCTTGCCTAACTTTAACAGTTGGACAAATGCTGCTTCCTCTCTTTAGGTAAATGGTCCGACGGCTTCTACCTCATCAAAGTAACTATGGTAGGACTTGCATTTGCACTAGTGACCTACAAGAATAAATTTATTGCTTCTTTAAATTCAGTGAGAAGTACAGAAAACAGGAAGGGGAGATTTTGAGACAAACAGCGGCTAAATACTGTTTGGTTATCAACGGAAGTTAAATGCCACACTGTCATTGAAGTTAATATGGGAGAAACTAGAATGAACCATGACTTTAAACAATGTAATAAGCAAAATGAATGCAGCTGTTATGCTGCTAGAGTCAGCTGGAAATCTGACAAGCAGCAGCAGGCTTTATGGCTGAGCCTAATGCATCCTGGACTTTCTGAGGGGCAAAGGGAAGGGTGACAGATGAGCTCCCCTGGGCCTGCTTGGCGTTGTTATAAATGCAGTGTGGGTACTGAGATGGATGGGCTGCAGGCAGGGCAGGGCGCTGCCCATGGAATTTCTGCAGCTTGTTACTTTCTCTTAGGATAGATGTCAGCTTCTGCTACTTGGGTGTTGTGATGTTTATTGAGACCTTCTCATCTGTAGAACATGCTGCCAAAGCCAAGCTGAGGTACGGAGCTTCTGTGCAGATGACCTATGCACCGGAACTTTCCATTACTTCTGTTCCATTATCAGTCAGTTCAGATGATTTGGAACCTGCTTGTTTAGCACTTAACGCTGTATTTGAGCACTTTGACAGAACCCAACGTCCAAGAAACACGTCAAGTGTCTGCAAACAGTGTAGTAGGGTTAGTTCGTTGAGGCTAAAATGCAGAAAAGCACTTACATGGTTATATCATCTGAATAAAAAGAGCTTTTCTGTTTGAACCCGACCAGAAAAGATGGTTGATTTCTTTCTACTGCTTTTAAATTTAAAACGGTGTTAATATATGTTCTGTTGTGGTGATTGTTGAGATACTCTTTCTGTAGCCTGGTAAACCTGAGATTACAAGCTCAGGCCTCAGATTTAGGAACCGCATTATGAAAGATTCAAGGATTATCAAGTATTTGTGCAAAAAAAATGTTCTTTACCTGAGGCTGAGATATAAACTACAAAGGATTTATGGAAGATGGGCACAAGAGAGGCCCCTCTCAGCTGAACTGTGCTAAGTGGCAATGAGAGTATTTTCACCTGCTCCCTGTATTATCTTAAATTGCCTTTGGGTACTGCCTATGAGAATATATAAAATACTGACTTTCCCTGTATTAAAAAGGGAAAGCCGCTTCTCTATTACCTTGAACGCCAGTTGACCCACTGTGTATGCACAGAAAGGAAACCATTTAGTCCCGTTGCTAACACAAGAAAGCAAGTATTATCCCTGAGTCAGAGGTTTACAGTCTGTAGTCAAAATTCTGCGGTGAGGAATGAGCTGAGCACAGATGGCAGAAGTTAATAGTCTGATCCTGCCATCAGGACACATAAAAGAAATTATCATCCATAGAAGGTAGAGCAGTTCTGATGGCTTGGAATAGATCTGTGCTGCCCTGTACTTTGTACCCTCATTTACATAAGTGTTACCATTCCACTGCACTAAGTATTATCCTTAAAATGGCATATATAGTTACACAAGACTGAGGATAATGGGGAATGGCAAGACCAAGGCAAGGAGGCCAACTTACTCTTGAAAGGAAATGCTGCCACTCCCACTGATTTCAGCTGCAGGTAATGAAAGATATTACCATGACTAAAGCAATATTTGAATTTGGCCTCAAGGATGATATTACCAAGTTGTAACATATAGCTGGTGTCCAAGTTCTTCTGTAGCGTGGAGATGAGAAGTTTGTTCTCTTTTTCATATTGCAGGATACGTGCTGCATTTTGTGATTAGATAGCTCCCTCAAAACCTTCTCAGCATGTCAGAGTCCTAATTATAGTGGCTGATTTTTTTTTTCCCCCCCTTTGATTCAACAGAAATATTTTGTGCTAGGGTGTCACATAGCTAAATCTCACATCACAGCTAAATAGCTTATTTACAGGCATGTAAATAAACGATGATAAAGTCTTACTTGTCAGACACGGCCTGGACAAGCAGGTACTAAGTACTTAGATGAAGACAGGAATACCTATAAAGAAAACCTTTGCAATTAAATAGGCCTAAAAGACAAGAAAAAGTGTTTGCTTTGAAGCAGCAGAGCTGGTGCGGAAATCAGGCGTTAGGGTTGCTGGTTTGTCACTGAGATCTGCCATCAGGGACACAGCCCAATGCGTTGTCGTGTTGGCAAAGCTCTGAGCTCAGCTCAGGTGCTCTCATATCTCACTAAATGAGGAGTGGCAGGCTGTTGTGCATCAGACATCTTGAACAAAATGCAAATTCTAAGAAACTAGCTAGTAACATACAAACCGGTGCACGTTCAAGTGTCCATCACGTACTTGGTCTCATGAAACAAACAAGTATTCTCTTAAACAATACTATTTCAGTGTTTAAAATGTCAAAAGAATGTTCTCACTTCAATTGAATGCTTTTCTCTGTACATTTATGTTCATCTTATGTGTTATTGAAGAAGCCTTTGTGCTAGAAGAGTTCTAAGTTGCTTAAGGTTCTTCTGTATTTTCTGTGAGTGAGTGAGTAGAAATCACTATGGATTACATCCTCTAAGCAATTCTGATAGAAGAGGATAATTTTCACTTATGTGCTTGCTCTTGCAAAAATGTTAGTCATTTGGAGTTATAGAGCTGGATGTGTGATTAAGCTGTTTCTTCTCATAAAAACTTTTCTTTCAGCTTCTTAATGGTTTTTAATGTCTCTAAATTTTGTAGTGAAAAATAGATACTTGGTTTTAAATATACTGGATGGAAAGATTAGGATCGGATAAAACTTTGGATAAGAAAAATAGCAGATTGTACTGTGTTTGACTCAGTAAGATCTAAGAAGTTGGTGGCAGCAGTGAAGCTGAAATCCTACGTGGAATTATACAGGTAACTAAGAAACTGGACACAAGCCAATACAAAGAAAAAACTATGAAGCAGATTAGACACATTTTTCAGGGTACCTGAGAGGTAGAGATGGTTTGTGGGATAAAGGGATGAAATCATGACCGAAGCCAAATGTCGTGAAAATCAGTACAAATTCTGGAGATCCACCCAGCACATGTGTGGGGAATGTATTCCTAAGAGCACACTGATAGACATTTTTCTGATGTCAAATTAGACTGTGTTCCTATTCTATAATGATGCACGTTGGGCATTGCAAGCATGGATTTTGATCAGCCGAACAGATATTCTTTGGTAAATAACACCCCATGGTTTGAGCTCTTTATTGGATGCATTTGCTTCACTGGTATTTGTAATACAGTGAGACTTGCATTTCTCATTTCAAATGTTATTCCCCTTTTTCCCTCATTGCTTTATAGAGTAGTTAGCAGTGTAATCCTTTCCTCATTGCTGAAAAATTGTCTGCTTTAAGCTTTGATTCTACTCTCAGCTATGCCAGATCAAATCCAAAGCATCTACCTTGGGGAAGGGCACTCCAATCTGAATGCTGCCCTCAGGGTTGCGTTCTGTTCTATTTATCACCAGTCCAAACCAGGAGCAATTCAATAAAATCATTAACTATTGCTTTTCTGTTCCTGATTTTTTTGTGAATCATGTTCAGACGTGAAGTTTTCAGACAAATGCTCCTAACCACAGCTCACAGATGTCTGCTGTGCTTGGTGAAGAAATGCTGTTGCAGGATCTGAGCAATTGTCTCCGTGATAACTGAGGGACAACAAGGATTAGTTTGGTTTTTTTTTCTGATTGAGATAATTATTTTCCAACATGCATTATCTCATATGGGAAAGCAGTTAGCCGTGAAATCACAAGATAATTTGGATGACCCCGGGGGAAAAAAAACACAAGTATTTTGCTATTCTTTTGAATGGTGGGAAGCTGACTCCCACCATTGTCTCCCCCACCAATTACCAATATGAGCCTGTCTCCATTTGTTTTGGCAATACAATTTGCAGGTCAGCTTGGTTATGTGTGTTTGCTTCATAGGTGAAAAATTAGCACAAGTCTGCCTTATGCAGACCTGTAGGAAATAACACCTATTTATGGATCACAGTCTTATTTCTACTCTGCAAATGATGTAACGTATGAATTTCATTTTGAATAAGAAATAAATTGCAGAAAATCAGCTCTATTCAGGTACAATTAAAAGGCAAAACACTGTCATTTCTGAAGGAAAATAGTCATTATGAATAATTTGTTTGTCTCTCATTAGGACAGAAATGGCAATATCTACTATTTGCTGTGAGTAAAATTAGCTTAGAAATAATTATTCTTAATGAGCCACAAAAATATTTCTGATAATGACTTTTAAAATATACTGTGGTGGCTGTAATCATTGTTTCTCTGGAACACAGGATGGTATATCCTGGAAATACGCTCAGCTGTTTGGAAAGAGCATCAGAAATAAGCAAGCAGGAATGGTGAAGGTGTTCGGTGTTAGAGCGTGGAAACTGACAGAATGTTGCCTCAGTTGGGATTATAAACCCTTGTTAGTATTTGAAGGCCGTTCCTTATCTTTAGAATAACTTTTAAAGTATATTTTTACCTCTTTGATAAAACTCTCCTAGACTATTTTTATTTTTTCTGCAATGGAGTTGTGGATGTTTTTATGTCTTTAATGGCCATGTTGATGAGGAAAACGGTTTTAGTAATTCATGAATGTGAGCTGAGGGAAACCAGCTCCCTAAGATGGGCAGCTAATTAGGAGCTCTGCTGTTTTGTATTGGGAGTTGGACTGTGGGAAGGATGTTATACAATAGCTTACTTTTTACTCAGATGATGGTATTGTGGTTCTGTGTTAATTAAGGCACAGAGATTGTGGCCTTATGTTAATAGAGTAGATATAACTAGATTGTCTGGAACATATGCAAAGAATACTGGAATTGTTTTGTTACCAGACATCTTGAGAAGGCACCTACAAGGTTAAGCTGTAATAATAATGTAACCATGGTAATGCTGCTGAGTTAGGATTGATGTAACGACTTGGAATTAGTCTTAGAATATTAGATTAATAAATTTCTAACAAATATTCTTGAGATACTATCAGATATGTGATGTTTTGCAGATTAAAATGGGATGTTAAACTCTAAGGCATAGAAAAGCATGTTTACAAAGGCTCTTTTCCACCTTTCTCTTATGCCCGTTCCCCACCATTTGATGGTAGAAAGCATTGAGTGCCATATGTTTAGCCCACAGCATGTGCTTCCCCAAACTTGCCTCTTGTAGCACTTTGCAGCTTCTTCAGCCCACATGGTTCAGAGCAATCGCATTATTTTCTAAGTGATGAATTTTACTCTAATGGTGTCTTCAGCACATACGATGATCTCTGGTGTACAATGGGCACCGTTGTTTCAGAGCCACAATAGTGTTTGAAGTAGCTTAAAGCAAGATGTGTGCTGCCCAAGGATGTGGGTCAGTCCCATTCCTGAATATGGGTTCTTCTAAGTTGTGTTCTTCAACTCAGCATCACATCTTTGTAGAGCACTGTCAGTCTTCTCTTTAGTCATGGGCAGCTTCTCCCCCTCTGCAGAAGTAAGCTATAACAATTAAGTACAACAGTACTG
>JANHGO010000069.1:91230291-91287855 GCA_024606505.1 Aquila spilogaster
ATAATACAAGAGGAGGAAAGTTCCTTGCCCTCCTTGCCCTCCTTGCCCTCCTTGCCCTCCTTGCCCTCCTTGCCCTCTCTCTTTCTTTCTTAGAAGCACACATATAAAGCCTGTCACCTTAGGGTGTTAGCAACTTCCAAAAGATCTGAAGGCTCAAATAAAGATTGGATGAGTATTTGGGTGTTCAGCATTACAGTCCAGAGGCAATTAGGTAACGCTTTCACCTGCAGACAGTCTCTCCAAATGATCCCTGAAGCCTTTTCAGATTCTTCTGGAACGCTCTGCTACTACAACTGATAGTAATGAGCCCTTACATAGTGCTTTTTATCAGTAGACCTGCAAGTGCTTTGTTTTTAAGATGTAGGGGAAATCAGTAACACAATGTGCGCTTCAGCTGGGGAAATTGGGGCACAGAAGAGAAAAGTGGCTATTAGAAGAGCTGGGAGTAAGACCCAGATTTCTTGTCTCCCTGCCCTGGGCTCTTTTGGAACTTTGCCAGGCAAATTGCACTAGACCCACAAAGTCTTCTCAAGTCTCTTACATCAGCACTCAGTGTGAAGGAGATCAGAATGAGGATGTTGTATCATCTCAAGCCTATTTGTCTGGGATTGTTAAGTCTCAGTGCATAATAAAGGCAGATGAGACAGTGGCTTCCTTCGCAAACACTATTCCACCCAACAAAATATTTCTCTACAATAGCAAAGAGCAGGTTTTATTTCTGCCAAAATCTTTGCAACCAAATGGACAAAATTTATCTGTAGCCTGGCAGCCAATATGCATTATCCTCAGGTTCCCTGCTAAACTATTAAAATTAATCAGGTGGCAAACTTTCATTATGCCAGCTCTAATAAACAAGAAATCCAGGCACTGGAAACATCAGTAAATAGAGCAGTACAATAAAGTGTCTGAGGAAACTCTCCAAAAGCTAGTCAAATCAAATTAAACTGCACATATACCAAACTATTTATTTTTGTATTGAATCTTTCACGCAAAAGTATCACAACCTATTATATGCTATAAAATAAAGTGCAAATGCCACCAGCTTGGGGGTGAGACTTTGCTGTGCACCCCTTTGGCAGTTCCATTAGTGTTGATGGTGTTGTGGGAATCAGCATATAGGTAAATTATAAGGAAGTTTGGCTCAGAGAACTTGCTTGGCTTGTTAGATAAAGAAGGTTAGCTGAGGCCGTTTTGCCTAGGAATACACTGTGACTTGACACAAGGTCTGGGGAGAGTCAGGAAAATGCAAGAAAAATTAACCAGGCACCAAGAAGAAATGCATCCAGGGCATTGTTTAAGAATAGTAGAGTTAAGGTATAGTGGTCACAAGCTTCTCGGGTCAAATAGACCTGGAATGAGGATAGAAAAGCTGAAACTGTGGCAGTTGGGAGCTGTTAGGATCAAAGAATTTGCAATATGAGCTACACACAGCATCTTAAGATTAGTGAACTAATCAACTACTGGAGCCCTTATTAGTTTAGCACCAGTGAATGGAAGAGAATGAATCAGGAAGCATGAAGCTACGAAGAGAGCTTGAGGTAGTGTTTTTTTTAAATGCCTGAAAATTTACAAAGCTACTTTGAGAAATATGACTGCATCTCCAAAGGAAGAAAAAGAATAAGTTGCAGTTTCTAAAGGAGTGTGGGAAGCTAAGCAGCATTTTCTGTTGCTATTTGGACATCTAACTTCCTCAGGCTTTTCTGAAATTTCCACAGAAAAACCTACTCAGGTTTGTGGTATCCCTGGATTTAACCAAGGTGCCCAAGAAAGAAAACAGCCTGAGAAGACGCTGGAAAATAAAAGCTGCCAGTATGCATAGACAAAGTAGGCAGCTGCCTTTGGAAGCAATCTGCAAGAGGCTGGGTAGTTGCTGTGCTGCCTGGTGCTCAGACAGGGCAGGTCAGTAAAGTTGACTTTTTTTTCCTGTATGTTTTTTTCTGTATGTGAGCCTGGCAATCCTTTTTCCAAAGGTGGTAGACTGAGAAGCAATGCATTTGTTTCTGGCATGCCTGTGAGGAAATTCATTTGTCTGTGTGCGAGGCAGCCAATATTCACATGGTGGATTCAGGCAGTTCTGGCACCATCGCCAAATCCAAAACAAGAGAGCTGCAACATAGCGCTGGAGAGATTTGTTCGCTAAACTGGGATTAGACTCAACAGCTGCAAAGTCTTTGTGGTTGGCACTTGGGGAATATCAACTTGCTGCAGATGAGGGCTCTCACCTGGCAAATTAATTTCCACTTTTAAATTGAACCACCCTGAAAACTGCCTGACTCTGGCTGTTGCACAGATCCCAGCACTACAAGTGGGCAGATACTGCTTTGTTGCTGTTTGTGCAGACCGTTTCACAAATAATGCAGAAACTGCTTTATTGTTTATTTAATGACTGATGCATTAGTAGGATGCATTTTTTCTGTATCTCTCAGCACATGCATGTTTATTTGATTATGTTCCTCCCTTAACATGAGTGTTGATGGAAAGTGGTGATTACATTGATCATTTCTGCTGTCACCCCTTGTTTTAAATCTGCCCAGGGTAAGTGGTCTTCCCAGCATTTTGTGCAATCTGTTCCTGGGAGCAGCAAATGTTTACCCAGCAATGCAGGACCTTCTCCAAAACAAGCTGTGAATTTAATAAAATTACTCACCAAGAGCAAGAAATAGATATTATTTTGGGCATGGGACTGGTAGCCAGGACTTTCAGAAATGGAGTCTAATAAGAATTTTCTGTCTGATTTTGGGAAAGTCTCCCCATTCCCCTCCCCTTCTTTTTTTTTTCTTTCTTTTTTTTTTTTTTTTTTTTTGTTTAAGTAAATAAAAGTCTAAAGGTACAGTCTAGTGTTAGGATTAGCAGCTCAATGTAGTGCTCTGCACCTCAGCAGGCAAATAATCAAGATCTACTCCCTTTCTGCAGCTGCATGCTAACTAAGGCAAATAATCGAGCTCATAAATTAAACAGAGACGGCCATGCCAGAGCTGCTTTACCTAGTCCCATTACTGCTTGCTATTTTAAAGTCTAAACATGATGGAAATTTCCATGTTCATAGGGTTCATATCAGGGGTTGATATTCTGTCACATTCCCAAATCTTTCTTGCTCGTTATACATACAGGTGATGAGGGAACCTTTGGGTTTAATGCAAGGCTGCCCATAGCATTTACCCATTGCATTCCAAATATGATCATTTCACAATTCAATTATCTTACGATGTTTCTTGAATCTGTAACGTGGAAATAGGAGATGGAAACAAAAGCAGAGGGATTATGATATGGATGAGCCCTATAGGCTTCCAACAGCTTTTTATGGCCTATTCAGTAACTTGTGGAGGGGTTTGGGTTTTGTCATCATTGTTGTTGTTTGTTGGGGGTTTTTTTGTTTGTTTCTTTCCCTAAATACAGACTAGATCTTTTGTGTTAGTTGCAAAGGAGATTCTGACAGATGGGATGAAGAATGAGCAATTCATAAAGTGTCAACTGAGGTGATTAGGATATTTTAGTTTGGTTTTGTTTTGGACATTAAACAAATGGAGTGCCTCATATTAAAAGAGGACTGACTGTTGGTTTGCAAACTGTATGTGGTAGAAAAGACTACACTTCAGCTTGCACAATTTACTGAGCATGTCGACAGCACAGACTGACCATCAGCTTGTAGACTGGCTTGGCAGGGACTTAGTGCATGGCGGGGGGAACCCCATAACTCCCTGGTCATTTTGCACCTGAGCCTCTTGTCAGAAAGTTTTGTAAACTGCGGGGCAGACAAAGGAAGAAGGACCCTGTAAAAAATTTATGAGCCCTAGAGAACATTCTTCTCAGGGGTGATAAAATGGGATCCAGAGAGTTGTGAGTGGCTTCAGGGAGAGAGAAAGTATTTGAGCTTCCCCTTGAACTGAAATGGTGAGATTTTAGCTGACACTGGAGACCTTGTATCCACAAGCATATCACAGTCAGTTCTGTATGAAGAGGGAGGGGTTTGGGGTTTTTTGACTATATATATTTTTCAGTTACTGCAATGAAAAAAAATAGTGGAGAAATGTGATGTACATGGGATTCACTATTAAGCTGTTCAGTCACTGCAATTTCAGACATCAATTTAATGAGGCCGATCAGAATGAATGTGCTGGTCTGAAATGAAATAATACGTGGTTTCTAAGAAGGAGATGTAGGCAGATTGGAAGCTGAATGGTTTTCTGGAAACACTTTTTTTTAGATGTGACTCTTATTTTTTCTGATCCAGGAGGTGCTATACCTATCAAAGAGCCACCTTGACAAGCAGGCTCTCCCTTAGATCAAACCGTGTGAACTTGGTCCTTCAGTCTAAGGAAATACTCTTTTGGTTGGCTGCCAGTTGGCAAGTCTTGAATTAATAAGTCTCTATCTTATGTGATAGTGTCAGTTCTGCTGCATCGAGTCCTGAGCAGAACTTCAGTCTAGGCAATGAAATAAAATTTACCTGCAGAAAAAGCCCATGATACCTGAGAACTGATTCAGTGCAGGCACACATTCAACCTTGGGCAAGAGTCTTGTCAAATCTCATAACTTAAGCAACTTGAGGTCTGCGTGAGAGGCTGGGAGAGAAAACTGATGAAGGAAGCAAGGCAGATGGTTCAGCTTTAAATTAGTTGTGCCCCACTAGCATGATGTCATGTTAAGTACCAACTCTTAGGTGCAGGATTACACTGCAGTTTCTTCAGCTGTTTGACTGTGGCATAGCTGCAGACTGGGAAGATCATTTTGTGTTTGAATACTGGACTGTGACTTGGGAGAAATCAAGATGATTCATGGCTTTACCACGGCCTTCCTGTGTGAGTAGGCAGCTTTGCACGTTGCTTACGTACTCTGTGCCTCAGCCGTGAGGGGCAAATTAAAATTTGCGCTGCTCAGCTGGAAGAGTTGTGGTATCTTGAAAAACAAGTTTACTATTAATTTCTCCTCTTTGTATTGGAATCACAATGACCAGCCCAGAAGTACTATGGTTATTATGGTGGTATCAAAGCTGCCAACTAAGAAAGAGGCCCCAATATACTGGGAACAACACAAAGGGAGAATAAAACTATCTGTTCCCCGTGGCATTCATTGTTTTAAAGGCTTGTCTAAAACAGAAAGTTATTCTGGTATCAGATAAGGTGTGAATAAACCCAGGTAAAGCAGTATAGCTTCATGGGGCTCCTCTGATGCCAGGTTAAAAGCAACTTCTTTTTGCTTGTATTTTTTAGTTTCTTTTCAACAACTGCACTTTTTTATAGGATTGCTATCATTGAAATATTTCAGTCTGGCGTGATTTACTTCCATAAACCCAAGTGTACAGAGTATTCTCTTCATCCTCTAAATTTCAGTGTGTTGTGCAGCTGTTTTCTGGTTTTGTATATATATCTGCTCTATATCCTTCCAGAGCTGGCTGTATTTTATCAGCGAACAAAATGATTCCATAAAACTCACTCTGTAAAGAACCTGAGATCCTTTTGAATAACACGTGCTCCATAAACGCATGGCCAGTTGTTACAGAGGGCTTTTGTGGTACGTGAGAGAATGACAAGATGAATCTCTCCCTCGTACTGGAAGATGGGGATGGAATGAAGGGAACGGCAGGAGGTAGGTGGTACTGAAATGGCTCGCAGGGAAGAGAGGAGAAGGATGTATCCTCCAGTGATGTAGAATCAGCCTCATTAAAGAGTTACTCCAGTTAAAGATCTGGCCCATAAGCTATTTCTTATGCCGTGATTGATGTAGAAGCTATCTGCTGAACCCGTTCTATAAATCTTCATCTTTATGATCGGTGGTTCGAGCCCCATCTGTATTTTAATATGCTTATGATATGATTAAAAAACATGAATTTAATTAATAGGGAGAAATTACATTCTTACTTTGTTAGTATAAGGACATTATGTCCGACCTAGTTCTGTGTATATTAGGAAGAAAATAGGTAGGGAGGAGTGTAATGCAGTAGCTGATTTTTAATATACGGTGAACTGCTTATAGGGTGAGAACCATTCGTTCCAGTGATTATTTTCTCATCGTTTACATATTCAGTTGCATCTGCTTCTAAACACAATTCACAAACTGACCCTAATTATTTCGAAGCCTATAGGGGGTATATTTTAAAAAGCCAACCCATCTGACTTAAATCAGTACATTAAATAGCAACATTTTAATTAACTCAGGAATACTTTCCCTTATTTATTGTGATTTATTTTTCCTCTCTTACCTAGCTCTTAAGAGCAGAAGTTTATGGATTCCCTGTGGAATTCTGTTACTATAGTGAAGTTTTTCATTGAAATTTGAACAGACAAAGCCTTGAGGTATTGAAAAGTTTCCTGCCAAAAATTCAGTATTTCCAGGAATTAATGGAAACACCTATTCGTGTCATCTGCTATATGTTATTCACCGTGTTTTTAATGCCTCAACAACTTGATTCAGACTTTCAAGGGTCTGTAGAGTTGTGTTCAAGATATTGCTGCAATGCTTGTTTAATTTCACGGAGCAAATATATTGAGAAAAACCATATGCATAATTAGGGAGCATTATTTCTCTCTCTCAGATATAGCTAAAGGACATAATCTCAAGGGAACAGAAGCTCTCAGCCCCCATTTACTTATGTTTCTTCCAGGTAGCAAGGCACAGGGACATCTGACATTAAGACAGCAAAAGAGAGAACAAATCAGGAGGTTGGAATATAAATAATTCTCAAATTCCATCAAGTAGTAGACTCGAGTTATTTAATAAAGCACCAGGGAAGAGTTGGGTTTATGACTGTCACATGGGAGGAGATGAGAAGAAAATAGTGGCATCTGTGCGGTTCCACTGGGCAAATTCTGGGAATTTTATTAATGGAGCATTAATGAGCAGAAGACATATTGTCATGGCTGAGCTGTGTCTCTGGAACCTGCATATCAGTAGTTTATGATGGACCTGATCTTACTCCTACTGCAGTCAATGACACTTTAACCGTCAATTATTTCTTACACTTTTCATATATAAAATAGCTCTGTTTGTACTTCATATAAGAATTAAGGGCTTATGAAATGTCTTGGGCTGACAGCCCTAGAGACTGAAATTCTGTTTATTCATGGAGTAGGCTCAGCTTAACTGAGAGTACTTCTGGCACTTCATTTCAATGCTGTTGTGGTGGGAGTCCCTCTATGGGCAAGATGACACCTCACCAGCAGCTTCCTTTCACTTATTGCATCCCCCAGAAGTGCTAAGGCAGACATCTTGCAGCTACCGAGCATTGTTATTTTTTCTGGGCTACAAAAAAGGGCAGATAAAAACGACTGTCTAAATTTCATTTATGACTAAATGCGTTCTACTTGTCAGCAAGAAAAGTGCATTACTTTTGTACATATTTGGTCCCATTTGGAGGAACTTCCTCTGCAAGGCCAAGTCTGACTGCATGAGAAGTTTCATTTTTAAGATCCCGGTTTGCAGACCACTGAAGGGCCCTCGAATGCTAATGAGTTTCAGTCTGAACCAGCCAAGGGCACACTGGAAACAATGACCTCTGGGTGAAAGGTTCAATATCCTCTTACCAAACCTCTGAGGCCTCCAGTCATATTGATGGATTTCTTTTCATGTTGCTTAGATATTAACTCTGTATACTAGAGAACAAAAACCTAAGCCATAGTCTGAGAGGCAAGAAAAGTAATTTTTAAAAAAAGGGAAATTACTAATAATTTTTATTACTATTTCTAGATAACAATAGTACTTCTGCAGAGTTGTAAAAGAGGCCATCTACAAAATATTAAAAATCATAAACATTTTAAATTGAGATTATATCCTTGGGGAAATCAACAGGAAGTTTTTATTATATATTTAACTTGTACTGTTTCATATGAGGATATTGGTTCAAACAAAATTTCAAGCTAGACGCAGTATGCCTCAGTCCAAAAAATCGTTCATCCTCTGCTAGTTTGCCCTATGACATAGAGCACAATGTATGAAAATTTTTTAATGAGATTAAAATTGTATTTAGGAATGAATTCATCTTTATGAGCTGCAAAAAATGCAACTGAAGCTCTAATGTTCACTTGGAAACAAGGAAATGTAACTACATTTAAGAGACAGAATTTGGTAAGCATCAATTTATACATAAGGATCAATATAATCATCTTTAAGTTTCGCTGCTGATCACAGTATGTTGATCGGTGGCACTTTAAGAAGCTGGAAGGGATTTCTTTCTACATAATGCAACTGCATAGAAAGAGTGGAGCACTTTTGCGGGTCAATATCAGGTGTTGCCAGTTCTGATTGGATCACATTCCAGTACTTACTCGCAGGAGAGAGGCTGATCCAAAGGAATGCATTTTTTCCACAATATTCAGATAGCAGCGTATTTAAAACGGGAGGTGCTGTCCAGCTCCCTGCAGTATAAGTTCCTTATTTTTATGAAGATTTTGAGGTATTACGTGAACAATATATATAAAGAAGCCACCTTCTCCTACAATCCTCAAAATGTACTGAATAAATGGTGATATCTCTGTCTAGAACTTGAGCCTAAAAGGAGTAAGATCCTACTACCACTCTCGGATAATGGAGTTATTTTTTCAATGTCAGTGATACGGACTAGTATTTCTGGTATGTTGACAGACCATAATAAAGGTCATAACACTTGCTGTCTCCAGAGTCCCAGTGCCTTGAATGGGAGTTTCAAGTGCACAGTATTGAGCCTACGAATTATGGCTTGAGAGAAGCATGTCTGCTAATAGTAATTTCTGATAAACACCAGGTGAAAAACAACCCTAACACTTCAGGGGGAAGGGGGAAGAGGGAGAGAGTGGAAGCTGTGTACAATTTCTTCATTTCTGCTAATAATATTAATCCTTGCACTGTGTGTTTTACCTGTGGACTTCTGATAATAAAGATGCAACTGCCATAGAATAGTTTTAGGCACAGGGAAATGAGCTGATTAATCCAAGTCCTTTGATAAACAGGAACTAGTTGTCCAGCTTCTAAACTCTTGCACAGCCCTGAGAGAAAGCCTGGCTTTCATTGATTATATAGAAATTAGCACAGGAAGCAAACTAAAACATTTTCTGACAATATGAACTTTTTTGAAAACTTGCTTGTGGTGATTTTGTTCAGCTTAGCAAGGAAAACTGTTTTTGATTTTATTTTATACACACACACACACATATCTATGTATGCATGTATATATGTATAAGTTGCCATTTTTCAGACTTTTTTTAGTGAGCCATATTTTGTTCCAATTTAATTAAGCCAATAAATAATTCATTATAAATATGGTAATCCTGTAAGATATATTTAAGGCAGGATCAGGGTGACAGCGGGGCTAATGTATTATACAATTAAATTATACTTAACAAAAGTCCTTTGGATTCGCAGCCTTTATGGATGGCAGTGACTTGAAGATCTACACGAGTTGATTCCTACACAAACTAGGGTGGGTATAAATGCTATTACACAGCTGATTTAATCACACGTAGCTTGTTTTGTACTCTAAACCCATACTTTCAAAGTTTGCTGTCAGTGTTCTCCCAGATTCCAATTGTTTGTCACTGAATGTCATTTATTGCAGAAAAATTGATTATTTTTTCAAAATGTTGATGGGAAATATAACAGAGCTGTGAGTAAAGCTGCTAAAATATTCCCATTTTTCATCTGGGTCTGTCACAGAGCCAATGAACAACTCTAATGTCTTCTCCCTCCCTCCCTCCCTCCTTCACTCTCTCAGTCTCTACATTAGACCCAAGACCCTGGATATAGGGGAACCAGTGAGGTTTGGCTAAATTTGGGGATGGGAACCCAGAGGATGAAAAGGGAACAAATATGCCTTTCAAACTGTGAAACAAGCTTGGTCTCAGCTCTCAGAGTTCAGCAGCAGAGACATGGCAGGGTGAAGACAAGTAAAAGGACAACCTATGGTTTCAAGATGTATATATCCCCTGGACAGAGAGAAAAAAATAGATGGTAAATCTGTTGTGGTCATAGCTGGCACTCTGCAGTCCCTGAGAAAGGTTCTGGGTTTCTCTATTTAGATTTTGTTAAAGGCTGTGATGTGCACCACAGCATTTATTTTCTCTTTCAATGTGAATACTTAGCTAACTAAACTACTGTTGAGTGGGTGCAGGATTGAAAATGCTTGCATTTACACAAATAACTGAAAGCTTAGTGCCCAGGGAGAGAGAAAATCAGCTTACACTAATCATCAGAAGTCAGCTAGGTAGGACTCTCAGATGGTAAATTTGTATGTCTGTTGCTTTTGAAATTGGTGGTAGTGGGGAACCTTTTAAAACCAATCTGTTTTTCTCTTGCATGCAGTGTAATGGGAACTTTTTTTCCAGTGAACAGAAGAGTTCCTGGAAGAAGATAATAAATTTAGTAATTTTCTCTTTTGTGGCATTATTATACATGTTTTATGATGACTGTACAATGTTTGCCTACCTAGTTTTTCCTCTGTCTTTGAGTGATTAATCTTTTTTATCCCTGGTTGTAAACTGGTTTGTTTCTTTGGGCTCTTATTTTGTCAAAGGGATATTTTGACACACTGCTGAGCTGAGTGAGATTATCCCAATTACTTTTTACTGATAATATTTGTTGTCTGATGCCTTCCATGTGCATATCTGCATGGGATGAAATGCTGCCTTTCATTTCTGTGTGATCTTGCTTTACTCATAGGCAATTTGCACACAAATTATGGTCTCCAAAGCAAGAGGTTAATTATGAAAATCCGTGATTAATGGATTCTCAATCAACAAGGGATTTAACACCCTAATCACTAAGAATAGGAATAGTTAGTGCTGGTGTGGGACTCTAGCAACCTGTACTCATTTCCTTACTCGTCCTGCATTTACGGATGGCCTGTGGGAAGTCCCTCAAATTCCGTGCCTCAGAAGGCACATTTCTATAAAGAAAACTGACTCCTCTGGGGTGGGTGAACCTTCCTCATTTTCTCGGACAATGCTTATTTTATAGAGGGTTTGTGAAAATAAACACAAACATAGTCTGACAGCAGATGTGCTAGAGACTATTTTCCTGGTTAAACTTGGATGCTCCTGAGAGTGATCTAGGTTGTCTGCTAGGATTCACCACTCCTGTAGACAGACCTGTAATGCCAGGTCCCAACAAGAGAATATACCTTTCCAGAGTTATACAGCTAATTCATAGGAGCCCTAGGATAGGGAGGATATTGAAGACTAAGTTATTACATTTCTATTAGCTTTTTCTAACTGAGAGTACAATTAAAAATGTGATATTATTTTTAGAAAGTTATTGTTAAGTGTTCTTCTCAGCAATCACATTTTCCATTTTCATATTGTTGTGACATCTCCTATCTGGGTATAGCAGTTGCATGAATTAAGTGAAGTGCTGTTGTTCAGCTTGATTACAAGGAAACTGAAATATGCCCCTCATGGGTATTATCTGTCACGTTGCTAAATACAAAACCAACGTAAACCTCTGCTTGTTTCTGTAAAAGCCTTGCACACCATGCTCTGAATCCATTTCTGTGAGGTACTGAATGTCTCCTACTCCTGCCAGATTCCTCTTGGTCCAACACCTTGGACCAACATCTTGGTGCTACCCTGCTGTCCTGTGGCACAGAAATTTTGCTATGTTTAAGACTTCTGAGATTGTGAAGGTCTTTCCCAGGAAGTCTCCTCAAATTTTCTATCCAGCCAGCTCCAAAACTGGAAGTGACTTTTCTGTGTTTTCATGTGGGGAGGGTTGCAGAAAGTGTAATTCATAGACTCTTTGCAACTGTAGGCACATGTTCCTCTCAGTTGTAAAGCATGACAAATTCATAATCCAGTTGCTAGAACAGAACAAAACTCCTCCTATAATCAATAATTCCATTTATACCCCCAAAGTCACAGTCCTCACATTTGTGAAACACTTGGAGGTAAAAATAGAGATGAAAATATTGTGGTAAGTCTTTAATGTACCATGTATCTTCAAAACTTTTGTGACATTATTTCCCTTCTGTCCTCCTTGTGTCATCTTTAACATGCCCCGTATGCTCATGCTTTCTGTGCATTGTTTATTTAATACCTGTCCTCATTTCACTTTTACAACTGAAGTGCCTATTTTAGGCTTCTCAGAATCTCTTCTCCAAGTGGTTTGAGCCATGTTATTTTGCATGCCCTGCTTTGAAAACATGTGACTCAAGAATAACTCAGGGTCTTGAAGACCTAGAACATGGAAGAATAATAGTCTCTTAGACTTAAGAAAATTAGCTGCTATCAACTATAAGAGCATGCTTTTGTTTTTCAGCTTGTACAGAACGCACATGCAAGCATCAGCTAGCCTTATATTTTGAAAGAAAAATTGCACCTTCTATATGTTTAGCTATTTGACAACCTCCAACATCTATTTTATAAAAGATCTTTATATTAAAGAGCACACAAGACTAAAACAACAGGTAATTGATTTTTTTAATCTTAGATCTCTGGTTTAAATGTACTTTTATTTCCTCTTCCATATCTTTCCTTTCCTTCCCCAATTAATACAGTTATGATTTCACACAGTCCCCCAATCAGGCACTCATGATAACATGGGCACTGTCTGGTTTTCAGGGTAGGACTGAGACCTGAACTGCGAGTGACTTTTATGTAAGTGTTGACTAAATTAGTTGACCCAGACTGCCCTGAAGAATGCTTCTGAGGTGCTCAGAAAATATGACAGTGTATGTGACATACATAATAAAAAGAGATTTTTGTCTCCTAAATGCGAGGATTCCAGGAAATGAAAATTTCATTGTGACCTGATTAGAAGCCTACTTTTTTATTTAAAGAAGTTGCAATTCAAACAAGCTTTGAAATGAATAAAGGATTTCATACTTTGAATTTTCTGTATGAACTGCTTTCATTTTTTACTGTGTATGATTAATAATAGCTGGACAGACAGCAGCTGTGCAGTCATATTCAGGGACTAATGGCTAGTTTGCAATCTAATTTTTAGCAAAGAGCACAGAGGTATAGCTTTGTTTGTAAATCAGCCGCTGAAAAAGGCTGTACTGAGTGAAGTCACTCTCTCTCATCTCATATCTCTGCTTTCCATCTGAAAAAGAAGGAAGTAGTAGCAACAAGTTGTTGCTTCCTCTATGTGCATATGTGTGTGTACACGTGTCCGTCTTCTGCCTGCTGGTCAGAGGATGGGGCAAAGAACTTCAAGCTGTTCCTGAGTGCCTCTCAATGTGTTTATCTTCAAAATGTCCCCTGGAGGTAGACTAATGTGTTTGTTCCCACTTCCGACACAGACTATGGGTTGGTCTACGTAGTGCAGGGCTCTGAAGTGGTACTTGAGCTAGCTTGAGTACCGGAGGCACTGTAACAACGATTCAGCCCTCCTTCAGAGGAGCAGGGGACGCTAACTTAGACAGGTCTATGCAGTAGTATTGGTGGTGCTTCTTAGGCGTCTCCCACGGCACTGCGCTGTGCAGCTTGATTTGCCCAAAATCACACTGTAAGTCTGTGCCAGTGTGTGAAATTCAGCTGCCGCCTCAGTTCTCCAGTCGGTACGTGGATACCAGAGCATCCTCCCGGCTCTCCTGTCTGTTGTGGTCATGCAGCCTGGGAACACTTCTGTGGAGCCTGGTTCTTTCTTCCTGAAGGAAAACAGGTCTCTGTTCCTCTGCTTCTATCAAAAAAAGTCTTCATGCAGTAGCAGTTATGTTGTTGACTTTATGAGTTAGGTTTCATCTTAGTTTGAGTATCTGTATACAGAATTAAGTAGGAATCTAAAGGGAGTATCTTTTGAATAGGTGACTTAGAATATTGGTGTTGGTTATTCTGAGGAATAACCCATGGCTCCTTTTGAAAACTTGTCATGCATTTAATTCATAGACCTATAATTTTAGAACTGACTAGTCCTTTTAAATGGTTAACTTGACATTTTAAAAGACCTTTCAGAAACAGCTAAGTTCTCACTCTGTAAATCAGAGTTTTCTAAAATGGCTTAAGTTGGACCCCTATGTAATTTCAAAAATATTTTCAAAAAGCTAGACAATTATCCTCAGAAGGTTGGGAGTGTTTCTACAGATGTGCTCTTTTGAGCTTATTTGGACAATACTGTAGAGAGATAGCTACCAAGCTGAAAAAGAAACTAAGTAAAGGAACATATTACAGCTATTAGCTAGCTTCAAAAAGCATAACAAAAGGTGAAATAAAACACAAAGTGTTTTATAATACACAGCATAGTTTCTTAGCCAGTCACAGTTATTTACTTTATGAAAGATGTTCTTGATGTGGTAAAGAAACTAATGGATTGAGTTACATATTTTTAGACTGTACCCTGTGCTTTAGTAATTTTAAGAGAAACTGCTGAGGAAGAAAGAGATGATGAGAAAACTCTTAAGCCAAAAATGAATCTGGTGTGTTAGGATAACTTAAAATGCCTTGAGGCATGCTTTTTGCCACAGGAGTAGGTAATGAAGATATTCTGCTATGCAAAGTGCTTTGCTTTAAAAAAGAAAAGAACAAGAAAAAAAATTAGTCTGAGAGAACATTAAACTTCTGCTTGACATACGACGGTTTCAAGGCAAGTGATAGGCAAAATTTATGTGATTAATATTCTTGCTTTCATGCTACACTCTGTGTCCTGTGACCAAAAAATTGGAGTACATTTTACACACCATTATGCAGCAACAGAAGAGCAGGGTCTACATTTTTTTGAAAGCTTGTCTATCCACTCTTTGCATTTTTTATTCCTTTTATGTACTGCTCTGGGACATAAAAATACACCATATTCCCTTTATAGTTGTATAAATACTGAAGGTTAAATTGTACAAATGGTCTATGTCTAAACACTTGATATCAAATCTACGCAGCTTACTGAGGACTGCTTTAAAGAACCAAATAAATCTCTTGGTGGGCATGTGTAATTGATACAGATCCAGTCTGTCCTTATACGCTGTGTACATACTGGACCTGCCAGCCAGCCCGCAGATACTGCTGTGTTGCACTAGTGTGTATATATTGACTCAGGGAGGACACGAGGTTTAAAGCAGAAGTGCAATGCATGAATGCCTATGTGATATTTAAAAAATATACTGAGCCTGTGCTAACCTTACTTCGGTAAGTAAGAAATTCCTGCTTTCTGTAGTGAGGAACTAGTTTTGCCAAATGACAAGGAATCAAGATCCATGGAAAATTGACTTTCTCATCAATGCACTTTGTTCAGAATTTGCAAACTTGTTTTTAGAAAACCTCTTTCATTACACAGTGGGAGAGAAAAGTTCTATTGCAGCCATCATGAAGAGTGTAGAGTAATAGCAAAATAAAATGCAGTGGATGTCCATTCTGTTCAAGAAAGAAATCCAAAGATCTACTGTTTTCTGAGTTACAGAAGTGTTCCTTGAAACTTTCTCTCTGTGGGAAATAACATGGGGAATATGTTCTTTAACAATTACTTCTTGCTATTTTTTTTCTAAAAGAGGTAGCATTGGGTTCAAATGACAATTTCTTTTCAGTGCGTAAATATGTAATAATTTGATGAGTTATCTTGTATTGTTATATTTTCATATGTAAAATCCTTTTGATATATTCTTCTAAGAATTATAATATATATATTTACATTACAGAAGATATAAGCTGCTGTAGGACAGCTTTTAGTCTGCTTGAGTATTACTATGTTTAAAAAACAATTGCGTATGCAAGCATTAGAAGAATTAAATTGCCCTCATTACAGTGGGACTGTGGTTAACAATTTTAGTTTATAAGACTAACAGTTTCAATGATGTTAAGAAACTGTGGGTAAAACATAACTGATTTCAGTTGTTTTACAAAGTACTTTGTATGCTCTTTTTAAAACAAGCAACTTTTTCATAATACTAATAACCATGAACAGAATCTGACCTTATAGTGATTTGCTTTACTTGTTTAGGGATTATTGCTAAGCTATGACTTGCAGTACACTAGCAGATGAAATCTACCTAACACAATCATTTATATGTACATTATAGAAAGTTGCATTTTAAACTGATTTGGTTTTAATCAGTTCTTGTTATTAGATCAGGAGCAAAACAGAGCCTAAAACGTATAGCTCTTGGAAACATGAAGTAGTGAAGTTCCCAGCTCCAGCAGGAGCTCCTGGAGGGATTCCTTTTGATCTCATTCGGAACTAGGTTAAGGGTGTGTATGTGCATTCAGAGCTCTTGGAAGTGTTGTGATGCTCAAAATCCAAATCTTACTGCAAGTAATTAGCAAATAAATCCATTCTCTCCTCAGGTAAAATATGTGGTGTCCATATCCTATAATTCAGGATTTGGCCTATCATTTAATCTTTTAAAACAGAATCAAATTGCCCTAATTGTGAGCAGCAGTTTGCTACAGGAACTGTAAACTTCAGTATTTTTTGTACTTCAGTTCTGTTGATTCATTTTGTCTGTGAAAATAAGCCCAAGAATTCAGATTGGAATAGTAAAAAAAAAAAAAACCACAAACACATTTCAGTATCTGATAACATCCAGCAGCAAAGGGGTTTCAAACCTTGGTTTGAGAGGGGCACTTATGGCTCTTGGAGTCAGCCTACGTCTTCTCTTCCTAAGTTACAACAACGCAGTCGTTGGATTTTGGTACTGCCATTTGGAGGAAAAAAAAAAAAAAAAGAAAAAAAAAATATTTTACCTAATTTTGAAAACAGGGATGAGGATAAAGGTAGATGTTGAAGTAATTCAGTGTTCTAGGTGAAGTTTCAGGGGAATTACCTTCTCCTTTCCTCTGTGTAATAATGCAGATTGAAACACATTATTCTGTTTCATATGTGAGTTTAGCATGACACAAAATCTAACCAAAAAACCACAATGCATCTATGATTTATTTAGCTGAGATCAAAGACATACAGCTGCAAAGAATCTAATTAAAATTTGATGATGCAGCAGGCAGGCTACATCTATTATTTAATTTGGAGGTTGTGATCTTATACAAAATTAGCTTCCTGATTTCACTTACACTTTTGGGCTGCAAATATACTTGTACTCAATCATTTTGATATGAAGTTGAATCACCAAAATTTCGCAACAGATCCTTAGATGTCCTATGTGGAATTTATTGTCAGGAGAGAAGCTAATGAATTCCGGCTTTGGACTAGCTCAAATACGTTTCTGACCACATGGTTGCTTAGCACTAGCACAGTTCAGCTTGTTTTGCTCGAAGGACTAAGACTAGTATGTTTTGAAGATGTGATTGATTACTGAGGCATGCTGAGGGCGGACACAGACACAGCTTTTGACCTTCTCAAACTACTTAATGAGTTTCTGAAATAAGCTTTAGAAAATTAAAAAAAAAGGATGTTAGTTTTCTGAATAATTCTAGCTGTTTATTTCATGAAACAGAACAGCACAGAACTAAACAGTCTAATTAATAGACTTTTTTTGTTGCCTTTTTCTTGTTTAAAATAAGAGAAACCATGTCCTTTCTGTAATCTTGTTGATAGAAGATCAGCTAAGAAATTACCAAAATAAATACTTTTAATGGAAAATTGTTACAAATCAACCAGGTTATGCAAACGCTCCCTTAAAAAAGCGAGAGCGCCTTAAGTTGATGGTTTTGGCTGATCTTGTACCTAAGTAACAGCTCTGGAGATTGAATATCCTTTTGCCAATAGATATGATCTACACGTGTGGGAACAGTGTATTCATCTAAGCAAGACTTGTCTTTCGTTATACAGTAGCAATCCCAGCCAATTTATCTAATTTAGATGTGTGATGCTGAAGCTAAGGTAGAATCCAGTCCAAAAAGCCTAATTCTGATGTGCAGGGAGCCAGCTCTCTGGAATGGGACCATCTATTCTCCCTGTAGCCTTGCACTGCAAGTCAAGCGTGTGCTAATTGTTTCCCCTCTCTCTACCATGCTTTTTGCCCGTCTTCAGCATTATTATAGTTTTCATGTCAACAGTGGAATTTTATCTGAAGCTATAGACTAGCAATTTTAGTTCTGGCTATGTGTTCCACTGGTGATTTAAGTCAAGTTCTTTTCTAGTATAAAGAAGCAGCACTCACATGGCTAGGCACTGCTTTTAGCTTAGAAATGGCCATCATTAGCTGTGAGAAGGGTAGCTGCTGCTTCTTAGTGGAAATTGATGTCTGACTATGTGAGTATTCTTGGTCCACTCATTTGTGCAGCTGAATGGGAACGGTAAGATGCTGCTATATAAACCAGCTCTGCATCTTTCAGGGTGTGAGAATGGAAAAAATCTTGCCTGTCCTATTTTAAACTGCAGACTTCTACTTACTTTTCTGCAGCCAGCATAGTGATGGTGATGACTACAGAGAAAGAGTAGCAGGACTCTTGGCTCAGAGGTTTAAGGAGGAGAACAAAAGTAGGCTGAGAAATATTGATCCTACTTTCTCTAATGCCTTTATGTTTGGTCTGGGTATTTGTTGTAAAATACAGATGATGTACACTGCCAGAATCCACAGGGTTTACTTGAGATTGCATCAAGGGAATCTGGAGAGAATGTCTGTCCTTAATTATGTTCTGAGATACTCCTCCATATATCTCATTTCTTTTATGACCACTGAATGTGTTTGCATTTCTCTTTTTTGAAGGTACCCAGTCATCTAATTCTGGCTTTCTTCAACTAAAAAAAACAACAAAATCAAACCCAGATGTTAAATGAAATCTTTTTTTTTTTTTCTTTTAATAAATAAGGTAGAAAGTAACTTTAACTTCTTTATGCTGTTATTTTAGTTTATTTCACTACAGAGAGTTTCCCAAAAATGTATCACTGACAGATTAAAAGAAGCTTAATTAATTGTACCAATAACAACAACCTTCAGATTTCAGATTCACCTGCTTTGGTATAAGTTTGGATTTGGATATGCTTGGAAGGTCATTGAGTTCTTGGTGTTAAATGTGTTGAACTAGAATAGAAGACAGAAATATACTTAGCATGGAACTCTGAAAGCTGTGGTTTTGAGGAGGATTTTGCTAATTGGCAGACTGACTATTTCTGAGTCTACTACTGGTGAAATATCGTGCAAATGATTGAAATGTGAGGTTTTAATAATATAGAGTGGGCCTAAGATGGTACGTATTTTTGATTACTGTTCTGTCTGTTTGGGTTTTTTAATATTAAGCTTAATCAAAGAAAAAACAAATTTCAGTTAATGAAAGGAAGAAAAATGTGATCCAAATCTTTAGGGAGATATAACAGTTAATTGGATTTCAAGTACTGTAGCTACATTCTCAATAATGTTCCATTTTCTTTTCAGGATTACAGTTGTTTAGTTCCATTAGCCTTAATGTACAGGGTCAGCTTTTAAATTATACTGCATTAGTCTACTGGTTTCTTTTGCCTCATTCTTTCTCTTTTTCCTATATGGCTTCTCTCATAGCAATGACCTGCCTTGGCAGAGGTCACTTGTCATAGCCACGAGAGAGAGCTGCTGCTGGAACTGACAGTCCTCTTCCTAATGATTCCTGTCTTCCTTCCGAGCCCCCAGTGTGTCACTAAGAAGTTAGAGTTCTGTCTGTGACTCTCAAAACAATGAACTGAAGCTACTATTTGCTTGTTAAAATCAGTGTTTACCAATAAACTGAGTCTTCCAACCGCAAAAAAAAAAAAAAAAATCAAAGCATTTCAGTTGGCAGCACTCGCTGTAACTTCTGAACACAATTCAGCAGATCCTTAGGGTTTATTTTAAATTCCCGATTAACAAAAGAAATTATGTGTGATGCTGGGATAAATTTATATTCTAAGGGAAGCATTTTCAGTGTTGGGAAGGAGAGGTTCTTAAGTAGGGCAAGTTATCAGGTTCTTATTTGCTTAGGATGAATCTCCTTTCTTTCTCATTGACTGAAATTTCAGCATGCCACTGTTTGTTGCTGTTTGCATCTAGAAAAGCAAATGTTAATGTGAATTTAGCTTAAAAACAGAGTTGCTAAATGTGGGTGAAATTGGGTGACAAAATCTAAGTGCATATTACGGCTTCCCACATAATGGGATTTGTTAAAAGCATTGAGTTTCCTTCTTTGAAACTTGTTAGCATTTGATTTTGATGGGTTCAGGTAGACAAATACCTAGTACTTTGCCGAATCCAATTTTTGACATGTTTAAAATCTGGTGTGTTCACTGGGTTTGAATTGTGAATACTTCTTCCTTATGGAAATAAGCCCCTTTTGCCCTGGAAAACTGAAGTAACAGACTAGAATGATGTCGGCCATTACATTTATATTTCTTGATTAATCGCAAAACAATGTGATAACATACATAGCAGTTTTTTTCACTCAATTCTACCCTTAAATTTCCACATCCTTAAAAAAAGAAAAGCATTCCACCAATATGACCAAGAGTAAACACAGGTAGCAGTGAGAAGTTGTTACAAAAGCACTATGGAAAATGCCAATCTCTAGAGACAACATTTAGTTTACCTTAAGTTTTAAAAATGTGTCAGTGTTGCTTCTCTTTCAAAGAAACATACAATGCTTCAGTGAACCTGACATCTTTTGGAGCTGACCCCATTAATTATTTTTGACTTACTGCGTACTATACATCCACAGGGATTTGCAGAGGATCGAGTACACTATTGTCAAGGGCTTTTATTTCTCTTTTAAATTTACTTGTGTGTGTTAGATTTTACATGTAAAGCTGTCTATTAGTGGATGCTATGTGATAGATAGGCTTAGAGGTCTAAATGCATCTATCTTGAGGGAGAAACATGCATAGCAGATTAATAAAATGCACTGTAAATTTTGTATCTATACTGCTCAAAAATTCAGACAGCATATAGACAACTATGCACAATATCTAATTTTCCTGCAGATCTTAAAAGAATAACTTCTAAGGACAAGTTCTTCCAGTAGAAGCAGTCTGGAATACATTCTTCAACAGAGAGGACCAAATTCTCTTCTCAATTATGCAAATATCAAATTTGAATTCCTACACTAAATCTGAAAGACTTGCTCTGCATTAACATTGGTGTGACTGAGAGTAGATTCTCTCCCTGCGATATAGTTTGCTCTTTGGAGAGCACTGACATTGAGAAGGTGATAAAGGGAATGGCACGTTAGTTACAAGACTAAAAGAAGGGTAATAACAGTTGGGGCGAGTAATGAGTTGAGGAGAAACTAACATAGATGCTGAGAAAATTCATGCTTTTTCTGATTCTTCTTCAGTCATTCAAGGGAGAAAAGATGTGAATGATAGAAAGAAAAAGAGAGGAAGAAGGCAAAAAAATGAAAATGTGCTTTGTGCAATGAAAAGTCATTTCCCCATCACCCACACATGCACACGTCTTAAGTACAGAATGTAATGTTTCATGGAGTAAAAAAAAAAAAAGGGGACAGAGAACAAAGTATGGGCGTTGGGTTTTGATTTTTGCTTTGGTTTTTTTTGTTGTTGGTTGGTTGGTTTGGGGGGGGTGGTTGTTGGGGTTTTGGGGTGTAAACCCATAACTTCTCAATAATTTTGCTTTTGTCAGAAATTCAGCTGAGGTCTAAGGCTCCATGATAAAGACAGCTAGTACCCAGGATGGTTCTGAGTTTAAGGCCTAGCCAGACAAATCTGTCTAGGTTTGGTCCAAGACACGCCATACCTGCGTAGAAGGATTTGGTATAGAAGGTGACAAAAAATTTATTGAAAATTGAGGAATCACAGTGAATTGCCTTATCATTGTCAGATAGTGTTGATTTCTGTTGCAACATTGAATTTAAAAGAGAATAAGAGGGCACTGTTACCCCGATTGATCCAATACTTAGCACTGTGACATCTGCTTTTTTTTTAGATTTTGTAATTCAATTGACAAGTCATGATATACCTGTATGACTACTCTCAGTTGCCAAGAATGTGGCAGTATAAATGGCAGTGTTAGGATAAATGTGCTGGAACAAGATTGACTCCTAGAGGAATATAGTCTTGCGATATAGGCTACAATTTTACAGTCTGCTCTCTATGGACAGTCTCTAATAAGAGTTTTCCTATTTGAATCTGATTCCAGTATTGGATCACTATCTTTTGATTGTTCTTTTTTTCTCTGAAAAGTACCATTTCCACCTCTGAACATTATGCAATTCAGCATTTATAAGCAAGTGACTGCTATAAGCAAAAGTGCTACGTTTGCTAATGGTTACCTGTAGGGTTATTTGACTGTGCAAGAATTTCACCCCGTACTTAAAACAGCAGAGATCAATGATAATTGAGTGCAACTGGAAGGAAAACATGGATTTTTAATGGCATCTTTATAACCAACAGGGGTAAACAGAAATGGCATTGAAGTAAATGCATTGTTCTTCTTGCAACTAATTATGTGATTCCCTTTGCATGCCATACTTCAGGAGAGGAGGTGATGGTACAAGGTGATACTACAGAAGACACACTAAGCCCTGCTGCTTTCAGAGAGACAGTGGATTAACTGAAGCATAGTTGAGTAAATTATAATCCCTCTGTTTTACATGTGTATACTTTTTAATGAGCTCTACACAGCAGCACAGCATTATGCTAGTCAGTCTTGTTAACACCTGCACACTGTTGAGTTAAACAGATTTTAACCAAGATGAAGCTGATGTTGGCTGAGTATGGAACAGGGAAGAGTTGCAGACAAAGCAATGGCCAAATCTAGGTTGTGTTTCATTGTCTCTGTTCTCTTGCCTATCTTTTTTGCCAAGCTTCCAAGTAGAGGAGATTTCACCAAAAAAATTTCACCTAAAAAAAATGATGGTAAAATAGATTAGAGAGCAGAGAGTTCTGAAGAGGTGCATCTAAAATATTTAAATTAGTTGATGGATCTTCTCTGAATCCATATGAATCTATACTACAGCCACTTGGAAGAAATCAACTATAAAGAGCATGGTGGATATTATTGTCAATCAGATAGCTTCCCACCTAAAAAGAGATCTCGGCTAGATTATAAATTCGTTTAAAACTTTCATATACTTGAGGCTTTTTCTCTGGCACTTGTCATAAATGTTGATTCTTTTTAAACCAAGAATGAAATATCAGCAAAATGTTATCATTAATACTATGTGAATCATTGTTTTGGTTTAGGTTTCGTACTTTCTTTCAAATGAAATTAGGTTGGCAGAAAAACAATTATTTGTATTTTTTTCTTTGCATTTTCCTGTTGGAATATAACACACACACACACCCCTCACTATATATCAAATGTTTGGTTTTGAAATGTGGTATTTTTGTTTGGGATTTATTTAATGCTTTAATTAGCTACATTTTAAAATTTACATAAAGAAAACATTTTTTTTTAAACTGCGGTGTTTTATTTTAAAATGTTTTTAATGAATGCTTCAGCTGAAAGAGTTTGAAGAATAATCAAATACTTTCTGAGATTCTGAAACATGCATTTTTCAGCTGAAGGCACAGACTGAATGAATAGCGTGTCAGACCCTGATTCTTCAAAGACTTGTGCGTGTGATCTTTCACTTTAGATACAGCCCTGCGTTCTGCTAATGGAATTTTTGTAGACTCAACTTTCATATATTTCAGGAGTGGGTCTAATTGCAACAAAACACACAAAACATTTAGCATGGTGTTGTTTGTGGGTTAACAGAAATCAATGAATCTGTCTTCATCCCAGCTTCCTAAAGGACAGGTGTCATCCTGAACACAGCAGCATGACTAGAAAGTGGTGACAGGAAGGATTTGTAGCCTTATACCCTATGGAAAGGGGCAAACCAGGCCAACCTAAAATTCATCCTAATTCTGCCTTCCTCCCTAAGCATGACTGCTTGGGGACGGACTGTGTCTTCTTCAAGGAGGACCCACTGGCCTCTGGTGATTTCCATCACTTGACAGACCTGTGGTTGGACATCCTTGCTTCCTTCCATTCAGCTCTGCCCCTATAGTTTCTGCAATAATGAAATAAGTTCTCATTACATCTGCTAAGCCCAGTGCCTTGAATGCAAAAGACTTAAAAGATACAAGCAATAGGCATTTTTAAAAGGTAGAAAAATCTACCTTGTTTCATTCTGTTGCAAATTTCCCTCTTTAACTCAGATAAATGTCACACAATTAATAATCACCAGTAATGAATATGATAGCCCAATTATTTGATTTCATTGATTTTGACTACTTAATTTAATTTGCCTGCTTCATAGCATTTGATAAGAAAATGCAAGCTGAGCCACAAGAAGGTAGCAGTACTGTAGAGTTGTTCTAAAATGATCAGAGGCTGGATCTGTTCTTTACTCACTGACAGGGTAATTTTTCTTGCTGTCAACAGTTGCAAAAGTGTTTAATGTTATTGATTCTTTATTCATCCATTTTTATTATTTATACCCTTTATGTGAATCTCCAATGAGAGTTTAGTTCTTACAAGGCGATACCATGTCACCTGTTTTCTCTATGATGAGTTTATTCATTCTGATACAGATAAAAATATCTCCACATGCATGTTAAAAATTAATATGTAGATTTCTCTCGATGGTGTTTCCACCAGCATATTGCTGTGCATCAGGTTTTTTGGTAGAAATATCACCAAGCCAGATAAAGGTTGATAGAAAACATACAGACACCCCCACCTCCCTCCAAATTCAAGTCAGATGAACTCTGCTTAAGTCAGGAAGTTATAAATTAAATATTGTTGGCCTTTTCTATAAATGGCTGTTACCTGAGGTCAGTTTTATTGCAGTATAGGATACCAGAGCCTTACTACATACACTGTTAATACACTGAATGAGTTAGCACATTTAACAAGTGATCATGCCTCACTGTCATTACGTTAACTGGTCTGAGAGTGTGGTAAAGCATACCAGATTAAATCTCAGCAAAAGTTAATGTCCTTTACCTTAAGTGCATTAAGAGCATTTTGTCAGTTAAAAGGGCCTGGCTGACTGGTAACTCATTATGCCATGTTAACCTGCTCATTTGTCTGAGCCTTAACTTCCATCTCTTTTTCCCTTGTTTCATTGACAAGATGAAAGCAGTTTTGAATCACTGTCAGAGTCCAGTTGAGCACTACTTCCCACAGAAGATTTTTAGATCATTTGAAGCAAAAAAAGAATTGTTAACTATAAGCAAGTCTTTTGTGGGAATTATTAACTAATTAGCTCATTCTTTAATTTGCACAAATAAGCTAACAGAAGAACTTAATTTTAGGAATTCTAGGTAAAGTGTGAACTTCAATATAAACACTCTTTTAATAAGTTGTGGACAGACAGTGGATCCCCACTGAAAAAGAACCTCTACATTTTCATGTTGAATCAGCATTCATCTATTCGAATCTTAACTCTAAGCTATAAATAATCTCATTTCTAGAGGAAAAGGAGAACTCGTTGAACAATTTTATCTTACAAAATGGGCTTAGAAACATCACTTAATGTAAGAGTCAAAAAATTCTAAACTTACAGCAAATGGAAGGAGAGAATTCATTCGAAGAAAGTATAGAAATGTCTATGTCATTGTTGAGTAAATTCTCAAAGTTCAGCTGTTGAACTCAGTAGACTTTGAATTACGCTCTAATTATTTACAATTTTCATTATGCTTTTTATTGAAAATCTGTTTTAAGATTGCTTTTTTTGAGTATATCTCCTGTCCCTACTTTCTGTTCCACTGGATACACACATTAAAGGTTAGCACCTAGAGCTTCAAGGACATATGTTAGTTCAGAACTTTTGCAAAAAAGTATTAAAAGCACTTAACTAATTGGAACTCATTTCTAGTCGCCATTCATCTATTTCAGTCCTTGTTATCCCACACAATTCTGGTGACTTTGTTATTTTAAAATATTTAAGGCATAAAATTAATCTTAAAAGTTGAGTAAAAATCAGATTTTTTTTTAATTGTAAATTTAGAAAGTGGTGAATCTATTCTATGTGGTAATATGCCAATCTCCAGATTAGACCCTGCAAATTCTGCTCAGAATTCTTGACTGCCTTTATTTTGCTCTATGTTACCACCTCGGACAGTACATGGCAAGTTCTTGCACCTCTATGGAGGCCATTCTTGGTTTATGAAAAACAGATGTGAGACAGATGCAAGATCTGTATGTGTGGACCATTGTCCTCACATACAGAAGCCCAGAAATCAAGCAAATGCACAGCCATCAATGTATAGAGAGACATTTTGAGCAACAGTTGCCCTCAGCACTAGGGAAAACTTGAAAATGTTTACAAGTTCAGGGTGTACCTGGGACTTAAAGGCAGCCAAAAATGCTTTTTCATTACCCCTGAAAAAGGAGAATCATTTCAATGAATATGTAAAATGCAAACACCATGACATCTGCAAGCAGAAGCTATGCTAGTTTCTCAAATTAGTTTAGACTTCACATACTCCACCCCCACCTTCTGTTTAACAAATGTATGCATAGATGATAGAAAAAAATAAAGTCTACAGAAAAAAAAACTAACCCCAAACCATGGGAATGAACTAATTCTCCTGTCACTCAAGTAGTTATAAAACAAGCCAAGCATATACTGAAGGTGAATGTTAATGACTAAGGAGGCAGACAGATGGTCTGACTTTTCTTTAGGTGGTTCATCATACTTTATTATTCACAGAAAATTGTCTTTGATAAATGGATACAATGTTAAAAAGATATTCAGGCAACATATGGGTCACCTTTTGATTATGGTCAAGCACAGAGTACATTTAGTAGATTTCTGCCACTTTATGACTGGTTGCGAATACAGGGTTGGTTTTTGGTTTTGTTTTTTTTGTTTTGTTTTATCAGAGGTTGTCAGTATTAAACTCCATGTTTGTTTCCTGAACTTAAAAGCAAAGTGTCATTCCACAGAAACCATAATTTGTATTGAAGTCTCATGTTTACTCCATAGTGATGACATTTTCTTACCAACATAGTTGCTGATACCTTAAGATCACTACTGCAGGCATCGTTACCTTCGGGGAAGCTCAGTGTGTTCTGGATCCTTCAGGAAATGCTTTAGTGTCTCAGAGTACTCAGCCACCCACATTCAAGTTTTCTAGGAGCAGGAACTTTTTTCTTTTTTTTTTTTTTTTTTGCTATGTTGAGTAATGATTAGGAAAAATATATGCATAACCAACTAACTGAAGGAAACTGAAAATTAACTGGCTAGACACCAGCTGCTAATACTGATATGGCAAAGGCTTTTCTTTGCTCTACAGACAGAAATATAATAGTGTCTCAGGAAGAGAAGACAGCTCGTCCCATGACATCTTTCCCTTCCTGCTCTCAACCTCACCTGCCATGGATGTAACACATGGCTGAGTTCTAGCTGCAGGTTTGGAAAGGCAGTCATTCCATTGCACCGTTGTTCTTCTCTACACAAATTTATGGGTGGAGAGGTTAACAGTGACCCACGTGGCAGAAGTTTCCTTCTCTGCAATATGACGCAAGTCCCCTAGTTACTGCAGTTATGTATGTGGAAATCAGGCTTCCAGCAGAGCAGTACTTACATGAGTAAGTTTTACATGTTTTGTGAGTACCAAAATGCCGGAGCAACAATTTGCATGGATGATTTGTATTTATGCAGGGGGAAACCAAGTCAGGTTTTTAACAAACTCCTATCACCACATCCTTTTGTCTACTCCCTGCTTGATTTAAAAAAAAAAAGAAAAAAAAATCCCAACTCTGTCGACCGCAATTTTGCAGTGTCACAATTCTATATGTCCTCAGTGGTTGTATGTTATTTACCAAAATATTAAAATATTGCTGCTGCATAGTGTATAACTTGTATTAGACTTCCCACTAATGTGTAATATTGAATCAAGCATTCTGTGTCTTGAATTCTTCTATCAATTCACCTGTGTAATTGACCAGCGTCTCATGGGTATAGATATTGCATTTCAGAGAGGTTGAACTCCTGCAAGCTGGACAGTTAAGATAGTTCTGGCCAATTTAATTATGCAAATGGAAACTCAGTTTCTTGGGAATATATTATCAGCATTACTTCAAAGACTTGCATAGAATTCCCTCCTATCATCTTTTTATGGGTTCTTTTTCTTTGTTGCACAAGTGAAAATGAAATATTACAATACATTGAAAAAATTTGGTGAGAAAATAAATGAGCTAGATACATTTGCAAATGCCTCCTGTTCCAGTTAGAGGCCGGTAAGCTAGGAGTGAGGAGATAGAAATTTTGTTCTTTCTTCCTCTCCTGTCTTGCAGATATGCTTTTACAGAAAAATTCTGTAGAATTTAAATGAAAACAGCATTACAGGTATTTTAAATCACATCAAAGAATTTAATAGAATGTCTAGGCTGTAGCATTCTAATATGCATAAAAAAACCCTATTGTAAAAGGAAATTTTCTCATAAAACCTTTCATTTTGTAGAACTGATTTCTTTACAATTTTAAAGGATTCTATGTAAAGCTGTAAGGGTAACAGCTAAAATATTTTATGCCCTTCAAAACTTAGCATTGCGAAATTAGCCTAGGAATTGAAGAATGGGTAGCATTTTGCACTCTACTTGGAAACTGGGAAGTTGTATCCTAATGCATGTAAAGTTCTAGGCACAAGAAAGCCTCTTTCTTTCCATGTTAAAGTAAGTCTAATCAAGAACCTCAGCGCACTGGTGGAGTGTCTCTAATCCAATGAAAATAAACAAATAGGGTTATTTAGACAATTATTTTACGAATTATTTTAACATTTTGATGAACTATTCTTCTCTTTCCCCACTTTTCCAAGCTATTGGTCTTTTCTTGGGTTCACTAGGAGGAGACTTGACAATAGCACTTGAGTACAAGACTGCCTTCTTGATCTGTTGGGGCTGAAGAACTTGTCTACCCACTGTCTCTTTCTCTGCATTAGTATTAGAGAGATGCACTTATCTGCATAAATGGCTTCTCATGTAGACCTATCTCTGGGACTGGTTTTTAATTTTTAGACTTTTATTTAATTAGTGCATAATTTCTTTTTGAAAGTGAATTCTTTGAAGTCATTTCTAATCTCTCATAGAAGTGGACATATTTATAACTTCAGGTCTCATTCCCAAGGAGCGATGGTAACTATAATTGTAAGTGCAGGTCAGAGCTTACAACATATCCCAATAGCTTTGAGTGTTAAAACGTCATAAAATAGCTTCACATTTCCATTTTTATAGTATAAGCACATTTTTCTACAGTCCAGGACAGCTTGTAGGCAATCATTGTGTCTCATGATCTCAGGCAAGAAGTAGACTTCTTAAAGTTTTTAAAGGGCAGGACTACAACGTTAACTCAGGGCAAAAGAAGTTTTTTGCTGTCATGAAATTTAATGAAATTGTCTTGCCATTGAGACTAAGCTGTCTGAGGCCCTCTCTCTTTTGTGTGCTGTTTTGATGGTAACCCATTTTTGGCTAACAAGGTTCTACACTGAAGTCAATCATTAACAGTAATATTAATTTCCCTTCATTTCAGTAATGTAAAAATAAATTATCTAAAAAAATTGTTTCAGCTCCCTCTTTAGTTGAGGAAGAAAAATTCACACTTCCAGAGCATGAATCATCTCACCTAGAAAAACAACTATGTTTGTGGTCTCCATTAATTCCAGAGAGAATCTAGAAGAATAATGTGGGCTAGGATGCTCTAGTTAGGTGAAAGAGTAATTCCTAAATGAGTACATCTCTGTGCTTTGGATAAGGCTATAGATAAGCTACTGAAGATCCGTATCATGTTAACTCTCTAGAAGAATTGTTCTCAGCCTCCCTTTGCCTTGATGTATTGGCATTTTATTGTGGTTTAGAACAAACAGAAATGAAGAAAAATATGAGGTAAGTTTCTGGCATTAGATGTTTAAAAAATAGAGTAAGAGACAAGTCATTTAACATGTCATTTGCATCAAGGTTAAGAATTGTTCCTTAAATTGAGTTGTTTAATCCTTACTTATTTTATTGCTTTAGCTCAAGTAAGTATAGATGCAATTACTTAGTTAGGCAGAGACCTACTTGGTCTGTGTCTCTAATCTGACGATCAGGTCTGTTTTGTCTACTTGACAGGCACTTTTCCAGTTATTTTTTATTAATGTATTGGGTTTACATGGCAAGGTTTTGGTAGCGGGGAGGTTACAGGGGTGGCTTCTGTGAGAAGCTGCTAGAAGCTTCCCCTATTTCTGACACAGCTAATGCCAGCCGGCTCCAAGACAATTTCTGACTATCAAATTAGCAACTAAGCCACTGGCTTCTGTGTTCTTTTTCTTCTCTGCTACTGACTGCCTCTTTAATCTTGCATTCCTTTGTCTCTTTTGTCTACAGATCATGAGAACTTTTCAGCACAATGAATCATCTGGAGTACTTAGGCACTTGTTGGCTTTTAATCAATCATCCCATTTTTATTTATTAGTCCATTTTCCATTAACACTGTATAGCATTAGGCCATCCCCAATGAGCTTCTAATGAAACTGGTAGGAACTGTGGATAATCAGTCCTTGTTTGAGAGGTAGTCACTGTCTCAAAGAATTGTGCTAAAAAAGTAATTATAGCCTAAACTGTGAAACTCTCAAAGGCTTTTATGAACACCCTATTCTACATGCACATTTCAATTTACAAGGTTCATTTGAATCAGTGGCTAGAAAGAATAATGCTTAACATGGGTGACAGACACCCAATAGTTCAGATTTACACATTCAGTTGATTCCTTAATGTCACTGTTCACTGACACCATCCATTTCTTCATTGTGTAGTTCATTGGTATAATATTTTTGATTGAAAGACAGTTTGACACTCTTGCTTCTCCCCTACATGGGATTCTCTTACTATCGCATACTCCCTTTTTCAATTTCACACCAATAAGCAGTGCAAAACCGAGAGACAAAAGCACGAAACTTAGTCTTCATGAATGCATGACTGAAAATGCCTTCAATGTTTAAGATCCAGTAACTGCTGACAAAAGCTTGCTGGTGGGCTGCTCTTTAGCGTTAAGAACACAGCCTTTGCCATACATACTGTATTGAAAAAATTCTCTGCATTGTCTGGCAATTAATCCTCTTAAACCACTCGTTGGTTATTTGTATGTTAAAACGAGATTTAGAAGCCAAAAATCTGCATAGCATTAAAAGTAAACTGTATGTACCATTTAAAGTAAACCACATGTTAAATAGCATTGCTGCCAGCCTTCAAATTGGCAAACATACCCATCCAGTTCCTGTTAAATATCATTAAAAAATTATGCTCAATGAGAAGTACACACGTTAATACTTTATGATAGCAGCTAGAACTGCCAGTCTTCAGCCTGAATGTAATTTGCCAAGACTGTCTAAACGCAGACCACAGAGAAATACCTCTCTAGAAAGGCTTACGGACTACAGGGAAGCCAAAAAAAGCCAGACAGAGACAGGGAGATCAAAAAAATAGTATCTGTCAGCATAGTAAGTGATGATCTTAGCACAATAATTATCTGGTGTCTGATTTTGGTGGGTTTAAGTCACAAGCGGAAGAGTCTCGAGCTGAGAAATTTTACTTAATTTGTTGCTCATCAGCACAAACTGCGGAGGCGGGCCTGCTCCAGGTGGAGTTGCCCACAGGCCGCGGCCCCTCAGGGCTGGCTGTCCCCCCTTTCAGCACAGAGTCGTCGTCGTCCCTCCCGCCCCCGAGCGTGTCCGCAGTCCCTCACAGCTTTCGGTTCGTTTCTGAAATATTTTTGCACAGGGAAGCCCTTTGCTTCTGTGTCTGGCTGAAGCTTTGGGGTTTTACACTGCTGTGTGGGCTGGTTTCAGATCCAGCTGGAACCGGTTCTGGCCGGGTGCTGGCGATCCCCCCTCAGCCGTCCCTCAGGTGCTTCCCGCTTCGTGCCCCTTCCTGCAGAACCTCTTGCGGTGTGCGGCAAATGTGGATTTTGAGGTAAACGGAAAAGGGTAGTGACAACGGGGACTGTCAGGTGCCTAAACAGGCAGCGGGGATTATGAAAGATTCTGAGAGGCTGACTAAGAAAGAAATTACAGTTGATTATGGTAGATTTTGGCAAAGCGATTTCCCAATGGAAAGAATTGTCACACTGTAAATGTGGGCCTATTTAAGGCATTTTCTTTTTCTTCTCGCATTTAAATCGTTTTTGGCAGTACTACCTTAAGTAGTATTCGCTTGCGTTTGCAATGTCTACTTTAAAACATATTAAAGACAAGAACATACAGCCCAGCAGTGAGCAATTAGCACAGTCTTGCCCTACTGATACAGTGCTCTGGCTCAGCTAATATGCAAGCTGCCATTATAGTGACAGCCTGTATACATGATAAAATAATCCACCTTTTGACAGTTACCTCATGTAGTAGCATCATACAGCACTAGGAGTCAGAGGGAGAAAATAACCTGAAATTCAGTAGTAATTACTGTGAAGAATTTAATACTTGAGCTTACATTTTGCAAGATGCAGCGCGAGATTTTCAAGTCTTTTTAGTTCCATCCTCGCTGCATCATTAGATTAATATTGAGGGTTTTTTTGATCGGTATTCATTTCAGTCACTCACTACTAGTGATGCTTGTGGTGAATACTGTAAATACAACAAGACAATTTATCTTTAATAGTTGTATTTCACGGAGTGCGTTGAGTGACCAAAGTCAGTTGTAAACCAAAGATAGACCAAGGTGGAAGGAATGAAAATGGCGAGAAGCAAAACTGCAACAGTGGATCAGTTTAAGCTGTTTCTTTCCTGCTGTGATAGTTCCAGGGACTGGCACTGGGACTGGTGTTCTTGTGGCAGGTGTTATTGGTATGGGCACAGATCAAGAGATTGTCCTACCCTGCCAAACTTACAAAGTCAAATAACAAAACAGACAAAAGGCGAGGGACAGTACATTGTATAGGTGACCAGCTGCAATGCAGAGAGATTAAATTACATGCCCTTTACTGTCTGGCCAGCAATGGAGTATTTCCACTGGAAACTGCAGCCTGGTGCTGCGACACCTTGGCTTTCATAAGCTATGTAAAGCATCCAAAGCAGACCACATCCACATACGCTTCTCAGATAGAAAGGAAAGCTTATCACTGGTGTTATGATTCAGAATTTATTTTAAGAGAAACTGTAAAAGATACCTTAATTATACTGTTATAGATTAATATTAAGTCAACCAGTGAACCATGAGACAATTACTTTTTATGGTTTTATCACTTTATGGTAATTTTTACATACATTTCAGCAGCATCGCTGGTCCTGAGTGTCAGCAGGGCATCACTCAAGACAGGCGCTGCGTACAGGAGTAGTTGATTGGTCCCTACTCTGAAGACCCTGTATAGTAGATACAACATACCCTAGGTGGGAGGAGGAGAAGAACCACAGGGTGATGAACTGGTTACAGGATGGCCAACAGGTATTTTAGCAGAAATAGTTACATATCCTGGTTCTGGCACTTGCACATTCTACTTTCATGAATCGTTGCTCCCTAGAGAGTAAAACAACTTTTCTACAAATACATTTGTCTCTTGCTAAATAGGTTTCAGCTAAGGAATTGCAGTTTAGCTATGCATTTGTAAATGGTTTTCTTCATTTGGGATTATGTATTACACTGTTTGATATCACATGATTCTGCTGCATGTCTGGATGACTTTAAAAAAATAAAGAGCGTATAATGAATAATATGCTTTCTTCAGGTTTTGAGCTAAATTATATGGTATGTTAAAAAGTATCAAAACTTTGAAATTACTAGTATTTACATACATGTTCTGGTAGTATTAAATAATACAAACAGTGACTTCACCACTTCTATTCATAAAAAATATTAATGAATCAATTTTTGTATCATACAGCCAGCCATGGTCCTTAAGATCATTAAGGATTTCTGATATTCATTTTACGTTAAAGGAGAGGGAGAAATGATGAAAAGGTTTTCAATGGCAAAGAAAAATACAGGAATATATATTGCAGTGTTTTTCAAGTGTACAGTTCTATTGATTTAAGCAACCTGTAAAAGGAAAACTAAGAAAAGTGATATACCAGCCCAAGTAGCAATTGTAGATTTACTCTGAATTGCTCGTGTTTGCTTCTGAAAATTCATAACCTGAGGTAGGACTGAACAATGAAAGAGAAAAACCAAGCATGTAAAATCAATTGATGTGCTGGCCAGCTACCAGAACATCTTTATTTTCAATAACCACGTTCAACCATGTTTTATATCTATTTATCACTGAACTCATTGGGCAGAACAAAAAAGGTGCTAATGTTAATACCTCATGAATATGCACAGAAAATGTTCCATTCTGGTTAAATATCAACAATTATACTAACCTCTTTGTTCTTTTGTGTTTAATAAGAATGACAGATAGTGGGTGCTGTGGGCTAAGACTGTTCATTAACATTGTTCTCTTGGGTATGCTTGACATTTAATTTCAAGACACATGTGAAATGAATGTAGATCCTGTATTTAGTTTTTTGCATTTAAAGAAATTAAGCATTTCTTTAAAATAATTAAAAAAAAAAAAAAGGCAGTAAATGTAGGGCGTGTCCTCAGAAATACCATACACTTTTTGAAAGCAGGCCGTCATTTTTAGGGAGGAATAGCATCTGATGATCAAAATAAATCCTCACAAATGCTTGCTGGCATTCAAAAGAGAAGATAAATTCCTGATTAGTATGCTTGCTAAACTGAAGTACCTGTTCTGGCTGTGACCATGAGCAGCCCATCAACATCAAGCCTACTTAGCTTACACACGTGTTTTATGCCACCAACAATAAATTTGGTATACCATTCGGTTTGGTGTGAAAAACCTCACGAACATATGGAAAAGATGTGGATTGTCCTTCAGGGGTAGAAGACAGAAGGGCAGATAGACAATGTCAAATAATTTCACATATTACAACAACTCACTTGTAGCAGTTCTGTGTTTGATGAATGTCATTTAGGCTTGTCATCGTATCAGTGCAAGCACATATGTATGCCTGTACATGTATATACATTTCATGCAAGATGTGGGGGGTTTTTTTGGTCTTTGAATATTTTGGTCCATTCCAGTGCAATATCTACAAAGCTTACAGCTACCAAAGCTTGTTACGCTGAAGTTAACCCTGTTAATACATGTACAGAGGCTACTTGTAGAAATACTGTGGGAGCTGAAAAGATGTAAACCCCTTTCCATGCCATCAGCGGAAAAGTGTCATGCCTTGATACAAGATGCGTGTAAAACACCTACTTGCAAATGATGTAACTGTCAGAAGGGTGACAGGTGGGTCCAGAAAGTCCAGTTCTGTAGATGATGACATGCAGAAAGCAACTCATTCTTACCTGAGTTTGCCTTAGGTTCCTCAATCTGTTTTATACAGAGCTCTTCTTTAGTGTCGTTGTGTGTCAAATACCTGTTAATCCACTTTATCTCCATGTCTTTGGTTTGAATCCTGGAGAGAATGGAGCATTCTCTGAGGAACAATGCAGGACAGTAATCACTTGTAAAAGTTTATGTGTATCCCAAGGTCATTAATAATTTGCCTTGGCCCAGGAACCCCAGAATTATTTTTAGTGACCATATTTTAATCTTACATAGCCTTTGTGGATTTCAACCATGTTTTCAAAAAAAGGTTGGGTATTTAAAGTAAGTGCTCGTTTGCTCTGTATCTAATAGCTGTGCTCTGGCAAAATTACTGTTCTCCTAGCAGAGAAGGTAACAAACCATTAGAAAGTAGTCCTTATTGCAGAAAGCCTTGTTTTTATGAGTTCCCAAGTAAATTTAGCAGATGGCCTCTGTGATGTAGATTCTGTTACCCCTAATGCCCTGACTCGGCTCAAGGGAGGAAGATTTTTTTCTTTTCTGAAGTTACAAATTTCCATCATTACAATTATTTGAACAGAAAAGACTGGGAAGAGTTCATGGTTTTTCTTTTTAAAACACACATGTAGTTTGCAATAATTATTTCTCTCCTATTTTTTAATCTTGGGTTTAACGGAAAGAAAAGTTTTGACACTGACAATGTCTTATGTGTGGGCTTGTCTTGGTTGAATCCTCTTGTGTTCTTGCATCTGTTGTACAGTCTGCTAGTTCATATAAAATATTTTAAAACACAGTCACAAATGACATTGTGTTTTTAACTTTTTTGAAGAACCTAGAGCTTGCTTGGCATAAACAGTGGACTTATTTCCGATATATTGGAGAAAAACAAAAGAGAAATCTTCAAAAACTGTATAAAGCACTTATAGGCAGGTGAATGAAAATTTCCTTAGGTGACACAACATGTATTGTCTAATTTTAAAGACAGCTATGTGTCATGATATTCAGATATCAGCTTTCAGTGATGCTTGTATTTTCAAGCTTCTGTATTTGCTTTCTTTTGCAAAGCTTGGCACATTCTCTAGAGGAGTAAATATTACTAGTCTCATCCTATACCTGAGAAATTGAGGCATAAGTCGGTGACAGCGGTAGTCTAGCATCAAACATAGTATTAGAAAAAGAAAAGGAAGATTAATGAGATGGTGGCCTAGGTGCCTGGGCTTTGCTATCAGATTCTGAGGCTCATATCTGAATGAAAACATCGACATTAGGTATTGAAATATTCTTCCTAGAAAATGAAGCAAAATGAATAAGGTTTTATGGGATAGAAAGAAGAGCACTTTCTCCTCGAGCTCTCCCAGATGGTCTCTGTATGAACCAGCACACTGCTGGTGTAATTTTTAAGATTGTGAGGTTCATATAGAGTAGGTCAACTTGAGGCTAACACGAGTGTGCAAGTTAGTAATGAAGAAGAAGGAATGAGGGGATTATTTTCCACAGAAGGAGTTCAAATAATTTACCCCATATTCTCTCTTTACTTTTAGTTCCTCCTTCTTCAACTTGCAGCTGAGAGTTGATAAATATACCTTTGTCATGAAAACGCAAGGGGAAAGGAGCAGTACTGTAACTTTTAAATTTATGGTAGAAGTCTACTTAAAAGATGATAAAGTATCAGCACAGGGAGGAAGATACCATGACTACTATATCCTGCAATGAAAAACAAGTCTTGTCCTGTCTGTGGTTGCAATGCTAAGTGGGTTTTCATCTAATGTGCAATCAGAGCACCCTGTGTGAAAAGAGATGCTCGCTGATGATCAAGCGTTTGAGAAACAAGAGTGCTCAGCAGGTTTTAAAAGAAATCAGGTGAAATCTTCCTTCAGATGCCACTGCTTCTTTATATGCTGTATTGCACTGATAGAATACAATGATGAATCATCTGTCATGTCAGTGTATGACACACTATATTTGTGATGAGTAATGTCCTGAACACAAATTTCATTGCACCACAGTAGAATTTATCTATCTTATACTCCCCTTGGCCTATACATAACCAAACCCATCAGGCATGATTTTGCACAGTGCAGAGGCACAGTATTGATCCTGTGTTAGTGAGATCAATGCTCCATGGCCTCTGAATTACCCTTGCCATGTAACAGGATGGAGGCTCAAGAGCCAGGTTGGATAGTTCATCACAACCTGAAGATCAAGCTGTGATGGGGTGGGAAGCTTGATTAAAGGTGAGGAGCCTTTAAAACAGAACAGCTGGTTCCAATGACTGCCCTTGATTACAGAGTATACAACTGGAGCATGAGGTGGGGCTACCTAATTAAGCTGTGGAGTGCAACAGAGCAGGAGCTCTTGGTAGCAAGTTCCCAGAGACCTGAGGGTGGCCAAGAAAGGACAAAAGGCTAGTGAAACACTGAGCAGAGCCCGGGAAGCACACGTACCACGTCAGAAAGAGGTGGGTGAAGCACTTTTGGAAGCTTATGCTTACAGACAGGTTCATTTGCATGGACCATGAGAATTACTTCTGGCAGTGGAGGTTAGCTCTCTGTAGGCACTGATTTCTGTTGGTTTTGTTAATGGCTAATCTCAATGAGCCTTGGTAGTCTGACCAAAATTTGGGGGGTTCTGTTAAATTAATGTGGAGAGTATATTTTGGGAATGGAGGGGCTATAGCCATATACAGTGCTGTATCCTATGTGAGGAAAATGTTTATCATCCCTTTGGTTGAATCAAGTAACAAATAAACATGTGAACTAGGGAATGTCTTATGGGGGAAGGTGGGGAGGCAGTTTTAAACTCCTCTTATTTTTCTTAAGCAGTTATATAGAGCTGCTCATAGGCCTGAGCTAACTATTCCTAAAAAACAGATACTATGCCCCCCAGGTCTCCTGCCTATTCCTAGCAGACATGGTAGGCTGCCTTTGTACCTTACTTAAGATTATACTGGATTGGAATAACAGTATCTGAGTAAGGGAGGGCTCTCCTCTGTGGGCTAGCAAAATCTTGTGTAAAGATTTGTGAGAGGAAATAGGGGCTATGCAGTCTTCTTTCAGCTCATTCAGCCACTCGCTAGCAGAGGATTCAGAAATCACAAGGCAAACACAAATGAATTTTCTTGGGGGAAGAAGGGAATTAAAGGAAAAACTGGAACTGGAGGAGCAAGAAGGAGCCCGAATTTTGGGTTGCTCTCTATGCCTTTCCCTTGTGCCAGAGGCTGCTCACAAGGCAGTGCATTTTACTCCCCATAGCTTAAGGCTATGCCTGAAGGCATGTTTTAGTATTATCCATTTGTACTAAGGCTGCACACCTGAGACCAGCCAGGATAGTTGAAAACATTTCACAGAGGAAAAATCCCAGTCTGCCTGTGGTTCTCTAATAATAATAATAATATAAAAAAAAAATCCAGCTGGCTAATAATAATAATAAAAAAAAAATCCAGCTGGCTTTGTTTCTAAAGGGAATGTGTCTCTTAAAAGCAATAGTTTGCTGGCAACCTGGATTAACACAGACTTTCAAAAGCAATTTTAAAAACAGTAACATTGCCATGCCCAGCTTCCCCCCTACTCTTCAACAGGTTGGTTGTGCATATTTAAGTTCACTAGACTTCCTGACACACAGCCTTCTATTTTTTTTGTCTTTTAATTATGCCTATTTAATAGTATACCTGCTAGTTTAGAGATAGCAGAATATTAAACAAATTCTGTGATGCTTCTTTAGCAGTACCTAATTTATAGTAGCTGAATGATGGTAAAAGCTATCTGCTTTAGACAGAGTCCCTTTGATGGGGAAAATTCAATCAGATCTCCGAAAAGTGCTTTAACAGAATTCTGAGAATTCTTTCTTGTGTTTCTGCCACTTTCCTCAATATCTTTAGTTGGTGGTACTTTGTGCTTTTACTGTACATGGGTGACTTGGGAAAGAGACTCCCGTGTGATAGTGTTAATTTTTTTTTTTTTAAACTATAAGACACATCTGTCCAGTGAGAAACTCTGTCTTAGTAGAGCATTTTTGTAGCTGAGCTGCCTTACAGAATTCTCTGTTTTATGTGAATGGCTGGGTTCCTGTACTCTCTCAATATAAGAAAGACCAAGGTGCATAAAGCTGCAGCTGCAACAAATCAATCGTTAAGATGATAGGAAACAGAAGGTCAGCTTTGCAGTCCAAGCTTAAATTTGAAGGTAATTCTTGCTTCAAACCTTGACAAGGTTTCTTGGAAACTAGTTTGCTAGTTAATATCCTTTGTCCCTAAATGAGCAGTGGTGCAAAATTAGTAAAGGTTGGATGAGAGAACAGTAAAGATGATGTCGATGCAACAAAATGGTTTCCCAGACTGTAAGTTAGGAGTTCTTGGTCAGAATAACTTGTTATTGTTTCTTCTCCAGCTGTGATAGCTTTGTGCTTTATTACCATTTCCCCTATGCTATGATGAGCCTTAGTCAGGGCTTTGTGCTCATCCATGTGCAGCAGTGTTTAAGGTAGTGTAAGAGGATATGAAGATATCAGCTCCTCTTTGTGAGGAGCACAGCTGGATTGTGACTAGCCAAAATTTACTACAGGCAGGCCTTCCTCAAAAAAGACTGTGAACCTGAGAAACTTCACAATTTGATTCCTCAGGTGTGTGTGTAAAGGTTTTTTCACCCCTGCATGTTCAAGTTGCTAAACTGACTCTCTTTCTACACTGTTAATTTTTTCATGTCTGCTCCTGAAATGATGTGAACCTCCCAGCTCTGATGTGGCACCTTTCCCCTGCCTGGAGCTCAGCTTCTTCTTACTATTTGGATGATAAGAGGAAAAACAACAGAACAAATCCCTTTATGCAATGCAAATGTTTTTGTGCTATGTAGTAACTCAGGGCTGTTTTGATAGAAGGGAAGGTGGTGGTGAGAAAATGACATTCTTCAACCCAGAGCAAGTTTAATATCACTGTTATTACTAAAGAATTGTGGTTCCTTTCTTTTAGGTGGTGCCCAGAGCACTTCTCAGCCTTACTGCAGTTTTCATAGGGTTTTTTGCTACTAGTGCCCCTGAAAACAAGGTGAAAACTTAAACACAGACAAAACCAAACAAAAAACCTCAACAAAACAAATGCATAAGGAAAACTGGTTCCCTTTGAAGTCAATAGATATGCTTTAAAGGGCTTTCACCATTCTCTGAAGTGCTGTTAGCAGAAACAAAAGAAAACAAATGGAAATAATATAGTCTCAGTGCAGACCTCTTTGCGTTATAGCTTAGACTCGCTGATTTTCATTGTTCTCAAAACAGCAGAAAACCTCGGGTTGTGGCAAGAGCAGGATTACCTCATTTCAAAACTGAACTAGATTCCTCCTTTGGCTTGTTTTGAGTCCTACCAGGACAGGGTCTGTAAGGCTGCACAGTTCCTAAATAGTAGATTAAAAAGACTCTGTCTCCAGTTTCCTCCTTGTACTTAAGTATCAGAAGAACAGTAATGCCCTTTCCTGGTACCTGCTTCAGCCCAGCTGGGTTTGTTCCCTGAACTGTGAGAGTTGCACTCAGTCACAGGTAACTTCCTTGAATTCTGATGGCTTCTAAGGTGTGGTAAGAGATTAGAAGTAGACTTTGTAGACTTAGATGTCAAAAGGGAAAGCTAATTAAAAAAAAATGGATTTCAAGGGAGAATGTAAGTGTGCTGGATGCTTTATGAGGAATGCTGATAGAAAGGAGAAGGAAAATGAGAAAACATAGGAGAATAATTGGCTGCTGATTAATGTAATGGTGGTGCAGAACTGTGCAGAGGATTAGTGGCAAGAACAGGTTAGAACTTGGCGTGGTGAGAAAGAAAATATTTGTGAAGACTTGAAGGGGATGTGTGTTTATGAGTAGAGGAGGGCTTTTATAGTCTCATGGAGATGGCTGTACTCCTCAGGGTAACAGTGCAACCAAAGAAGAGTTCAGGAGAGGAAGTAGAAGAGATACCAGAATCCTATTGAAACTGCCAAGGATGTCCCTTAAGGTGAACACAGTTATACAAGCTGAGGATTATCCAGGGTAATGGAGTAAATGAAAGGATCTCAGGATTTGCTGTTACCTCCAAAATGACTAAATCCTTACTAGCCTTGTTGTAAAAATCATACATGCTGGATCACAGAGCTCTCGTACCCCTTAAGGCAAGGGACATCACAAGGCCAGTATGTTAGTACACTGTCAGTTTCTAAAACATTTAAATGGTATGCAGCCTTCCAGGATTCCCAAGTAAATGCAGGAATACTGAGAGCAGCTATGGTGAATTCATTGTTCTGAAGATTTGTGTTGGAAAGCTGAGGTTAAGACCTTGAGAAAAAGAGTGTATTGTAAAGCTGACTGGAATATTCCCTTCTCCCAGAGAATATCACATTTTAGACTTGAATGAATATTCCACTACTCGTCATATTACTCTAAACTCACAGAAAGTTATTCAGTCTTTCTTTGTACATTGGAGACAATATTTGGCAGCATGGTAGCTGAAACAAAATAGATGGTTTATTGTTGTTTTTAAGAAGCAGCTGCCTCCAGTAGCAGGAAGGCAATTAAAACCCCCCCAAACCAGCACAACAAAAAAACGACCCACAAGAAAACAAGCAATTCTGCTTATATTTTACCCCCAAAACAGTATTTCGCAGAAAGAGGAAAAATGCTGTGTTTGGTGAAGTGTAGCTGGTTGTCTTATTTCGGCACAGAATGAGTTAGGGAAAGCCATGTTGTACGTGTGTGGTGGCTCACACACCATATTTTTACTGGGTAATTTTGAAGATGCTATACACCAAACAAGGCAGCTGGCCTCTTGAGCTAGGCATGTTACAAATACAGATGTGTATACAATATTCTGCCCCCAAAAACTCGAGAGATAAAGTACTAGCATGGAAAGAAGAACATGGAAACAGACTGAATGACACAATTTTAGCTTGTTTTATGTACAGAGTGTTTTGGGTGGATAGTTGGTAAGTGGTATTTTATACTGCCACTGATGCTGGATGTTGAATGCGTCTGAAAAACCTGACTCTACATGAAGTATTTTCTTGAAAGACTGTGTTCCAGTTGTGAAGCAGACCAACCTGATGACTTGGTGCTAAGGCTTCTTTCTGAACAAGATGTTCCTTTTGCTGCTTCTGTTCAAATGTACAGCATGTGATTTCTGTACAGCAGTTTTGTTTATTTTACTGAGCAAAGTAACTTCAGTGCCACACTAAATCCTACTTAAAATTGCTTGTCTGATCGGGCTCCAGTTGGCTGCTCAAGACAACAGGCTTCTAACAATGCTCACTCTGTAAATTATTTGCATCCTGTTTAAGAAAAATGATTCACTACTAACAAAGAGGCTCAGAAAACATAACCTCATATTGTGATTATATTTGTGGCAGAAATATTCCAACAGAACCAGACTGTAGTGCTGGATGAAAAGAAAGAAGATATTCTAAAAATGCCTCAAAACCACAAATAAAACCAAGGTAACCTTACTACTTAAATACAACAGGTGTGGCTGACCCAGTGCTAAGCAGAGTAAATAGAAATTCATCTGCTGTTGTCCATGTTAGTTAAGCACCCCAGACAGACTGTGATGTGCCCATATATTTTTCTCTCAAACACCAAAATGTCTTTATTGCTGTTTGTGTGGGTTTTTTTGTTTTTTTTTAACCTCTGGTTCCCATACCAAAAGAGACTAGACAAGTTTGTTACAGAAACAGATCTTGTCATGCTTTCAAAGTTGTCATGCCATTTAAAGCCCACAGAAGTCAATGTGAGATTTTCTCATTGACCTCACCTACATTTTTACGTAGCTCTAAATTCAGTTATAGGTCTAAATTTGAACAAGAAGTAGGAAGAAATACAGTATAGAATAAAAGTAATAGCTAGGAGTGCTGAGAAATGTTTTGACTATAACCCATTAGAGACCAGCTCAGATTTCTTACAATCTGCATGAGTTTTGATTTGGGAGAAAACATTTTAAAAGCATTTTGAGTGTCATTGCCCCTGCCACTCATATGGTTTGAAATATTCCCTTGCTCTATGACTACTCTTTATTCCTAAATTACATAAGTCATTCTAAAATAAGACAGGTTGCACAGGCAATTACCTGGCCTGTCTGTACAGCCTGTCTCTACCAGGTTACCAAAAAAACCCCAACAACCCACTTGGATAAAATAACAAAAATCATACATCAACAACATCAGGAGATCTCAGGCTTTACAAGGTCTGAGACTTTTGGAATTGACTTGATTTGCTTGAATTATATGTGTAAGTAATATAATCTTATACAGGTATGGTATACTTAAAATACAAAAGAAAACTACTGTAAATACATGATGACACAAAGGCCAGATTCAGAGGGTAGAGGCGCTTCTAGTTTACTAGATAGCTTCATAATGGTGTTTTTAAAATGTAAGTTCAACTCTGTTGCTCTGTAGCTGTTATACTTGTAAGAAGACAGAAAGTTTCATGTGCTAATGAGACTAGATACAGATTTTCCTTTAGCTAGAGAGACTCTTGTGTTGCTGGTACACGCTGTTCTTTCTTTTTGTCCCCAAGGCAGATGTGTATGTTTAATTGGTAACTGCAGTACTTCTGCACCTCCAGGCGTATATCATTGGACGCAAAGGTTCACATAAGGGTGGTTTTGTATCTTACAGCCCCACACCATAGCAAAAAACTATTGTCAAACCACAGAGATGGTCGCTGCATGATAGAAGTCATCGAGCTGTTACTTAACTTTAAAGCTGTTCTGTTGAAATAGCTTCACAATCACCAGACTTTTTTTCTTTTGCTTTAGTTAAATATATGTAGTTAAGAGTTTTTGTTAATAATGTTCAAAAAGAAAATCTTTCAGACTAAGGTGACTAAAAGGAACTCAATGTCCTAAACCTGCTTCTCTTGATAGAACCACTGTTGGTCTGTTGATGGAAAAGAAACTGAGAAGACCTATGGGCTGAAAATCCTCAGTGCTAGGCACTGACTTGTATGCAGCTTGCAGTCAGGGCTTAATAAATGGCAGAGAAATACACGTTTCCCATTGCCTGCTTTCATGCTGAAAGGGTCAGTCAATGAATGCTCAGGAAGAACTCTACAAGTACTGAAATAATAAAACATGCATTGTCCCTGTGCCTTCTCATCAAGCCATTCTAAAACTTCTTAGAAACACTACAATGAAGGAAGGCTTTGTGGTACATCAATGGCATGTTGTAGCAATTTTGGGGACCTCCTCCCTAGCATGAGAAGCCATGTGGGGAAAAGCACAAAAATGCTTGTTTGAACTTACAGCAAAGTGAGTGATGGAGGTAGCTGCTGTGAAATCATCAGAGACCGGTACTACAGTGCAGTAGGCAGGGTAAGGGTGCAATTTTATCCCTACTATTCAGCTGAGAAACTAATATGCAGTAACTTGTTCAATGTGGGATCCTGGACCTGAACACAGCTTCTCTAAACAGCCAATACCTGTGCCAAGAAGCTGCTGTTACTCTCTTGCTTGTCACATCTGCAACCCCTTAATGAATCGAAGTATTGTATCTCCCCTCTGTTATTCCAGGAATTCCCTTCAACATTTGATAACCAACAATGCTCATCGACCTACTCCAGTAGTGCTTTATGTGTTATTTATTGGTCACCGAATGTGTCCTTTGTGGTTCTCTAATTTAATTGGATTTTTTCAATTTACCTTTGTTTGTCTCTGGTATATTGCAAGCACAGTTAATTGCATGTGAAAGTACTCCTCCTAGAATAACAGTAATAGAAACTAGAATGTTATGCCTGTTTTCTCTATCTACTTATCATACAACAGTGTGTTTATATACTGCATACTTTTTTTATTAAGCACTAACACAGCATTCTGTAAGATATGGAGATGTGCCATAAACACAGATTGTCTTTCTCTATTTAGATTAAAATTTCCTTTTTGAATATTGCCCTTCTTGTTGTAGTTTAATCCAAGCTCACTCAGCTTTCTGCCCCTTTTCTCTTGTCGCTTTCCAGTTATGTATCTGAATGCTATTCCTTGGTACACAGAGTCTAATTTCAATAGTGATTAGTTTGGTGACTGGTCTTAAAAGATTCTCTGGTTTATGATTTTATTGGCCTTTATAGCTGAATTTATTGGTAATATTTTGTCTTCAGAAGCATGGTTACCATAGTACTGTTGTCAACGACTTTTAAATAGCACTCTGTGTTATGTTGTGGTTAGGACTTTGCACTGAGCCCTAATCTATTATAGTATCTATGATGTACTTAAAGTGGCAGATCCCAGGCTTTCATGAGGCTTAGGATGTCCATGTGACCCAGTGAAGTCTTGCTGAGAAATCTGAACTTTGTGTCTGAACTAGTTCTGGCCTCTTACAAGTTCCATTCACCATTATCATTTGCTTGCCATAAGCCTTTAAGGAGATAGCTCTACATCATTTTGGACTGGGATGGAAAATGTGAGCAGGAGAGATACTTGGATATATTTGCTGTTATTTGCTGACAGATGTCTGTTTCTGCAGGGGAAAATCTCTGGTGTCTCAGATGGATCATACTTTCTTTCCCCCATTCTGAAAGTTTAAGTGTCCTTTTCCCAATTGTACTTTATCTTTCTCTCCTACAGCGTAATTTCCTGATGTTCCTGTTGTTTTTCCCTCAATGTTTTTGTTCCAGTCACAAGGATAATTCGACAGTGTTTCATAATTGCTTTATGACGATGTTATGAGAATAGCCATTTTCTGATGGTTAATTGTGTGAGCTTGTTTTTGCTAGGAAGTAATTGAGGTAGGACTTGAAAAGTTGAAGGCTGGATTGTAAATGTCACTTATTGGCCCTGAGTAAGTATGAACAGTTAAAATTCTTGTGTGATTCTGAACTTAAGGTCCTGGGAGTGGTCAGTCCAACACAACATTTACTTAGATTTCGGCCTGTGGATATGGAGTGCAACTATTACACATCTGGTAAGAGTCATTGCTCTCACTTCAGCTTTACTACTGTGTCAGTGTTGATGTCCTGATACATATAAGCTAGCTTTCAACTAGTTGATTCATGAGCTGTTTTCTAGTAGCTGCAGCACCACAGAGACTTCTGGATTCTGCCAAAACTCCCTGGGGAAATGAGTAAACTCTCAGGAGGTTAACTCCTGTCAAACCTGAAGTTGGTGCAGATCTATTTCTAGCAGTACCCAAGTCAGCTAGTGTAAAGATACCTTAGAGAGATCTGCCCTGTACTGCGTCATAGCAGTTATTAGATCAGTGAACTGCTGCTGGGCAATGAATTCATGATTGCTTGATGATTCCATTCATAGAAAGGCTATATGAGGACCTTTCCATGTCTTGGGGAATAAATAAATCTAGCTCACCTTGAAGCATGTCTGTGGTGCTTCTGAATCCCATCCACAAAGTCCCTTAGATATTGAGGGTAGAATGGAAATAACTGGGAGCTTTCTGGCAATGAGAAATGGTAATTTTGCATGTAACTGTTCCTCATAAAGGCTGCATAAAGGAAAGGTGAAATGGACTGTTATAACTACTTGATGGTTTGAGCAAAGCTTTTGCTATTGCAAAGGGAGTTCAGAATTTCTATTGGTTGGGGTGTTAGACTAGGACCCTGAACTTCTGGGGAAGGATGTAGGTCAGGAGATGGTTTTTTTTGCTGTGAAAGTTTCCCAAATGCCTCTAAAAAGCTGCACACCAATACACCTTCATGGAGATTCCAGCCGATCTTGTTAGGTGCTTCTTTGGTTGAGTGTAAGTAATAGTATTTTAGGAAATCTTGAGGGGGGCAGGAGGTGTTTCTAAAAATATCTTTGTCCTGGTGGGCTGTTTCTTTATATTGATGTATGTAGATGTGCAATAGGCACAAAGAATGCAAGGCAGGCTTGGCAGCGGGTGCAGCAGGATCAGAGTAGTGGAACAAACGTCGGAACGTATTCACCTTTTGCCAGAAGGTGCGATTCAAGAGAAAAATATTATGAAACTGCTGTCAAAGTCTGGTGGGTCAGGGACTTGTAACGTTTGTCATTCAGCCCTTTTGGTGTTTCTAAATGACAGTCAAGAAAAATGAGGCAAACTGGTGCTTTCATGATAGGAAGAAAATTTGATTTCTTCTTTTCTGAAAAAGGGCTAGCAGGGTACTGCAGAATTATGTACCACAGAGCACCTGCAGATGAACTATATGCGCTCATGCTTTTTGAATTTTTAGACTAAATGGTATAAAATTAAGAAGCCAGTGTAATTTTTAGGCAGTTTGACTGGATGTGTATATAGCTGGGAATGGCTACTGATTAAATAATCCCTATGAAAAGGACAAAACATTTCAAAAAAAAAATCTTTCCTTAAGCCCAAGCATCACAGCAGCCTGGAGGTGATTGCTCAGAATTAATTTATCTAGCAAATCCTCTTAGTAGGAATGCCCTTAATCTGACAAATGGAAAGATGTTCACTGCTCTGAAGTCTTTCTACCACATATTCCATCTGCTTCACATGAGGAGTTGTCTGGCTTGGAGCTTCCAGGAATTCTCTGAAGGTAGATGCTGTAACATAGTTGTGTGAAATCTCATACCTGTGAATTTGTAAAACCACTTCATAGTTGCTTTAGGAGGTTTGAAGACTTGGTCAATATGCCTTGAATCAAGCATTCATAAACAATGAAAAGTTTCAGAAACTTTAGACTAGATCATCTACTCTTTGAGGGACCAGAAAGAAAACGGGCTTTGGATTTGAGCTTGAGAAGTAAGAAGACTTTATCTGAAAGAGAATTCAAATAACAGGCCCTCTAAATCAAAATAAAGACAAGCTCAACTCCTTTCCTATGCTGTACCCACCTTATTTATTGATTCCTAAGCAAAGTTTGCTTTGCCGTATTCACCAGTTCAGTTATACGATTGAAAATTGACTGCTATTAACTGTTGGAAATGTCTTCGTATAATTCAAGAATGTTTGTTTTAAGAAGAAATAGCAGAAATAACTTTTTACCCTTGTTCCAGTCAGATTGGCATAATACCCAAAACTACAGAAGATCAATCCCTGCTTTGAACTTCTGGATCTGTTGATAGAAGGGCAGACATTTTGTCTTGATAGAAGACAAGGTCAGCTCTTTTATAAAACTTGGCTCCTATGTAAATACAAATCTAAGTGGAGCAAAGAATGATTTTTCCTGATTTATGGTGTGACCCAAGTCCTGTAATGTCCTTCAGGTCTGATTTAATGCTGGCACAGTCTCTGGGTTTGACTTTCCAGTTATTGGCCATTCATCAAGAAAATGGATGAATTTGATCTATTGTTTTCTCAGGTGGGCCACTGCTCCTACTGTGTGCTTCACAAAAGTTCAGAGGGATTCAAGCCAAAAGGAAGGATTTTCCTTTGCTGGTTCCCCCCCCCGCCCCCACTTTTGCCTTAAAAGTTTTCAATGTGAAGGGTCAAAAAAAAGAGTCAGGAGAAACAAATGTCTTCTAATGTTGAGTTATTCTCCACATGGACCAGGCTGAAGATAAGCTGAACCACAAACACTTTGACACTTCCATATACATCTAGCTTCACCATTTTGAAGGAACTAGCAGGAAGTAGTGAAACAAAGAAAAAAATTATGAAAAGATGTAGAGACTTCAGAAGTATCTTCTGCTGTCTTCTCTCTGAGTGCACAGATGTGACCTTTGAATAATATGAAAGATAGTGAAATGGCACATGCTGATTTCAGTGGTGAAAGAAAGCCACAGGAATCAGCCAGTGAAGTGAAGCCATTTCCAACTGTCATCTTCAAATGAATCATTAACATCCTGATAAATACGCACAGCAATGAGGAGGCTACTTAATTTGACACTTAGCCTGAATTGCCTGGGAAATTACCTTCTCGCTGTACCTGGGTTTAATTATAAACATTTAAATGATTAAGAAGTTTACTTCAGTTGAGAGAGGGTAAAGGGGAGCTGGATGCAACCTTTCTGCCTTCTGTTGAAATGATGGCTGCACCTCCAGTTACTGGAATTGGGTACTCATCTGCTGGGATTATTCCAGACACTGCTATAGAGAGCAAAATAGCAAAAGTGAGAAGAGTTCCTACACTAGACCATGGTTAAAACAGACTAGAGATTTGACTCCTGGTATGCTTCCTTATGAGGTAGGGATGAAACCTGGGAGAGAGAGGGAAAGAGGATTAATATAATTTCAACCTCATCAAGGAGAAATCTGCTATATCTGCAACCTACAGGGCCTTCCTAGTCCCTAACCGAGAAGCCTGCAAAGCTCAATGCTGACAGACTGCATATGTTTAAGCTACTAAATGTTTTCACCTCCCACTGGCTTCATATACTTCGACACAGAGAACCTTGCAGTTTTGAGCTCTCTATCAGTTGATGCATTGTCACAGCTCCCTGAATAGATGGCCAAGTCGTAGCTGAATTTTATTAACCTTGCCTAACTTTAACTGTGGGCCAAACGCTGTTTCCTTTGCTTCTGTAAATGATCCCATTGGTTCCACCTCATCTAAGTTACTCGAGTATTACTTGCCTTTGAAGTAGTAATCTACAAGAATAAATTCATTGATTTTAATTAAATGCGAAGTATAGAAATCATTCGGGAAGTAAGGGGAGATTTTGAGACAAACAGAGACTAAATAGTCTTTAGTTACAAATGGAAATCATATGCCACACTGCCATTGAAGTTATTTTTGGAGAAGCTAGAAATTAACTATGATTTTAAACAACGTGATAAACTAAATGAAAGCATCCGTTATGCTGCTACGTCATCTGGAGATGTGACAAACAGCAGGTTTTATGACCAAGCCTAATGCATCCTGGACTTCCTGAGGTGTGAAGGCAAGGGTGACAGACTAGCTCACCTGGACCTGCTTGGCATTGTTATAAATGGCAGTGTGGTTACCAAGACAGATGGTCAGTCTTGCTCAGAATGACAGGACAGGTAACTGCTTGCAGAATTTCTGCTGCTTGTCGCTTTCTCTTGGGATCGATGTCAGCTTCTGCCACTTGGATGTTGTAGTGCTCATGACTTGAGACCTTCTTGTATGTGGATCAGGCTGCCAAAACCAAGCCGAGGTACGGAGTTTGTGTCCTGGCTGTGCAGGTGACCTGTGGATGAATCCCAGATGGAGTTCCATTACTTTCAGTCCTTTACCAGTCAGTCCAGATGATTTGGAATTCAGTTTAACATTTGAGGCTCTATTTAAGCACTCTGGGAGGACTCAACATTGAAGAAACGTGGCAGAGGTCCATAGATGGTGTGGTAGGATGTGTTAGTTGGGGCCAAAATGCAGAAAAGCATTTAGATGGTAATTGCATCTGAAGCAAGTAACTGCTCTGCCTGAAACTTCTGGAAAAAGATGCTTGAACTTTTTCTGCTGCTTTTAAAATGGTGTTAGTATATGATCTGTTGTAGTGACTCTTGTGATACTCCTTCAGTAGCCTGGTAAGTCTGAGATTACAAGCTTAGAAGGCCTTAGGGATTTAGGAACTGCACCATAAAAGATTCAAGGATTAAGAAGTATTTTTTTTTTTTTTTTGGGGGGGGGGGAGTTCTTTGACTTAACCCGAGGCTCAGATATAAGGTTCTTCAGGATTTGTGGAAGGTGGCTGCATGAGGGACCCCTCGCAGCTGAACTGTGCTAAGTGGCAATGAGAATACTTTTACCTGCTCCCTGTAGTAGCTTAAATTACCTTAATGTACTGTCCATGAAAATACATAAAATATCAGCTTGCCCTGTATTAAAAAAAGAAAGCCATTAGTCTGGTGGGTGGGGTTTTGTGTTTTTTTTAATTAAAAATGCAATTTGACCCCATTGCATATATGCAGAAAGAATAGCATTTATTTGCTATATTGCTATCTTTGCTAACACAATCGAGCAGGTATTACCTGCTGAGTCAGAGGTTTACAATCTGTAGTCAAAATTCTGTGATAAGGAACAAGCTGCACACAGATGGCAGAAGTTAATAGTCTGATCCTGCCATCAGGACACATAAAAGAAATTATCACCCATAGAAGATAGAACAGTTCTGATGGCTTGGAATAGATCTGTACTGCCCTGTACTTTGTACCCTCATTTATATAACAGTGTTATTGTTCTGCTGCACTTAGTATTATTTTTAAACTGGCATAAATAATTCCACAAGACTGAGGATAACAGGGGACTGCAGGACCAAGGCAAGGAGTCTATGACTTAATCTTGAAAGGAAATGCTGCCAATTTCCACTGATTTCAGCTACAATTAATGAAACATATTGCCATGACTAAAGCAATATTTGATCTCAAGGATGATGTTGCCAAGTAACATCGTAACTGGTACCCAAGTATTCTGTAGCATGGAGGCTGGAAGTTTGTTCGCTTTTTCATATTGCAGGATGCCTGCTGTGTTTTGCAATTAGAAGCTTCCCCGAAAGCTGCCTCAGTGTGTCAGAACCCTAAGGCTGATTATAGTGGCGGAATTTTTTCCCCTTTGTGTTTCAATTAAAATATTTTGCATTGGGGCATCACATAGCTAGATCTCAAATCACAGCTTGTGATTTATTATGTGATTTATTAACTAGCTTGTGAGGTGCTTGTAAATAAACTATGATAAACTCTTACTCATCAGACACATTAAATAAAGTCCTAGACAGGTGACTATTAGGAAGTACTACTATGAAGACATGAATACATATTAAAAGCTTTGCAATTAAATAATGCCATGAAGCCAAGAGACAGTTTTGCTTTGAAACAGCACTAAATGTCTGATTTTATGGTTGTATAAAGATTAGACATTGTGGTCACTAACACGTCATTATGAGGTCCACCATCAGGGTGCAATCCAATGAATTTTCATGTTGACAAAACTCCATGAAACTTGCTTAAAGACTCTCATGTGTCTTGGCATGCAGTGTGCTGCTGACAAGCAAACTTGGAAGCAAATACAAAATCTAAGAAAATTAGTAACATACAAAACACTACGTGTTCCAATACCTGCAGCGTACTCAGTGAAACTACCAATGTCTAGTTATTTTCATTTTGGGAACAGAAGATGGGAAGGGAACACTCTAGTTCCCTATGAATGTATGAAGCCAGCAGAAAAGATACTCAGTTCAGAAGGATCCATGCCCATGCTTAACCTACTTAGTGAAATAGCAGTATGTTGTGTACCTTCTAAATAGCAATAATAATTTCACTTGTATGCGAGAAGGGACAGTTGTTTATTTACATAACTTTCAAAAATGATTTTTTATTTATCATGTTAAATAGGTGATTTAAAAACATCATCGAAGATTGGCCTGTACCTATACTTTTAAATTACTAGTAAAAAAATAATTATACTGAAGACATCTACTTAATATATGACAAGCTCATAATATGATGAGTTAGCTTATGATGTGATTTATAAGGTTTTGTAGCATTCTGAAGCAATTTAATGATATGTATTCAAGGCAAAAATAACTGAGTTTAAGCAGCACTTTGTGGGAGCTGGAACTGCTATTATAATACTCCAATTTCCAGGGGATGCCAACTATGAGTCAAATGTGACTTTTCAGTTGTTGTTTTGACTGCAAGGAATGGTCATGTAGCCAACATATCAAATGCTAATCCCAGACATTGCATCCCAGTTGTCTTCAGTGAGTGGAAGGAAAGGTCGTTGCCTGAGCCAATTTAGGCTGGTTCCATTTCTACCTGGGTTTGCCCTTTGCCCAGGAGTGGTGGATGTGTTGAGCACTGGTGTTATTCTTGTGGTACTGTCATTAGCCTCTGCCATGAAGACATTATGTTGCAGAATCACGAATTTTATTCATCTTGCCTGGAAGTTTGATTCTGAAGCATCCAGTGTGCTAGCATAATTCTCTTATTACTTAAACCTGGCACTCATTGCTTTCCTAGTCAGGGTGCCTAGAATTCAAGGTCAAAGTCAGAGATGCTGTTGAAGTTAAATTTTCAGTCTGGTTTTGTAAGGCTAACATTGCCCTCACACCACTAGCCAGTGCATAATAACTTTTGCACTAATGGACTAACTTCAACAAAATTTAGATAAATAGATGTCCACAGGAATGCAAGTGTTGTTAAAATAACTGTCAGTGAAGACAGACTAGTGATTCTGTTAACAGCATGAACATTAACAGTATAGTGTGAGCTCAACTCTTATTGGACATGAAAGAATAGATACCAGTTCATTTTGGTTATGTATTTACCATGAGTGGAAGTCACTCTAGATTACTTCACCCTGAGCAGTTCTGATAGAGGAGGATATTTTTTGTTTACCTGCTTGTTCTTGCAAAAATGTTAGTCATTTTGAATTAAAGAATTGAATGTTTGATCGGTTCAGCAGTTTCTGGCATAACTTTTTTTTTCCTCCAGCTCCTTAATGGTTTTTAATTATGTTCCTTTGAAATGGCTCACAGATAGATTAGGGCCAGATAAAACTTTGGTTCAGACAATCAAATGAGATTAAGTTTTGGGTTCAATTGAGTAAGATCTAAGAAAAGTTGATGGCTGTAGCAAAGCTTAAGTCCTAAGCAGTGGAACTCTGGGCATCCAGTTATAGCATGAGATTGCTAGCAGTGGGGATTTGAATCTTGAATCTGTAACCAAATATAGGGTATTCTCTCTAGGCTGACTCTGGAGTGATAGGCCTATATTTAAATTTTCGTTCCAACATTGGGAACAGATTGGCCCATCTTACTTTAAAATTAAGTATTAACTTAATGTATTTTTTCCACAGTTTAGGGAAATGTGCATGTGCTTTGCACCTGTTTTCCAACAGTCTCATTCATGGACTGCTAAACTTAATCATGGACATAAGTCCCATTGATGGGTTTTATTCTTGCACCAAAATTTTTTATTATCTGTTAATCTGTTAAATAGTAAGACAGAAAAGGCTTCACTGTGGCTGATGTCCTGAATTGCAGCATTTTCCCCACGTGATTTCTACCATCTCAAAGTACTGGACTTCTTAATTCAGTACCTTCTTTCCCTCCCCGCCCCCCTTCATCTGCTGGAAACTTAGTAGTGTTGTAGATTCCAGATATAGGCTGCCAAAGACCAAGTTGGATGTAGCATCTAGATATGTTTTTGTTAGAAGTCTTCACTGGTCTCCAGAATAAGTGTACACTGTAAATGGAATTGTACAGGTAGCTGGGAAGCTGGATAAAAACAGACAAAAGAAAGAATTAGGAGCCAGATTAGACAGAAATCTTACAGGGTACCTAAAATATGAGGTTAGGGATACTTTCTGGGCTAGAGATAAAGTATGGGGATGAAATGATGAGTGCAGCCTAGTGTTACAAAAATCAGTAGAAGTTCAGTTCTACCCAGTACACATGTGAGGGATATGTTCACTCATTCCTAAGAGCACACTAACAGACATCTTTCTGATGTCAAACCAGACTGTGTTCCTGTCTATAAGTATGCATGTCAGGCAACACTAGCACAGATACCGGTCAGCCAAACAGATGTTCTCTGATAAATAACACTCCTTGGTTTGAGCTTTTTATTGGAAGCATTTGCTTTGCTGATACTTGTAATGCAGTGAGACTTCTATTGCTCTTGTTTCAATTTTTATCCCCCTTTTCCTCCTGCTGCTTTATAGAGTAGTTTGTCTTGTAATTCTTGCCTTATTGCTGGAAAATTGTCCATTTTAAGCTTTCATTCTACTATCAGCTATGTCAGATCAAATGCAGAGCAGCTACCCTGGGGAAGGACATTCCAATCTGAGCACTGCAGTTGTCATATCAGGGTTATGTTCTGTCCTTTTTATCAGCAGTGCCAACCAGGAGTAAGTCAATAAAAATCATTCTTAAGTATTGCTTTTCTCTTACTGATTTTGTGACTTCTATTCAGGCATCGGATTTTCAGAAAAACACTCCTGACCATAGCTCACAGCTGTCCGCACTGTTTGATTAATAAATGCAGTTGCAGGGAATACCAACCTGAACAATTGTCACCAAGTTAACTGAAGTACAATGTAAAAATAATTAGTCTAATTTTTTTATTGCAGAAATTATTTTGCAGCATAAATATGTTATGTCATTTTGAAAACCTGTGTTAGCCCTGAAATTGCAAGATAATTTGAGTAATCACAGGGAAGAAAATAAGTTAAATTTTGCTATTCTAAGTTATGATAATCTGACTTTTCCCCTGCTAATTACTATCTAAATACTATGAGCCTGTGTCTCCCTTTGGTTTGGCAATGCAATTTGTAGGACAATTTGTATGTGCGTATTTGCTTATGTAGATGTAAAATTAGTATAACTCTACCTTTTGCAGACCTGTAGGAAATAAGCCCCTGATCAATAAATAGGTGTTATTTCAACTTCCCAAATGATGTAATGGATGAATTTTGTTTTGAATAAGAAATATATTGCAGAAAATCATGCTCCATTCAGGTACAATTAAAAGGCAGAACACTGTCATTTCTGAAGGAAAATATTCATTACAAATAATTTGTTTGGTCCTCATTAGTACAGAAATGTCAATATCATCTACTATATGTTCTGAGTAAAATTAGCTTAGAAATATTTATTTTTTTAGTGTGCTACAAAAATATTTCTGATAATGAGTTTTTAATCATACTGTGATTGTTGTAATCGTGCCTCTGAGTCACAGACACAAGATGGTATATCCTGGAAATAAGCTCAGCTGTTTAGGAAGAAAAAAAAAAAGAGCCCTGTAGTGAAACCCCTTAAATGGAGATAAAATTGCTGTAATGTGGGAAATGTTTGGACATGTTAATGTACAGTTGCCTCAGTGCAGTCATCCTAATACTTAGGTCTTGAGTTTCCAGTTTGGGGCAAATCTTGTTCCAGTCATGCTTCAGGTATCCCCCCCCCATTTTCATAGAAGACATACATCCAGAGCATAAATGCAAAGTTAGGACTCATTCTTGCTGAGACTTGTATCTTCCACATCCTTACAAACTATTTTTAAAATGCTTTTCTCATAATCTGTGTTATTTCAACATTACTTAGCTCACTGAAATTCTGGGACTCTGCTCAAATAAGGATGTATAGTTTTAGTCCTGTTTAAAAACAGTCACGTCACAGCATGCTTTCAGGACTCAAAACTCAAACACGAGATACGGCACTCTTGTAAAAGCACTTTTAAAAGCCTGAGACCAGGAGATGCAGGTGAAGTCTCAGGCAGACATGGAATAAATCAGGAGCAAAACAGACCAGCTTAATGAAGTGAGAGAATGAATCAGTGTTTATCAACTTAATCATCAGATAATGAACGTTCTGATTCACAGTCACAAGGAGATGAAACATTGCAGAGAAATATGTCAAGTGAAGAGCAACAGGAAATCAAAGGCAAGAATACTGAAAGGAGAGGTTTGTTAAGAAGTCTGGAAACTAGTGGAATACCTAATAATCATGAAGCCAAGGCCCTTTTAGTCGTGTTGACAATTTTAAACTATGTACTTCAGTGAATTTCTTACTGCTGCTTTGTAAGTCATACTCGGAAAATAGGGCAAAGTGCACCCTGTTCTGTATCGCTGTGGCATCCAGTGAAAAATGGGGCCTTGCCACAAGATAAATGCTAATACTAGGTTTTGGCTTGAGCTGTGTAAAATAACAAGAAGTTCAATTAAATGGGATCAAATCACCAAAGTCTGCTTGGACTTTCAGAGAGTTTGTCCTATCTGAGGATAGGATAACTTAATGTTTCCTTATGCAATCAGGTGGTGCCTCAGTTGGGATTACAGATCCTCATTAGTGGTGTTTGAAAGGTATGCGTTATTTTAAAATAACTTGGAAAGCGTATCTTCAACTTTACCTCTTTGAGAAAGCTCTGTTAAATTTTTTTTTTCTCCATGGTGTTATGGATGTTTTTATAACTTTAATGGCCCTGTTGATGGGGGCAGGGGGGGTGTTCTTAGTAATACAGGAATGCGAGTTGAAGGAAACTAGCTCCCTGAGATGCGCAGCTAATTAGGAGCTTTGCTGTTTTCTGTTGGGGATTGGACTATGGGAAAGATGATATACAATAGCTTGTTTTTTACACAGGAGATGGTATTGTGGTTCTGCATTAATTAAGGAATAGAGATTGTGGCCTTATGTTAATAGAGTAGGTATGATACTAGATTATTTGTCTGGAACATATATAGAATGAATACTGGGATTCTTTTGGTACCAGACATCTTGGTAAGACACCTGCAAGGCTACAATGTAATAATAGTGTAACCATGGTAATGCTGTCGAATGAGGATTGAGGTAATGTTAAGAACTAAGATTGATGTAATATTAGATGAATACATTTCTAACCAACAGACTAACATTCTTAGGATATACTGTTAGGTGCTCTGGTGTATGATGGGCAAATTCCTGTTTTTATAGTGGCTGGCCAAACGTTTTTGCACGTGTGCTAAGGAGGCTTGGTGGTAAAGACCTTTGTTTTCCTCTGCTTTTTTATGTGTAGGATGGGGCAGGGGGGCAGAAGGTTTGAGACTCTTCAGTCCTTCCCCTGCTTTGCGTGGGAAATTCTTGTTTCAGAGCCACAATAATATTTGAAATAATTTACAGCAACATATGTGTGTTGCTCCAGGAGATGGGTCAAGCCTGTTCCTGAACAGAGATTCTACTGGGTTGCCTTCTTCACCCCAGATACCCCATCTCTGTGGGACATTATCGGAGCCTTTTTGTTGCTCGTGGGCAACTCCCCCCCGCCCCCCCCCC
>JANHGO010000069.1:91294539-91359897 GCA_024606505.1 Aquila spilogaster
TAGATGGCTCCCATCTCTGTGGGACTTTTGTGCCTCCCAAGTATTTTAAAATAGAAAAAAGCTGTTTCCTTCTCTGCTCTAAACTACCACCTTAAAATGAATGCTGAAAATTGTTGCTGTTTCTTTTTAATGATTTAATTTGGGAGATATTTGAGAGAGTGTATTTTATAAAAGCCTCACCAGCCTAAGTTTCCCTTAGGCATAGAGCCGCAGTGTGATGCATTGTGCTTTCGTACTGTGATAGTTGCAAGATATCAAAACCAATCTTAACACTGAAGGAGGCATCAAATGAGAAGAAAAGCCTTAGAGTAGTAAGCTCGTGGTCTGTATTGCAGTGCACTATGAACTGATGCATGGACCAACTTCAGGTCTTCTGAGTAGTTGAGACCGCATGTAGGAATTGTTCTAATATTCGTAAAGTCATTAATAGTTTCTGATTAAATGCAATAATGCAGGATAAGAGTCATCCTTCATAACGTGAGGTATGTTCATAAGTCTGAGCAGAACTGAAGTCTCCATGAATGATTCCCTGTACCACTGAAACCAGGACGAGTGCTACCGTTTGCTTCAATGGATGACTAGACTGGGATATAAAATACAGGCTGTAGCAGGAAATTTGGCTTGATTGTCTGATTTTGGACGTAATGGAAGGAGAAAATAATTAGAAGGGATTTGGCTAGAGAGCAGAGGTGTTTTGAGGCATGATCTGGAGGTATCGAAGTCTGTAAAAATATATAAGCTTCATCAGTGTTTGACCTTTTTGAGTGGAACTTAGAAAAACTTTCCAACTCTAGAAGCCATTATGGAAAACACTTTTCCAAGAGATGTTTTTTTCCAAAAATTACTGGTGTACCTGACATGAGGATTCTGATTGACAGACAGAATGGCCAAGCCTCTGCAACTGAAGTGGCTTGTTGGTAGTCCAGTGACTGAGTTCATTCAGGTGTAATATCTGGCTGTTTTTGAAGTATTTTTTTATCCCTCATTTGTTATTGTTTTGTGCTTTTTTAGAAAAACAAAAGACATGAGCTTTAAATGCAAAATCATGGATTCAGCTTTGGAAACCAAGCATGTGCCTCTTGTGTGGAGCCCAGTTTAAGGCAATAGGGTTATCTGTTCATGTCCATTTGCATGGAACAGCATTCAAGATTGGGCATCAGTGTAGTCCATTAATCCATAAATAAGTGTTACAGATAAATTCTTGAGTAAAATCAATGGTACTGTTCACCACGGAAAACATTACTCAACAACTCTAAATGTTCAGATTAGGGGCTTTGGTCTGGGTACCAAGCTAGGGGGCAAAAAAAAAAAATTATCTTCCTTCTTGTCTCAGCAATGTGGTTATGAGCACTGTCCTTGAAGGCAGACAGCAGACAATCTGATTGCTTTTCAAATTGAATGCCTCACCTGCTGTTTGTAAACGTGTTCTTCTCTCATTTACCCTGTTACTGAACAGTCATTGATTTCTGTTGCATGTGTTTTTAAAGCAGCAACATCCAAGATTGGACACAAATGCGGAGCCTGTCTGCTTAGTGAGGTATCCAGCTTAAAATTGAAACTACTTAAGAAACTGTAGCCAATCCTTTTTGTTGTTATTGATTCTGCTAATAAGGAAAATGAACACAGCTGAAGAGAACACACAGGTTATTAATGCACACCTGCCATGGAAAATGTGAATTTGGAAATTACATGTGAATTGCATTTGACTTGAATACAGGTGAAGGATAGCTTTACAGCAGAAGAGTGGTTAAGGCTATATGAACCTATCTATGCCACTTCTTCCATTAGAACAGAATAAACTGCAAACCTACTGATGCCAGTGTTGTGACAGGGCAAAGTTTTTTTCATTATTCTGGAAGAGGACCTGTGTTTTCAGTAAGAAAAAGGCACAGTGGATTTATCAAATGCGGACTTGGTATTATGTAGGGATTGTGTATATCTTTAACGGTATGTGTTTTTATTTTGCTTGTTGTCTGTCATTTTTACAATGTGTCTTAGTTATATTGGTTTAATTCTCATGTGCATACCTGATCGGTTTTCCTGCCCCGCAACTTTGATTTTATAATAGTACTGGGAGGCCTCTAGCTTATCCTACCTGTTGTGCCAGGTATTGTGCAAATGCATAATGGAATATAGGCTTAGTTTCCATGTAATATCATTGCTGACACACAAGACAAAGTGTGGGTAAAGGAGATTTAATCAAAGCCCAGAAGACAGAGACTTAGGCTGTGATTTTTTTTTTTTAAGGAGGTCATTCTCCTTTTTATTATTATTATTTTTTAATTTTTGAAAGTATCCCTAGTAATTGAAACATGAGTACAAAGGAAAAAAATCTGCTTCAGGATGGGATTAACTCAAGTGCTGAAGTTAAGGCTAGTTTGCCTTCAGATTTCAGAAAATGAAATTCACTTAGCATTCTGGTCTGAACTGTCCTCTAATGTAGGTGCCCAAAATTTCCCTATGGCTTTCTGCTGACTATGTATGCTGTCTAGAATTGGCTAATGTAATTACTACCTACAATCAAATGCAAGACTCCTGAGTTCATCTAGCAATGAGCCTTTTGCATCCTTATAGTTCTTTAATTTATAAATGACAAGATGCTGGTGTGAGACAGAGCAGTATGACAATATGTTTAATTCTAGCATTAAAGGATGACTTGATTACACTTTTCTGTAGTTAGTTTTTAAGTATTTGCTACTCTTCATGAGAATACTTATCTCCGTATCTTTCTGGGAGCAAAGTGGCTTCCAAGGTGTGTCTAAGGAGTGCCTTAGGTTAACTATTCCACATGTTAAAGGATAACGAATACTATAGCATTTTCAATGGCTTGCCTTGGGCCAAAAGCCACATTCATTTCTTCACAATAGAGCTACTCAGTGCTACTGATGTGACAATATATAATTAAGGCATGTGGAGTTACAAGCAGTTTTATCAAAGAATATACAATGGCATTGTACAATTCCATTAAAAGGTGGACTGCATTCTTCCTTATACAAATAACATATTGGTGATTAATCACTTGCATTTGGAGGAAGGGTCTTGCATTTCTAGGGCCAACATTTTTTAATGTACTGCCACACAATCTTAAATGTGTGGAAATCCATGGATGGCAATAAAACCAGACTGATTTACACCACCAATGAATGAATTGTAGTTTTTCTCTACTTTGGATGGTATTGCATCTTATTGATTATATATCCTCATTCTAATATATGTAGAGCATTCCACCAGCTCTTGCTGTCAATGTGCTGACTAAACTGTTTACCCTTTGTATATGATTCTGACTTTATCAACTTGTTCCCTGCTGGAATGTTCACCACAGTGTATTTTGCTGCACAAGTCTGTGGACAGAGTAAATTGCCTTGAATGGTCTTGCTCAGGTGCTGTGATGCTTTCTAGGCCAGCATTTTTTACACAGAAAAGCGAGACATGTCAGCCTTGGTCCTTAATATGGATTATATCCAGATACGAGCAGATCAGACAGTCTAATTAGTGAGAGCTCGTGTCTGTACAGATTCACAAGCCTTATGCAAACATTGTGATTTTAAGTACTTCAAAATAGTATATTCATGCATAACTGTGTCCTTTGTAATTATTTCTGTTATGGAATTCTTCATGTTTTGGACTGACTTTTGCAGCACCATGAGGAGAGAGAAAGGATGAGAACCCCTTGGTTTGGATCATAAGACGGACTACAGGAATCTGAAATAAAAATTTAAAGAATCATGCAATTTTACTTTAAGGTTTTCTGAAACTTACTATTGAAACAAATGTCAAAACAAGCATCGCTTTTCTGTCTTGCACAAAGATTAAAAAGAAAAAAAGCAGAGTCAAAGAGCAGGTCTGTTAAAGCAGCAGGCCAAAGTGAGCTTGGGCTTGTCTTCCAGGTGTAGCACTGTTTGACCATCACAAATTGTTGCTGTCACAATGTTAAGGAACACCTGAGATTATGTAAGTGTCTCTTGTTCCTTAGCAATTAAATGCTGAAGTTTTAGTTACGTATATTCTTTAGACACCGTCTATAGTTGTCCCTGTTCCTGTTATAGATACTGACTGTCAGTGAAATTCAGTATGGATGCTCACAGAGGAAGGAGTCAGCTGATGAGACTTCTGCATGTATACTTACCTCCTGGGCTAGCCATTTAATTGAATCTAAAATCAATTTTCAATTAGTGGTGGTTTGGCACCTCATATTAGCTGTTAGAATTGTGAATAAAGGTAAAGAGAAAAGCATGCAAATCTATAATTACTTTTACCTTAATGAAATGAACATTAGCAGTGTTAGGAGGAGATGTGCTGAGTACTTAAGAAAGAGTTCAGAAGGATAGTTAACACTGATGTGTCCAGAGATGCTAACCTTTACCAGGCTGGCAATGTGCTTGGTATTACTGCATTTATCAGGGCCAGGACAGCTAGATAGATGTTATTTTGACTGCTGTTTGGGAAACAGTGCAGCCCTACACAATGCCCCTGTGTTTTAGGTTATTTTCCCTTTTCAAATGGAAACAAAAACTCATGGTAGTTCAGTCAACACTTATGTCTTAAACTAGCTCTGCTGCTGGGGGAAAAAAAAAAACAACCAAAAACCTGGAAACCTCAAACTGATTTTCTTTCAGTGAGAGAGATTTGACAGGTCTGATTCAGACAAAAATGATTGAAAAATGTATATATGGCATGTATGTCTGAATGCCCTGGAGAATATAACTGCAAGTGGAGTTTCCATTACTAGTTGTCTTAAAAGTTTCTCTTACCCAGTTTCCAACAAGTTCTACTTCTGTAAACAGCCAAGGTGATTTTCTTTCAAGTGTTTCAGTAGAAAGTCTGCCAAGGTCTTTCAGGGGCTTTTGGGATATGTTTGATGACTAACAGTGGAGAAGTAGCTGGAATGTTGTAAGGACAAGCTGCCTGGTCTTCAGATTTCATTACTTTCCTGCATTACGTGGACTGTCCCATTAAAGGACAAATGAGCAGCATTAAAAAACCCCAAAACCCACCATGCAATTCCCATTAGTAAATCACAAGTTATGAAAGTAATTTAATAATGCACATGTGGTATCTGAAGTATGAATTAGTAAAATCTTTTTCACTTCAAGCAGCATTGTCTGACAGCTGTAGTTGTTTGGCTTTTTTAATACTCTGCCCAAACTCCTTAAAACTAGAGTAGCAAGAAAATCCCCAACAATATCTGAACATAGGATCTTGCTACTGAACACCTACTTATATGCCTCTTCCTTAGCTGTCTTTTAAAAACACAGGGATGGCATGGAGCACTGGTTGATCATCTTATTGCTGTGTGCATTTCTAAAACAGCTACTACAGCTCTTAATGACAGACTGTTGAATTTTGCTTAGGCTTGTTAATCCTCTTATGGGTGCTATGATTCCACTTCTAGCAGGGCTACTTCTGTGCTATTGCTAAGGACTGGACTTGAAAGCCTGCGTCCCATCCTGCAACAAATGCACATCAAATATATTTTCAGTAAGCAGGATTTTATCTCTTTGGTCTCCTGCCAATTCTAACACCACCCCATTTTCTGCTTTGCTCTCTGGTGAGTGTTAGAGTAGCCCCAGAGCTATGCTGATTTAGTCTGAGTGCTCAAGGCCCCAGGACTCTTCTGTGAGCAAGGGTTGAGCAAGTCACTGGAGATTCCTCCTATCATACTCACTTTTCCTTGGTTGTTCCCTTCATACAGACTGGCACCATATCGATTCTTTGCTGCTGGAATGGTCCCTGGAGAATGGACTAGTGCTGTTAGCATACTGATGTATTGGTGTCCTTTGCTGTTCTTCCTACTCCAAGTCAAATATAGGTAGTAATGGAAAAGATGCAAGAAAGTTTGAATGCTCCTATGGATTTTTTTTTTTTTTTTTTTTTTTTTTGCGCTGTCTTAATGTTGTTATCATTGGCTGGCTAATACATATGGTTTTCTTCAGATATACTGTGGCTACAGATGGCCTTGATTTAGCATCCAAGCTTAAATCTCTTCTAGTTATGTCAAAGTCCAGTTCTAAGGCTGGATCTTAGTTTTCTGGTTCAGCCCCATTTCTACCATTTACAGTAGTAATTACAGTAATTCATAGCAAAAAGACCATCTGTTGTGCTGCAGTTGAAATTGATTTCCTGCAAACAGTCCTGTGAATATATTGATTAGTATATTTTTATGTGAATTGTTTTATAAATTGATTTTTTTTATTTTCAAAGAAATTTTTAGGTATGTGTGACAGTTCTAAGCAGCAAATAGCGTTTTTTTATTACAGTTTCATTTTAGGCTTAGCAGTAGGGCAGTTTGAAGACGAGATAATTCCTTTGAAGTCAGTGGTTTTTTCACTACTGCATTGCTAAATAAGCTTGCTGGGGGAGAAGAGGGAAAATAGGTGCCTATTGATCTTCTATATTTTGTGTAGTTAATGCTATATTTTCTTTCCCTTCTCTACTCCATAGACCCATAAGGCACTCTGTGGTTTTGAATTAACTGTTGTGAAGCAGTCCTGTTTGTACAACTGAAAGAGGGATGTTTGATGATGGCCCTGTCCTATTGGCTTTGACAGAATCTGGATGAAGTCCTTAGTGCTGTAGTGAGTAACCTGCATTAGAGAGGTGGCAGTGGTAACAGGATGCTCTTGTTGAAACAGCACATAAAATATGTGGTGACAAACAGTAGCAAGAATGCAGTATGTCTAGGAGAAGGCAGCTGCTGTGAAGGTGCAGCCTTCACCATATAGAAGATTTGGGTACAATTTTATAGGAAGATGCCTTACAAACAAATCTCCTTGAAAACACTGGTCATATACAGAGATATATTTCTTGCACGTTTTCTAGTGCATCTCAACTGTTCTGTGTTGCTCCTTGTTAACTCTTCTATGTCAGTGCTGTGATTCTTCAAAGGCAAAAAAGAGTACCAGTCAATAAATACTTAATAATAGTATGAATTATGTAAGATAGAATATGCAGTTGTTATAGGAGGAAGCATAGAGATTAATGGGTCTGGGTACGGAATGCCATAAAAACCAAAATACCCTGAATCTTTTTACAAGCAAAAGAGCATTAGCTGTGATAAAATGAATGTTTGCAATTGTTTCTACAATTTCTGAATGTTTATTGTAACGTTAAATGGGCTTATGTGTGAGAAGCCATTGGCAACTGGAATTAAATTTTCCCTAAACATATATAATTTATGGCACGCTTATTCTCTGTAATAAGTAAGAATTTAAAGGCTTAAGGAGCTTCAGATGAACTGCAGCAGTGTCTCAATAAGCTTCTACATTTTCCTGAGTACTTCAGTTTTATCTTTAATGTCTTTACTGTTGAAGTGTTCTAAAAGTTTATTTACCAGTCTCTGTTTACATTAATTAGTATAGTTATTTCAAAATCAAAACATTTACAAGCACTTTAGCTCAAGATGGCTTACTCTTGTCTCATTTTATGAAGTTCCTAATTGTATTGTTTCACACCAATATTGACTGCTGCAAGTAAAAATAAAAATGTGTATCATTTCTGTCCCTGAGCCAAATAAAAGGAGCTGTATGTAATGCTGTGGAGAAAAAAATCACCAAAATGAAAACATTGCAGGGAACTCTCCATCATCTTTTTCAGACTTCTATTCAGCTAGTGATTGCGGATTAATAAAGTTTGTGGTATACCAGTGAAAAGGCTGGTGCTGGACACACTTGAAAATTAGACCATACAGCAAAGCTGTGCTTTTCATGCTGACTCAGGTAACAGCAGTTTTCTGCTGAGACCAATGCTCTATCAGCACAGGCTTTGTCTCATCTGCACCAAGGTAATACCAGTTTCCACTATAATTTTACAGGGGAATGGCTGATGTGAATTATGTCCCTCCTCTTTCAGTGAATACAAAGATAAAGTAGGGAGTGGTCTGCTGTCTTGCACCTGGAATATTTATTTACATATGCAGAAAATCTTCCAAGAAGATGTTACCAGAGTGCTGGGAGCTTTGTGTAACTGAAATTCTTTATTTCACTATGTCACTTAATCCATATTGCATAGCTGGTTTTTTTCCTTCAACACTTTCATTGACAGAACATTGTTATTCTCAGAACCTTTGACTGCCTGTGATAATTCCACTGAAGGATAATCAGTCTGGATTTTTTGTAACTAGGCATAATTTGCAACACTTTTTTCAGCTCTGTGCATTGATTATTGCTACTGAACATTTAAAGATAAATTAATGCTGTGACATACCAGAATTGCCATAATAAATAGGAAAATTGCCAAACCTTTCTTCAGGTTCAGAAAGAACTAGCCTGTGTGCGCGTGTGCAAGTCCTGCAGTTTGTGCAACACTGTGAAATACGGATAATAGTCTGCAAATACAGAATAGGCATCTTTATTACTCTTCTGGCAACGTCAGTATTTTAAAATTTATATTCACCAGAGACAGGATGCCTTGGATCAGGTAATACTACATTTGAACCTGACAGTCCTTTACAAGCAAGGACAGCTCAGCAGTGAATATTAAATTGTAAAAATAAGGAAGAGTTCTTTCAAAGGGCAGAATACATTGGTAATGTCATGTGTTATAACCTATAAACTGTACCTGTATAAATACTTGAAAGGCTGTCAGGCTTTTTAGAGAAAACCTTGATGTCTCCACCAAATAAATCTTTCTAAAATGTTGACCCTCTAATTTTACTGAGCCAGCTCAGCTATGGAGAAACCATCATGATCAGGAATGCTCCATCAACTGTTATTTTCTGTGATAACAGGTGTTTGTCAAACTTGTCTTATAGCTGTACCCTGGACATGGAATTATGTAGTGATGCATAGGAAGGGAGAGTGAAAGCACTGGAATGCTGCTAGTCATTTTTGCAATTGTCTGAACAAGTATCTGCCTTTTTAGTGCTTTCAGTTATCACTATTTCTGAGGAGAACTTACGGTTCTGCATAGAAAGTGATGTTTGGGGTATTTTTAGTAAAAGATAAATCGCCTTTGTTCCACTTTAAAACACATCATACGCGTTTCAGGACTTACTCATTTCAAGCTATCCCGGAAGATTAGTGCTGCAATTACCAGTCATGGCAACTAGACGATATTGGTGATATGATGAATCACAGTATCAATAACAAACGAACTCTAGCTAATTGCTAACTTTAATTGATGTTAAACCAAGACCAAACCTCATAGTTGGTAAATGGTTTCTGGACACTGTAGCTGGACTTAAGTTTGGGTCTTTACTCTTTGTCCAGGAATTTGTCTAATGAATACTGTGTATGTACAGTGTTCTGTGGTGAAGAGTTCCAGAGTTTACCTGCATCTTTTGTGGAGGGAAAAAAAAAAAAATCTCCTTTGCTTTCAGTCTGCATCCCACTAGTATATTTGATGCCTCACCTTTACCCATGTAGCAGGTACTTCTCCTTTTGTGATCCTTCCAAAGGTTTTCTGCCTTTTTGGGCAGGTCTGATGTTAAGTAGTATCAAGAACTTTTGTCCATTGCGTGTCTTAGGACTCCTTAAATAGAGGAAAGAAAGAATGGGCATTTCCTTCTTTCAGGCAAAACACTATCAAGTAGGCCCTTGTACTTGGCTTTTGCGAGGAGTGTAGAGGAAGGGTGCTTATCCAAAGACGACTTATGCAGACAAGAAAAAGCCTTTGTTGCCAGCACTTCGAGTTGTATTAACTGATGAAAGAGCTGTCAGCTCCGAATGACTAAGGTGCATCACATCTCATATCCTCAGTGCAGGTCCTGTGTGAGAAGTCAAAGTACCCCAAGGGATTCTCTAACTGGGTTCTGCTCTTTGGGAAGGCAAATACTGAGCAACAAACAGCATATATATATAGTTTTCCATGTGTCAGTTAGCTGAGGTACTGTGGGGACCTCTTGCCATTCTGACCAATGTTTTATTGTTTCTCTTTGCTCCCTTTTCAGCTTTCTTGTATCTACCTCATGGCTACCTTATGTTGCACAGAAGGGTCTAAGCTCTCTGGGTCAAAGATCTTTTTAGTTCAGTGCTTGAACAGCACCTGAAATAACCAGTGCAGAGTTCTGGTCTTGCTATCTGTAATGTACTACAAAGAGCCTGCAAGCAAAATTGGCTCATGAAACCACATTTCACATATGGAATTTATAGGGTTTGGCTGGGACTTTTAAATTATCTAACCTTATTTTTATTTTTTCCTGGTTTGCATAGTAAATTAGTCAAATCTTGGCATACAAAACCAATGCCAGTCCAGGGAAAGCAGTAAGAAGATATTCCAGAATTTTTCACTGTATGTGCCTCGTGCTTACTTGGGTGTAGTGGAGGGTTTTACAAAAAGATTCTTCAATAAATTCCCACTCTGAAAGTGGCTTGTGTAGGCCACGCTACCTGGCCACTGTGGCTTCTTTTGACTTGTTTAGTTTTTGCCTGGTAGGACATGCTTAGTGACCTACAAAAGAAAAGGGTTGAGAAATTCATTCTTTTGAAGAATGAGATAACTAGTGCCCTTCAGGCACGTACTGTTAAAGGACAGGACTAATGCTGCCAATATTATCCTTGTTTTTCTCTTACAGCGAAATTTAACTTTGAGCGTGGTGTTATTTTTAGCTGCCTTTTTAGGCAGCTCTGGGTATGTTGCTGGAGTCTTCAGGGCAAATTTTCAGTAGTGGCTGGAGGACTGTACTGTGCAGCTCAGAAAAGTGGCTTTGACTCATCTTTATACTTTACTTAGACACAGCTGGAGGTGCTGAATTTACTCTCCTTAAAGCTGTTTTAATGAGCTCTAGTGGTAGCCAAAATGGCCAGCAATTGGCTCTTGCAGAGTCTCGGCCATGTCCCTTTCTCTGATCACAGGCACCTGTGACCAGAGCAGTGCCTGCGGAGCCAGTCGTTGCCTTGGTATGGCAGGATGACACTCCTTAACTGCTAGTCTGGATAGCGTTGGCTGAAAAGATTCATTTCTGCATGGAAATTGAGTTTTAAATGAATGATTTTCAGATAACAGTTTTTGTGCATACAAGGTATTGAGAACGAAGAAACGAATAAACTAAAGCCTTTCTGACAAACACCAATTGGGAAAACTTCAGCAAAATTGAAGTGTGATAGCTGGTTCCCATGTTGTTATGTTCTTCTCTAGGCCATCTGCTGTGCAGATTTAGCAGCTGAATAGGAAACGTGGAAATCTCTGGGCAAACAGATTGAGACAGAGTGCCCACCTGAGAAGAACAGGTTGGGACAGCTTTGGCTGGCTAGTGAAGGAGGCTGGTTTATGTAGATACTGCAGGAGGAGAAAGTAGTGAACATACTTTAAAATTGTGAAATGTGGAAAAAGACGCCCACATTTTTGGTAGGATGCTGGACAAGGTGCTTGAGTTTCCTTCATTTTCCACATAGGTGACTCTGTGAAGCCTGGTTTACCAAAACATTTAAGACCCCATTGCAAGCAAAATCTATGTGCTTGAATGCAGGGTATGCTCTATAACATGAAATACAAAGGCAGACTACCTCTAAGGGATTTCAAATGGTGCTCAGCACTAGTTAACAGAGTAGAACGGTGGCTCAGAAATGGAGCACCAGGCAATATGTGTGCCAAGCTAGTTTGTTAAAATAACATGTGTTTCTCTGTCTCTTCAAAAGGCTGTAGAGTAGTGCAGCCACACAATGGGGCTGAATTATGGTTGCTTAGGTCAGCTTACTTCTGGCTTTTTTTCTGACCTTAGAGTGTTTGGCTTTGCAGCCTTGATTATGCTATTTAAACAGGGGGTATTTGTGTATTGTTTTTACAGGAGGTTCAATGGATAATGATGACTAGGTTTTTTTCCCCTTGATTTCACACACAGTTAAAGGAATAGATTCCAAGAAAGCTTCCCTAAATTTTTTTTGTGATTCTTTCTTTGGCTTTAATTGGTAAATTACTTCTTCCAAGTCTGTGAGATGGAGAGTCTCGTTTCCTGGAGTGATTTGATTGGCAATTTAGAGATGATTTGTTAAACTGAAAGAGCGTATTTCATAAGATTAAATATGAAATTGCAGAACTGCTCAAGGGCATAATTGCCCTGCTTTCTCCTAGAAACATTATTGTGCTGGAAATGTATACAGCAAACATGTTTTTGTAACACTGGTATTGAAAAAGAAACATACTGGTAAATTCCTTGGAGCTGAGAGTCAAGTATTCACTTGATTCTTAAACCTGTTCTCTGCTGCAAACCCCCCAAATTTTATTGTAAATAAATGAACCTTGAACCATAATCTCAGCAGATTAAGTGATCGGTCTCTGTTGCACCCTTTAAGGTTTTTATCTGGTTAATGCTTTTTGGTTTCTCAGCTTGTAAGCTCATCTTTTTTTATGTGTACAAGAATTTATTTTGTAACTTTTTTTTTTTTTAGTAAATGGTAGACATTCGGGTCTAGTTGAGGGATTCTAAGACATCTTTAGCTTTAGAGATACTTGTGGCAATGAGTTCCTCTCTCTAGTTATATTGTTTAATTCCTTTTGCTTTAATATAATTTGAAATCCTCTTACATTCAGAATATTTAGAATACATTTCTTCAATTGAATGGTGAAAGACGATGACTTGGGGTTTTTTTGCCCTTGAACGGAATTTTTTTCCTTTCCACTAGACAATGCAACATGCTGCTACAGCCCAATTATATCATTATGAGATATTTGAATTTTTTTCTTTCTATTTGTGTCTGTTTTGCTGTAATATTTTGATTTAGACACTCAAGTCTGAAAAAAGTGACCTATAATTATGAAGGGACATATTCAAAGCTAAACTAAGTCTAAATCAAACTCCATGATGCAGTAAGCAGGTTAAGTTAAAAAAGAACTACTAACTCTGGTGATTTTTAGATTAGCTTACATAGCAGAAGGAGCTGACTACCATTCCTGCTGCTGAAAGCTTATAAGGAGCAGCTTTTACAGCAAAAGACAATGTAGAACACCTGATTACATCACTACACCAGTCTGGCTTTAATAAATAAATCTCATAGACTTCATTATCTTTCCACATATGCTCTAGCAGAAAGGCTCTTTTGGGTTTTTTGGTTTTTCTCATTTGAACTTCCACCAGTGATTTTCTGTATCTAAAATAAATTTTGACCTGCGAAAGAAAAGAAAATTGCAGGCTGTATAATGTTAATCCTCAAAGATTGGGCAGAACAATTGGGTTCTCCTATTGCTGGGAGCACAATTGGGGCAGGGACAAGTTGATGGACCAAAAATGCTTGAACAAAAAGTGTAGCTTTTAATAACTAGCCTATGAAGAGACTGGCCAGAGGGATTCTCTAAGATCTCGTCCATATACAGAGTAAATTCTGAAGTGAGCTGGCAGGGGGCAGGGCACAAAATTGATTGGAGATGTTTTGTCAGCTAGGACAGAAGACAAGACCTTGTATCTTTTAAATTAACAGGACTGATATAGAATGGCTGCAAATCACTTAAGGCAAAAGATTAATAAAGGCCAGGGTGTCTCTAATGCTTTATGCTATAACTAATTTATTAACAAGCTATGCTTAATCTCTCTTATTTGACCTGATGGAGTCATTCGCAAATTAAGAGTTTGTTAAATAGATTACCCATTCAGTCTCTGGGATGTCCGAGTGCAGCATCTCTACTATCTGTTATCACTTATTGCTTGGGACCTTACAGGCTTTATCTTGTGTTTCAGTAATAGCTTAAATATTGGTGTGGTGGAGCACTGTAGCTGTCACTAACCAGGCAGTTAGATAAACCACTGATTTTCTCTTTCTTAAAAAATTTTGGCATGCCTTATGTACCCAACTTGGGAGCTTGTTGTTACTTAACCCTTGCTTGTTATATTGAGACCCTCATCAAAGCTGTCTGTGTTTTTATTGACAGTAATGAAAGCGATGTATCACTGTTCATTGCTCTCACAAAAGCCTCAAATATTTGATAGGCTGTCATCCCCTGTTGGACTCTAGTCCTAAAATCCACTACAGTTTCAAAGTCTATCAGGAGCAGCACACATTCTCTCTGGCATAGATAAATATGGAGTATTTAATTCTATAATGAATGTGTCTTTTATTCTGTATTCTAGACTGTTGTAAACAAGTTTGTATTTTAACTGAAAGAAAAGAGTACTGATGGAAAAATTCACTTATTTCTAGCAAGGCTAGTGTAGCAAGGGTGGTGGAGGTGAATCAGTGTCAGGACAAAATGCTGTTTCTGTTAAGCCCTCCACTGCTTCAGTGTCTTTTGATAAATTCCACATTTCGCTGTGAATTAAACCAATGGGTTCTCCTTGTATAGTGTGTCAGAGATCTATGGAATGTGATGAGAGCGCTCCCTTCCAGGTTTTTACACTGCCCTACAGGGTGCTCTGTACAGCACTGCCAGAATCTCTGTGGAACTCTACAGCCCGCACTTAAATGTGCACAATAAATGCAGCGCTTTCTATTGCACGCCACAGACCTTTTCTGCAAGGGACCTGGTCTAGAAACATGTTGCATTCAGGCCTGTGATGAATCAGCAAAACAGCTGTGATAATTGGGGGGTTGGGGGGGGAAGCCTGTTTGTTGCAGTTACATTCAGCAGCAGCAGCTGTAATACTGGAATACTTATTCTAAAATAATCGGGTTTATTTCATGTGGCTTTGGAAGACGGTAAGGTAAGCGTATGTTCTTGCAGAGGCAGGAAAAAGTTTGCTGAGAGTGCTTTAAATAGCTGCTTCGCTATGATATTAGCAACCACTCTGTAAACCCAGACATAAGCTATGGCAACGTGCGCTGGAAGCAGTTTTCCTGGGTTTCTACAGCTCCAGTTCTTAAGTGTATCTAGTTTTTCTTAAACCAGTGGGAGTTAGGTACCCAGACACTTCTGGGAATTTCCCAATAATTTAGAATTTTCTTGAAAATTTGACCCTGAGGTCAAAATGATATTTGTATGTCACTGAGTGGTATTTTTTTCCCTAGCAACGTATATACCATTCCCTTTACAAAATTACCCAGTGCTAATATATGCTGTTTATGGCTTTGGGGTTTTTAAATTAGATTGTGCTGAATCTCTGAATTTGTCAGATTACCAAGCAAGGAGAGCTAAAGATTTGCCAGATGATGATGCCTTTCAATTCCCAAGGGAAGAAATTTCACGTTTTTTATGTGAAATGTAACTTTTTTCTGACTATTTTCATCCTAACCAGTGGGAAAGGCAGAAAGCTTGTTAAAGAAATGGGCAAAGAAATGAAGAAGAAATAAAACTGGATTAAGATAAGGGGCTGAAATGAGGCTGTGCTGGTTTTGGTGATGGGATGGGAGTTGCAGGAGTTTCTTTTCAATGTTAGGATTCCATGCTGTCAGCCGTGGCATTTGATCCACTGAATCCCTAGTCTCCAAAGCCACGGTCATTGTCTCCATCAAAGAAATTCTTCCATCTTAACATAATACTAGTCTGTCTGCCAAGTACGTTAATATATATTCTTCACATAGTTTTATGTCAGACTTCTTTCCCCTGCAAGCTCTACCTGTGGTGAGCACTGTGGAAAGCACAGTGAGCCATGCAGTGTGTGTCCCTAATCCTTTCAGCCCCTGTTCTCCCTTTTGCTGTGAGGCCTAAAGTTAATTTTTAACCAAGGAGTTTTAGCGGCAAAATATTATTTAATTGTGGCAAAAAAAAAAAAGCCACTTAAAACATCTGTGAAGGAGTAGGAAAATAATCCTGTTTTCTTTCTGTCTTTGCAAGCATTACCAAAATCTGCTTCCCTACCCTGTCCATATAGTATCTCAGCTTAATGTCTTTATGTAACCTGGGCTCTCTTGCCCCCAGGCTGGGGTGGGACTCTCCGTTTGAAGGGGCCATTCAGGCACTGCCAGAAGGTTTCTTGTGGATGTTTTGCTATGTGGATGTTCATGTATAGAGTGATTATACCTCGTGTTCACACTGAGAACAAGAGATCAGGCGGATGTGTTTATTAAAAGTGAATCTCATGGCAGAAGAGAAATCCATGTATTTAAAAATGGCTGATTATATTTCTTAAGAGTGAGGAAGGCCAGTAAGATGAAGTTGGAAATGGAGCAGATGGCCAAGTCTAAGGCGCACTTGAAGTATAGATTAAAATTGAGTATTTGTATGGTTTAGTAGTCTTTGTTTATATGCTGCCATTATAAAAATAAAACAAAACAAAACATCAGACTGCCCTAGTCAATTGTATTTATCAGGTAAAGCAAATAAAATAGGGCTCATCCTAGTCTTTTTTTAGTGTCTTGGTAGGGTGAATGTACCACCTGAACGCTGTAGCTGGGAAGGAAAAAAAAAAAAAAGTGTGTTCTGATTTCCAAATTCCTGCTTTGAACAACTGGGGAATGCTGGAGGACACCCTGTGAAGGATGGATTTTTATTGTATGGGTCCAATGTACTGCTGGAATTTAAAGCTGATGTGACCTTAATTCTCTTTGGGTTACTGCAACTCAGTGTTTCCAAAAAAAAAAAAAAAAAAAAAAATTCAGGATGGGATTCACATGGGAGTTGGTTTGGGTTTTTTTTTTTCCCAGGTTTTTTTGGTGGGTTCCCCTCTACCCCAACCAGGGTCCCTGTTATAATTCTTGATGTATAAAACCTCTCGATCTAGCTGAGAGAAGTTTGTTCCTTCTGTGCACAGTACAGGAATTGTAGTTTTCTGTGCTGCTGAACTGTTTATGGATATTTGCTGTAGACAACCTGTTGACTAATGGTATTGTTTATACCTGAAGGTTGCTCAAAGCTAGTGCAGCCTAGTGCCTAAGAGACTTTGATAAGAATACGTTTCTCACATAGGGGTTGTATAGATAAGAGTCCTAATTGACCACTCAGACCCTTTTTCTATGCTACTGCAACCAGACTGAAATGGGGAATCTGGCATGCTATCTTGAATCTTTCAAAAGCCTCCTCGTTCCCAGTACTAACGTTTCTCTCTATTGAATTGTTTTTCCTTGCAAAAATCTTGAGCTCTGCTAACATTTCTGAAGAACAAAATATAAAGTATTTTGTCCAGCATGGATAACTTGGATCGTTTCTGGAGATGAACTCACAGCATCTGAGACAACACATCAGAAATAAAGTACATGTGAGAATTCTTGTGGAGCTGAATATAACAAGATAGTAGAGAGGTGTTGCAGATAGTTGGAAATAAAGCTCTGAGGGCTTAGCTGGCTTGGCGCTTAGGGAGAAGGCAATGTCATCTTTTTGCCTTTAGCACTGGATTTCTCGTTGTGTATGGGATGATTTCAGTAAGTGCTGACAAAGTGCTATTAAATCTTAGTTCACTCAAGGGTTTGGCTGTTTTGTAGGGACTTCAAAAGAAATTGGAAAATGAGGTATGAACAGAAAACTTTTTATGTGTTATGGGATTTCATTTTGGCCCAGAAGCCACAAATCTCATTGCACTTATTACTGAAGTCCCTGTGGAGCTGATAAATAATTGATTTAAGGGGACTGTTCTTAGAGCAAAGGGGAATGGAACAGCAAGGAGGTCAGCCGCAGGTTTGCACAAATACATGAGCAGTGACACCTTTAGTGTTGTATTGATCAGTAGTGGTGAAAGGGAGAGATTTGTATGGGGTCAGGAACTACATTATGAAGGGCATAAAAGCCTCCTTGGCTTTAGCCCTGTGAGATATGGAAGGAAAACAAGCGGTTAGGTTTGAGGAATGACCAATACTTGGGGAAATGTGGACCTTGGCATTGTACCCTGAAGAGAGTGCGTTTTGTTATGATATATGGTAAAGGGGAGGAAGGAGGATTAAGGGGCTTGAAAGAGTGGCTATGAAGCTACTTAAATGAGTGGAAAAGAAGCTGTAGAAGCCTAAGTCTTGAATTCTAGGAATATGTCTCCTGGTGACCCATGTACAATGTTAAAAGGAGCCTACAAGGCAGTGGTTGGCTGTTCAACTTTCAGTGTAGTGAGTGCCAAAATTAAATCTCATTGAAAACCTGGCTTTAAATGATGATGATATCTTAGATATCAGTGTTATCCATAGCATGATTTTCTTCTCGCTGTGGGTGAATAACTTACAAGCTAAGAAGAGCAAGTGGTCTTAGTATCTGTAAACTAAAAGCTTCACAGGTTATTCCATTGGTAGCCCAAGTATTAACATTAAACACTTTGTAGTGTTGCCCAGCCTCTCTGTTTTGCTAGTGGAGATGCATGCTGTCTGGTCGTACTGTGTTTTGATAGTATGAGAAGGGAAGAATAAGCTCTAATGTGCAACATTTGTTTGATTTAGGTTTATTTTAGGTAATCATAGCTATTTGTTCTGTAAGGGAATCTGAAAGTTCATGCATCAAGTAATCTTAGGTGGTCAGAAGTCTTGCTTAGATGATCACCCAGAAGCCTGGAGCACTTACGGAGCTTGCCAGACAGGCAGAGGAATCAAAAAAGTGCAATTTCTTTAATGACAACTTGGTAGTTTGTTTGGACTTCCCCCTTCCCTCTGGCTAAAATAAGGAACTATGGATAAAACTCAGAATGGGATGGAATTTATCAAAGCTTGGAGTTATGAAAGGTTAATTTTAAGTCTAATTTGAGGCAACTGCTCAAAGACACTGCAGTGCTGGTTAAAAATTTAGAGACAATGTCATACCCTTTCTTTTCTTCTTTTTTTTTTTTTTTTTTTTTTTTTTTTTTTTTTTTTTTTTACAAAAACTATACTGATTTTCATCTAGTTCTGACAATTTGGGGAAAAAAATGAGATTCTACAGAGAGCAAGAGCTGAATCAGAGATAGAAAACCATAATAGTAATATATAAACTAGCATAAGTTCAGTGTAGCTGCACAAAGAATTACTGTAATAGCAATGGTATACTGGCAGTCAGTATCCTTCCCTCAGTCTGGGACTGTGCAGAATAAATCCTCCTTTGCTGCAGGAGCATTGGGATCTGTGCATTAATTTCCTTATTATCCTTGGATGAACTTGACAAGAAAATTGGAAGAGAACTGAAACTAATAAGCAGGGACCCTCTTGGTGCTTAGAAACCTTCTTGCAGTTTTGTCTGCATTTTCTCTGTCCCTATGCTACGCTATCTTGCACTCAATCTCCCTCTCGTTTCATGCCTTGTGTCCTGCAATCCACAGGACAAGAAATCTTATCCACTTCCCTATCTTCCCCTTCCCTCTCTTTAACTTATATGCTCCTAGTAACCATTCAGTTTTCTTGAGAGTAAAAAATGTAGCAGATATGACACTTGTTGGGGTATTTGCTCTGTGTGTTTTACCACTTCAAGCCCAGGTTGTGTTTCTGCACTGTAGTTTATAACCTTCTTGGGTCAGGGACTTGCACTGCTGTGCATGTGCGGTGCCTGACACAATTTGCCATCAGTCTTGCTTGGTCCTTAGGTGCTACATAAGAAACATGACTAACAATGGTAATATGAAAAGAAACTTCTTACCGGTTTTGAAGTTTTCCAGAGCATTAACTTCAAAAAAAAAAAAAAAAAAAAAAAAGTGGCATAAAGTTTCTAGTTTATGAACTTTATCTGAACTGAACAGTTAGGGATAGATAATCCAAAAAAAAAAGCATGTACTGTAACATCAGAATGTTTTTGATCCTGAAGCTGGGACTGTGCAATTAATCTGGTTTCCCAGAAGCTAGCAGATACTTCCAAATGTGAAATTATTCCACTTCTGCAGAAATGAAAGGATTCAAAAGACCAGCCTCAGCAGTTTCTGCTGGGACTGTGCCCAGGGTATGTCATTTATTTTGTAATTTTTTTTCAATTAGATTATTTTCCCTTTTTCAAAAGGGAGGATGTCCGACTATTTAATCTAATCCAGTTCATTTATTGTTTTTATCCTGCTGAGCCTCTCGCTGTAAATCCAATAGTGCTAGCATAGCTCAGACCTTGGTAGACCTCCTGGAAACTTTTGCACTTCTTTTCCAGTGGCAAAGCTTACCGGGGTCAGGATTTTTATTGCAAAGTACGGAATTCTTACATCTGTCTCTGGGGAAGGATTTGGGTGGAAGAGAGCTTCAGAATTGTAGATATCATTTTCGAAACTGAGGAGCATTTTAGGAATTTCTTGAAGGTCATCTTCATTGGTTCTTCTGTAGCCATTAGTTCCGTAGCCAGGTGATTGGTGTGGGGTTGTTTTGTGGGAATAGCATATTTCCAGGTTTGCTGTAGCCGAATGGCTTGGTATTCAGCTGCTTTAGGGGTCATCATACAGCAATATTGAATATGTCTTAAAGACTCTGTAGTACTGGTATAGCAGAATACGCACTGGTAAGAGTTAGGTCATTGCTTACTATCTGCTTTTTGATGTTTAATGAAGACCATTAAAACTACAGCATGCTGTGGTCCTTTTTTTGCTGTCTGTTGTAATAAGTAAACTGAGGATAAATCCAGACCATGTGGAAATAAGTTGAAAGATTCCCATTAGCTTCTGTGAGAAGTGGATGGGTTTTTCGTGAGAAGCTGAAACAGCTATTGAAAACAAGATTGACCTCCAGATCAGAGTATAACTTACATGTTCTGTGTAACTTTATCACCATCTGCTTTGAGTTCTGTTCACGCTGCAGAAGGTCATGTACAGAAACTTACGGTAGACTTCAGAAGTGCCCTGCTGTCCTCTAAAGGAAAACGTGAGGCATGGAAAATGTAAGGTGATTCTATTGCCAACTGGATGCTGATATAATGGGGGAGTTGCCTAACATTTTCTTGATAAGTATGCTCTTGGAGCTGCCAGGGAAATTTTTTTTATAGTCATCCTACTTGGATATCTATTTTATTTTTCTTGTGGTTATTTTAGAAGCAAATGATTCCCAGTTCTGATTAGATGAACAGCGAAACATGCAATAAATGCATACTGAAATTGGACAGAAATCCTCTTACCAGTTTGGGAATTACGAGTGCAATAAGCAGTAACATTGTTTGTTTACTGCTCTCTAATTTTCAAATAAAATGTTCAGTACACGAAGATCACTGTGTTTAACAATAAACCGTAAGTAATCACATATGTTTGGCCTGATGCTCTCAGTCCACATTAAAAATTACAGTTAAACTTTGCAATGCTTTGTAAGTTAGGGAAAGGCTTATGATGCTCAATTCACTGATCAGGGAAATGCAGACTCCTCTCGAGTGGATTATTCATTGTGTGATATGCATTGTAGGTACAGGGGGCACTTACTTGATTCCTCAGCAATCTGCTAACATGTTTGGGGTGCTGAAAAAATCACAAAAATCTATAAAAGAGAATGTAATCAAATGACCAGAGTAGATACATCAGCAGTCTGAATGCCATTTTCATCCCAAATTTTGTTGTTGTTGTTTCAGGAGGCAGGTGACTTTGATAATCTCATAATTGTTGTGTTAATGAAAATGTTATTGTTAGCAATTGCTGATCATATATTGCAGTGGCCCTACAGAGTAAATCTGAAACCCAACATCTGCTAGTATATCAGTGGCAGAAATCTTTATTTTCCTTAGTCCTAGTGATCTGGAATTCACTTACGTTCTTCTGCCTGGGAATTGTTCAGTGCTACAGTTTGGGGATTGATAACTCTCATAATTTCATAGAGGAAGGCTTCGTGCAATCTAGATTATGTACAAAGACTGTCAGGAAAATAAGTAGCAGGAAACAATTCCCTTTCTGAGACAACCTTATTTTTCAGATTTTTGCATTTTTTGAGGAATTTCTATTGCCATAACCAGGTGTAAAATTAAGGACAAAAAGGCAAGCAAAATAAAAATTGTGCTAGTCTAAAACTGAGAGATTAATTCAGAGATCTGTTTTTTGGGGGGAGGGAGCAGGTGCAAAATATTCCATTTGTGCCATTCCTTCCCCTTTTGATTCTCTTCCTGTCATTTTTCTGAGCAGGTTTCTCATAAATAGAACATGAATGGAGTTGCCTGCTCTAATCCAGATGGGAGGATACAGAGCTGGTATCATTTTAATGTGAAAGAAACATTAGCTTTCATTTAAATTATGTAAATATGCATGTTCTTCACTGACTAAGTGAAGACAAACTGGGAGGCATAGATGATAATTGTATATGGATGGTGTGAGCCCTTGGAATTAATAGACACGCACAAGCTTTTCAATTTTGAACAGCTTAATATTGTAGATGAATCACTGACCTGATCTTGCAAACAATTACACATGCGCTTAGTTTTAAGTACTTCTGTAGTACTGTTGCAGGCAGTAGGTTAATTGAAATTTGGAGTAAGTGTACAATCGATAGATCAGATTGGAATGAAATTTTATGCTTGTAAACAATTTCCCCATTGCTGTATTTATTTGAATTCAGCTAATTTAGGCTCTGTTTTATGAAGTTGCTCCAATTATTGCAGAAGTTTGTCCCCCTCCAGGTAATAGTGTCATTAGAGAGCAGGCAGAAAAAGGCATTCTTGAGAATAAGCTCACCCCAGAAAATGAATCAAAACTTTACCAAGGTATTGAGCCTCTGGAGTAATTTCTTTCTGCTGCTGCTGCTGACAAGAGTCCAGACTGAGCCAAGTGGATGGGCTTGACAACTATACACTTGTGTTGTGTAGTATTTACTAACCTTGGAATACAGACTGAAACTTTACAGAGGGCAATGAAAATTATTTTGAGAGAGTCAAATCTGTGCACTGCTGTAACAGGACTGAATTATTATTAAGTAAAATATGATACATGAGTTGTAAAGGGACTCGGGCTCCATTTTGAATAGCAAGTTTATTTGTTGTGGGCTTGGAGAGAGCTGTGCACAAGTCTGTGTATTCGCATTCCTCATTAAAGAAATAAAATGTTCTCCCTTATTCTTAGCTCATTTATTTTCATTTTTCAGAACAATTCTATTCCTGAAAGAGATCTAATTTTAGGGAATAAAAATGTGACTTGGTCTCCATGTCAGCGGTTGTAACTTCTTTCTGTTTCTCAGCTAGCTGGGCCAGCAATAATGAACATTGTGTATTTCCACAGCCCCAAAATGCTAGGAAATCAAATGATAAATGTAAATGAAAGGGAATATATGTTGTTTCCTTTTAATTAGTTGTCTCACATTTGCATAAAAGACTACCTTCATTAGCTGTGGTGAACTTGAGAACAACTACATTTCTACCAGCTGTGAGGATCTTGATTTCTTTCCTTTACTGACACATAAGAAGGGAAAAATTTAAAATAGTACTTCTGACTTAATCACCTTTTACGTATTGATGTATTTTCTTTATATGGATACATCTGTATATACCAAATACCCTCAGAAACAATGGTAATAATGCAGAGATTTTCAATTATGATAGGAACTTTCTTGTAATTAGAACAGGCTTGCTGATTCCTGCACATTCAGAAGCAGACGTGTTATTGCCCTACAAAGATTCCACAAAAAATCATGATATTGCCTTTCATTAAAATATTTATTTGGAAAAAGATATTTTGTCTTTAAAAATAGATGTTTGGAATTAAGAAGTTGCTCAGCAGCAGACAATAACAATTGGAAAGTTTCTCCTATGTAGTGTTTTTTCAAAATACAGTATTTAGAGTATGCAGTATCTGCATGCAGCTTAGAATGAAAGACTTATTAAACAATTACAGTATGTCAGAGACCAATATAATTGCATTTACTTTATTTTAAAATTTACTTGTTTAATTAGAAATTGTCTTGTGAACATGTCTGGAAACTTTTATATGTCTAGTCACTTTGTTATTAATAGTTTCTTAAACAGTTATAGCATACGATTAGCAAACATCTGAAAACATTATGCATATTTTATATGGCATATATAGTCACCCATTCATAATTTATAACATATGTTGCTAAAACATTTATTAACCATTGATAGCTGGTTTCATGTTACTACTACTGTGTATTATAAGTACAATAAAATCACTCAAACATTCCCACAACCTTTCTATCAACATTCATTTATTGTTAATATTTTTGCGAACTATGGTAGCGTAAAAATGGCCATAACGTATCGTAAATGATTTATGAAGTCATCTCCACCTACTCATTCGTCATTTAGGCCATACATCCCAAATGGTTGCTAAACCTCTATGTAAAGTATACCCATCTGCAAGTATCAGAAAGAATCAACTATACTTCAAGGAAATACCAGGGTTTTCAAACAAAACTTATTGGTAACCAAGTCAATTACTGAGCTGTAATGACGTGGACTTACCTCTTTTAGCGTGCCAGTTTGTTCAGCAAACAAGCCTCGTACTTTTGTTGCCCTTGCCCTCGAGGGCTTCCTGGGTTGTTTAAAACCTTGCCACCTTGCAATTGCAGCTTTTCTCCAGCCGTTTTTCTGTATGGTACTGCTCTTTCGTTTCCTGCTTTGGTTGTGTTGTTACCACATTCGTCTCCTCCCTGGCAGATTAGGGAGTAAACTGAGGTGGAGGGAAATAAATTGAAGGACTTTGTGTAAACTGGGCTGCTGTTTGGAAAAAATGCAGTGGGAGAGCAATCTAGTGGAGACATTGCCTTGTACCTGGGTGAGCAGAGCACTCTTGGGAGAATCAGAGGAGTAATAGACTGCTGTTCTCTTCCTACCACTACCTACATGAAAAATCTCTTCAATATAAAATGCTTAAGCAGTTCTTGAAGCAGGAGGTAGAGTTTAGGGACCCACCCTCCGGAGACGCATGGACAGTGACTCTTGCCTCCATCATCTTGTTAATGTGAATCAGAATCACATGCACTTCTGTGGCCTGGCAAGCGTGAGATTAATGATCTTCCTTACTTCTCAAATTCCTTCAAATCTCTCCTTTAGATAGTGCAGTCTAGATTGATTTGTGGCCTTTGCCCATGTGCATACATCTTGATTCTGACAGACAGTTTTTTATGAGCTCTGCTTTAATGTGCCTTTGCAAGTTTAAGTTGTTTTGCTGCGCTCTTGATTTTATGCCTGCAGAGAAGAGAGTGCTTTGGAGGCCTGTGTAGGTAATTGGTAAATGCTGTAGAATATGCCTTAGTCAACTTGTAGCATCCAGCTTTCCTTGCATCCAGTTGTTTCATTACTGCTAGATCACCTGCTGTGATATCTTTGCAATGGTAAGTATTTTGCAAATGTGGTCCCTAGGCCATTGGATGTATACTCCTTCCTTTTGAATATTTAAACTGTGCCCCTAAATCAGAACTAGCCATTTTGTGATGATATTTTGAAGTATTATGCTGGAATTCCTTGAGATACATGTGGCACACTATTATTTTAATAGTATTTCTGTCAATGCATTGACTACCTTTTGAATATAACCCCATGATTGTGTACAATGTAGTCTCTACCATTCTATATGCTCCTAATCCAGCTAAACTTCATTGTGTGAGAAATACTTTGCAGCCCTTACAGGTATGTTCATAGAGCTGGAATTTAATGAAAATGATATGCATTCTGAGATAGCACTGTGCAAATGTATCAATTAGTCTATTTTTGGTATTACGATGATAACTAGAATTTAGTAAGGACCCCTAATGGTGTTTGAGATTCAAAGGGAGTAACTTTGGTGCTGTAGATTCTCCCTAGCGAAGTGTAAATTAATTGTTCCATTGTTTATATCCAGCTTGCAATCTGTAATTTGCCATTCTGAAGGATTTTTTTAATAAAGGAGGAAACTTTGAAATCCTGTTAAAGATGTGCTAAATCCAGGCAAGATATTAGAAGAATTGTGCAAGTAGGGGTTCCTGTGTTCTCTTTTCATGTACAGTACAGAATCTACAAAGCCATTGATGCCTTGAACAGCTAGCATCTGCACCATGCTGCAAATCAACCTACAGTTTCTCCAGCGTTATACTGGAGATAGCTCTGAGGACTATGGCAGTGATGTTTGTTTTATTCTGTAAGCATTAACTTTTTTCTCTCTGGTGCTTGATTGATGGATAGGGATGCAAAGAACTGCGTACAGCTGTAGTGGCTGATGCTACCAGACTTCCTTTTTTCGTTGTTACTTTGTGTAACTAGATTACAAATGAAAGTAATGCTGTTACTACTATGGCCTTAAGTACAGAAGTCAGTGTATGTGACTTGAGTTTGCACATATAAATTATACATAAATCTGTTCCAGGATTAAGGAGATTTGATTTTTAGAAGTTTTAAAGGGAAGAATCGCAAAGGCTTTTAAAATTCAGTTTCTACCAAGTTCCTTTACAGAATCTCAAGGCTGAGGCAAGCAATGAAAAATCCATAAAAACAAAACTTCAGAACCAGAGAGTGGTGTGATGCAAACATCCTGAGGCAGTGTTCATTCTGAAGTAGTTTCGTTTAAAGTATTTGGAGTTTTCCCAGTGCATTCAGAAATGTCGTTTGTGCCATCTTTCACCTATTTGATGGAGTTTTAGGTGCTTACACTATACTCTTTCTAGGAGGAAATCATTGCCAATGAAGTTTTAATGTTAACTTTTAAACTACTTTTCTCATATGAGAGAAGATAAATCAAAAGATGACCTAGCAAGGTCTGTGCAGATCTGATATGAATTGCTCACCCTAAAGAGCAGGCAACTTTTAAAAGTCCTTAATGGGAACCTAGGAACCTTAGAGAGATTCAAAAGTTCTCTGGACATGGTCTGGCTACTTGATTTAGGTGACCCAGCTTGAACAGGGATGTTGGACAAGGTGACCTCTAGAGATCCCTTCCAACACCAAAAATTCTGTGATATTTTATTAATTGGGTCCCTGATTCAGCTATCAAACCAATGTTTTATTCTAGCCTTATTTAATGAAGCATTTGTTTAATTAGGTGCACTAAAAAATCAAGTTCCATTGTAGATCAAGACTTTCTTCTTTGCATCTTTTTAAGCAAAAGCAGATGAAAGTGGAAAATTTTTCTATGGAGGTGAAGAAATAGAATACGGGTGACATCTACTTCAAATCCTATAGGAAAAAAATGCTTTGCATGCCTCATAAATGGTAATTGTGGGAGCAGGTATTTCTGAACCTGTACTAATCAAATCTGAAAACACACAGGATACTCTGGGGAAGAGGAAGGGGGAAGAGGGCGCGTATGTGTGATTGCATTTGCTTTGTTGATAATGTGCTGGGAAATTAGTGAGTGCATGGAACAATCAAGAAGTTTGGGTGTTGCTTTATGTTTGCTATTGCTGTTCTTGTCACCATTTTAGCAAATTAGAAACTTAAGTTCAAACAAAAGATCAATATCAAACAGCATCTCCAGCAAATCAGAGAACCAAAATGCAGTAACGCTGTCTGGCAGGCCTATGTGTTGGCCTTCAACCAACTTCTTTTCCAGTTTGCACTTCAATTTCAAAAAGGTTTTCATACTTTTCCAGAGAGAGGATAGTATTCAGCTGCATTTCTTCGGTTAGGGAGGAAAGCACTGACTCATGTAAAGTGTCCTTTTTTTTTTTTCTTCTTTTTTTTTAGCATATCTGGGTAATAATGTGCACAACGTGAGGCTCTATAAAGCAGCAGCCCTCGAGCCTAAGCTCTCTCCATAACTGTAACAGCATTCCACTTAAGCTAATAGGAACCACTGCGATTAAAACAGCAGCAGCCCACTTTAAGAAAACCCTAGACTCAAGGCTGAGCAGCCATTTTGTAGGATGAAAACTGGCAGTTTTTCAGAAAGCTGAGGTATATGTCTATCTATCATAATGGAGAACTTACAGCAGCTTCAGTGTGCTTCAAGCTGACTTCTTAGCATGCACAAACTGCTTCACTGTACATATGTAGCATGTTTTCTCAAGCCATGTTGTTACAATGATCTCTTGCTGTGTAAATGTTCTTCTAAAGCAATAGTGAAATCTGATTTAAAAATGGAACAAAAGCACGACAGTTCTGGGAGGGGATGACAGGCCTGTGTTGTTTGTGTGTGGAAGTTTTTAAATGAAGTACTCTTGCTTTTCAGAGTTTTTCCCTTGTGTTGAGTGCATCTCTAACAAGGCTTCACAGCTTTTGGGAAACTTAACAGCTTCTTACATGCTAAAGCTGTAAACTAATTTGCTTGTGTATTGCCTCATTCAGCAAAACACTTTGGTATGAGGTGAAGTGGAAGCCTGTACTTTTGGTGCTGAGGACAGTGCAGCCATCACAATATTTAAAACAAAGCATCTCCTGAGTGATTTACGGAATCACTGGCAAAGCTCAAGGATAGATACTGCAATACAGACAGTGTCACCCTTATTCCTAATAAAATTTCTGACCAAGAGATTTGTTTTTCCATAAAAATATAGCATTTTCAAATAATTGATCACCATTACTTTGTAGTACGGTTTGAGGCTGCTGTTGGACTTCTAATAACAGCACAGTAACATTGGCTTTGCAATGGTGGATCAAAATAGTTTTGTGCTGTTGGAGTCTGAACCAATCCCCTCAGTGTTAATGGGTGTATTTCAAATCGCATTAGTAAGGTCTTGACCAAACTCTGGGCAATTTCTTTCCAAAGCTGAAAGGAACAATTTAAATTCCCAAATAGCATTGCTGGAGAAGTCAAAGTTATGGTCTCTTCTAAGTTAGGATGTTTTTCTTGTTAAAATGCTAGTGGTAAAATGGGAGCTCACAAAATCTTATATTCTTCTGTATCATTCTCTCTTGTATATTTGTTTGTTAATTAGTTGGTTTTTAAACAATATATTCTCATATTCTCCTTAGGTGTTTGACTTTCAGATTTCCTTTTGAGAGTATATAAGGACTTCTTTGTAGGCAGTTCTATAATTATAGATTTGCTTGTTTGTTATTTGATGATGATACACATTTTCTATTATGACTCTTCTGGAAATTAAAGAGGTAAAGAATCTGATTTCACACATATGAAGTAATCAGTGATTTATTTAAGTAGTATGGAAGCAATAGTGAAATGTGATATGTGATAGACAATATAGTACTTGGCGCTAGAATAGTGAATTTTCTTTGCAAGGGTTAGGGTAAGTTCATCTAGCCCGGCCTTCTGATTTGCTGAAAATCCCTAAGTACTTTATAATGACTCTGCTCATGTTTGTACAAATTTAGAATTCAAGAGACGCATACACAAGTACAAATTTACTGAGAATCCCCCAGACAGCAACACTGAAGAGTCCTTTGTTGGAGTAGCCCTATTCCAAAACACCATGGGCTCTGCCTCTGTTATAGTGCTGAACTGAGGACTTGAGAAACTATTGCTGTGGCGGGTGAGAGTCACAGCAGGGGAAGCCACAAGAGTCCTTGTTGAAGGAATACAGACCACGTTCAAATAAAAGGCATGAGCTGTGCACTTCAAGAATGTTTTGTCTGTTGTGGTTTGTGGTTTTTTTTGTTTGGTTTGGTTTTAGCTGAGTTAATTGACATATGTAGGGTTAAATCTCAGTTCTTGGTCAGAAGTATCTTATGAACTGAGAGTGGATGAATTCTGGGTTATAGGATAGATCCCCAAGCATACAAAAGGCTGTAATTTTCCTATAACTTGTAACAGTCCAGAATGTGGTGTCAGAGGTCTCTCCTCTTTGTGTTGCATGGGGGTTTTTGTTTTGTTTTGTTTTCTTTCCTGTTGTGCTGCAGTAGCACACAAAAGAAACCTCCTAAAACCAGCATCACCTCATTAAACCCCGTGGTACTCCTGAACAAACTTTTGTTTCTAATGTCCTGATAATAATTATGGGTGACCAGGCTGAATTGGTGTGTTGTGAAAGGTGATGGGTCCATAGCTTGGAGGATCCTAAAGTAGGAGAGATGCAACACTCTCCTTCTCCAGTTAGGGGACTACAGGAGGCAAATTAGGTCTGGTGGGTGACATGGATGTTTTGCAGCAGAATAAATTTCTTTTAATGGCTGTGGTAGATGGAAAGCAAGATGCTAATATGCCCTATTGAAATGGGGAAAATGAATACCAGAGAACAGGGCAAAAAACACCAGGAGGGGACAGAATATGATGAAGATGCTGTTGTAAGAATGCAGACCTTCTAGGTGTAAAGACCATAACACGCTGCAGAACTGGGCAGGGCTGACCACAGGAAGTTCATGACCGTCACTGGGGCATTCAGACGTGGCTGTGACCTAGCTGTATGAATAACGTGTCGCTGTCCTGCTGGGTGTACCGGACGTTGTAATTTCTTTTGATTAGATCTGGCTGTTGGAAAGCTTCCAAATGCTGCATTTCTGTATTCACTCTTAAGCCACTTTTAAGCCCATTCTTTGTTAATCATATTTGGCTGGCACATTGGTCACTCACTTCACTACGAAAGGTTGGGGGGGGAACTAGGCTGTGCTGATGTGATGTTAAATCCCTTCATCCGTGGGAGCTCCTGATGGTTTTGACTTAGTGATTGTGGCCTTGAACATCTGTGCTCTCCACCTTTGCAAAGCCAATGCTCAAAGGGAGCTGCTGGCTCCTGCACTGGGGGCTTTGTGTACTGGAGTAGTTCCTCACCCCTACCTCTTCCACAAATAACAGACATCCTCGCAAGGCAGAGTGCTTTAAATAATCACCGCTGAGTTGTAAATGTTTATTTGTTTTCTTTTGTCATTTTTTGACAGGTTATCTGTGATAATTTCATTAATTGCCGCTTGCAAGGAAGGATTCCGCTTACTGTTTTCTCTGTACTTATTACACACGTATAAAAAATGTCATTTAGCTTTATACGCATTTGCATGAAACGCTACTGTTGCTTTGTAGGAGGATTAGCTCTAACTGCTTGACAGGAGAGTGTGTGTTTATATAACGTGTAGTATTCGTGACTGTAAATATATTTAAACATCAGAGCCGAATTGCTGATAATGCAGAGCTATCGTCAGGATTCAGCAGGCTGCTCTACAGCTTGTAGGTTGGATGTGAGCGACAGTGCGTTTGAGCCACCTGGAACTGGCAGCTTTGGGGACCTTGGCTGCTGCGAGTGCGTAGAGCGGCAGTGTGCCTCTGGAGAGTGTAGTTCCCTGCTGTGTTTTCCCAGGTTTTTCACTATTCTAAGGGAGTCATGTTGGCAAAAACTGGAGGGATGGGGGACTTGGACTCAGCACCTCCTCTCTTCTCTTTCTCCCCCAGTACTGGGTAGAGAAGTGGAGATGGTAAGCAATGCATATACAATTAACCTACTGCTCTCTATCTTGAGGGAGCTTAGAGTTGACAGCAACAAGAAAAAGTGCAATTGTAAGCTTATTTACTATGTTTGTTAACCATCTGGGATATAAAGCCTCTAAAGTGAAGGAGCTGTCAGATTTCATTCTAGTTAACCCTGTGGAAGCAAAAGACTTGATTTTAATTTCTTTCATCAAGCATTTGGTTTAGTAACAACCTTGGACAAAAAGCAGTACTGATGTAAATTTTTTTTTTTTTTTTTATTCTCTTGATATATCCACATTGTCATAGGAGCTGATTACTGACATAGGTCACCAGTGGTCAGCAGGGCTCCTGCTGAAGGACACGGGAGGAGGTCATCAAAGGGTGAGAAGCTCTTCCTCGACTCAAGCTGTCAGGTGCTATGGAAGGTGATGGATCCATAGCTTGGAGGCTGCTAAACTAGGAGAGATGCAACACTCTCCTCCAGTTAGGGGACTACAGGAGGCAAATTAGGTCTAGTGGGTGACATGGATGTTTTAACAGCAGAATAAATTTGCTTTAGTGGCTGTCATATATGGAAAGCAAGATGCTAATTTGGCCTCTTGAAATGGAGAAAATAAATACCAGAGAACTCAGCAAAGATACCAAGAGAGGGCAGAACATAATGAAAATGCTGTAGCATGCCCTGCAGAGTGTTGTGAGCTCTCCTTGAGTTTGCACAGAGAGAGAACAGCCAGGATTCATCTTCAGAGTTTCCTGCATAAGAATGCAAGAAAAAAATACAATGCAAGAAGAACCAGCACAAATTGTGACAGTTTAAGGTACTAGAAATCTAACAATGGATAATGTAATGGGGATGGTAAGCTGTGCTATATAGTACTGAAAAAGCTTCCTTTGCTTTTGGTTTGTAACCAGAAACTGGGCTGTGTTCTTCAGCTTTTTTTTTTTTTTTTAACAGTTTAGAGCTATGCTAGCAAGGTTGAGAATTGGTGCTGCTCTCCCCCCTGAACACTAGTGAACAGAAATAAAGAAAATAAGGAAGAGAAATGCCTTGAAAAGGGAAAGACAAACAAGAACGGTTTCTTACAGCAGGGAGCTAAATTTTACACTGGAGCAACATCAGCTCCAATGGAGCAAATGTAGTTTAGAGGAGGAAAGTATTTGTCTGTGGATTTTGAAGGAAGTGGGGAGAAAGATGCTCCAGTACAGATCAGAGAGGGAGAAAAAAAGCCAGTATCAAGGACAGGACAGAGAATTTGTGGTTATATAAAGCAGCTGTAGGAATTACCTGCAAAGCAGGCTTATTACCTTAGCGGGAATCTCTTTTGTGATGTACACAGCCTCGGGCTCTGGCCTTGAGTTTCTGCTGTTAGGTGTTGAATTACCTCTCAGGAAAGTGTATGAGTCAGAGGTGTGGTTGCCCCCAGGAGAAATGAATAGTGGAAACTGTAGCCCCTTGCAGTGTGGGAGTTAAGTGTTCTGCACTACTGAGAATCAGGTTGCTTTGGTGCCAAAATATGGATTTAGTTGCTTAAAATTAAGTCTGCCTGTGTCCCAGTTTCCCCATCTGTAAAATGTATTACAGCAATTTCAGCTAATCCTATTAAATTGTAGTACTAGTGTTTCACTATTAATATATCTACAAGGACATGCATCATGGTAACTTTACCCCATGGTGACTAAAATGTCTGCAGTAGCACAGTATAAAATAATCAGAGCCTCTGGGACTCTGGAGCTCTCCTTTTTTAATTGGTTGACTGGAAAGAAATTATGCCAATTTTCTCCAAGTAAAGATCTGGTCTACCCTTGCCGTGAGGGAGGGAAAGCAACTGATTTTTCTACTTCCTCTCAACCCTGCTTTTTTAGGGTAACAAGCAAGCAGGATTTGGTGAGAAAGCTTTGTCTTTCCTTTGCACGTTAAACTTGTAAATTTTTGTTTTGTTTTATCTAACATGGTTCAAGGAAGGACTTGGGTGCCTTCAAAATGCAAAGCCTGTGTGTAATGAAAAGACTTCCTGCTAGGAAAGGAAAAAGCTTCAGAGGTAATTATAGCTCTGTTTCTTCAGCATTTTGTTCCATTTAGTGTTTTATTAAACCTCTCACCTGATCTTTGGTGTGTGTATGATAAAAGGAAGTTTGTAGTGCAGCCACCTCTGATAGATGATATAATCCTTTTAGCAGGCAGGATGTAAAATAGGTCCCATAACGCATCAGGATTTCCTCAGAAATCTCTGGCAAGGCTAATTATTTTTTTCCTAGCCACTGAGTAATCACTAACTCTCCCACAGTTACTGAGTGCCTCTGACCTTCGATATTTCTTCTGTATTTGCACAGAGATTACACCTAGAGTCCCTCAAGGACACAGCACCTGGGTTATTGTTTCAAAATAGAGCTCCCCCATGAAGGACGATTTTTGACTGATGCAGTTTCTGCTTGCTCAGTGCATCTTCTGAAGACAGTAGCATAACATGTCGCGTTGCCATAAGAAAAAATAAAAAGCTTGTATTCTTCAGAGTCCATTATATTAATAGAAATCATTAATACCCTGTTGATTGCAGTAGCAATGCAGCAATTACAATGTATCTAAAATGTCACCCTTGGAAGGATTGTAGAGGGAGGTTATGGCACAAGTTTGAAAGTAGGTGCTTACAGCATGCTGCTCAAATAAATCCCTAGACAAAGGGGAGGCAGTGTGACCTACAGAACTGGGTCCCAAATCCTTGTCTAACATCCCAGGCTGGTACTGAAGCTGCAGTAAGCAACCGCAGCCTACCTCCTTCATAATGTTTCTAACCTAAACTTGTGAACCTGATGATTTGTCAGTGGTCCGTGTTTCAGGAAGGCTGGGAAAAACTGATGCGGGGGGGTGTCAAGCGGGCAGCGAGAACCTGATGTTTCAGTATCTGGCTCTGCTGGCTGAGCATGGGTGAGCCATCTCACCCCTTTCTACCTCTTCTGCACAGCTGCGTTCATTTTCCTCTGTTTAGGATTTGATTAGAGTAAGGCTTTCAAGTGTTCACCAACATGCGGTAACATTTTGGATGTCCAGATTTTTTCCACATATCCTGAATATGCTCAGCAATTCTAACTGCTTACGGATACTTGGTAAGGCTAAAGGTTAGTCTTCAGGTCTCCAGAAACATATAAAATCAGAACTGACTTGCAAAAATGTGAGGCTTCACCTTCTTGAAGTATTCATTGTTTAATAAAATTAATTTGCATTTAGATATCTTTACTGTAATTACTTTAAATTATGTGCAAGGGCTGAAATCTAAATGTAATGGGCAGGTGCTGAGAGCTTGAGACTCGGTTCATATGTAATTTAGAAATTAATATTCTGCCTCTTATTTTTAATAAGTTAAATGTTACCTGTTGTAGTGCTTTATTTGAAATCACTTTCACCGGAGGCAAGTTCAAAACCATTCCCTCTACCACTCCTCTGAACGAGGAGTTCCTGCGACTTGAAGCTTGTTTTCTCTGTTTAGCGTTCTTCTACTTCAAACACTGATTACTACTGGCTTCACCCTTCTCTCTCAGCATCTCCAGAAGGCAGGCAATGGTCTAGAGCAAAACAGTTGGGGTTTCTAGCCCCACGCATAGGTCTGGGAACCTCAGGGTTCCTTGTGAATGGGAAGCCAAGACTTGAAAAAAAAGACGTTTCTCGCTGTTATAGGCACATTCTTTTTTGAAACATTATTGTCAAGTGTCTGACTGTACCATTTAAATAAATAATCACCAGAGTCACATTTCCATTCAGTTGACAGCCTGTTTCTTATCTTAGTAATTTTTATGGTTCCCCAACCAGAGCTCAATATACCACATATACAAAATAATTACAATGAAGCAAAGTGTTCATTTGCTTTCTTTGAGGGGTACATTTTTCAAATATTCCCTAGGAGGGAGTTTTACCTAACCCAGGAACTTCAATGCTGTTATAGCTGTAACTGAAACTGTAATGATGCAATTAAATATTAAATCATCAATCAGATGCTCTGTGTTTCTGTTTAGTTAGATCAGGAACACCCAAACTAAAAGGAAAAAACCAAAAGCAAAATACATGACAGGTCAATGCGTTTTGTGTTGGGTTTTTTTGTTTGTTGTTGTTTTTTTTTTTTTTTTTCCTCACAGTTTTGTCAGACTAAAAGGGGAGGAGGCCTCAAGTGAGTTTACTGCCACCAAACTTGTGACTATAATGAGATGCCACTGAGGAACTGTCGGGAGAATACAAAATCATCAGCAACATACAGTGCCTAGCACGATATGGTCCTCTTCCGTAAAGTGAAGACTATAAGCACTTCCTTATCTCGCACAAATAATACATGCTTTTTATAAAACCCATTTCTGGTATAGGGTAGAACAACTTTACAGGTGGGAAGCTGCAGCACAAACATTAAATGACTTTGAGAGTTGTACAGGAAACTCGAGCACAACTGGGATTCAAACCCAGGTCTCGTAACTTGTAGAGATTTTGTAGTAACTAATGGATTGTCTTTCTGTTGTGGTAATTGTAATAATATTTTCTGTGAAACCAGAAAGCCTGATGTTACTGAAAACTATTCCAAAGGGACGTCTGGGATCCCTGCTAAAACAAAACTGTAACATTGATACAGTAAATGCCCAAAACATATTTCCTGTCTACCTGTGGAGTTGGCTGGTTCACGTAATGAAGATACTCTATGTATTCAGGAATACCTCTTATTTATAACTTGGGTTTTTTCCCTAACTGGGCAAGAATAAAGCTGGAGGAGATTCTCTGAAGTATGACAGCATTCCTTACTATTTTTAAGGCCTTTATATTGCTGGAATAGCACAGTAAAGCTCCTGTGTAATGAAAACCTGAGTCGCTCAAACTATGATATTACTTCTACCAAAGGTAATTTTTAAAAGTACAGATATATTCAGTAGGGCAAGATCCTCGTAGCTAATGAGATCTTTCCCTTTCCTTGTATTTACCTGGAATTTTGCATTTCAGAGACACTTTTATAAGCTCTCTGTAGAGATCTGCTTTACAAGCTTTTAAACTAGACACATACAGTTGGTGGTCTACAAAAACTTGCTTTTGTTATTATTTGTTGTGTGCTTTCTTTAATTCTTGGACTGAAAGTCCCTGTTCTGCTCTCTTTTTTTTTGCAGCAATTTAACACTTGTGCCCTGAAAATTTGTCCTCCTCTTTTATTTTTGTGAGTGCTTGAGCTCCCATTGCTTTAGAAATGAGGTAGAATGAATGAATGAAGGCTTACTTCTCCCATCCCCTCTCTCTTGTATAGTTTGTATGTGGTAACTGCTTGCAGCTGGATACTCCAGCAGTTGCTGCATTTCAGAGGTTCTTAGGCTATCCATTTATAGCTGAAAAGCCAGCATTTTGCTTTAGCTCCAAGAAAGTGTATATATTGTGATATCAAAACTATATGTGCTAGACAGTGCATACATCCTGTGTGCTCTTTCTCTACAACGGAGCTTATTTCTGTTTACTTCTGTCATACTGTGACTCCATTTTTTTGAAATCTAAGCATATGTTGTGGTGGGTAGGTATGGGTGATCCATTACTGCTTTCAGGGCCATTAAAGGCTAGACTGGATCATTCTGATCTATCTTAGCAGAGATTTGTTTAAGTCAAAAGAGCAGTGACAAATTAAACAAATGATGATCTGGCCCTAAGAAGTGATCCTGCCTGTTGGAGTGTTCTGGCTGATAAACAGGAATGATGTGTTTGTTTTCCTACTTTGTAGAGTCGGAGCAAAGCAGGCTCTGCAGGGATGCTGAAATTGCTTGCAGCAATATTTTCTGTAATATGAATCCAAATAAGTGACAGACAAAGCTTTCTGTAAGGGTAACCAGCTCACAGGGGAAGAATCCCTTTCTCAGACACCTTAGATACGTTTGTACAGCAGGGGAGTTTCTGGGGGAAGAGCAAAGCAAGCTGAGTGGTACAGTCTGTAGTCCTGTCATGGTCTCGTTTAGAGTCGATGTAGGCAGGTTATAGCCTGCTGCACAAACAGCTTCTCCACTGCCAAATGCCAGCAAATGGTGCCCAGTGACAGCAGTTTCCAGAGAGGTACCTGACAGAGGGAAGATGTGGCTAATCTGAAGCATAGCACTTTACACAGTGATGCAGCATAGGCTTTTCCTAGATTTCCTGTATATAGGCTATAGGCTTTTCTTATATTTCTTTAGTAGTGTGACTGGGGAGCAAAGCCTCTAAGCATTAGGTTGCGAAGACTTAAATCTGTGTCTTATTAGCATTTGTCTAGCTTACTCTTTTGAATGCTTTAGTTACATATGTAACTAACTCCAAATCCTGGGGAATTTTAACAGAGTACTTCCATGAGTCAAATCAATGTTAGATGATATTACCAATCATTCAGAATTCCTCTTCTTTTCCAGTGACAACCTTTTTATACATCAGTGCAATATGTAACTATGTGCCTGAGGTGGATCCTCTGCTTGCTGGATCTAGGCATTGTTATGGAAGTAACTGAGAAATAGTGGTAAACAGACCTCACCATAAATGAAAACAGTTTCCCATCTGTATGCTCTCACAAACTGCTCTGTCTTTGGTCTGGAGCACCAGGTTATGGTCACTAAGAATGAACTGCAGGAGTTAAAAAAAAAAAATTGGAAGCTCAGAAGAAGGAGGAAATAGTCTCTCCATACAGTTCCAGCACCTACTGGTGTCAAAAGCCAATTCTTCACATCATCTTTCAGGGGAAAGGGCAAATAGCTCTCCTGAGCCTCTCTGCTAATTTTGGGCTCCTTCAGTTAAGAGCAAGGTGTCAGCAGGAAATTGTATTTCCTCAGTTGTGTGCCAGGTGTTGTATCCTTCTTTTGTCTTTGTTCTCGCAGCTGGTAAAATTGGATAACTATTTTATTTGTTGCTTACCTCATTGGGTAACCCAGGACAGATATCCTAAAACAAGTGCCGTTGAGCAAAGATGGTAATAATGCATAGCATTTTTTCAGCATATTTTTATCTTCAAAATGCTTTACAAGCAGTAATTAAAAGTAGCGAGTGAATGGAGAAAAAAAAAAAAAAATCACAAATGTTCTGATTAGTCCCATGCAAACTGCCAGTGTAAGTGCTTTGCATCATGGCTGACTGCGTAACCGTGTCGACAGGTGTCAGCCAAGTGCCACCAAATGAGCTGTCCAGAGCGAAACTGCAGCTGCACATTATTCACCTCCCTTGCAAGGCAGAGGAGGATTATTTCGCATGGAGAGAACGTCAGCCTTCTGTATACTAATTGAGCTTGATAACTGGGCTTCAGTGACATAGAATTAGAGAGATGTAGAAAATCTGAGTACTGCTCTGCAGATTGCTGCAAATGGTGTTAGGGCAGGTGACCGGGAGTGTGTTAGTGCAAGTTGAGCCAGGCTGTGTTACCGCTTTTCTCTAAATGCATTTGCACTTTTGCATTGACAATTGACATGCTGAGGATAGAGTCTTTCTCAGGTGACTGACTCGCTTTCCGCAGCCTTAGGTATAAGGCAGTACTGGTACCTATGTCCGATAGTGTATGTGCTTCCATGACTAACTGGTTTCTGGTAATCGAGCTGGCTTAGTTATCAGTGTGTTGTTTTGAGCGTGGCAGGCATCTCCTTGGGCTTCTGTATGTATGAAGGTAGGAGCAGGTCTCTCTTACATCAGCCTAGTCTGACTGTAATAGATATGAGGGTATTATCTGTGCAATCAGATAGAAGAAATAATGGGATTGAACTCTGCTTATACTTTATAGACTTCATGTCATGAAGTTTGATTCAAGCAGCTTGAAAGGCCAGCGCATGTCTCAGCATGATAATTTTGACATGCACTACATCCCTGGGGAGAAAGTGCATCTGTTAGCTGCTGCTTTCATGTTGACCCTGTCATAATCAATAAGAATAGCTCATCACATAGAAATTATTTGTGCAAAGGGCAAGGGTATCTATTTCATGTAAAATACCCCCAAAGCGTTAAAATAATTTCCTGCTGTATTATGATCAATCATTATATAGCAATGTGTATAAAGAATATCTAACTACAAAATACTGCTATCTCCGATGATTTAAAGCTATCTGAAATTCTACCTGGAGACATAATTATGAATCTGACATAAATTTAGGTTTATACTGCATTTCCTGCCAACGTTAAAACAAACAAAAAAAACCCCAAACCAACCCAAACCAAAATCCTCAAATAAAAACCCCAACAAGAAGAAGAAAACCAAACTCTGAATAGTTTTCAGCATTGTTGGGTGGGGATATGGAGAGTTTGGGTTGTTTGTGTTTTCTTTTTTAAATCGTTTTATTGTGTATAAAACAACTTAAAACCCTTTCACAAATGTTTTTTAGAACATAGATGCAAATTACCAGTTAAATTACACATATAAATAGTAAGAAGAAGATTAGAAGGTAATGGAAGTAAAACTGAGACTTCTGAGTGAGCCTATAAACACATTCTATAGAAATAGGTAATTTTGAGCTACAATAGAACATTCCTTTCCAGTGTTTAGATTTTCAAATCCCCAGTTAGGATCTTCTATACCAAAAAGCTGAAGAAAGACCTTTTCTTCTTTATATTTCAATTTGCAGAATAAACATATACACACGCATGCATGCGCCGCCCCTAACTATTGATTCTGTGCCTTGCTCCAGCTACCAGGACCACTCCCCTCCTAGAGCACTTAGTGAGTAATTCTCTCAATGTATCTAGGTAATGGACCATTATTCTGAGACCTTCAGCACTAGGAAAGAAATACATCCTTGTGCAGTGGTCTAGCTCAAGATCGATGTGCCTCTAAATTCTGAAAATAGGTCTCAAGTGTGCTATCCTTCTGTCCAGCAGGGAATTTCAATTCCCAAAGCACAAACTCCTCCTATTTGATACAGGGGTCTTACTGGAAAGCAGAACTCCATCCTACTTGTGGCTTTTCTGTTGCATTTATCACTGTTTAGGCTAACAGCTTATCCAAGCCCCTAATTAAGGTCTCAACTCAGATGCTGTTTTGCAATCAACCTATGGTCATATGCCTGAAGTTTCCATACGTGTTAGAGTGGAGATGGATCACACAGCTCAAAAGTAACTCCCGAAATAGTTCATGTAGGCTGACTTTGGATTTCGCGCTAGCTGGGATAGTCCTTGGAGAATCATCTGGGGCAGAAGACAAAGAAAAAACAGAAAGAAATCCAAAACTTGGAAATCTGTCATGGTGTTCTCCCATACTGTCTCATGGGAGAGCCTGTCATCTGCTTTCAAATTTATTTGTGAGCAAAATGATGTAGCTTTGTTCCAGGCTGGAGCACATGCACATGTTTACATGCAAGCTGGACAACTGGGGGACCTGAGCACTGGAGTGAAGTAGAGACCAGCTGCATGGACATGCCAAGATATTCTTGCAGCTGTGACTAAGTATTAAGTTCAGTTTATGGCTAACAACTGCAGCATGTTAGTCATCCACACTTATCTTTTTATGCATGCAATACCATTTACACTTTGAAGTCTAAGTCCAGGAATCTCATAGTTATTAAAGAAAATTAGACAGCAGAACATTGAACTCAGTTTATGTCATGTTCATTAATGGTGGCAAACTGAAAGTATGTATTTAGGCTTGATCAAGATTCAGTGTTACTGAGTTTGCCTGTCTCTCCTTAAACGCTGCTATGGTTAAAAACCTGTTAGAAGCAAATCTGACAGTTTGTGGCTGTTTGGCAGTTGTGGTGTTCATACAGTAATAGAACTCAATTCCTGAAAAGCATTTCTTTCCAAATTACCCATAATGACTTCCTGTTGAGGTAATAACATATTTGGACATCACAATATTTTGAAACATCTCCCTGAACTGTAGCATAACACATCTTAAATGTTGCAAGAGGAATATTAGCGTGGGCTGAGGCTACCAATTTCTGTTATGGTTGAACAACCTGAGAAGTTGCTGCTGTTTCAGGATTCCCAGGAGGTGACGGCTAAATTTGCATCTATTGATGTGTTGGAGTCTCTTAAAAGTCTGCAATTAATTTCCATTGGTACTTTATTGCTACAAGTATCTTCCTGAACTAAAACATTTGCACCAAATTCTATGGCCTTGGTTCAGAAGCTGTTCTGCTTTTTGCATAGGTCAATTTTTGTTGTACATTTCTGTATGTGTTCAGAGGAATTATTTCAATTTAGAATTCCTCCAGAAGTGGTACAAGCATGATCTTTACAAAGCAATCCCATTGAATATAGATTGATTATTCCTATTTCCTAACACTCGCTGAATCTACAGCCCTTTGCTGGCCCAGCAGTCTTGGTACACTGGTACTGTCAAAATGCAGCTGCTATGGATGCAACTACACAAAATGTTTTCAATCCCTCCATCTCTTTTCCTTCCCAGCCTCCAGTCAAAAAAGCTAAATCAAGCTAGTGAATTAAGGTGGGAGGACTGGTGCTGTTTTATGTTGCTGTTGCTTTCAAGGAGAAGCAGTTTGTTTTTCGTTTCCCATATCTCTGGGGAGGTAGAACTTCACTATTGTGCTGGAAAGGTTTGCCTTGCCGAACTGTTATGTCTGAGGGCTCGTGATGCCATCGCTGCCGTTATTCTGCAGGTCGTTGGCAGGAACATCATTGATGTCAGGAGACTCCTCAGATAGTCTGTCTCCATGACGCAGACTAGCAGAATACTCTCTGTTTTAAGATCATACTGGGTTCAGTAAGCAGTGTCTCCCAGTGAACATCTGCCCACAAAGTGGCACAAGCAATTCATGGGTAGCTCATTTGCAAATGAACTACACATTTTGATTGGCTTTCCCTCACTTGTAATCACATCATGGGTGTGGTGGGTTGACCCCGGCTGGATGCCAGGTGCCACCAAAGCTGCTTTATCACCCCTACTCCCCCTCAGGTGGACAGGGGAGAGAAAATACAATAAAAAGCTCCTGGGTTGAGGTAAGGACATGGAGAGATCACTTGTCAATTACTGTCATGGGCAAAACAGACTTGACTTGGGGAAATTAGTTTCATTTTTTACCAATCAAATTAGAGTAGGGTAACAAGAAATAAAACCAAATCTTAAAAAGCCTTCCCCCCACCCTTCCTTCCTGGGCACAACTTCATTCCCAAATTCTCTATCTTCTCCTCCCCCAGAGTAGCACAATGGGATGGGAAATGGGTGTTGTGGTCAGTTCGGCACACATTGCTTCTGCTGCTCCTTCCCCCTCAGAGGCAGGATTCTTCACACTCTCCCCCTGCTCCAGCGTGGGTCCCTTCCACGAGGTGCAGTCCTTCAGGAGCACGCTGCTCCAGCGTGGGTCCTCCATGGGGTCACAAGTCCTGCCAGAAAACCAGCTCCAGCGAGGGCTTCCCATGGGGTCACAGCCTCCTTCAGGCATCCCCCTGCTCTGGTGTGGGGTCCTCCCTGGGCTGCAGGTGGAGATCTGCTCCACCGTGGACCTCCCTGGGCTGCAGGGGGACAGCCTGCCTCACCATGGTCTTCCCCACCACAGGCTGCAGGGGAAGCTCTGCTCCGGTGCCTGGAGCATCTCCTCCCCTCCTTCTTTGCAGACACCAAGGTCAGTGAAGTTGTTGCTCTCACATATGCTCATTTCTCTCTCTGGCTGCAGTTTCTGTTGTGCAGGTTTTTTCCCCCCTTAAGTATGTTATCCCAGAGGTGCTACCACTGTCACCGATGGTCTCCACCTTGGCCGGTGGCAGGTCCTTCTTGCAGCCGGCCGGCATTGGCTCTGTCGGACACGGGAGAAGCTTCTAGCAGCTTCTCACAGAAGCCACCCCTGTAGCCCCCCCACTACTGAAAGCTTGCCACGGAAACCCGATACAATGGGTTTTGCAGTGGATGTAAGAAACACATTAGCTGTTAGAATGGCATACTACAATTATCTTAAACGGGCCTGCTAACAAGTGGTAACGTTCTGTCTTCTGGCTATATAGCTATCTAGGCTCTATGAGAGCCCATATATCTCAATATTATAGCTTTATACTGTATTCTGAAACTGTGTTGTATGATACAATTTAGTTCCCTGTCAAAGTGCCGTAAAAGAAGGGGGAGAGAAGAATGAAGACTTAACATCGTTTTAGAGATGACAAAATACAGAGACTGAAACTTATCATTGATTTTGTAATTTAGTTTATGCTGGTCTTTCTCTTATTTTTTCAGTTAATATGGTATTTTTGTTTTAATAAGATGTTTTTGAATAGCTTAGTATAGACTAATCTTAAGCTTATGCTGTGTGGCTCACGTTCAGCAGCATAATGCTCTTCCTGGATGAATAAGCATTACACCTGTAACTCAGTTACAGGAGCCAAAGCTTGTGGAAAATGTGTTTTAAAGTGTACTTGTAGAAAGCTGTAGAGTGTCTAAACTTTATGTGCTTTTTGGAATATGGGTAGTGCAAAAAATGAAAATAACAAGTGATCACACATCATGGTGGAACGGTTGGAGGCAAGCAATCATGAGCAACAAATTTGTTTAAAGAGCTGAATGATTTCTAATGAGAAGTGCTTCATGGTCGTTGGGCTGTACAAAGTGTATTGGGGGGCCTAGTCATGCTGTTCTGGCAAAATGTGATAAAGGACTTAGATGATTATTGCATTCAGTATGGGAATAATCATAATCAAACTTTAAAAAGTATTTTGCAAGTATTAAATTAGAAATTATCAAAATACTTCTTTCAGGAAGGAAGGTATTACTGCCTCAAGAAATTGCTAGGTTAAATAACTTGTCCAAAGCCAATGAGAAAAAACAAGGGTCAGACCAGATTTATTATTGTAAAATGAAAAAGCAAATGGTGTTTGGAGTTGCAGTGGACTTCCTAGCCCTAAACTCCTGTGCTGTATAGAAGGCTTTGAGCTTGATGGTAGCTTCATCCACAGGACACATGTCTTCAGGAAAGGTTATAAAGACGATGTCGGCTGAGTTGTCAGGGGAATGGAACTGCTGGTGCGAAGCAGAATATGCTGCAGTATTGTTTCATGGCAAGACAACTAATCTGAGCAAAACATCCTAATGGAGACAAAGCACTGGGGTAGACTTCACCATACCCAAGCTAGGTGGGCTCGACCCCATTTCTGCAATCCAGTTCCTATAGCTGCCTTGTGGTGCAGATTGCAGAACTGCTTCTCCGTTAGGATTTACAGCACGAGATCTGGTGAGAGTTACCCACAGGGATTTGGCTTTTTTGGCAGCAAAGATACAGGGAGGCTTTTCTGTCTCTTGGGGAGGCTCAGCGGTAGCAGTGGGTATAAATTAGTAGGTTACGAGAGTCTGTTACAAAGCTGTCCAATGTTAATCTCATTGGATGTATCTGTATTTAGAATTAATTGTGTTTCTGCTGATACAGGCTCACATAGGAACTATGTTTGTGTACCTACTCATTTGCATGTTAATGGGGTTCTCCAGGGTTTTTCCTTGATCTTTAACAATAGGAAAGCCTGGCTAATTGAAATTTATTTGAAAAGGGTTTATTTGCCTCTTGGGCTAGGGACAATAAACTATAACAGCTGAGGAAGGCTGCAGTGCTCATGTTAGCGAGTTAGATTTTAATACCTGAGCATACCCACACTGGCAGGATAAATTAACAAAGGAGGTGAATGGTTTACACTGATCCTTCTCATGCTAACCACCCTAAATTGGTTTTGGTCCAGCCTCTTCATGTAGTGACTGCTTCACAGCAGCTGAGGTGGGAACTCTTGATTTCTAGTGGAGCGAAGGACCCGCGTGTAAAGCTTTCCATGTGACATAGTTGTATGCTTCTAACAGATGAGTCTGGCTCAAGAACGTAGGAATGACAGCCCACAAAGATCTGTCCCAATTACCACCACTAACACTCATTAAAAAAAAAAATTGAGCCTGAACATCTGAACTGGCCTTAAATGCCATACAGTGAATCCTGGCTTTGTTTATTCTAATGTCTTTGATTCTCTAAACCCCTTATTCCACTGTCACTGGTGCAAGTGTCTTCTGTCTCAGATCTCTGTGGAGTCTTGCATACAGCCCCTTGCTCTCAACGTGACTCCTGTCCAGAAATGCTGGAAAGTGTTGGTGAAGCATGACAGTTGCCGTAGCAGATGAACGTACTCTGAGCATTACCTCTAGGCTGGGAATATTGTGATGGCTCAATTTATCAGCTGCCCCCTTTGCCAGCACCATCAGTCAAACTGGAGCTGGAGGTCAGGATTTCAGTGTGGAAATAACATTTTGGGTGAACGATGATGATTATTTGTTGGGAGGAAGGGTTGTGTATTTTTACTACTTATCCTCTGTGGCCTGTGTTTTCAGCTAACTACATGAGAGCTATTCTGATGTGCACCTTCTGGGGTCCTTTGTTTTAAACCCAAATATTGTGGTTTCTTTCTGTCTAGTCACCAAAAAACACTGCAGGGCCTGGTTAACGCTTCATTAATCTCTGTATTTTAGAACCTGCCTATGATTTGGTGGTCTCGGTCCATCTCTTTGCAAATATTTAATTGCTGGGTCTTATATTGAGGTTTTTGATTATGAAGAGTTCATTATAAGGCAGAGAGCACATTTCGTAGTACAAAACAGAGTATAATCACAGCTGAAACACAGCTGTCGGAATAAAATGAACACAAAGTGCAGCTATTGCTTTAATTGTGTTTATGTACTCATTAACTCTGGAAGCTTGACAATCCAAAGTGGTTCTTCCCTCTGATATGCAGTAAGCAACGGGCTACCACACTTCTGTAACCAGAGTCCAACTGGATTTTGTCTTTCCTTCCTGAGACGGAGCTGATTAATGCTTTAAAGGGAGCGTGGAGTGCCCTGTGCTCTCCCAAGGCAGGGAAAAGTAAATGTGACAAACGGAGAATACATCAAGGACAAGACTGTCAGCCTGCCGAAGGAGACAATGGTGTGGAGGTACGACTGGATGCCAAGTGGTCTAAGGGTGTAGAGGATTGTCCCAGTGGCAGTTTGCTGTGTGAAACAGGTTGAATGGGTGAGGTCCGTTTCAGGCAGGCTCAAGGCAGCTGTTGAGTTCAGAACTGGTAAGTTATCAAGTAGCAAGCCCTCACAGATGCAAATGTGTTGTGAAACTAGCTCTGTTCATACCACCTGAGCACCTTTTCAGAGCACTGACTTTAGCATCCTCTTGTTTTTGAATACTATGACAATTCAGGGAAGGATTGAACCTTGACAGCCTTCCATCTTTTGTATTCCTCCCTACCCCCCGAGAGCGTTATTCACTGACGTTATTTCTACAGGAGAAGTAAAGATGTAAAGGCTCTACCATGGTGCACAGCTCTACTATTTTCTGGAGCTTTTTGTAAAAGCAGTGGAAAGCCATAAAGGACTGGCAGACACTTGGTTGGCCACATGTCTCTAGAAAGGAAAAGAGAGACCCACAAAACGTGGTTTTTGTGCATGCAGACAGGGATGCAATTGGTGTATTCAGCAAAGTACTCTGATGATATCCTCTGGTGATTTTGTTGTTTTTCTTATAGTCTCACCCTTTTCACTGTCCTTGAACAAACATGAGCTTTACATTAAATTTGAATTTATTAACCTTTAACACGTTTAGGGTAAATGATGTATCATAATTGACTTTTCCCTTCTGCTATTATTTGTTTGTGATTTCTTCTTCCTATCTACAAATAACAAATTATTTTAGTGCATATATGTTACCATGTATATAAAGGGGTTTCTCATCGTCTCTTTCTTATTTTTAGATTTCAGAGATTTTCTTCTGTACAAAGTCCCTTAACAGTAACCATATATGTTTCTAGCATCAAATCCAGCAAGTACCGTTTAGGGAACACTGTGGAAATTCCCTAATAATTGTTTCCATTTGTAATCTGGAGTTGTGCATTGCAGATGCACAGCTCCTCCTGTATCTTTTTAAATATTATTTCACAGGTAATGTTATAAATAGGAAGAAAGATTTAAGGGGAAAAAAAAAAGGGAGGGGGGCGGGTGAGGAACTGTAGAGGTAGTGGTATGGAATGCAAAAGCGGAGAATTAATTCTAACTCAAGAATGCTCAGTTTGAACTTGCAAATTCACAATTACTGCTCACAACTAATGATCGGTCAGGGTAATGAGTCTGAGGGAAGCTGAATTGTTAATTGAGAAAATGCTAGATGCAACATTGTTCAGGTTTTGGATTTTTTTCTAAATGTTTGTGGTATAAAGACCAAAGAAGGAATTAGCATCTGGTGTGGCACCATCCATGCCTCATACTGAGCTAATTAGGGAGCAACTCAATTGCTGTTTCTCATGTGAGAGCTTGGCTTTCTAGAACACCCTGCATGAAGAGGCATGAGAATTGCATGGCTAATGTGAACTCACAACACTAGTTGAAATTAATAACAATTGTCAGGTACCAAGAATCTCAAAAATGTGTAGGTCCTAGGGTACGAAGCAACTGACTGGATCATCAACTGGCATAGCTCTTTGATGTAAGATATGCTGAAGTTGACATGATCAAGAAAATTGCAAAACTGATCCACAGGCTCTTGTGCGTCACAGGAAAAACAGCACGGTGCATAGAGGATGGCCGAGTGTTGTGCTTGAGCTAGGATGGGCTGCAGTCACCAGCAAATATTGCTCTGCTGTCCTGTTTCTTCTCCACATGTGATGGGTAGAACAGAATGACAGGTAAGCAGATGAGACAGTAAATTCGCACTGATGAGGAACTGTGACCAGATTTATTTGACTTTAATGAGTTTATTGGCATTCACTTCTGAGGGCAGCTCTTTTTAACCAAAGTACATAGTGGTCCTGGGGAAAAAAAAAAAAAAAAAAAAGGCAGGTTCTGAGATTGTCCAGACTGACTGCACACTTCAACTTCAGGATAGATACAGTGCTTCATTCTCAACAACTATTTCTTTCATTTTGGCAATATATCACTGCAAAAGTCCAGTCAATCTTTGTAAAAATATAATGGAAGGAGCTCAGTCTTGCTGTAATTGACAGCAGCAATAGCGAAGTAAGGTACAAGAGAAAGTCTTAAATGCTCTTCAGGTGTAAATCCACTGTACCATGTAAGCAAAACTGACTTTCTAGTAAGGAAATACAAAATAATGTTCTGAGATGGATTTTTTTTTTTTTTTTTTTGGCTTGCCTCCGCATCTGTTTGGTGGGCGTTTTTGCCATTGACTAGAAATAATGTTAAAGTAAGCAGCAGATGTGCATCCTGAAATATACTGAGATACTCTTAAATCAATGTTTGTTTTCAAAGTCTTTTGGAAAGTTGAGAGAGAAATAGAATATTAATAGCCAACTCAGTTGGTAAACTCTGCAAGCACTTTAGAAGTACCCTTCAAAGAAAGGATGTGGTAAACTTTAAATTGGTCTTAAGGGAGCTACACAGGACCATCATCAAATAGAGCATTTAAATGAAAGTGTGTCAGGAATATTTTTTTTCCACCAGCTGGAGCTTGGAAGCATGAAACTCTTCAGAATGGATAGGTCTTGCTGGGTGGAACTGTACCATATACTGCAACTTCTTATTTTTGTTGTTATCTCTATGGTTTTAAGCTGATTGGGTCTATGTGCTGGAGCTTAAAGCTTGTAGCTCCTAAAGAATCATTCTGAGAGTGTTTTAATGGTTCCAGTGGCGAGTTACCATGCCTTACCCTGGAGTCTCTTGTTTGCCTAGCATCTCCCATACATGATTTCAGTTTTTGACTCCCACCTTGCCCCTTAAAGCCAGGCTACGTTTACTTACCTTCCACCTTGTCATTTTTTCATTCAAGCGTTTTTTTTTTTTCTCGCACGTTGCCCCTTTGTGCTTTAGAATTTTATCACAAATGTTCAGAGCTTTCTTGCAACTCTCCAAATTCTTTCTTGAAATCTGTTGCTATGATGTTTTATAAAACCTAGCACTTAGGAAGCCACTAGACTGTATCAATACCTTATCTATCATGCTGACTAAGGATTTGTCAGCCCTGCGTGGGGGAGTGTGGTATAGAGACTTCCAAGCCTCTGTTAATGCAAGTAGCTGTGCACGTTCACACAAAGTGTAGCATCACGCAGAGAAATGAGTTTAGGTCCAGTCACTGTCTGGCTGCTGTGTCTTAACTGCTAGGCCCTGGCTCTCTGCTTTACACTGGTATTTCTTGGAGTAGCAACTCTACTATGGGATCTAGATCTGTTGCTCTTAACTTCTTTTTGCGGTTTCTTGACTTACGTGGAAAGCTTTCGCTCAGTTTGTTCAGTGCGTAACAAAGTTTGATCCTGCTTAACGACTGGAGGTTTGGGGGTGGCTGTAAGAGGCAAAACTGGTGAGGGGGCTCTTTGGATTCCCTGCCAGCCCTGGCTCGGGTTCTGGACATTGGAAGATACTGAGGTGGAATGTCAGCGAGATCCCATGCAGGCACAAGGTTTAACTTCAGCTTTTAGTTAATTGTGTGTTTTATGATGTTTACTCCTATTTAAAAAGAGAAGAATAAAACAAGATTAATATTGCAGGGAAAATATTTCCCTTTACCACAGAGTTTTAATTAAGTATTGAGGAAAAAACATGGACTAAACTGATTCTGCTTGCCTAGAGTAATGGATCTGGAAGCTGAAATGAGTCTATTTTTTCTTGTCTCAGTATATTAAGAATAAATGGGGGATTGAAAGCAACAAGAGTCCTTCATACAAGCATTTCAAAAGCCTCATAAGGGAATTTTCAGAGGCATATCCTGCTACAAATTTTACCTTAAGTGTTTGTGCATCTATTCCAACAGTTGATTTTTAATGTATGTTAGAGTTCATCTATTAAGCAATGGTTATTATGCGTATTTGCACATGGCAGACAGTGAAATAGAAAGTTTGACAGGCTTGCTGTGACTGATTAAATTCTTTTTCCACTTCCATTAGAGTTCTCAATCTCACCTTGAAAATCTCATCCCACACCCTTGATGTGATTTTTTTTTTTTTTTTTTTAAATGGCATTTATGCTGTGCATATGAAACACACTAAATTCTGTAAGCTCTGTATTTAATAATGACACTGAGAAAATGCTTGCAGGTAGTTCCTAGGAAATGGTAATGAAATTCCCAACAGAACCGTCTAATGCTGTCAGATTCGTGGTGGTGGGTCTACTCGCTTTCCTGCATACATGCGAGAAGCAAACTGCATTATTTCAGCAGGATCGTGAAATGGAGAAGATGCCTTTTTTTCAAAGCCATTTCGTGGTCACACATGCCTGGATCTGGTTCAGTTCCTAGAATTTGATTTAATGAATAATGTAGAGCTGCAGTGCTTATTTGGTAATAACTGCTCTTGGGGTGCTTGCTCCTGCAGTGATGTTTGATGGAGAATCTGCCCTGGGAGAGCTAGGGTTAAATCTGAGAGAAGAGGTAGGAACCTGCTGGGTGGACGTAGTGGTTCCCAGGCTTCTGACCTGCTTTCTGCATTCATCACCTCCACTCCTTTAGCTATTATCTCTCTATTGAAAGAAAAGACTGCCCCACTAGTACGAGGAAACTGAAGCCTCTTTGGAATGAACGATTTATTCAACTTAGTGTTGTACTGGAAAACTATCTTAGAAGACAACTTTAAATGAAGTGACTTTTTTGTGTTTATTTGAAAATTAGCAGTATTTATGTGGTACCAAGATGAGCACACTTCACCAGAAGTTCCGTAATCCCAATGCTGGGACACCAATAACAAGAGTTCAAGTATGTACATAAATCCTGGACCGATTCCTGGATTTTGAGGTGCCCATCTTCAGGATCTTAGGGACTGATATTTGCAGAAGACAATCGAGATCATGAAGGTATTTTTTGATGGAATTGTTTATAGAGCAAAATACACTGCTCTGGCGATTCTGCAATCGTCTACAAATTTGTATCAGTTTTTCTTAATGGTTTCTTTGGAAATCTCCATCTTTTAGATAATTTTTCCGAACTCAGAATGTTTCCTTTTTCATTTTTCTGTTTTCCTTTTTTTTTTTCCTTGAAACAACTTTTGTGTCTTGAAATATCCTTTTTTTTTTTTTAATTAAAAGTGCCTTTAATTTCAACTTTTAAATTTACATTTCTCCCATGTTTTAAGCATACCCACAATTTAAATTCGTTTCAGACTGCAAACAATTGAGGGTGAGGAGGAAGCAAAAATAAGAATTCAAAGAAGCTGTTATTCACCCAAGTTTATCTGCAGCTCCACTCAAAATCAAAGTGAAATCAAAATCTGAGACAATGACAGGAAGCCATGGGACAACCAGAAAGCACTGAATCTCTGGGGAAACACTGGAAAGAAGATGCCAGCAGCTTTACACACACATGGTGACAAACCTTCATCCTTTGTCAGCTGGTGAAGCTCCACTGATTTCACAGAAGCTGGCCAGATACGTGCTTCTGAAAAGGAAACACTCGCTGAGGGGCTGTGGCAGGCAATCTGCACATAAAAAGAAGAGTTAGTGTCCTCAGCCTCCCAGTCTCTCTCTCCCTAAAGGGACCCACTCAATTTTTGTTTTAATTAGAACATATTTTGATTGCGTGAGAGCCAGTGTATTTTCAGATGTTGCAGGCCCCTGGATGTAGAGGAGCAGGGCTCGTTCCATTTCTCAAAGTTCCATTTCCAACTGTGAAGGTAGTTGTAGTGTTCTTATCCTCACAGTATCTTAGTAGTAGATGATGTCTGGATTTAGCTGTGTTCTTACTAGAAGAAAAGCTGTAGAATCCAGAGGAAAGACCTAGAAATCTTCTCATTTTGCAGCCAAGGATTGCAGATAGAAAATTTACCTTTCCCACCCTCTTCTGAAGACCTACTGGAATTTATTTTTTTTTAACTGAAACATTGCATCAGGTGGTTTCAGGCTTAACTTTTGTATATTTAGCTGGTTTTGACAAGACTTCTGTTACTGATTCAAAGGTCAGTTGTTCCTCCTCTCTCCCCTGACAACATGCTTGAATAAAATGTAAACCTCTGCTAGCTGTAAAATTTGAAGTGGGAGAAAATGCAGATGTTATATTTATTTCCAGTAGTTTTTAACTCCTGTTCAGGGAGACAGGCAAACACAGCAGTGTGCAAAATATGCCTAAAGCTACAGTTCTTTCATTTCCCTGTACAGTGCCCATAAGAAGAATTATTAAACATGATTTTCACAAGGCAGGCATTTGTTTTTTAAATCAGGATTGGAAGATACGCTGGGGCTTAAAAGATTTATATGCCATTGCCTCTTTTATAATTGTTTCTGTAAATGGATGTGAGAGTTGAATCACTTAGCATCATTTGCTTTGCTGAAGAAAAGCAACACATTTTAAACTGAGCTTATTTTCATAGCTAGGCAAGTGAAAATATAGAAAATAGAGAAAAAATATACAGACAGTAGCTCATGCTGTCAAAACTCTAAGATGTCTAAATGTCTTTGAAAATGTGCAGTCTCCATACCTGAGTAAGATTTATATTTACAAAGGCTGTTCAGGTCCTCGGCTCTTACTAATTTTGCCAGCTCAGTTGATTTCACTGGTGCCAATTTACCTGGTACCAATTGTGAAAATCAGGATCCTGGATGTTTGTACTTGAAAGATAAGAACTTCTTGCTGAACTATTCTGTAATCAAAAGAGTGTGTGTGTGCTTGTGTGTATGTGTATATACATACTTATGAAAGTCTGCAACTCTTAGCTCAACTGTTCTACTGTCTTCTTTCACCCATTTTTCTGTATACATGATATATTATTATGTATACATGTCTATAAGCTTACGTGCATACATGCATTATATATACGCCTATGTTAAAAAACAAACTACTGGAAAAGAGAGAACTACCGAAAATTACTGCTTCCACCACTGAGTAAAGCAATGCCATTCTACATCAGAAGTTTGAATCCACAAGCTCATTCTGGACAAACTTCTGCATTCAGGAGGAGTTTTAATTAAGGCCAACTGAGACCTCATTAAACCTGCATCCTAGTTCAAAGTATTTGTTTGCATTAGTGCACTTCCCCCATTGAACAGTCCTGAGGAGTGGCTTACAGGAAATTCCGCAATTACAGGTGCAGATTACAAGCAACCTGGCAGTGCCAGGTTTCCCTCTTTGCCAGCTTTGTGGCAGCAGTGGTCTGCATCAGATCCGCACCCTGGAAGGAGAGCAGGCTGGAGCTCCTTTACCCCCAGTTTGTCTGCGTAAGGAGCAAAGTTCAGGAATGCTGCTCCTATCGTTGCTGCAGATGACAACGTAGCTGATCCTTGCGAGGACGCAGCGCTACAGTGGCAGCGTAAGTCCGATGCAGAGGAGAGTATGCCGAGAGGACGGTTGAGTCGCATTGTTTGTACGTCAGTCTGTCGTTACAAGAAGGAGGAACCCGATTTTCAGATGGATCCTTTTCTGTTGTTTGTGAACACTTACCAGTACGAAACACTGTTTTTGTAATGCCAAGACGTATTTGTTTGTGTGCATTTTAACTTGTTTATCATCTGGGCAAACGCACACACAGAATGGCAATGTGGTTTAACTTACGAGCCCATATGCAGAAGTTGAACATATCTTTGTCAGACTCATTCAATTACTAAGTTTTGCTTCTTATCTAAATATTTAAAATGGAAATTAAAGGTGCAATTTTACTTCCAATACAGAGTTAAATCTTAGGTTATGGACACCTACTACAGTGAATGCCATTATTTTTGCCTGTAAAGATAAATAGAAATTTTAAATAATTAACATTAGGATTTATTCACATTTCTCCCTGTGAAAGAGAATTAGTTTGTGAGATACAAAGAAAAATACATTATTCATAATTTGATGTTAGAAATAAGAAAGTTGATATGAGGATATTTGGCGCGGACTATAAAATCTCATTAGCAGCAGTGTTCTGAGTCTAAGAGGAGAAATCCATTTAGTTAGACCAGATTAATACATGGTGGTGCCACCAAGTAAGCTATGTCCTCCTGATTATTTTTGTGAGACTTCAAGACGTTAGTTATATTTCCTCTTGAAATTAACACTTAGTGAACAAAGTTCCAGAATAAGTCTCTCTGCAAAAAGTGGTTTGAAAACTTAAGATACTGAGTAAGCAGGAGGTTTTTTAATATTAGTTTTTGCTCTGCTGTTGTTCCAAACTTGACTGAATGAGAATACTGTGGCCTAAAGTGATGGCCAGCTCATAACCCATTATGTTGCATGTAGCTATGAGTCTTGACAGGTTTTTCTCAATAAATTTCTCAGAGAAACTTTTTGTCCTGGGTCCCAAGGAAAGCACCTTTTACTGTATGCAGATACACAATGTTTGAAATGTTGAGGTTGCTCTCCTTGGAGCCTGCAGGTACTTCCCTGGCAGGAAGATAATAAAGACATTAAGATGCAGCATTAAAGTACTCCTGTAATCTCACAGTAAAATAATTAACTCTGGTAGTTCGGCACTTTGATACAGGGCAAAAGGTCTGTTTGAAGAATACGGTCACTAATTACTTTTTGTGATTGTATGTATTGATATTCCAATACAGAGTCAGAAGACAGTAATCTGTCAATGAACTGTACTGGCAGACTCCTGGGGTGAAGTCTCAGGCCCATGGAAGTCTGCAGTAAAAATCTCCTGTTCTTCCATGAGCCCAGAATTAAGGTGCTTGGGCAATTACGCGCTCTCTTTTGGCAGAAATCTGTTGCTCTAGAGCTAATTGCTGGATAAAATCACAAGACTCTAAACTAATAAAAAGCACTGGTAGTCCTAGGTAATAACAAGGAGAACAGAAGGAAATAAAGGTGACATTAAAAGTGTTGTTTAAGTGAACAACAATAGACATTCACAGCTGAGGCTAAGGTAACCCTTGGCCCTTTACCTTGCTGGCTTTTCACAGCAACATAAAACAGTAAGTTTTCAACACGTTGTTTTAATACTCATTTAACATCAGCGCTTTCACTAATGTTCGTGTTCCTTAAATTCCCCTGTAAAATGTGCAGTGATAGTGTCATCCAGGACTTCTGTAGTTCAGCAGGAATTGCTCTGTTGCTGTCTGAACTTGGTTTGACCTCTCTGAGTGCAGTATTGCATAAGGCAGATAACTTCAACCGTCTAATGAAATACTAAAAAAAAAAAAAAAATTATTTATTTTTAGGTGTATCTTGCTCCAGAGGCTTGTTTTCCAAGGTCAAGTAGCCTCTTGGTTTTGCAAAGCACTAAGAGGATGGCCACAAGTTCATACAGCAACATGAAAAGCATTGAAAAGGCTTCATTTTAATAAAAACTACCTTCAGAAGTTGGTTATGTATTAGTCCTTATTCTTACTTAAAACACTACTGTGAGACTACTCAAAATCAGGTAACTGCTATTTATTTTTTTTGCAATAGACTCTTACCTTACTCTTAGGTCTTTCTATAGTGTGGGGTTTATTTGGAGTTGGCTGTTCATTGTGTGGTAAGCAGGGCAGCAGTGTGTTTCTGACAAGCTCTCTTAGAGACAATGTTATAAAATAAACCCCAATCTCACCAAAACCTAATATTTAAACACTGCTTTTACCTCGTATGTTATAATTTTGACCCTTTTTCCAGTTATTTTGAGTCCTCCTCTCTTTCTTGTTGTGTATTTCTTGTAACCTGTCATAAAAGGTTTCATATAATGGCCATTAACATCAGCAAGAGACACTACAGGTAAACATGATAGTGTACATTTTAAAATAACATGGCTTTTTAAGTATGGAAGGAAAAATTCACCAACGTCATTAGGCTAAAGACTGAGGAGGAACCACCTCGATTTGTAGATGTACTTTTATTCCAGTAATGTATGGGACCAATTAAATTTGTTCTCTATAGCACAGCAGGCATATTACCTACTTTACTATACTTGCAGCATCTAGTTTAAATGTTTTGGAGAACTAATTTTAAGATCCAGAAGTCTCTAAATAGAAGAAGTTCAAATGATAGGAGGAGATGCCTCAGAGATGTGATTCAGGTTAGGTGTACTCTTGTTAACTCCTTCTCTAGGTCTGCAGAAATAGTAGTTTTGACCCAGACATTTTGTACAGGTCAGGTTGTTTTGGAATTGTAAGTGTTAGATGAAGGATTTTCACTGTTAGGTAAAAGGATTGTATTAGACTGTACTTTTCTACAGACCAACAGTGGCATCATAGACGGCAAAAACTAAAGATTTTTAAACACATTCAGAAAAGCATAGAGTGTGCTTGATCTCTAGAAAACGATCCAAGAAGGAGCGTTAGGTGATGTTTTGTGACATGGAAATGTCAGTAAAGAGGGGAAACGCAATTTTTGGGAAATAGGCCACTGCATGTTCCTTAATATGGCTGCATAAAGAACATCTGATTCCTTAACATCTTAGCCTAGCAACCTTGATAAAGAGATAATAACATGTATATACACACATGCAGATCCAGCTGGAAAACTAGCTGAAATTTACATGTTAAATTAAGAGAAAAATGCATACTGCCTCTTTTGCAGGACAATCCGGGTAATATGAAATGTTTGGTACTTATAAATTTTGACAGGTTCTCTTTTTTTCTCTCAGAGAGAAACAGAAATGTCAGAAACAAGAATATTATATGCACTAAAAAAGAAAATGAAAAAAGAAAATGAAAAGGTTGGGAGGGTCAGAAGAATTTTCTCCATCTACAGGAAATCTGTAACTCAGGGGGAATCCACAGGTAGCTAGTTAAGGATGCTCTGTGCTTCTGGGCAGTCCTGAGAGTATGATCCATTATTACTACCATATAAATCTAAGCCTTATGTTTAAAGCCTTCTCTTTAGAAGATGTAGGCTTCGGTCTTGTTATTCAATCATTCTTATTTTTAAACAGAGGGAACTATTTCATGGGTTTTTGTTTTTTTTCCTTTGCTGATTTGGTATTTGTAGCCTGTTAAAATTTGCATGTAATTGACAGTGAAATGCAAGGCTGTCTAAACCAAAATAATCATTTAGATAAGCTGTGTCCTCAAAACATTTTTTCCTCTTCTATTAAGCAAGCAGTTATTTGAATATTGCCATGTTCCTGCCTGACACATCCCTTTCAGCAGCTTGTTCGGAAGCACTGTAGACACAACACAGTAAAAGCAGAACAGCTATTTTGCCATTTTTCATCATTGACAACATAGCTAAACCTTCCATGAAAACTCTGTCTCTGGAAGAACAGGTGCCTGACAGAGAAACTGCTCCCGACTGAAATGAATGGAATTGCTTTCTCAGATCTGTGGACTTTTATTAGGACAAAAATTCAATTTCCAGACGTTTGCCGAGGGATCCTTCGTAGCCCTTCCACTGCTCAGTGGCCATAAAGAAGCCTGTAGTGTATGGGTAAAAGCAATGCTTATGATTGACAACTACCCATAAGCCTTCCTTTTAATTTAGGATGCACAATGCTGGAATATGAGTCCTGTATGTACTGTTGCTTAAGAGCTGTTCTTTCAAAATGAAGGTCTTATGTGACCATAAAGTGGAAGAATTTCTTTTGTGCCTATAGCATTCCATGTACATTTTATGAGTCAAGGGAGATAAACAGGAGAAAGGTGCCTAAGTCATATTCTGCTCTTCGAATGTGGAAGAGTTTTCCCTGCCTTTAAGGAATACAAGCACGTGTCAGGTCTGTGAGTGGAATCAGGCAAAAAAGAGAAGCTGTAGGCTTAAACAGCAAGCATACAGTGTGTACCAGAGGCATATCAACTACCAGTGTTTACAGAAGAGTCAAAATAATTTCAAGGGTTAGAATTTTATTTTCTCCCAAAATGCAGGGTCAAAATTGATTCTTCTTTCATTCCGTAAAGTTTAGAGAAGTCACTTTGGTACATTTGGCAGGTCCTTGGGCTCGTAATCTTAATGTATTAGCTGTGGTAGGGGAACGGAAAAGACTGTACTAGTGTGAAGCTGGTGGAAGAAGTACCTGCACTGTCATTCATGAACACGGGGCCGGGGTCTCCTTAGCGGTAAGCATGCTCAGCATTTTTCAAGAGCAGACCCTTTTAGTGTCATCAGAGTTTATAGGTCTTGCCCCATTGAATTATATAAATAGCTACAAGTTACAGCTCTGTAAAATGCGAAATGTCCTTCTCGGGTTGCTGAAGGCGCTCAGTTCCCATTGACCTCCAACTGAACTAAATAAAAGCTGATGTCAAAGGGAGTTAAATGCACTCAAAACATTTCCTTCTCTTTGGGAAAGTTTTGAGCAATAAGACAAGCTATTATATCAGCTACCTAGTCTGGATTTTCTTTACTTCTTGTGCTCGTTTCTATTTGTATATGAATATATGTATATGGATCTTACAGATACATATAAAATACAGGAGAAAGAATGAGCACCAGAAAAATTAATAAATGCGGAAAAATCCTAGCTGACAAAAAGCAGCTGTTTTCATAGGGAGATCACTCATTGCAAATTATATACTCAACTCTGAGAATTTAAATTAACTAATACATAGATTATTGATTTTCTTTATGAGTCAGATGTATGATCTAGGTGTGTTTGTCCTAACACAGCAAGATTTTTGCGTTCAGTAGTGTTGTTTGGTTATGACTTTGCTTGTGTGATTATGTGTGTATAGATTTCCACCCAGGAAATATGAAGACAGCCTCCTAAGGGTTGCTGAACCAGGAGCCCGTTGTTGTAGACTGGGTCTGTACTGCTGTTGACTTCTCCATGCGACTGCTGCCCAGCCCGAACGCAGGCAGCATCCTTGAGTGTGCGTGTGCACCAGTTTGTATGGTCTGGTATGTTGTGCTGGAGAATGACTGTCTGTACCGGATAGCAGCTGTAACAGGTAACATGTACAAACCCACAGAGATTAGCTTTGACAAGATATGCGCTTGTCAGGGTTTATAAGATTAAGTTCTCAAGAGGTGATCTCAAGCTATGGTTACCACCCGAAAGTTAAAAGCAAGCAGACTTCGATTAATGAACCTCACTGTGCACCTGCTTCTCTGTCACTTTTGTTCTAACACCCAGACAGGCTTGTTTTCTGAACCAAGTAATCCTGAGGTGTAGCAATACAGATGCTCAGGAACTCGCTCTGTACAGCCTCATGTGTTAAGGTGGAAAATTGCTGTGGAAATCTCTTGAGAACAGCTTGTCACACAGTGTTTTCACTGTGGTGTAAGCCTCCCGCTACTGCCCTTAGTGTCACTCAATTTGAGGGGGACTAGCTCTCTGCAGGAAAGCATTTCCTCACGGAGAACTGGTTTAGGGCTTTTGGCTGACTCATAACGGTCTTGAATCACATGGAAAATTACCACTCCTTCTGCTGATGCTGTCCAGGCACCAGTATTGGCACTGGTCTAGGGTATATCTGAATACACAGCAGGTGCTCAAGGCAGCTCGGCTGCCCAGAGGAATACCGTAACGTCAGTTCATGCCCTTAGTGGTATGGTCAGTTGTCCGCAGAGTGCTGCTGGTCTGACACAATTAACCCCTTTTACATAGCCCATGCACTTCTTTCATTTGTAATACCAAATTCTTTTCTTTTCTTTGAACGTTAGGATTTTCACTGCTTCTGTGTCACAATCACTGTGGTTTCTTTGTTTATGCCAATTCAAAGGTCGCATTACTTTTGTTATACCTTATTAATGTTAATTTCCTAGATTCACGTGGTATTTCCAATTGCTGGTCTTCAAGCCCTGGTTATTTAGATTACCCACTGATTTAGTCTTTTCTGCTTATAGTATGTGATTATTTTTTTTAAAACTTTTTTTGTTGGCTCAGTCCCATATAATTATCACTCTACCCATATTACAAAGGGTATATTTTGGAGTTTGTAATTCTAGAATATGTCACGATCAACAAAAGCCCGTGAAGCAGCAAGAATATTGAAATATGCTTTTACTTGGAAAAAAAGTAACCTTCTTCCCACTATGTAGACCACAATACAATTACAGCTGAGACAATGCTGTGGTAGAGCTAGACAGATGCTCCCAGTAAATGTCTTCAATGTCTGCAACTATAAATGCAAAACAGAAGGCACAAAAATAACCAAACTTGATGGGGACTAAAAAGAAACCCCTCAACCTAGTAGCACAGATTCCAGTATTTGTGCTAAATGTGCTCAACATAGGATCTCTAGAGGAACCGAGGGTCCTTTTGAGTGGGTTAGTTGAAGTAGGCTTTATTATCATATCTGAATTCTGAAGGTATTTTATTTATTGCCATATCTGAACTCTGCTTAGCTGGAAATACATTCATGAAGTCCAGGAAGCCTTAGGGGGAGAAAAAAAAGAAAAAGAGGAAAAAACCCAGACCAGGGAAAAAAATGTGAACATATTCTAATTAGTATGTTAAAGGAACTCCCAATTTTTTTAAATTGTTCTATTTGGTATCTTTTACTGATAAGCCACCCAGTGAAAATACATGGGGTTTGGATGTTTTGCAAGAGTTGCTCCAGATAATTCTTTTTATCAGCAGAAATTGCTCGAGGAAATACGTTGTAAACTCTTCCTTCGTTCGTTGATAACTTCAGACATTTAGGAGAGTGAGGAAAAAGATTATTTGATAAAATCGTTCCTCTTCCTCCACTTAAAGCTTTTAAAGGAACTGATTAATTAAAAAAAAGTTCTATCCTGCAAGATGTCATTTTTGCAGAATAACCACAAGTATGTCTTAATCGATTTAGCTAGGGATCTGAGGAAATCTTCACTTTCTAGCATGTTTTCAGTTAGGAAGAGAAGTTCATGGACACACACTCTTAAAATCTCTAAGGGATGCTGAAATTAATTTTTCATGGTGAAACAAAGTGAATATACAGTACTTGCATGTCTAGTAAAGTGACTTTTTATATGCCATTAATTATCAGTTTCTGAAAATAGATGAGGAATGTTTTAGATGTTTAGATTATCTGTCTGGGATGCTCTGGTCCACAGTACTGGGGTATGATTTATTTCATATCAGCCAGGAAAAAAATCTCTTTAAGATTAAATGTTAAATTTCCCTGTAAACTCTCTTAAGAAACTGTTACATCCTACGTTTCTCCTCTGTCCCTTTGTGTTCTGCAGTGCCCTCCTAAGGTATGACATAAATACTGCTCAGGAACTTCTTTCCAGTCTTAATGCGTTTTAAATGTTTCACTTTGAGCACATAGAAAAACAAACAAGCACCAAAAGGAAGTGTTGTTTCAAAGGTGATTAACAGTTAGGAAAGGAGTATTTTATATAGTCAAGAAACTTTCTTCTCTTGCTTCATGCGTGCGATCTTTGCGGCAGTAGTGAGCTCCTGCCCTTTTTCTTCTGTTCAAAATTACATTTCAAGTCCAACCATGCAAAATCAATATATTTCAGTCAATCACATTTAAAGCTTTACTTGATAGCACATGTTTTTCCTATAATATACTGGGTTATCGCCTTCCAAATTTGATAGAGCCAAGGCTTTGGGATGAGATAAGAAATATTAATGCGGTGTGCAGTTTAAACAAATCAATGTAGCAATCTGCACTGAACACTAGCAGAGTAAACATTTGACTCTCATTTGACGTGCAGCAGTCCCAGTACTTAGCTTGGCCGCAGTTCCTGCAATTTGTTTTCATTTATGTTGAACCACTGAAGTCTTTTGCGCTGCCATTAGCACTTTGGAAGCATTAAGGAGGAAAGTGAGATGGATTCAAATCCATATAGGTACAAAATCAAACTAATCTTCTTTTGTAGCTGAAGTGAAATTCTGAGAAGCTCAGAATTCTTCAAAGTCATTTCTCCAAATTCATTGTAGAAATCATCAAAGCACTGTTTCTCTGCTTTATCTTAGTCTGAAAAGAAGTTACTTTTCCTGACAAGGCACTGTAGTTTATATTCCAAATACAATCCAGCGCTTGCTCAAACAACTCTCATTTATTCTTCAGAGCTATATATGAGAGAAGAATACATTGCCTACAAAATGACTACACAAAATAGTATCTGTGGGAGAGTAGAATGTAGCTAACAAACCTATCATTTGAAATTTACCACACAAACATAATTAAATACTATTTCTTTAAAATAAACAGATTTTCTTGGGGTTGGCAGGAAAGCCCGCACAATTCTCTGTCCTATTTTGTGTTCTGTCCATATTGTCATCTTGGTAAATTTTTTAGCAGCTGTCAAAGTAAATTTATTACAGAAGAGGTCTAAGTTCTTGTGTAATCCAGAAGGGAAAAGCCCTGCTGACTTGGTTTTGCTTCATCTTTTGTCTTTACAACACTTTAAAAGCCTCGTGTAGTTAAGATTCAGGAGCAGCACTAGTTGAACAAAATTTTCCGTCTGCTAAAGATGAGTGTTTGTGTGTGGTGCTTGTGCGTAAAATATGTCTGTATTTATATTTTAAAAATAATTTTCTAATAGCTCACTTTCTAACAGGTCTGTTTTAAGCATGTAATCTGCGAAGAATGTGTTAAGTGAATGAAATGGAATTTGAGAGCTGAAATGAGCACAACACAAACTGAGCTATTCTGAAGGAATGAATTTTTGCTGATGTTTGGCTGAGGGAGCTTGAGCTTGGGTGAGGGAGGAAAGCTGCCAGATCAGTGAATGAAGGATCTAAGGTTGGGTATTATGTGAAAGCTGTATACATCCCAACAGTTGTGCAGTGAGATGTCACACTAGATGTCAGCAATGTAAAGAAACCTCTTAAAGAACCATACATAATATGGCACAAAATGAATAAAATCAAGGAAGAAAAATTACTGTGTCTTACCATGTATTTAAATTTATTAAATATCCTAAATATATTGGAACTTCTGGGTATCAGCAGTGAGCCGAATTTCATTCATGGATCTGTTCGCTCTGAGGGAGTCAGAACTGTGGATTACCTCTCGTTCTCCCTTCTGCTCCAGAAAAGCTGTACTACCTCGTTCTGACATGCGACCATCTGGTCTAAGTCTGTTAAGTCAATTCCTTACTGCTCTGTAAGTCTGGGTCACTGGCAAAGCACTTCTGTGTTGTCACTTTTGAGAAATTAAAGTTACGCAAGTACTTCTGCACTTCTGAGGGAACAGTCAGAACTATGAATTATAGCAAGTAACAGCAAAAGGCAGAAGGAAATGAGAGAGATTTATTTTTCAATTCATTTCTACAGAAAAGTGCATAACTATGCTCTTAACAACCTTCATTTAGATGAGCGTGTCTGTGCCTATCATTTTCCCCTCAAACAAAAAAGCCTAGAGTTCACTTAAATTAAAACAAATACATTTTGAAAAACAACAACAAAACAAGCAAACAACCCCTTCCCTACCCCAAACAAAACAAAACACCATGCGTAGAAACAGGGAGTAATTTGAATTCACAGGAATGATGTTTCTTTGATCTTTGGGGATTGTATATGCAGCTCCCCCCCGATGCCGATAAGCTCCTGAGCAGAGTGTCTGAGTAGGTGCATGTAGTATACAATCTCTTTTTTAGTAAAGTGTCCCAGGTCCTGGAAATTTGCTGACCTTAACTGAAGCCTTTTATCGTTGTGCGATTACTCTTTGAACATCTGGATTCTCTTTCTTAGCATTATTTACATTCTTTTGATCAACTTTAGCCTTTCATAACTTGAAACACATGAGAGCTTCCCCTGCCAGATCTGTGTGTATCTGTGATCATCATGCCTGGATGACTTGATGTTTGCCAATTTAGTTTTACAGCAGGTTTAATTTAACAGGAAGAAGGTCAATACAATCAATCTGCCTCAAACTGATTTTTTTTTTTTTTTTTTTTTCTCCCCTCAGCAGGAGGTATAAATGAATGGGGAGAGGGGAGATTAATTCAGCATAAAAGGTTGCATAATTTGCTACCCAGGTCTGCTAATGAGAGTATTATTGTTATCATTTTTATTCTATTTACTATATCAGCTCTTTATGAAGAGTGGATTAATATGGCTTCAGGTTAGGTTTTTAGTAGTCATTCTTATTGTATTTTGGGGAAAATTGTTATTTGCATAATATCTGTATTTCTTTATTCTTTGCGTGTGTTTTCCAAATTTGTCTTGTCTTCCATAACTAATATTACTAGTGTGAAAGACTGACCTATATTTGCTGAAAATATTACCTTGATGTATGCTTTTGAATATTTTTTTTGCAAAGTATCTAATTTTGTAGGGGATGTAAGAACAGAAAATTGCCCCTCTTTGCACAGTCTCTAAAAGAAATCTAGAGTCCTTAAGAAAAATATTGTAATACAGTTTTCTAATGGTCTCAATAGACTTACACTGTGAATATTTTAATTTTTAAAATTTTCATGCAGTAAGGTTGGAAATTGTTAAAGACTTCCACAGTGACCTAACTCTGTTCCTCTTGAAGTCGGTGGGAAACAGCAATTGATTTCAGCAGGAACACAGTGAGGCCAACAGTAGGTAATTATGAAAATCATATCCTAGTGGGAGAAGACCTAGGTTAAATATTGAAAAGCACCTAAGAGACTTAGGACTGCAAGTCCCATTGATTTTCATTAAGGGTGAATTTCTTATCTGTAATTCTGCATGCTTCTAGCACAAAGTGTGAAACTGCGTTTTGTTGTTTCTTAGGATTAAGTTGCCTTTCAGATTAGTCTATGAAACGCTTCTGAGAACTAGATTCTTCCCTGCTCAGTGTTCAGGTTCAGTGTGTGACCCATCTATAAAGACAGGTCCTGGTTGCATACGTCCCAGTGATTTAGAGATCCATACTGATTCTTATCCACACTCAGTTCAGTGGCACTTAACATGCAAGCAGGTGCTGTCCAATACGAGTAAGGGTGTCAGGCTAATTAGCATCGCTACTTTTCACAATGCAGCAATTTGGAAGCAGAAGGAAAAGTGGCATGTAAAAGGTGATAAAAACAAATTTGTGCATCAACTGGAACTACAGCCTCAAATCTTCTACTCTTCCAGGCTGAAACCTGCAATTTCTTTTCGTTCAAAATTCCCAGTGAAGTCACCGGGTTTATTTCGGCTCTTGAACAACTCCGCTGACTTTGTCATTAGATGCTCATATCCAAACAACAATCTGAACTACTAGTAGTGATTGGTGTGAAGCCCCTGTACGTGGCCTGAGTGGTTTAAGGCAGGCTAGAATAAGGATCCATAACGTTCACATCTATATTCAAATTTTTCTAGAAAGGAAGGACAATGGGAAGGACCAGACATGAATAAGAATCAGCACCATTCTGATCTCAGTATGGCAAGTTTAGGGATTTTGTTCACATAGCTCCTAGTGTAACTTTTATCTTCTGTTTCAGATGTGCAGCATCTGTTCCTGTAGTTTTCTCTGTGACCTTATCTCCAGGATCTTTGTGTTAAATCTGCAGAACCACTGCTCCTAAGTTTCTCTAAATATTACTGATTTTGGTTCTGTTCTGACTTCAGCCATTCCCTTACCCACATTTGGTTCCACATCTGCATCATCAGCAAATTTCATTCCTCTACTTCATGATCTGTCTTCCAGTTATTAACACACTGTCGTGGTTTAACCCCAGCTGGCAGCTAAGCCCCACACACCTGCTCGCTCACTCCCCCTCAGTGGGATGGGGGAGAGAATCTGAAGGGTAAAAGTGAGAAAACTCGTGGGTTGAGATAAAGACAGTTTAATAGGTTTGTGCGCAAGCAAAGCAGAACCAGGAATTCATTCAGCACTTCCCAGGGGCAGGCAGGTGTTCAGCCATCTCCAGGACAGCAGGACTCCATCATGCGTAATGGTGACTTGGGAAGACAAACGCCATCACTCTGAACATCCCTCCCTTCCTTCCTCCTTCTTCCCCCAGCTTTA
>JANHGO010000069.1:91359997-91490584 GCA_024606505.1 Aquila spilogaster
TAAAGACAATAAAATCACTCAAATGTGCCCACAACCTTTCTATCAACATTCACTTATTGTTAATATTTTTGCAATCTATGGCAGCGTAAAAATGACCATAATGTATCATAAATGATTTATGAAGTCATCTCCTTGTACTCATTTGTCATTTAGGCTGTGCACCACAAACCATGTTCAAATTCGTTGTTGTTGTTGTAGAAGAATCTGCAAGACAGTGTATCGACCTGTAAGTTTTGGAGAAAATCACCTGTAGTTCAAGGAAACAGTGGGGTTTTCAGCCAAGCTGTTGGTAACCAAGTCACTACTGATATGTGATGACCTGGGCTTACCTCTTTTAGTGTGCCAGATTCTTTCACAGACTACCCTACAAGTTCTCTTGCCCTTGCCCTGAAGGGTTCTCTGCTTTGTTCAAAACCTTCCCATTCTGCAATTGCAGCTTTTTTCAGCCTTTTTTTCTGCATGTTACTGCTCTTTCATTTCCCACTTCAGTTCTTTTCACCCAGTTCCTCTATGGAGGACAGCAGTCTGAGGCAGTGGCCAAAGCTGAAGTTCCCTGGGCTGATGCTGGGCTGCATGGAGCTGACGGAGGCCTTGCAGCTGGGTGAGCAGAGTGCTCGTGTGAGAACAAGGGGAGTAGTAACCACTGTTCTGTTCCTCTTGCTGCTTACACTAAAAAATCTCTTTCATGTACAATGTTCAAGCAGTTCTTGACACAGGAACTAGAGTTTTAGGGACCCAGTCTTTGCTGCTGTACGGACACAGTCCCCCTTGCCTCCATCACCTTGTTAATATGAATCAGGATCACAAACACTTCTCCAGCCTGGTACATGCAAGATTAATGATCCTCCCTGTTTCTTCTATTCCTTCAAAACTCTTCTTTAGGTAGTACAGTCTAGATTGATTTGTGGCCTTTGCCCACATCTGTGCATTTTGATTCTGACGGACAGTTTTTGAGCTCTGCTTTAATGTGCCTTTGCAAGCTTGAGTTGTTTTGCTGCAATTCTGATTTTGTGCCTTGAGAGAAGAATGCTTCTCTAGTCTGTGTAGGATATTGGTAAATGCTGAAGAATGTTTTAGTTGCCACAGAACTTGGCACATTTCTTTGACATTCGGTTGTTTCATCACTGCTGGATCTCCCACTGTGATACTACTGCAATTGTGAATGGGTATTTTGCAAATGTGGTCCCCGGGCTGATGGAACTGTACTCTGGTTTGGGTATTTAAACTCTGTCCCTGATATTTCAAAGTGTTCTGCTGGAATTCCTTGAGACGCATGTGGTACAGTATCACTTGAATGGTCTCTGTTGCTGCATTGACTACCTTGTGAATATAACCCTATGATTTTGTACTATTTAATCTCTTCTATTTTATGTAGTCTTAGGCAGTGAAGCTTAACTGGATTAAGAAAGAATTTGCAGCCATTACAGGTATGTTAATCCAGCTGCAATTGAATGAAAATGATATGCGTTCAGAGATGTCATTGTGCATATGTCTGAAGTATTCCATGGGCTATTTTTGGTACTATAGCGACAAGGAGAATTAGTAAAGAACCTGAATAGTATTTGGGATTCAAAGAGAGTAACTTTGGTGCTGTGGCTTTTCCCTAGTTAAATCCATTGTTCATATGCAGCTTGCAAATTTGAAGTCTTTTTCTTTTTTAATAAAAGAGGAAAATTTGTAATCCAATTAAGGGCATGGTAAATCCAGGCAAGTATCAGATGAATTTTGCAAGTATGGGTTCTTATGTTTTATATGTAGAGTAAACAATCTATAAAGATGACGATCCCTTGAATAGGTAGCGCTTGCGTTGTCACAGTGGTGTAAATGAACCTATACGTTTTTCTTCTGATCATTACTATACTGGAGATAGCTCTGAGGACTATAACAGTCAACTTTGTTTTATTCCAAAAGCATTAATAGGCTTTTTCTCTGGTGCCTGATAGATGGGAATCAAAGGAAATGGCTGTCTGCACAGCTGCATTGTGTGGTGTTATCAGACCTCATTTCTTCCTTGTTTCTCTCTGTTAGTAGATTACAAATGAAAGTAATGTTGTTACTGCTCTGGCCTTAAGCACAGAAATCAGCAGATGTGACTTGAGTTTGCACACATAAATTATACATAAATCATATACCAGTATTAAGGAGATCTGAGTTTCAGAAGTTTTAAAGAGAGGGGTCATAAAGGCTTAAAATTCAGTTTCTACCAAGTTCCTTCGCAGAGTCTCAAGGCTGAGGCAAGCAATGAAAAAATCCATAAAAACAGAACTTCAGAACCAGAGCCTGGTGCGATGCAAACATCCTGAGGCACTGTTCATTCTGAAGTAGTCTTGTTTAAAATACTGGGATTTCTCCCAGCGCATTCTGATATGTAGCTTGTGCCTTCTTGCACCTATTTGAGAGCTTTTGGTGCTTAGACTATACCGTTTCTGAAAAGTTAATTTCCAGTGAAGTTTTAATGGTAACTTTCAAACTACTTTTCTTGTATGAGAAAAGAGAAATCAAAAGATGACCTAGCAAAGTCTGCAGAAATCTGGTATGAATTGTTCCCCATAAAATGCAGGCAGAAGTTCTCAGAAGGAGCATAGTAACCTTGGAGAAATTCAAAAGCAACCAGGAGAGCAGCTCCGGGGAGCAGAGCTTGAGCAGGGATGTTGGACGAGATGACCTCGAGAGGGCTTTTTTTTCCAGCCACAGCTGTTCTGTGATGCAGTGATACTTTATTAATCAGGTTCCTGATTCAACTCTCAAACCTGTGTTTCATTGGAGCCTCATTTATGTGTTTTGCTAATTAGGTTCATTGAAAAATCAAGGTTTGTTGTAGATGGAAAACCTTTCCCTTTGCATCTTTTTAAACAAAAGCAAGCGGAAGTAGAGGATTCTTCCATTGATATCAGTAAGGTGATATCTACTTCAAATCCTGTAGGAGACGAATGGTTTGCACGCACTGTGAACAGGATTTCTAGGAGTAGGGTTTTGTGAACGTGTAATAATGAATTCAGACAGCACATAGGGGAGAATGGAGGGAGAAGAGGGCACACGTGTGGTTGCATTGGTTTGGTGGTAACAAGCCAGGAAATCAGTGAGTGCATGGAACAATCAAGAAGATTGGGTGCTCCATTGCTACTGCTGTTCTTGTTGCCATATTAGCAAATGAGAAACGTAACTCAAGTCAAACAGAAGTTCAATATCAGACAGTGTCTCCAGCAAATCAGAGAACCCAAACCGAGAAAAGTGTGTATGTATATATATACATACTTTTTTTTTCAGATCTGGGTAATAACGTGCACATCACGAGACTCAAATCGTAGCCCTTATGCCCAAGCTCTCTTTATAACTGTAACAGCACTTCACTTGGTCTAATAGGAACAGCTGCAATTAAAACAGCAGTGGCTCACTTAAAGAAAACGCTGGGCTCAGGGCTGAGCAGCCATTTGGTAGGATAAAAAAAACAGCAGTTTTTCAAAAGATTGAGGGATGTGTCTGTCCACCTATCATAATGGAGAACACAGCAACGTCCATGGCCTTCATTTGGACTTGCTGGAGTGAGTAAGCGTGGTAAGGGACTGCGTCACTGTACATATTTATCATGTTTACTCCTGCCCTGCTACAGTTATCTTTGTGAATGTTTATCCAAAGAAATACTGAATTGATTTTTTTAAAAAAAGACCAAAAGAAAAAAAAAAAAAGCCAAAAAAAAACCACAAAGAAGAGATTTCTTAAATGAAGGCTGCTCACTCTTCAGTGTTCATGTGCCCCTACTGCCGAGTGCATCTCTAACGAGGCTGCACAGCTTTGGGGAAACCTGCAGCTTTTCACATGCTAAAGCTCTAAGCTAATTTGCTTGTGTGTTATGTTGTTCAGCCAAGTGCTTTGGCATCAGGTGAGCTGTAAGCACGTGCTTTAGGTGCTGGACACTGCGGAACCATCACTGTGTTTAAAACAAAGTGATTTGTAGAATTGGTGGCAAAATGCAAGGAGAGTCTAAATACTGCAATGTAAGACAGTATCCCCATACTGTCTCACCTTTATTTCTAATAAAAGTTCAGACTTCTTGCTGGAAGCTTTGTCCTTCCATAAAACGTACCGTTTGCAGAGATTTGATCACCACTACTTTGCAGTAGAGTTTGAGGTTGCTGTTGGACTTTTTTATAGCAGTAGTGACATTTGCTTTGTAATATAAAAGTGGATCCAAATAGTTTGGTGCTTGTAGGAGTCTGGACTGAAACCTGTTGTTAATGGGTGTGTTTTAAATCACATGAAGTTCTGGAGCAAACTCCAGTCTATTTCTTCTAAAACCATAAGGAACAATTTAAATTGCTGAATAACGTTCCCGGAGAAGTCAACGTTAAGATGTTCTTCTAAAATTGGATATTTTGCTTATTAAAATGTTAATGGTAAAATGGAAGCTTACAAGAGCTTATACTCTTCTGTGTTGTTCTGTTTTACATTTATTCTGTTAATTAGTTGTTATATAGTATATCCTCTTATTCTCTTCTGGTGTTTGCATTTCAGATTTGATTTTTGATAGTATATAAGGACTTATTTGCAGGTAAATCTATAATTACAGATCAGTTCATTTGATGAAGCACGTTTTCTATAATGACTACTCTGGAAGTTAGAGGTGAAGAACCTGACTTTACATACATAAGTGGGGATCTTATTTAAGTAGGATGGAAGCTGTGATGAAATGTCACACGAGAGTGACAATACAGTACATTGTGTTGGAATAGGGAATTTTCTGTGAGAGGCAGGGAAAGTTCACCTAGCTCAGATTTCTGATCTGGCGAAAAACACACCTCCCTAGGAACTGTTCTGGGAGGAGCTATGCTGCACTGCTGTGATGTTGAATCCCTCCATCCATGGGAGCTCCTGATGATTTTGGCTTTGTGTCTGTAGCCTTGAACATCCGCTGTCTCCCCTTTTGCAAGGCCAGTGCTTGAAGGGAACTGCTGCCTCCTGTGCTGAGGGTGCTGTGTACTGGACTAGTTCTGTACTCCTACAGATATAGACATCCACATAAGGCATGGTGCTGTTAATAATCACTGCTGAGTTGTGTTTATTTTCTTTTGTTGTTTCTGACAGGTTATCTGTAATAATTGTGTTAATTGCCACTTACAAGGAAAGATCTCACTTACTCTTTTCTCTATACTTATTACGTACAAAAAAATGTCATTTAGCTTTATGTGCATTTGCATGAAATGCTGTTACTTTGTGGGAGGATTAGCTTTAACTGCTTGACAAGAGAGCGTGCTCAGATAATATACAGTATTCATGACTAAATATGTTGACACATCGGAGCTGAGTTACTGATGGAGGATGATGAGCTCTCTGCAGGAGTCAGCAGGCTGCTCTGCAGCTCGCTGGTTGGGTGTGAGCAGTACTGCTTTCAGCCATCTGGAGCCCTTGCCTTTGGGGACCTTGGCTGCTCTGGGTGGGAAAGGCCCCTGGAGGATACAGTTGCATGCTGCGTTCTTCCAGGTTGTTTGCACTGGTGCAAGGGACTCATGTTGGCAGGAGCTGGAAGGAATGGAGGAGTTGGAACACCTGTTCTTACCAGCAATACTGGTTAGAGAGGTAGAGATGGTAACCAATGAATACACAATTAACCTCCTGCTTCTTAATCTTGAGGGGACTTAGAAATGACAGTAGCAAGAAAAAGTGCAATCGTAAGCTTATTTACTGTTTATGTTAACCATCTGGGATGTAAAACCTCTACAGCGAAGGAGCTATCAGATTCCACTCCAGTTAACTGTGTAAGTGAGAGATTTGGTTCTAATGTGTTTCAGCAGGCATGCAGTCCAGTAACTACGCTGGGCAAGAAGTGCTACTGATGTAATTTTTCACTTGGTATATCCTCGTTGTCACAGGAGCTGAGTACTGACAGACATCACCAGTGGTCAGCAGAACTTCTGCTGGAGGGTGGGGGAGGAGGTCACCAAAGCGTGACAGATTCTTCCCTGACTCCAGTTGTCGTGAGCTGTGCGAGGTGCTTGATCCCCAGTTTGGAGGCCGGTAACCAGGAGAGATGCAGCACTTTGTCCTCCACTTACGGGACTGCAGTAGGGAAATTGGGTCTGGTGCGTTATGTGGATGTTCTGCAGCCAAACAGATTTGTAATAGCTTTGGTAGATGAGAAGTAAAATGCTAACCTGGCCTACTGAAATGGAGAAGAGGGGTATCAGAACTCCAGAGACCAGGAGTGGGCAGAAGGCCCAGAAGGTGCTATGTTGTGCAGCACACTGGGAGCTGGAACAGGGGATGGCCAGGATTCCTTCTCCAGTTTCCTAAGTAAGAATGCAACAAGAAGCAGCACAAACTGTGACAGCTCAAGGTACCAGAACTATAACAGTAATGTGATGAGGATGGTAAGCCTTGCTTTATAGTAATGAAAAAATGCTCTGCTTTAGATTTGTGGTAGTGGAAACTAGGCCACTCCCTGTGCTGCTGATGGGTTTCTTTGCTTAACTGTGTAGACCCGTACAAGCCAGACTGAGAGTTGGTGATGCTTTCTCATAGTGATCAAAAATAAAGAAATTAAGGAAGAGAAATGGATTGGAGGTGTGTGTGGGAGGGGGACAGGGGCAGGAGCAGGGAGGGTGACTAAGTAAATAAAAGCAGCCCACTGCAGGCAGACAAATTTTACTCTGTAGCAACTTTGGTTTCAGTGGAGCAAATCCCATATAGACAAGAGAGTTTGTCCTTGGGTTCTGAAGAAAGTATAGGGAAAGATGCTCCGTTACAGATTAGAAGGGAGGGGAAAAAAAGGCGGTATCAAGGATGGGATGCAGGACACGAGAGTATGTAAAGCAGCTGTAGGAACTCCCTGAGAAGCAGGTCCATGCCTTAGTTTGGATCTCGTTGGTGATGTTCATGGTCTCTGGCCTTGAGTTCCTGCTGGTCCAAGCTGAATCACCTTCCAGCAATGTGCCTGACTTAGGAAGAGGTGTGGCTGCCCCCAGGAAAAATGAATAGGGGGAACTGTAGCTCTTTTGTTATGTGGGAGTTAAGTGTTCTGCACTACTGAGAATCAGGTTGCTTTGGTGCCAAAATACGGATTTAGTTGCTTAAAATTAAGTCTGCCTGTGTCCCAGTTTCCCCATCTGTAAAATGTATTACAGCAATTTCAGCTAATCCTATTAAATTGTAGGACTAGTGTTTCACTATTAATATATCTAGAACGACATGCATCATGGTAACTTTACCCCATGGTGGGGGAAATGTCTGTGGTAGCTCAGCATAAAATAATCAGAGCCTCTGGGACTCCAGAGATCTCCTATTTTTTTTTTCTTTCTTTTTTTTTTTCTTTTTTTTTTTTTTTAATTGGTTGACTGGGAAGAAATTATACTGATATTCTTCAAGTAAAGATTTGGTGTACCATCTCCATGAGGGAGGGATAGCAACCTAGTTTTCAGACTAAGGTTTTTCTCCTTCTCTCTGCCCTGCTGCTTTAGGGTATCAGCAAGCAGTGCTTGTTGAGATGGCTTTGTCTTACCTTTCCACGTTAAACTTGCTGTATTTTTTTATTATTTTTCAGTTGACACCGTGCAAGGAAGGACTCGGTGCCTTCAAAATGCAGACTGTGTAATGAAAATGCTTCCTTAGGCAAGAAAAAAAGCTTCAAAGGTAATTATATCTATTTCTTCAGCATTTTGTTCCATTTAGTGTTTTATTAAACCTCTCACCTGATCTTTGGTGTGTGTATGATAAAAGCAAGTTTGTAGAGCAGCCACCTCTGATAGATGATATAATCCTGTTAGCAGGCAGGATGTAAAATAGGTCCCGTAGCACATCAGGATTACCTCAGAAATCCCTGGCAAGGCTAATTATTTTTTTCCTAGCCGCTGAGCAATTGCTAACTCTCCCACAGTTACTAAGCGCTTCTGACCTTCAATATTTCTTCTACACTACTGCAGAGATTGCACCTAAAATCTGTCAAGGACACAGCACCTGTATTGTTGCTTCCAAACTGCTCCCCGTGAAGGACATATTTTTTGACTGATGCAGTCTCAGCTTGCCCAGTGCATTCTCTGAAGACAGCAGCATAACGTGTGTTTCCATAAGGAAAAGAAGCCTGTCTTAGGAGTCCATTACGTTAATAGAAATCATGAATACCCTGTTGATTGCAGAGGCAACACAGGAATTACGATGTATCTGAAATGTCACTGTTGGAGGGATTGTAGAGGGAGGTTACAGCACAAGTTTGAATAAATGGCTAGCTAAAGGCCAGGCAGTGTGACCTGGAGAACTACGTCCTAAGTGCTGCTCGGATATCCCTGGTTGGTTCTGAAGCCAGAAGTAAGTGACCACAGCATGCCTCCTTCGTGAGGCCTTTAACCTGAAATAGGAACCTGATGGCCTGCTTCCTTCAAATGCTTGATTAGGGCAAGGACTTCACATGTTCATCAAGGTGTGGTAAAGTTTTGGATACTAAGATTTGTTTCAGATATCTTCAGCTCTTCTGACTACTTATGAATGCTTTGTAGTGCTGCAAATTAGGCTTGAGGTCACCAGAAATAATTGAAGTCAGAACTCACTTGCAAAAATGTGAGGCTTAACCTTCCTGAAGTATTAGTTCTTCTAAAAAATATTTTGCATTTAGAGATCTTTACTGTAATTACTTTAAGATTTCAGCACATGTATATAATTGAATATGATGGGCAGGTGCTGGGAGCTTTAAGACTCTGGTCTTACGTAATTTAGAGACAAACATTATACCTCTTATTTTTAGTAAGTCAAATGTTTCCTGTTGTGGTGCTTTATTGGAAATCAGTTTCAATGGAGGCCAGGTCAAAACCATTCACCTCATCGTGTCCTCCAAACAAATTATTTTCTAATTTGAACCTTGCTCTCTTCATAATATTCTTCTGCTTCAAACATTAGTTACTACCAGCGTCACCCTTCTCTCTCATCATTCACAGATGATGTGATGGCTTGGAGCAAAACAATTGGGGTTCCCAAGCCTGCAGGTAGGGAATACGTACGTTATTTGTGAATGGAATGAGTCAGTTCTTTGTGAATGGGGGTGAAGACTTCAGAAAACTATGTTCATCACTGTTGTATGCATATTCCCTCCTGAAACATTATTGTGAGGTGTCTGATGGTATTGTTTAAATGATCACCAGAGCTATGTTTCTGTTCAGTTGATAGCCTGTTTCTTGTTTCAGTAATGTTTATGGTTCCCCAACCAGAGCTCAATATACCACATATACAAAATAATTACTTTGAAGGCAAGTGTTCTTTGAGGGGTACGTGCTTCAAATATTCCCTGGGAGAGAGTTATACCTAGCCCAGAAACTTTCAGTGCTGTTGTAACCGTAACTGAAATTGTAATGTTGCAATTAAATATTAAATCAATAATTAGATGCTCTGTGTTGCTGTTAAGTCAGACCAGGAGGACACATACTGGAGAGAGAGAGTTAAAAAACACAGCAGTTCTGTCCCATTTAAAGTAGAGGAGACCTTGAGTGAGTTTCTTGCCACCAAACATGGCTATAATGAGAAACCACCAAGAGACAGCAGGGACAACAAAATCATCAGCAATCTACAACGCCTAGCACAATAAAATCTTGTTCCATAAGTGAAGACTAAGCACTTCCTCAGCTCATACAAATAATATAGAGTATCTGTAAAACCCATTTCTAATGTGGAGTAGAACATCTTTATAATAGGGAGCTGCAGCATAGCGAATGACTTGCTGAGAGTTGAGCGCAACTGGCATTCAAACCCAGACCTCACAGCTTCTAGAGACTTCCCAGGAAGTAATGGATTAACTTTCTGTTGAGGTAATTACAATAAATGTTGTGTTTGATACCGGACAGGGCATGTCCAGCATGTCTGGTGTCTCCGCTGAAAGTGATGAAAGTGAAAATAGTACGTAGATGCCCAAAACATATTCCCTGTCTAGAAGCTGATTTGGTTGGTTTATGTAATGAAGCTTCTCTATGCATTGTGGAATACCTCTTGTGTATAATTTGAGGGTTTTTTTTCACCTAATTGGAGGGTAAAGCGAGAGTGGATCTTTCTAAGTGTGATACCATTCTTTATTTCTTGTAAGGCCTTTATATTGCCGCAATAGCACAGGAAAGCTCCTGCATAATGAAAACCTGAGTCACTCAAACTATGATATTACTTCTACCGAAGGTAATTTTTAAACGTACAGGTATAGTCAGTATGGCATGATCCATGTAGCTAATGAGATATTTCCCTTTCTTTGCATTTGCATGGAGTTTTGCATTTCTGAGACACTTCTGCAAGCTCTCTGTAGAGAGCTACTTTGCAGCCTTTTACACTGGAGACACGTGCAGTCTGTGTTCTACCCTTCTCTGAGAAGACATTAGTTTCATTATTATTTGTGGAATGTTTCCTATAGAAGTAGTTTTGGACTGAAAGTCTGTGTTCTCTTTTGGTTTTGTAGCATTTTAATGTTTGTGACTTTGGGTTTTGTCCTTTTTTCTAATTTTTATCCCTGCTAGAGCTCCCATTGCAGTAGAAATGAGGTAGAATTAATGAAGACTGACTTCTCCCATCCTCTCTGTTTTGTTGTTTGTGTTCAGTAAGAGCTTGCAGCTGGACACTCCAGTGGTTGAGATGTTTTGGAGATTCCTAGGCTATGCATTTATAACTAAAAAGCCAGCTAATACCGTGGGGGCAACAGAAAGGGCTGTTGTAATTTTTCTCTGAGTTCTGCCAAAGCTTTCTCTCAGCATCCTTCTGGACATAACATCCACCACCTGTACCACCACAAGTACATAATGTGATGGGTGAACAATTGGTAGGCAGATTGGGCTGGAAGGATTATAGTAAATGGGGTTACATCGGACTGGTGACCAGTCACTAGTGGGGTCCCCAGCCCTCAGTTCTGGGGCCAGTTCTCTTCCTTAAACTCACACTTTATCTGGATAACTTGAATGCATCCTAAGTAAACTTGCAGATGATATTAAATTAGGAGGAGCTGTTGACTTCCTCAGGGATAGAGAGGCACTGCAGAGAGATCTTGACAAATGGGAGGGCTTGCAGTCACTAACTGCATGAAGCCTAACATGAGCAAGTGCCAGGTTATATGGGCAGGCCTGAGGCCAAGAGGCTGGGGAGCCCTGCGTATAATTATTGTAGTCAAAAGAGCAGTGACAAATGAAGCAGCAGCAGATCTGACCCAGAAAAGTGATCCAGCTTAGGGTGCTTTAGCTGACAAACAGGAATTGTATGCTTTTTTTCCTGTTTTTTAGAACCATAGCAAAGTGGGCTCTGCAGGGATACAGAACGTGCTCATAGCAATACTTTTTTGTAATATGAATCCAAATAAGTGAACGCACAAAGATTTCCACAAGGACAACCAGCTCACAGAGGACTCTCCTTCTCAGCCACAAGAAAGATTCATTTTTATAGCAGAGGAATTTATGAGGAAAACTGGAAAATCAGGGTTTCCTGGTCTCCTGTTCTGCAGTGGTCCCATTTTGAACCCACACAGCCAGGCACTGGTGTAGCCAGCTGCCAGGGAATCTTCACTGCCGGATCCCAGCAATGGCTGGCTGGAGTGCAGTTCTGTGCAGAACGATGCAGTGTAAGCTTGTCCTGACTTTTCTTTCTACAGCCTAAAGGATTTTCCTGTATCTTCTTAGCGTGACGAGGGGCAAAGCCTCGAAGAGTTCTGTTGCAAAGATGGAGATGAGCTTCTCTGTCAGTCCTGGGCTCCTTTAGTAAAGCAAGGGGTCAGCAGAAACTTGTATCCCCTCAGTTCTATGCCAGGTGTTGCTTTTCTGTTGGTGGTGGTGTTCTTTGAGCTGTTAAAATTGTTACTTCCCTGGGCAACCTAGGAACAAATATGCTACAACAAGAGCCGCTGAGCAGATAGTAATAATCTATAGCATTTATCCACCGTGCTTTTTTTTCTTCAAAATGCTTCACAAGTAGTAATTAAAAAGTAGCGAGCAAATTGAGGACAATACCACAAATGTGGTTAGTCCCATGCAAACCGCCAGTGAAGCAGTAGTGGCTGACATCTGTCCCCTCGGTTATGCAGTCAGTCACGCCATGTGCCACCAAATGCTGTCCGGAGCAAACCACAGCAGCACGTTTGTCACCTCCTCCACACGGGCAAGGAGTATTATTTCAGACAGAAAATACGTCAGCTTGCTGGATAATAATTGGGCTTGATAAGTGGGCTTCAGTGACATGAAACTGAGAGAGGTAGGAAATCTGAGTGCTACTGTGCAAATTGCTGCAAATGGAGCTAGGGCAGGCTTCTGGGAGCGTGAGTGAACATCGAGCCAGGCTGCCTGGAGCACCCTGCTGTAAATGTGCTTGTACTTTCACACTGACAATTAACATGATGAGGATAGATTCAGGTAACCGACTTGCTTCTCACTGCGTTAGATATAAGGCGATACCCACATCTGGCAGCGTCTGCTACCTGAAGAGATACCACAGCCAGCTCTGGTACCAAAACCAGACTTGCTGTGATGGCACAATGGCCTGCATGACTCTGAGGCACGTGGTTACATGTAAAGTCAAGTTCTGGCCTCTGTTGCATCAACCCAGTCTGATTGTCATAGAGACGTGAATATTTTCTGTGTGGTCCAATAGGGGATTGAACAGACTTTGTGTTGCAGAGTTTGATTCAAGCAGCTTGGAAGGCCTGTGCGTGTCTTGGTGTGATAATTCTGACATGTGCTGCATCTCTGGAGAGAGTGCGGCTGTTAGCTGTTCCTCTCGTGTTCACCGTCATAATCAATACAAGTTGAAATTATCTGTGCAAAGGACAAGGTTATCTGTTTGTTGCAGAATACCCCCAAAGCGCTAAAACAACTTCCTTCCCTGCTGTAATCAATCTCTGTATAGAAATATGCGTAATGAACACTTGAAGTGCAGAGAACTGCTATCCTTGAATCAAAGCTATCTGGAATTGTACCTGGAGACATAATCATGAACCTGATGAAAATTCTTTTATACTGCACTTCCTTTCAACACAAAAATAAACAATAAAAAGCCCTGAATGGGAACCCTGGTGGGGGGAGAGAGTTTTGTGTTTGTTTTTAGTTGTTTTTCCAAGTAGTTTAACCATGTACAATGCGACTTAAAGGCCTTTCACAAAGAGTTTGTAGAGTGTAGGTGTAAATTAACGGTTAATTGTACATATAGACAGGAGGAGGGAGAGTAAAATGTAACAGAAACCAGGCTGAGAATTTGGGGCGAACCTGTAGAAGTGTTCTATATAAATGTGTAATTTTGAGGCTGTAAGAAACCATTCCTTCTCAGTATGTAGGTATTCAAATCCCCCGTTAGAATTTTCTATCCGCTCTCCATTTTTCTTAAACAGGAAATCTGAAGAAAAACCTTTTCCTCTACCTTTCAATTTGAGGAATTGACCCTAAACCTATTGATTCTATATTCTATGCCTTGCTCCAGCTATCAGGACCACTCCCTTCCTAGAGCACTCATTGAGTAATTCTCTCAATGTATCTAGGTAATGGGCCATTATTCTGAGACCTTCAGCACTGGGGAAGAAATACCTCCTTGTGCAGTGGGCTAGCTCAAGATCTATGTGCCTTTTAAATCTTGAAAATAGGTCTCAAGTGTGCTATCCTGTACAGCGGGGAATTTCAATTTCCAGAGCACTGACTCCTCGGATATAAGGGTGTTATTGCAAAGCAGAAGTCCATCCGACTTGTGGCTCTGCTGGGAATGTCGTTTGCAGTGTCGTTTAGGGAAGATCTAAAGGGAAATGAGGGGGAAAACTGACCCCAGACCTGTCATCGTCTTCCCCCTTAGTCTGTGCTGGGAAAGCCTGTCACCTGCGCTCACATTTGTGAAGGAAGTGTGGAGCACGTGCACATGTTTGTGTGCAAGCTGGACAACTGGGGGACACTAGTGCCGGAGTGAAGCAGACAGCAGCTGTATGGGCACACAGAGGTTTTTGTTCAGTTGTGAGGGGTCCGTGTTCAGTTCATGGCTAACAACTGCAGCACATTAGCATCCTCTGCACTTAACTTTTTGTGTGTGCAGTAGCACTGCTGAATCTACAGTCCTTTGGCCTGTGAATGTTATTCCACTGGTGCTGTCCAAAAGCAGCCATTACATATTCAATGACACTATCTTCTGTTACTCGGTCCCGTTTCCACCCCAGCCCCCTCTGAACTAGGTATGTTAAACTGAGAGGAGTGCTGGTGTTATTGTTCATTGCTCTCGCTTTCAGTGCTGCTTCTTTTTACTTTTCTATGTCTCCAGGAAAGCCAAGTTTTGCCATTGTACTGGGGAGCTTTGCCTTGCAAAGCCATCGTGTCTGAAGGCTCGCGGGGCTATCAGTGCCTTCATACTGCAGATCTTTAGCAGGGAAAACATCGTTAATGTGGTGTCAGGAGCCTGCTCAGTGTCTGTCTCCATGACGCAGGCTATCAGAATGCTCTCCTGTTTCGTGCCGTACAGGGTTCAGTGAGCAGTGTCCCCCAGTGGACATCTTCCCACACGAAGTGGCACAAGCAATTCTCAGGCAGCTCATCTGCAATTAAACTATGCATTTTGGCCAGCTCTCCCTGACATGTAATTGCATCATGTGAGTTTTGCTGTGGATACGACACATCAGCTTCTAGAATGGCACACTCTTATCTTACACAGGCCTGCCTGCAAGCGTTATCGTGCTGTTTCTTGGCCATATAGTGATCCAGTCTGTGAGAGCTGGTACATCTCAGTGCTACAGCTCTATATGATAACTGTGAAACTGTGTGGTATGGCACAACTTAGTTCCCTGTCAGGGAGGAGCGACATTATTTTGGAGCTGAGGAAATGCACCGACTGACACTGTTCATTGATTTGGCTTTGTTTGTGCTGCTGTTTATTTTTTCAACTGGTATGGTGCTTTTATTTTAGAAAGATGCTTAGTCTGTGCTGCGCTGTTCAGAAAGCTGAACTTGTGCTCTGTGGCTCACTTATGCTCAGCATCATGTTCTTCCTCCTTCCTGGCTGAATAAGCATCGCACCCACCAGCAATGCAGGAGCCAGATCTCGTGGAAACATATCTTAAAACATACTCTGAGCAAGTTGTAGAATGTCCAAACTTTAGATATATTTTTTGAACAAGGACAGTGGCAAAAGAATGAAAATAACAAGTGACCGCACATCTTGTTGGGTAGGTTGGAGGCAAGCAATCTCGAGCAACATAAATTTATTTAAAGACCTGAATGATTCCTAATGAAAAGTGCTCTGCGGTAGTTGTTTGGGTGTACGAAGTGTACAGGGGGCCTTACTCATGCTGTTCTGGCAAAATGTGATAAAGGACTTGGATTATTCTTGCATTTCAGAATGGAAATAATCATAATAACTCTAAAAAGCATTTGGCAAATATTAGGAATTATCAAAATTCTTTCAGGAAGGAAAGTATTATTGCCTCAAGAAATTGCGACATTAAATAACTTGTTTAAAGCCAATGAAAAAAAAAAAAGGGTCAGGCAAGGTTTATTACTGCCAAGTGAAGAAGTAAATAATGTTTTGAGTTGCAGTGAAATTGCTAGCCCTCCGCTCCTGTACTGTCTGGAAGGCTTGGGGCTTGATGGTGGCTTTTGTGCACAGGAAATAATCTTCAGGAATGGCCATAAAGACAACGTCAGTTCAGCTCAGGGGAATGGTGCAGAGCAGAGAATGTTGCAGTTTAGTTTCATGGCAAGATGATTAATCGCAGTGAAAAATCCTAATGGAGACACAGCACTGGCCTAAGCTTTACCTTGCCAAAGCAAGGTGGGCTCTACCTCATTTCTGCAATGCAAATCCCATAGCTGCATTATGGTGGAAACTACAGAACAGTGCCTCCACTGGGATTTACGGCAGGAGAACTGGTGTCACTTACCTGGAAGAATTTGATATTTTTGGCAGCAAAGATACGGGGAGGCTTTTCTGTCTCTTGAGGGGGCTCAGTGGTAGCAATGGGTATAAATTAATAGGTTATGAGAGTCTGTTACAAAGCTGTCCAATGTTAATCTCATTGGATGTATCTGTATTTAGAATTAATTGTGTTTCTACTGATACAGGCTCACATAGGAGCTGTGTTTGTGTACCTACTCATTTGCATGTTAATGGGGTTCTCCAGGGTTTTTCCTTGATCTTTAACAGTAGGAAAGACTGGCTAATTGAAATTTATTTGAAAAGGGTTTATTTGCCTCTTGGGCTAGGGACAATAGATTATGACAGCTGAGGAATGCTGCAATGCTCATGTTAGCAAGTTAGAATTTAATACCTGAGCATGACAACACTGGAGGGATGAATTAATAGAGGTGAATGGTTTACGCTGATCCTTCTCATGCTGGCCTCCCTACTGGTGTTGGTCCATCCCATTCTTGTGGTGATGGCTTCCCAGCAGCTCAGTGAGATGCCTTGATTTTAGTGGAACAAAGGGACCCACACGTAAAGCTGTCTGTGGGACAGCTGTAACCTCCTAAGAGATGACTGGCTCGGGAATGTGGAAGTGACAGCATGCAACAATCTGTCCCAGTTACCATCACTAATACCCCCACACAACTGCAGATTTTAACCTGGATGTCTGACCTATCCTTAAATGCTGTGCACTGAATCCTGGTTGATTTGTTCGAACACCTCTGATGCTCCAAACTACTCATTCCTCTGTTGCTGGGGCATGAGATTTCTATCTCGGCTCTTTGTGGAGTCTTGCGTTCAGTCCCTCTCCAGAAATGCTGGGAAGCGTTGCTGAAGCATAACAGTTGCTGTAGCGGATCAACGTGCTCCGAGAATTGCCCTCAGGCTGGGAATATTCTGACGGCTCAATTCATCAGCTGCCACCTCTGCCAGCACCATCAGTCAAACCACTGGAGCTGGAGGTCAGGATTTCAGTGCGGAAATAACATTTTGGGTGAATGATGATCATCGTTTGGGAGGGGGACGGGTTGTGTATTTTTACTACTTATCTGCTGTTGTTTGTGTTTTCAGGCAGCTGCAGCAGAGCTGTTCTGAGCTGCACCTTCTGGGTCCTTTGTTTTTAACACAAATATTCTGGTTTCTTCTGGTCCAGTCAGTCACCAAGAAGCACCACGGGGCCTGCTTAATGCTACAGCAATCTCTGTGTTTTAGATCCTGCGTGTGGTTTAGTGCTCTCAGTCCATCTCTCTGAAAATATTTAGCTATTGAATCTGATGTTGAGGGGCTTGATTATGAAGAGCTCATTGCATGGCAGATAGCAGTTCCTAGTACAGAACAGAGCATAATCACAGCTGAAGCACAGCTGTCAAAATAAAATGAACATCAAGTGCAGCTTGCCAGTGAGATCCCATGCAGGCACAAGGTTTAACTTCAGAATTTAGTTAATGATATGCTTTGTTATGTTTATTCCCATTTAAAAAGAAGGAGAAAAACAAGATTAATATTGCAGAGAAAATATTTCCCTTTACCGTGGAGTTTTAATTAAGTACTGGGGAAAGAAACATGGACTAAACTGATTCTGCTTGCCTGAAGTAATGGGTTTGGAAGCTGAAATGAGTCTTTCTTGTTTCAGTACATTATGAATAAATAGAGAATTGAAAGCAACAAGAGTCCTTCGTGTAAGTATTTCAACAGCCTCATAAGGATAGGCCTTCAGAGACATATCCTGCTACAAATTTTATCTTAAGTGTTTGTGCAACTATTCCAATAGTTGATTTTTAATGTATGCTAGAGTCCATCTATTAAGCAATGGTTATTATGCATATTTGCACTTGGCAGACAGTGAAATAGAAAGTCTGACAGGTTTGCTGTGACTGATTAAATTCTTTTTCTACTTCCATTAGAGTTCTCAGTCTCACCTTGAAAGTCTCATCCCACACCCTTGATGTGATTTTAAGTGGCATTTATACTGTGCATATGAAATGCACTAAATAGTGTAAGCTCTACATTTAATGATGAGACTGAAGAAATACTTGCAGGTAGTTCCTGGGAAATGGTAATGAGACTCCCAGCAGAAGCACCGAGCTGTCAGAAATTGCTTGCTGCTTGCATACAAGCAAGATGAGGTGCACATTTCAGTAGCGCTGTGAAATAGAAAAGGTACATTTTTTCAAAGCCACATATGCTTCGATCGGCCCTTCTGGTTTAAGATCTTAAAACTTGATTGCATATGTGGGGTTGCAGTACTCGTTTGGGGTGCTTGCTCCCATAGTGATGTGTGATGGGGAATCTGCACCAGGAGAGCTGGGGTTAAATCCTGGAGCAGAGTTAGGAACTTGTTGGGCATAGGGAAACTTCCCAGACTCCTGCTCTGCTTTTGTGCATGCATCGCCTGCGCTTCAGTTATCTCTTCTCTGAAAGAAAATGTTGTCCCCATAGTACTGGAAAACAATGTTCGGCTGTGGCATGCATGCAGGGGGCAGAAGAGGCTGCAGTCCCCATCTCTCACTGCCTGAAGGTGCCCGTGCAGTTTTTCTTCAGTTTAGGGTGTATTTTCATTGTCTGAAAGTGACTATTTTCAGACACTGTAGGCTCTTGAATGTAGAGGAGAAGTGGGGTTTGTCATTTCTGTCACGAAAGGTTAGGTATGGTGGGTCAAAGGATATTTTTGGGAATGGCTTTTAGTATACAAAGTCCCTCTAAGAGCTCCAAATGACCTACGAAGACAGATGTCGTGTGCTTACCATGCTAACTCTGTAATGCATGGTGGCCAAACATGGCTGTGTTCTCATTAGAACAAAAGCTTTAGAATCCAAAGGAAAGAACCAGAAGTGTATTTCCCCACTCTGCAGCTGAGCAGTGCAGGTAGAATATTTACCTTTTCCACCCTTCTGAAGGCCTACTAGAGATTTTTTTTAATTATTTTTTTTAAGCATAGCAGTGCACTGGATGGTTTCAGGCTTACCTGTTGTACGTCTAGCTGGTTTTAATAAGATTTTTGTTGCTGCTTCAAAGGTCAGTTGTTCCTCCCCTCTCCCTTGACAACGTCTGAATAAAATGCGGCCCTCTGCTAGTTATAAAATTTGAAGTGGGAGAAAATGCAGATGTTAGTTTTATTTCCAGTAGTTTTTAACTCCTGCTCAGGGAGACCGGAAAAAATATCCGTGTGCAAAATGTGCCTAAAGCTACAGTTCTTGCAGTTCCCTGCACAGTGCCCACAAGAATTATTAAACATGGTTTTCACAAGGCAGGCATTTGTTTTTTTTTAAATCAGGATTGGAAGATACGCTGGGGTCTATGAGATTTATATGCTATTGCTTTTATAATTGTTTCTGTAAATGGATGTGAGAGTTGGATTGCGTAGCAACACTTGCTTTGCTGGAGAAAGGCAACAAATTTTAAACTGATTTTCATAGCTAGGCAAGGGATCTGTTATTCCCGTGAACACGCTGGTGTTTGGGTTTATTGCTGCTTTTCCCATGTGAAAGAGAAGAAGAACTACAAAGAGGTTGTCATACTATCGAAAGTGGAATGTCCAGAAGCCTTCAAATATGTGCATTTTCTGTATCTGAGTAAGATTTATTCACAATGGATGTTCTAATTCCTCAGCTCTTTCTAATTTTGCTAGCTGAGTTCATTTCACTGGTGCCAATTTAACATGTCCCAACTGTGAAAACCAGGATCCTGGAAGTGTGTAGGATAAGAACTTCTAGAGGAACTGTTCTGTAACTGAATGAGTGTGTGTACACAGAGATATGTATATGTGTATATATTACATACTCATGGAAGCCTGCAGTTTAGCTCAACTATTTTATTATCTTTTTCACCTGTTTTTTTTTTGTGTGTACAGTATCACTAATGTGTGTAGTCTACACACGTGTATATATATGCACATGTACATCTATGGAAAAACAAGCTAATGGAAAAGAGAACTACAGAATTCCAGTGCTATCAGCTCTCAGTAGAGCAATGCCATTCTCTATCTGTTAAATGTTTGTCTAGAAATGAGCCTGTGGAGTCAAGCTTCTGCATTCAGAAGGACTTTGAATTAAGGCCAACTGAGACCTCATTAAATCTGCTTCCCAGTTCAAAGTGTTCACACTGGTACATTTTTTTTCCCCATTTAACAATCCTGCGGAGCTGCCAGAGGAAGTTCCCCAATTAAAGGTATGGATTGGGAATGACCCGCTGCAGGACTTCCTCAGGGCAATACCAGATTTTCTTCTTTGCTAGTCCTTACAAGCAGTGCTCTTTGTTGAGTCCACATCTTGGAAAGGGATGTTGAGGCTAGAAGTGAGGAGAGTGGGGTGAAGCTCATTTCTTGTTTGTATGTGTATGGAACGATGTTAAGGAGTGCTGCTCTTAACACAGCTACTGATGATGAAGTGGCTGATTTCTGCATGAGTACAGCACTAAAACTGCAGTAAGAATTGGATGTAGAGTACAGTATGCTGAGATGAGAGTTGTCACGCAACTTGCATGTCAGTCTGTCCTTGCAAATGGAAAGAACCCAACTTTCCAATGGATCCTTCTCTGTTGCTTTTAAGTGGTTTCGTTTCTGCAATGCTGAGACCTATTTGTACTGTTCCTGAGCTGGCCAAACTCCTACAGCGTGCTTTCCCTTAGGAGCGCATATGCAAAATTGAATGTACCTTTAGATCAGGCTTATGCAACTAGTAAGTTTTGCTCATTATCTAAATATTTATAAATGGAAATTAAAGACACAATTTTTCTTCCAGTAGAGAATGAAATCTTACTGTACAGACACGTAATGAAGTCAGTGCTATCATTTTTGTGTGTAAAAATAAATAGAAATTTTTAATAATTAACATTAGGATTTTTTTCACATTTGTCCCTGTGAAAGAGAATTAGTTTGAGATGCAGAGCAAAATACATTATTCATAATTTCATGGTAGAAATATAAAAACTGATGTAAGGGTATTTGGCATGGACTATAAAATCTCATTAGCAGCAGTGCTCCGATTGCTTCTGTGAGACTTCAAGATATGAGTTATACTTCCTCTTGAAACGAATAGTGTGAAGTGAACAAATGTCCCAAGTAAGTCCCTCTGCAAAGACAGCTTGCGGACTTAAGCCACCGAGAAAGCTGAGGTTCTCTGCACTATTATTAACTCTGCCATTATTTCAAACTTGACTAAATGCAAATATTGCGGTCTGAAGCAATGGCCAGCTTGTAACCCGCTGTCGCATGCAGTTATGAGTCTGATAGTGTTTTCTCAACAGTCTTCTCATGGAAATTTTCTTCCTGAGTCTCAAGAAAAACCTATTTTAGTGCTCGCAGATGTGCAATGCTTGAGATGCTGAGGTTGTGCAGGTGTTTCCCTGGCAGAAAGGTAATAAACGCACTAAGATCAAGTATTAACTATTCTTGCAATCTTACAGTAAAATAATGAACTCTAGTATGACAGTTTGATGCAGGGCTGAAGGTCTGTTTGAAGATACTGTGTCACTAATTACTTCTTTGGGTTGCTTGTATTGATACATCTGATACGGAGTCAGAAGTCAGAAATCCATCAACGAACATTGCTTCTGGCAGACCCCTGGGCTGAGGCCTTGACCCACTGAAGTCTGAAATAAAAATCCCCTTAATTTCCATGAAGACAGTACTGATGTTCTTGGCCAACAGTGTGCTCTCGTTGGCAGAATTCTGTCTTGAGCTAACTGTTAGTATCACGATTTTATCCAAACTAATAGCAAACACTGATAGCTCTTGGTAATGATAAGGGGAATATGAGGAATAAAGGACCAAGGAATTGAGTTGTTAAGCGTGTTTCAACTGAGCGATAATAGATATTCACGGCTGAGGCAACCATTAATGCTTACCTGTGTGGTTTTTCACAGCATTGTAAAACAGCAGATTTTCAACACGTGCATTTAATACTGGTTTAATATCAGTGCTTTCCCTACTGTTCGTGTTCCTTTAATTCCCCTCTGCAATATGCAATGATAGTGTCCTCATGTTTAGGGCATCTGTAGTTCAGTGGGAATTGCTCTGTTGCTGTCTGAACGTGTTCTTACTCCTCTGAGTGCGGCACTGCATGAGGCATTTAACTTGAGCAGTCTAATGAAAAACCAAAAAATAATTCATTTGTAGCAGTCTCCTGCTCCACAGCTTTGATTCTGAGGCCAAACAGCATTTTGGTTTCGAAAAACACGGAGAGTACGATCACGGCTTCATACGGCATCATGAAAGGCATTAGAAAGGGTTCATTTCCATGCATTTTCTTAAAAACTGTCTTCAGAGGTTTCTTATGCTGGTAGTTCTTTCTTATTTGAAATAATTCTGTGAGACTACTCAAAATCAGACACCTGCTTTCATTTATTTAGATTTTAAATTCTCTGCAGGCTCTTAGTTCACTCTTAGGTCACTCTGCAGAGTGGAGCTTCTCCAGAGGAGCCTGTTTGCTTTCTGGTACACAGTGCAGCAGTTATGTGTTCTTGATTATCTCTTAAAGACATTCTAAACTGAACCACACAGTTGCTAAAACTAATCTTTAGACACTGTTTTTACTTCATATATCATTGTTTTGTCTTGTCTAGTTATTGAATCCTTGTCTCTCTCTCTCTCCTGGTGCGCTTCTCGCAACCTCTCATAAAAGGCTTCATATAATGGCTGTTAACATCAGCAAGAGATGCTGTAGGTAAACACAGTAGTGTACATTCAGAAGTAGCATGGCTTTGTAAGAGTGGAAGGGAAAATTCACATCTCTTTATGCTAAAAATTAAGGGAGATGCGTCTGAACTTGGAAGGTCTACTTTTATTCTAGTGAGGTATGGGACTAATAAATGTGCTCACTGTAGCACAGCACCTCCCTTGGTGGAGCTTTCTGTTGTTCCCAAGCGTCCTATCAAACTCCAATAAGAGAGATAATAACAGATACACACGTAGATCCACCTGGAAAATCAGCCATGAGGTGTACGTGCTAAATTCAGAGGAAAGTACATCCTGCCTCGTTTGCAGAAAGATCTGAATAATTTGTAATTTTGACAGGTTCTCTAAAATGTATATACGCACACATACAGGAAACAGAAACGCTGGGAGCATGAATAGTGTATGCAACAGAATAAAAGGAAAATGAGAAGGTTGGGAGGGTCAAAAGAATTTTCTCCATCTGGAGAAATCTGTTGCTCATGGGGATTCCACAGGTAGCTGGTTAAGGCTGGGGGGAGTCCTGGGAGTGTGATCCATCACTACCGCTGTACTACTACCATATAAATCTGAGCCTTGTATTTAAAGCCTTTCCTTTGAAAAAGGTAGGCGTCAGTCTCATTATTCAATCATTCTCATTTTTAAACAGAGGGAACTATTCCATAGCGCTTCTTTCCTTTGCTGATTTGGTATTTGTAGCCTGTTAAAAATTTGCATGTAATTGACAGTCAAATGTGAGGCTGTCTAAACCAAAATAATCATTTAGATACGCTGTGTCCTCAAAATATTTTTCCCCTTCTATTAAGAAAGCAACTATTTGAATATTGCCATGTTCCTGCCTGACACATCCCTTTCAGCTACTTGTTCAGAAGCAGGGTAGACACAACACACTAAAAGCAGAACAGCTATTTTGCTATTTTTCATCACTGACAACGTAGCTAAACCTTCCATGAAAGCTCCATCTCTGGAAGAACAGGTGCCTGACAGAGAAACTGCTCCCGACTGGAATGAACAGAATTGCTTTCTCAGATCTGTGGACTTTTATTAGGACAAAAATTCAATTTCCAGACGTTTGCCCAGGGATCCTTCATAGTCCTTCTATTGCTCAGTGGCCATAAAGAAGCCTGTAGCATATGGGTAAAAGCGGTGCTTGTGATTGACAGCTACCCATGAGCCTTCCTTTTAATTTAAGATGCACAGTGCTGGAATATGATTCTGGTATGCACTGTCACTTAAGAATTGTTCTTTCAAAAAGAAGGTCTTATGTGACCATAAAATGGAAGAATTTCTTTTGTGCTTATAGCATCCCATGTACATTTTATGAGCCAAGGGAGATAAACAGGAGAGAGGTGTCTAAGTCATATTCTGTTCTTTGAATGTGGGAGAACTTTCCCTGCCTTTCAGGAACACAAGCGTCCGTGGGGTCTGAGTGCAGAATCAGATGAAACGGTGACGTGCAGCAAGCATCAGAGCACCAGAGACATAGCAACTGCCGTGTTTACAGAAGGAACTGGTGCACAACCTAATGCCGATGGTTAGAAATAGCTTTTCTCTTAAGACCTCTGTTTAATTTTATTGGATTAAGAGAAGTCACTTTGGTACATTTGGCAGATCCTCGAGCTTGTGATCTTAACATATTAGCTGTGACAAAGAGAGAAGACTGTACTGGCACGAATCTAGAAAAGTACGTGCACTGCCATGCATGGGCATGAGGCCAGGGTCTCCTTAGCAGTAAGGATGCTCAGCTCTTTCAAGAGCAGACTCTTTTAGTATCATCAGAGTTTATAGCTCTTAGCTAGCTAAATTATATAAATAACTACAAGTTACAGCTGTGCAAGATGCTAAATGTCCATCTCAGGTTGCTAAAGGCACTCACCTTCCTGTTGACCTCCATCTGAACTAAATAAAAGCTGATGTCAAAGTGAGTTAAAAGCACACAAAACATTTCCTTCTCTTTGGGAACTATTTGAGCAATAAAACAAGCAAATATATCTGGAATATAGTCTTTTTACTTTTTGTATATGGATCATATACATGGACAAAGTGAGAGAAGGGAAGAGAACCAGAAAAGTGAATAAATGTGGAAAAATTCCTAGCTGACAAAAAGCAGTTGTTTTCACAGGGAAACTGCTCATTGGAAATAACATGCTCAACTCAGAGAAAGTTTAAATTACCTAATGTGCGTGTCATTGATTTTCTTCCAGACTCAGAGCTCTATAATCTAGATGTGCTTAACAGATCAAGATTTTTATGTTTGGTAGCACTGCTTGATTGTGACTTTGCTCATGGGATTCTGTGCATACAGACTGCTGTGCAGGAAGTACGAAGAAGGTCTCCTAGGTGCTGCTGAACAACTTTCCTGTTGTCAGAGCCCGGGTCTGGGCAACTGTTCGCTTCTCCATCTGACGCTGCCCAGCCTGGACACAGGCAGCATCCCTGAGCACAGTGCACCAGGCTGCATGGCTTGGTGCCTTCTGATGGAGAATGATAGTCTGAACAGTAAAAAAGCACTACTGGGTAACGTGCAGACCCACAGGGATTAGCTTTTTCAAGATATGTACTTGAGGGTACCCAGGGTTTGCAAGATTGTGTTCTCAAGATGTGATCTCGAGTTAGGGCTGCCATCTGAAAGCTAAAAGTGAGCAGGCATGGATTAACAAACCTTGCTGTGCTACTGCCTCTGCTACACTTGTTTTAACACCCAGAAAGGCCTGTGTGCTGAATCGAGTCATTCTGAGCAGTGATACAGGTGCTCAGGAGCTCAGTTTGCATGATATAACGTGTTAAGGTGGAAAATTGCTGCAGGAATGTCTGGAGATCAGCTTTGCTGTAAGCCTCCCAGTGCTAACCTTACTGTGACTCAACATGGAGGAGCTGCCTCTATGCGTGAAAACTCCTCCTTACCTGAGGACTGGTTTAGATGTTTCAGTTGACTCACACAGGTCTTGGATCATGTACAAAATGATACAGTGTCTGGTGCTGTACAGACAGCAATACTAGCAGTGGTCTAGGATACGTCTGTATACATGACAGATGCCCAAGATGTCTTGGCAGTCAAAAGAGATACCCTAGCATCAGTTCATGCTGTTGATGGTATGGTCAGGTGTCCACAGTGCATCATTCAATAGGATCAAATCCTTTCACATTGGCCGTGCATTTTCATTTCAACACTTGTGGTCATTTGTTGTGGTTTCTTTGCTTATGTCAATTCAAAGGTCACGTTGCTTTTATTGCGCCTTTTTAATGTTGGTTTCCTTGATTCACTTAGTATTTTTTTACTGCTTTTCCTTGTTATTTAGATAACCCACCAGTTTCAGCTTTTCTGCTTACACTGTGTCGGTGTTTATTGGCTCAGTCCCATCATTATAACTCTACCCACATTAAAAAAAGGGTACATTTTGGAGTTCATAATTTCAGAGTACGTCACCACCAACAAGAATCTGTTATTTAAATAAGCTTTTACTTAGAAAAAAATAGTTTGCCCCCAACTATGTAGTTTGCAATGCACTTACAGCTCGGAAGATGCTCCCAGTAGCATCTTCAATAACTGAAGCTCTGAACGAAAAACAGTTTGCACAAAAACAACTAAATCTGATGAAGGAGAAAAAAATCCTTCAGCCTAGTAGCACAGAACCCAGTACCTGGCAAATGTGCTAAACGCAGTAGTATCTCTGGAGGAGACATGGGACCTTCTGGGCAGTCCACTTAAGTAAGTGTTATTGCCCTATCTGGTACTGTAGGTAACTGAGCAGAGCTGGGCTCCATCCACCTGTGCTGGAGCTGCATGGCACACTTGCAGCAGTGGTCATCTGCCAGCCAGCTCTTGACTTGGTGGCAAACAGCCTATGCTTGTTATTTTGTCCTGCTTTAGAAGCCACTTCTGTCTACTGGATACAAATCCTTTCAAAGCTTTGGTTTCTTTATTCTTGTAGCTATTTCTGTTACATCTTCTGTTATTTGTGTGTATCATCATATGTACCAAGAGTTCTCATGAGTATGTCTCTCAGGCTTTGGAAGACGATGCTGTGTCACTTGCTGAAACCCTGCTGATTCAGGGACACGTTCCTATGAAACGTAATATACCTTGACATAACACCTTCCTTTAATTCCAGACAGCTGTTCTTCAGAACTAGATCACGAAATGAATCGTAGCAGATGCTTTTAGCCTGAGTAGCAGAGAGCGGTGTCCTGTATAGTACATTGAAAAAACTGTCATGAATTTCTATTCAATTTGCCTTCCTTTCTGTGTTATTCGGTTGCCTAATGAAATATGAAATGGTGTGGAGAAAGATGGCATCCTAGAAACCAGGATGAGTTTTCCTGCATGCACTAGTAGTACATTGGATTACAGAAAAACACATCTTTGCATTAAAAGCTCGGGGATTACCATGCTTTTGAGGTGTTACTGCTCTTCACACCATCTAAGCAAACTATAAAGAACAACTTTTTCCTCTGGTGATGAAAAGCATAATCTCCTCCTTAAGCTCTCTGTAGATAGACTGCAGATATGAGATAATGTGTACTGTCTACGGGGTTGTGAGGCTGAAGTATTGAAAGGGGAGATATTGGGATAAGTTGACTAAACTCTTACAACTTTGAGAATCAAAATGATAAATCAGGGAACCCTTGTGCATACTAACCTCTTGAGGTCTGATGGATGGTCATAGACATGTCTTAGAAACAGTGGTTAATATGAATAATGGATCAGCATTCCTTTAATCACAGGTAGGCTGCGAAACCATAAGTAAATGCAAAACTAGTTAATGCTATAATGAGATTGACACCCTGCATAGGCAAGTTTTCTTTCTTTTCTTTTTCCAGTCTAACCAATGTCTTTGTAACAGCCCGGTAATGACTGCATCCACACTGAGATCATGAAAAATTCTAAGGAATCTGAAAAGCTACGGGGCAAGAAGTAAATCTGTCATTGATTAGATACCGGTGTGAGGTCAAAACAAAATTAGACACACCATAATAGGAAAGGAAAGGAAATAATCTTTAAAACATCCTTTTCCGTTGTGCTGGAGGATGAATGAATTACCCGTGGGCCATCTTTTAGCCGGTGAAAGAATAGAATAACTAAATTAGGCATGGGTATAGACAGCGCATAATCCAAGGAGTATTTTTAATCTTCTGAGCTATGGTTTGCTGCGTGTAAGGGGTGAAAAAAGACAATATGGAATTATATTGGAAGACAGTAGTGAATATATCTAGCATAGATGGGTTTAAAAAGAAATGGAAAAAAATAACTTTCATGCTTTGTGTTGCTTCTTTCCCAGTTCCAGATGGCAGCATGTGACTATTAGCTTCTATTAACTTCTCAGATGTGTGACGAAAGCTGTTCAGTATCTTTAATATACAAAGCAAATGTTAAAATGTTTCACAGAGTGGCACTCAGAAATTGGCTTCATGGCTGGAAATGTATTCATAATGTCCAGGGAATCATGGTGGGGAAAGAGAAAAGATCGGGGAAAAAAAGGTGAACATCTCCTACTTGATACATTAAAGTAAATCCCAATTTTCTTAAATTCTACTCAGTATGTCGCACTGAGGATCCAGCTGGAGAAAACACTTTCATTTTAGATGTTTTACAAGAATTGCTCAAGAAAAAAAATTATCACCTGAAAATGCTCAAGGAAACACATTTTAAATTCTTGTTTTAGTTGTTGATAACTTAAGCATTTAAGAGAAGTAGGAATAAGATAAAAATCGTTCATCTCTATTCACTTAAAGCTTTGTAGAAATTGATTAAAAGACCTTATCCTGCTGTAATTTGCTAATTCCAAGGTGTTAGTTTTGCAGAAGAGCCTACAAGTATGACTTGATTTATTTTCCAGTTAGGAAGAGAAGTTTCTGGATACATACTGATAAAGTCTCGAAGGGATGCTGAAATCGATGACTTTTCACGGTGAACTAAAGTGAATATATGATACTTACACATGTAGTAAAGTGACTTCTAAGTATCATTAATTATCAGTTTCTGAAATTAGGTGAGGAATATTTTAGATCCTTAGATTACTGTCTGAGATGCTTTTACCTGCAGTACTTGGGTATGGTTTATCTCCAGTCAGCCAGGAAAAATATAAAAGATTAAATGCTAATTTTCCCTGTAAACTCCATGAAGAAACTGTTAACATCCTACATTTCTCCTGCGCCCCTTTGCGTTCTGCAGTGCCCTCCTAAGGTATGACATAAATATTGCTCAGGAACTTCTTTCTAGCCATAATTTATTTATCATGTTTCACTTTGTGTGCATAGAAATACAAAGAAACGCCAAAAGAAAGTGATGTTTCCAAGGTGGTTAACATTTAGGAAAGGTGTATTTTATGTAGTCAGGAATTTCTCATGTTGCTTCACATGTGATCTTTGCAGCAGAAGTGATCTATGTCTCTTTTTCTTCTGCTCAAAATTACATTTCAAGTCCAACCATGCAAAATCAATGTATTTCAGTCAATCACATTTAAAGCTCTACTTGAAAGCACATGTTCTTCCTATAATATAGTGGGTTATCGCCTTCAAAATTTGATGGAGCCAAGGACAAATCGATGCAGCACTCTGCACTGAATGCCAGCAGAGTAAACAGTTGACGCTCATTTGACATGCAGCAGTCCCAGTGCTTATGTTGGCCACAGTTTCTGCGATTTGTTTTCATTTATGTTGAACCACTGAAGTCTTTGGCGCTGCTATTAGCACTTTGGAAGCATTAAGAAGGAAAGTGAGATGGATTCAAATCCATATAGGTAAAAAATCAAAGTAATCTTCTTTTGTAGCTGAAAGTGAAATTCTGAGAAGCTCAGAATTCTTCAAAGTCATTTCTCCAAATTCATTGTAGAAATCATCAAAGCGCTGTTTTTCTGCTTTATCTTAGTCTGAAAAGGAGAAGTTACTTTTCCTGACAAGGCAGTGTGTTTTATATTCCAACTGCAATCCAGCGTTTGCTCAGACTGAACTCATTTATTCCTCAGAGTTATATATGGAGGAAAAATACATTGTCTACAAAATGAATACATAAAATAGCATCTGTAGGAGAGTAGAATATGGCTAACAAATCTATCATTTACCACAGAAATATAATTACATATTTCCTTAAAGTAGTGATTTTCCTGGGGTCGGCAGGAAAGCCCACTGAATTCTCTGCCCTATTTTGCTTTCTGTGCATGTTGTCAAGCTTGGTAAATTTTTTAGCAGCTGTCAAAGTAAATTTATTACAGAAGAGGCCTAAGTTCTTGTGTAATCCAGAAGGGAAAAGCCCCGCTGACTGGTTTTACTTCATCTTTTGTCTCTACAACACTTTAAAAGCCTCACGTAGTTAAGATTCAGGCACAGCACTAGTTGAACAAAATTTCCATCTGCTAAAGAGGAGCGTACTTGTGAGCAAAATACACGTCTGTTTGGAGTCAAAAAATAATTTCCTAGTAGCTTGCTCTGTGATAGGTCTTTTTAAAGCACGAAACCTGCTAAGTATATACAGATTAAACTAATGAAAGGGACTTGGAAAGCAGAAGTGAGCGCTCTGTCAGCTGAACCATTCCGAAGCAATGAATTTTTACTGATGTTTGGCTGAGGGAAATGGAAGTTGGGCAAGGGAGGGAAGTTAACAGCTAAGTGAACAAAGGATCTCAGGTTGCGTGTTACGTGAAGGCTCTGTTGCCATAGCTGTGCAGTGGGCACATTGGGACACACTGGATGTCAGCAATGCAGAGAAATGTGCAAAGAACCCTGTATAATAGGAGAGAAAACAAAATCAAGGAAAGAAATTGTCACCAGAGGTATTGAAATGTATCAAATCTCCTGGCACTAAAAACTGAACTTCATTCATGAATCTGTTGGCTCCGAGGCAGGCAGAGCGCTGTGGGTTCCCTCCCGCTCCCCTTTCTGCTCCAGAAAGCCTGCACTGCCTTGTTCTGACATGCAGCCATCTGGTCCATGTCTGCTAAGTCACTTCTTTACGGCTCTGCAAGTCTGGGTCACTGGCAAAGCACTTCTGCGTTGTCACTCTCGAGAAATTAAAATTAACCAAGTACCTCAGCACTTAGGAGCAACAGTCAGAATGAGGATGAATAGCAAGGAACAGGAAGAGGCAGAAAAGAAGTGAATAATTATTTTCCTAACAACCTTCATTTAGATGAGCGTGTCTGTGCCCCTGCCTATCAGTTTCCTCTCAAACAAATAAGCCTAGAGTTGATTTAAGGAAATACATTAAAAATCAACTAACAAGAAACATAAAATCACATTAATAGAGTAATTTGAACTCACAGGAATTATATTTTCTTTTATCTTTGGGGTTTGCACATTCAGCTTCCCGTGTACTGAGGAGAGTGAGTAGGTGCATACACTACAACCTCCATGTCAGTAGAGTCACAGATTATGGAAATCTGTTGGCCTCGACTGAAAGCTTTTATCTTTGTGATTACTCTTAGAATACATGGATTCTTCCTTGACTTTATTTAAAGTTTTGATCAACATTAGCCTTTCAGAACTTGAATCATATGATAACTTCCCCTTTGAATCCATGTCCGTCCATGAACATCATGCTTGGATGACTTGAGGTTTGCCAATTCAGTTTTACAGCAAGTTTAATTTAACTCAAAGAAGGTCAATACAATCAATCTGCCTCAAACTGATTTCTTTTCTCAGCAGGAGGTATAAATGAATGGGGGGAGGGAAGATTAATTCTGCATGAAAGGTTGCATAATTTACTACCTAGCTCTGCTAATAAGACTATCATTGCTATAATTTTGATGGTATTTACTGCATCCGTTCTTTTTGAACGCTGCATAATATGGTTTCAGGTTAGTTTTTAGTAGTCATTGTTATTACATTTTGGCTGAAATAGTTATTTGCACGATGTCTGTATTTCTTTATTCCTTGCCTGTGTTTTCTAAATTTGCCTTGCCTTGCATGACTAATATTACTTTCCTGTAAGATTGACCTATATTTGCTAAAAGTATTACCTTATTTCGTGTTTCAGAATAATCTGTTTGCAAAGTATTTTATTGTTTAGGAGTTGTATGTACAGAAAATTGTTCCTCTTCGCACAGTCTCTAAGAACTCTAGACTCCTCAAAAATGTGTACCGATCTCAGTAGGCTTACACTGTGCATATTTTATTTTATTTTCTAAATATGGGAATTTCTTAAAGACTTCACAAGTGACCTAACTCTGTTGCTCCCGAAGTCAATGGGAAGCAGCAATTGATTTCAGCAGAAGCAAGGCAGAGCGAGGCCACAGCAGGTAATTATGAAAATCATACTCTACTGGGAGCAGACTTCGCTTAAATGTTGGAAAGCACCTAAGTGACCTCGAACCACAAGTCCCATCGATTTTCATTAGGGTAAATTTCTTATCTGCAATTCTGCAAGCCTCTAGTGCAAAGTCTGAAATGGCACTTGACTACTTTCGGACTAGGTTGCCTCTCAAAGTTATGAAGTTTATGAAACTTATCTGAGAAAAACTGAATTTCTCCCTGTTCAGTCTTCAGGTTCAGTGTGTGACCCACCTACAAAGAGGGTTGTACATTCATACATACCAGTGATTTAGTGATTTGCTACTTTCCCAATACCATAACTTGAAAGGAAAAGATGAAGTGAGGCATAAGAAGTGATTAAAAATAAATTTTTGCATCCACTCTCCTCAGCCCCAAATCTCCTCAGCTTTCAGGCTGCACCCTGCCATTTCCTCCCATTCAAATTTCCCAGTGAAGTCACTGGGTCTATTTCAGTACTTGAACAGCTCTACTGACAGTCGTTATAGATGCCCATATCCAAACTGAAACCTGAGCTACTAGTTCTGATTGGCATGAAGCCCCTTTACATGGCCTGAGCAGTTTAAGAGTGATAGGGTATGGGCACACAACAATCATGTCTACGCTCAAATCTCTTTGAAAAGGAGAGAGACTGTGAGGACTGTGAGGAGGAAGGACCAGATGTGAATAACAATTGGTGCTATTCTGGTATGAGTGGCCAGTTTGGGATTTTGCCTCACATAGCACCTACTGTAAATTTTATCTTCTGCTTTGGTTTTGCAGCATGACTTAAAGTTCCTGTGGTTTTCCTGGTGACCTTGTTACCTCCAGGATCTCTGTATTAAATTTGCAGAACCACTGTTCCAAAGTTTCTCTAAATATTACAGATTTGAGCTCTGTTCAGACTTCATTCTCTTACTCATATTTCCTTCTACTTTTGCATCATCAGCAAATTTCATATCTCCGCTTCAAGATCTGTATTGCAGTTATTTAAAGTGTGCATGTGTTAGGGGTGCAGAGATGGGCCCTGATGCCCCTGAGACATCCATCTGTCAGCTCTGTGAACCTCAAGTTGCTTCTGTGCCAAGCAGCCTTCTTGTTTTTATATCCAAGTAAGAGAATTGGGAGTGATAGTTGTCTGAAATTTTCCTCTTAAAAGGTTCAGTTCCTCCTTAAATAAGATGTGTATTTGTGTAATACTTGCTTTTGCCTCAGGCGGAGATCTTGTGGACATTAGTTCGTTGCATAATATTCTTGTAAAGTAAATAAAATATAATCCTCACTTTACAGACAGGAAAATCTGCGAAGCTAAAGCTTTCTAAGATGAGGCTGGAAATCTGTGTACATCTAGGATTTGAACTCTGCTACTTGAATTCTCATCAGATCACATTGCTTCCTTAATTCTAATAAACTAGAGAGCTATGATTAGCTGTTATCAACCCATCAGGACTAAATTAAAGAGAACACAAAGTTACTGCAGCTTTCCTGCAGCTTGTACCTTTAATATATTACGTTCATGGAGAGCTTCAGAGATGTGTTTGTTTTCACAAAGGTTATGTAGTTAGGAGCTTTATAATGTTACTTTATGTTAATAAGATTAATTTATTAACATCTTTTTGTTAATTAGATCTTGCAAATAGACTTTATGTAGGCAGCTTTAGCACTTATTCTAAGGACACCAAGTAGAATATTCCTTGATTCAGCGTAGAAGATATCACAATTTAGGGACTAGGTAGAGCCCATGACGGGTTGAATCCTTTTTCCCATGGGTAAATGATTTAAGTTAGGATAACTGAAGCAAGGGAAATTGCACTGGAAGTAATCTGCTCTAAAAAAAGTATCAGATTTATTTCACATTTAGTTCGGTTGTGAACTTCTTCAGAGTCAGATTTCCAGTGATTCCCTAGCTCTTTGCAGCCAATGGCAAAATTTCCTCTGTCTTCAAAGCAGTGTTTTTTTACTCTCTATCTATTTGTCCAAGAATATCCAGAACAATTTCAGTTGTCATCATCATAAAAATGACGTAACACTTCTTATAGTGTCAGTGGGATCAGCTTCCTTCAGGAAGCAGTATTTTTTCCATCTCTGATACTATTTAATGTCATCAAACAAATATCCTATGTTCTCCTCTGTTCTCTACCTCAAAAAGTGTAAGTTTGCCAATTCCTTCTGCACACTTATGTCTCTATATCGTATTAAATCTTTGATCATATGAATAACAGAACACCGTCTCAATACCATATGCTTTCTTTGTGTTTGCTATCACACATCCAGAAAACGTATGTTGCATGTTGAGTAGAAAGGAGATCCTACTCTGTTTTTCAAACCTTATATATATGTCTCCAGTTCCTTGATATTACACTGTTCAGCACCATGAATCCCCACAGCAAGACAGCACTCATCTGGCCTAGCAAGCAGTGCTTTAATAACAAGGGAGCAAACTCTCAGTCCTAGATGATACATTAATAATGGATGGGTGTCCTGAACTGCAGATCTTGGTACCAGACTTCTACACTGTTGCTTCCGTCTATGGAAAATACTTTGATATAGTAATGACAACATTTCTATACCCACATTCAAAAAGAATCAATTTAGCAGCTCTTCAGCACTGTAAGACCAAGATCCAACCTATCAAATTGATCTGCCACGTTAATCATACCGTGCTGTAAACAGCAGACTCTTGATAGGGTCAATCCTTTCCTGATCATGTCCCTGAAGAACTAACGTGATAAAGACATTTTATTAGGTAGAACATTATTTCATGCGTTTTTAATGGTAAATTTCACTCAATTCCAATTTAGCACTGAAAGAAAACTGGCAATAGCTCACCTCTGCCTCTTTACTGGAAAGATATCTCAGATGTGAGGAAAACTTTGGTAGAGGAAGCTACTCTGCTGATCTTTCTTTATTTTTAGATTAGTTATTTTAATACCAAATTGTCAATAATAGTTTACCTTTGGAAACTGCAAATGTATAAGGTCCTTAATAAAGGGGAGATCAAAACCACAGCTAAAGCCTTCCCAGCTGATTAAACAAAGCTCTTAGCGTAATACGTTTAAAGCCACATGGATATGCATGCGGAAGAAAACTAGCTTTATTTTTCTTCTGCTGAGCTCCCCATCACAATTTTACTTGAGCCTTAAGGTGACCACATCAACTAAAGCTCTGTGATGCCACGGTTTGTTAAAGGACAGAAGCGCACTTTGGATTGACAGTGCAATTTCTGTAGTAGCTTTTCCTAGAAAGTAAATTTTTAATAGACCGTTCTTTCAGCCATTGAAGAAATATACAGGAAATGTATTGCAGCTACAGAAGTCTATAGGATGATGTAATGAGCTCATAGATTTTTTTTATTCTGTGGTATTTTAGGAATCCCTGCGTACTCTGACTGCAGTATCTTCTCTTTTTCTCCAGCTGTACCATTCATACAAACAATTTGTAAACAGGGAAATAGCAAAATTGATCAAATAAATTATTCACAAAGGAATTATTCACTCAGCTCAAGTACTTCGTTTAAACAAAACGGAAACCTGTCAGCTCCGATGTTGTGTTGTAAGAACTGAAACATGTTTTATTTAAAAGAGGTCTTTATGACAAAATAGAAAAAAGGGAAACACTGCACAGGACAGAAGTGCAGAGCGCGTGGTTTTCAGTGCTTTGGGGTACCAGCTTTCGGAAAGCAGCAACACGCAGAAGAACGCCATTAGGAGGACTCCAGTTTTCGTGTCCCTTTTGTGCACTTTGACAATATAAATTCACGTATTTTCAGAAGTAACTCAATGAGTTGGAAACGTGCGCTTCTTTGAGGTGTGGGCTCCTTAAATAGTGCTTCATTCAAAGAACATTTCTGCAGCTGAAAGAAATAACCAAAATGTCACAGATTTTTTCCTATCTGCAGTTCTACCACCTGTCAAGAAAGAGGAATGTAGTTCATTTAAGTCTTGATCCAAGTCTGTTTTCTTCTTGGGCTTCAACAGACTTCAGATCAAATGCTTATTTTTACTTACAAGCTCTTCATGAAAATGTTTCTCTTTCAGTGTTACCTCTTAAACTCTCTTGAATAACTTGTAGATTTTCTTCTTTTACTGGCGTTCCCACACTTGTCCGTATGGTGACTTCTCTGAGTCTGACTTGGAATGGGAGTCAGAGCTTCTTACTTTCCCTGTACACTTCAAATAGACGGTGATTACTAGCAAAAGGTTTATTTAATTAAGACTTTAATTAATTAATTTGTGTCTTACCTAACAGTTAGTCTGTTTTTCTGGGTTTTATTTTTTTTATTGGAGTTTTTAAGAGACGGTTATGAACCAGACTTGGAACTGTGCACGTTATTACCTAAAAATCAAAGGAAGAGAAGAAAAGCACAGCAGAGATGCGTTTCAGGTCCCTTTATATACCCTGTCCCCAAGGCAGACAAACTGGGCTTTTTCCTGTGTGGATTTTTGACCTCCTTTTGGCTGGCAGTAAGTGCTTGGCTGTTACTGGAGCACGGAAGGGAAAATACTGATGCAATTTACTGGCTTGTCATTTTGCCTGAGGGTTACTTCCGCATATTCACTCAATAATCTGTTTTGTTTATTACCTCTACCATATTCTGATGCATTTTCCCCTTTTCCGCCATTACTCGCGCATCAAACTTTTATGTGCAGTGGAATATCGGAGCAAGCCACCGTCCGTGGAGTCACTGCACATTGGGCATAAATTACCGGTGTGCAGCTCATGAATATCCATACAAACGTGACAGAAAGAGGTGAATATTCTGTAAGAGCAGAGGAAAGCTATGTGCGTGAACGCTGGAGGTTCAGTCGGCGCTGCGTTCAGTGCATTTATTGACTTAGCAGTCGGTATCTGTTAAATGAAAAAAATATATCGATCTTAAATCAGAATGGTGATACCACCCAACTGCTGACACCACGGCAGTGGACGTTGTGTGTCGCAGCACAAAGCTCCATGGGCGCCTGCTTGTCCACGGGTACCACCGCACTGCAGGTGTTTGCTGTTTCAGATGGGGCCTTTGAGTGGATTAAAGTCCTTAGTTATGGAAATAAGCTTGTTAGCGGGATTGGTCAAACAGCTGATAAACTTCGAGCGGGATAGCTCAGTGGTCCTGGCTGGAAAGAAGTGGCGTTAACAAAGAACCTGGGGAGGCTGCCCGGCCCTGCCCCGTTACTACTGGCAGAGCTCTGCATCCCCACGAGGCGGGCACGTGCATCCCCACGAGGCGGGCACGTGCATCCCCACGAGGCGGGCACGTGCATCCCCACGAGGCGGCGCGCAGATCCGCACAGGGGCAGCGCTGAGCTCTGCTCTCTGGTGCTGCACCGTGAGATTCCGCTTGGACACGAGCACGCGGTCCTTTAGCAGCGGGCGGTGGGTACGGCCGCGGTCCGCCGGGGCACAGGGAGCGTTTGCACGACGCTCTCGGACGTAGCGTTTGGATCTTGAGTGTTCCCGTGCGAAGCCTCGGGCTCCGGGCGCCCTGCGGGCCCCTTCCCGCTCGGGGTACGCCCCGGTTCCAGGGGACCGACTCGACGGGAGCCCCGGGCTGTGCCGCCTGGAGGAGAGCTCGAGCAGCGGGGAGGCCGCTCCAGCAGAGGTGAGGCGCTGCGCGGGCACAGCTCGCGACGTTCAGCCCGCGCGGGTTCGTTCTGTGGAGGCAGAGCGCGGTGGAGGCCGTCTGCAGCCTTCGTCGAACCGCGCCTCTCGTCGGGGCGAGGCGCGGGGTAAAAACACAGCGCGGCGCGATAGATAAAGCTCCGGAGGGAGGAGGATATCTGCGAAGTGTGCGGTGAGAGGGGGTGCGATGGCAGAAGGAGCTGCGGGGTCCCTCGGGCACGGCCGGCCGCTGGGGGCGGCTGCGGTCGGGCGCACTGAGAGACCCCGTACGCGACCCGCGGACGGGTGGGATCCTTCCGTTCTGCAGTTTGTAATTGGGCATATCTGCGCGTTCGGGAGTACTGGAGAATTGCACGGTGCGGCTGAAGAAGAAGGCCGTACTTTGCATCTGCTCTTTTGTGAAGGGGAGGAAGTAATTATCAGAAAGAAACGCGGAGAGATTTCGTTTTGACGCAGCGCTGAGCAGTTGTGTGAGTAGGGAGGAAGTGCTGCAACAATGATCTGAGCTGGAGATAAATATTTATTCACAAAGTGTAGCTGTAGCGGTTAGCTTTGTAGCACCTCTCTGCTCAGCGTCAGGAAAAGGGATGCTGTTTGGTGAAGCGGTCTCTCACTTCCAGGTGTTGGTTTACGTTTTTTCATTGTTTTCTACCCTTCTGCTTTCCCCCGTACTTTAAGACTTTCAGACTGTGATATTTTTGTCTATGAGATTGTTTCTTGATAGCATGAGTGGGCGTTCCTCCAGCTGTGCTGTGCCACGTGTGCCATTAACACCATGCTCCCGGTTTTCCTTTCTGTGTGCTTTGTTTGGCCGTAGCTGAGAATGACCGTCTGTGCTGTTTCATGAGGACTACGCGTTAATCTGAGTGAAATACCGCCGTCCCTTACAGGGAGTTCAGATGTTTGTAGGCTCTTCCTTGTGCTTTGGAGAGGAGCACTAAAACCCAGTGAAGATATGATTTTTTTCTGTGCTTCAAAATCCATCTTTATCATATGCATCGATGCCTGAATGTATTCATTTGAAACAGAATGAGGTCTGTCTGCCATGCTAAATTCACTTGTTCTAAGGAACAGGAGTGAGTGGGATTCACTGGGGATACAGGCGTCATGCGTGGCAGAAGGATGAGAGTGTTTGAATTCATTTTGGAACAGTCCATTCAAACGCATTGCTGGAATACAACTGAATACTCAAATGATTCCTTCATCTGAGATTCACTGTCTTCATTTTTCTTTTTTTGACTTACTGTAATGCATCATCCCTAATTAGAGGGCACAAGACTATCTAAGTTGTGCATAAAAAATATATAGAAACATCATCAGTGAAATGTTCAGTTTTTATGTGCTTCTCTGTAGGATGCGTTCCCTCTTCTGATCATGAAAGCATTCCCAGATGTGAGATGTAACTGCTGTATCTAAGCCTTCTGCCAATGGATCTTAAATTTTCCTGTAGCACGCATCACTGATAGAGGCCCTGAATCTAGACTTCTTAAGAGCAGCATATTGAGTTTGATGGCTGCTACGTTCCTGAAGGGAGACATTTAATGACTTCTGTACCATACCTACTTTACTACGTTAAAATGTTTAATTATATAGAAATATTGCTTTTGGTTGTTCTGATCTTAATGGCTCACATCTGCAGGGGCAGATGATACCTGAGGAAGTAAAGCTGGCGCACAAAGGAGCTCATTTCCTGCAGCAAGAACAGATCTTCTCGTATCTGATTTGAAAGATGGGTTAAGTACTTGCTGCTTCTGCGGTGAGGAGCTGGCATGGCTTACTCTAATGCTCAATAGAAGACCAGGATTAGAAGAAATGTTATTTACAAAGCTGTTTGTTTTCTTTCCTGTTAATAGAAATTCCTCTGTGAAGGGGAAGACTGATGTGTCTTACTTACTGTGGATAGAAAAAAAAGAAAGCCTGATTGAAACATGTGAGGGATATTGCAGGTAGATTACAGCAGAAAAGAAGTTACGCAGGTACAGTGTTCCTTTGAGTTTTATGCATCTTTGGCACAGGCTTTTCTTTCTTTCTTTCTTTAGTGGAATCTATGTCGTTCTTTAAGGTTTTGCCTTCATGGCTCACCCGCAGATACGCTGAAGTGCTCAGTTCTGATTGCTGCCTTATTAAGCAAGTGCAGCCACCTTAGCAAATAACTCTGTCAAAGGTTATCTGTCTTTGTGTTCTCATACAGTTACCAGTCAGAACCTAAGTCCTAGGTACTCGCCATGAGCCTTGAATGTGCTTTGTGCTTATTGCTCCCAGGCTTAAGAAGCCCAGATTTTCACTGGCTCTGAGAAGGACTTCTATGGAGAACATGGTGGTCCTCGGTCATCTATGGTGCCGCCCCTTGTAGGAGCTGTGTTGTGTCAGAGTTCCCGGCCAGCAGCAAGAGCCCGCTGCCAATTTTCCCGAAGGGCTGCACGGAGGTGTGTGTTCTCATAGCTCAGGATTGCTCTGAGTTTCACACCAGGCCCGCGTTCCAGCTGCCGGGCAGCACAGCTCTGATTCCACAGGTACCTTAGAGGTTCTCGATGAAGCTGCCATGAGCGAGCAGCCTGGCTTCCCCTCCCTTCCTCTCTGAAAAGTTCTGATGAACTGAGGTGTACTGACCCTGAAGAGTCCTGAAATGTGTGTGAAAGGAGTACTCAAAGTGTGATCGGTGAATATGATCCTGTCTTTCAATTTCGTTATGAATACTATAGGATAAAGGGAAGTGTGCTTTTGTTCTTTGCCTTTTCTTTCTCTAACAGCAAGTTTTTGACTTCAGGAGGTAAAGCTCAAACTTATTTTATGCATTGCTTTCATCATCTACGTAGCACCAGTCATCTTAAACGTGCTAGATTTACATCTCATGTAAATGCATAAAAATAGGAGACTATATCCAAAGCTCAAGATAGAAATCCCATTTCTTAAAATCAAATGATGTAATTTTTCAAAAGGGTTAGATACAAAGTGGTAGTGGCATTCTTATCATAGTAATTTAACAAGCTATCCATTCCCCACCCCCTCTGTCACAGTGAGTGCCTCACTGACACTGGGGTGCGATGGTTCTTGGGCTCTGGGCATCTAGCTTCTCTTCCAGCAACGGAATGTTGCTAGAGCCCACTTAAAGCTTATGGATTGCTACAAATCAATAGAGAAATTTTAAACCATGTAAAATTTTTTTGCTTAGGGCCTGGTCTAAGCCCCAAATTGGATAAGGGTGAAAAAAAAAGCCTGTTGAAAAATCTGCTCGTGATAACCATATGCTCCCCTTGATGCCATTGTTTTCAGTGGCCTTTGGATCAGGCCCTAAATCTCACAGCAAAGGAACTGCACTTTGATTGTTCATATCAAAAGGATAATTCCAATTCATTAACATTATTTTATTCAGTCAGAATCACTGATATGCAGCAGCTGCTTTGCAATCACTCAGCAGCACAAAGCGGCTGTAAACCTGGTGAGGGCGGGTTTGTGGCTGCAGTGCTTTGGCAGGATGATACAACCCAGCCAAAGCAAACAGGTAGATGTGACCTGGTGTTAACTGTGATAGAGCAGTAATCAGAGATTACTTATTCTTCTTATTCTTCTCACGGGCATGTAATGTGCAGCTAAGAGATTTTAGGAAATGTTGAGCAAAGATGGTAAGTGGTGGTTTAGATCTTATGCGGTCCATATTGAATTTGAGTGAATTGCGGCAAGTATGTAGCTAAAATTTATGCATGCAATAGTTTTAGGAAAACAAAGAAGCAAGGATGGAAATTCAGATTGGTCAAATACCAACACCCCAACTCCCACATGTAAATGACAGCCAGATCTTCCAGCAGTTGCTTCCACGAAGCCTCCTCATTTACTAGTATTGGTGCCTTAATTTCTGGCACACTTTCTGATGGGCTTTTGAGCTCTAGGACACTTTATTCGTTCTTTTGGGAGCTAAAACATGGCTGTATAGCATTTCAAAGCTTCATCCAGGAGTGGGACTATACCTGCAAATAGTGTAGACATCTCACTCAGCAGGTGAGTATGTAGAAGAAGCTGTCAGAGGTTTGAAACTGTCTTTTCTCACTGTTTATCTTTTAGCTATTTCATTTTCTATCCCGTGTTCATTCATGGGCAAAATACCAAGTTTCTCTCTAGATCGAGTAGTTATATTTATATTGTCTGTAAAATAAGAAACAATACTGCTCTGCTTATTGAAGTTTTGAATGCACAGAAAACTGTGGTAATTCTGAAGATTCTGGAGTCCTGGTGTGGAATTTGATTCTCTAGAAAAAGAAATAAGAGCTTACATGAAGGAAAGGCTTGTTCTTGCTGAGAGAGAAATCAGTTCATGGCTTTGGCCTAATATATTGAGAGGCAGGGTAGCAGCATGAGTTGGAGAGGTAGATTATTCATATACAATGTACTGCAGATGGCAAGGCTTTGGAAAATTTCTTTCTTGCTTTTAAAACTTGTGTCTGTGTATTTTGACCCTCTCTAAAGTTAGTAAGGCTATTGACTAACACGGTGGGTATGTACCAGGAGAAATCAGGTAGCTTAATTTTCTAGTGTCTGTGGTTAAGGGTTAAATGCATACTTTTCAGCTCCCCGAGAAGTCACTTTGTAATGTGATATTGAGGGAACATAAGATCAGCAGGTATTCCTGCAACTGATTTTGGTAAAGAAATAGAACAGAGAAAGTGAATTGTCCTTTGAGCACATCATAGCGGGCGTAACAGAGGACAAAGAACGCGAGCTGGGTAACATTGCACTGGGTGGTAATCCAGCAGCTGTTTGGGGACTAAGTCGAGTCCCTCACACCCAATGATTGGTCCACAGGTTATGCTAACATCACACAGATTTTTCAGGGCTAATAATACTTGTAGAAACTTCTTTCATCCAGAAGAAAACATTTCCTTATCAACAAGTGTAATTCTGTTCACCTTGCTCAGGGAGCCGTCCCGTTAATTTAGTGTGGAACGTGGGGTTAAACCTTCACTCTGTGTTTAAGAACTGCTGTCTTCTAAGGTACTTCTGCCTCCAGCTGACCCCACTGGTGGGGGTAAAATACGATGTGTTAAAAGCAATTCTATTTAAAAGTGCTCCTTCAGTTTTATTGTAAGTTTTATTTCATTATTGTTTAAACCTTAGTATAGATGTTTATATATATTTTCTGTCCCAGTTTTCACAGAAACATATGGTATATGTCTGACAATCGATCTGTCCTGAAGTGGCAAAGTAAAACACTTTTATTATAGCAAAAAAATATTTAGAAAACTCCTGAGCTCACCCTTTTGTGTACAAAATTGACTTTTGGTGCAAAGCAAGTTTTATTGCTGCTTAAACTAGTATTGATCAAACTATCAAAGATTGTGTTATGGTTTGAGTGGTTGTTCTCAAAGTACCTACAAGAATGATTTTTTTCCATCTGAATTCTGCAATCAATCCAATCAATCCTGATCCTGTTGAATATCCCTTTTTTAAAAAAAAGAAAATATTAAATGTAGTTACTTTCCAACCTTTTATAAGAGAAAAGGATAACTTTATGTAGTGTGTTGCTTTTTAATTTCCTCTTCTGAAAATAATTAATTGCAATGTTAGAAGCCTTTCTGCACACCTCCAGGGCAGTTCTAATTTTGAAACTAAAGCTGCTGATTAATACTTGTGTTGTGTTTTTCTTAATTTAGAGGTTTGGTAATACGTTTTTTATGAAATCTAGGTGTGGACAAAACAAGGTATTACACGTTTAACCTTGAAAGGTTGTTGTGTTGTTTTTTTTTTCTGAAAATACAATATGACAAAGGGAAAAAAAACCCTCACATATCCTAGCTTCAGAAAACAGAACTTCATCTGCCTTCAGGTCACCGAATAAGTAACAGTATATTCTCATTCAGGAGATAGCATTAAAAAAAAGTTGTCTTTATTTGCATTTCTCTTTTATGTTTTGAATAACTCCTCATGGAGGTGGATCCCAGGACATGAGACTCCTTTCACCAAATGCAGGTGCTAGGCAAACCACTCCATTGATTTTTTGGGGCCTAAATACGTACATTGGTTTTGAGTATTGCCCTTTGGCCTCAGCCTTCCTAAGCCAAGAACTGAAACTTCTTCCAGACGCAGCTATGCCACGAGCAGGCACACAAATTAAAAAACCTGTTGCACACAGCTTTTCTAGCCTTCTCTGTGCCATGTGGTTTGGTAGGCTGTGGACAATGGCACATGCAGTCTTTGCCCTACTACACAAATGTTGTGGCAGGAGCATTTTGATGTTAAAAGAATAAATACTGGCACAAAAAATGAAGAGTTTGTTGCTTGGCTCTGCTTAGCATTGGGTTAGCAAAGTGACTCAGGGGCTCTGGGTGGGAGCAGATACTCCTGACACAGAACAGATTCTGAATTCTTTACTCACATCAGTAGATGCTTTCTTTGAGAAGATGGCTCAGTTTTAGTGGAAGTATCATTGTCCGTGTATGATCAGTTAGACTCACACTCTAGCGTGATAGGAGTAAATGATGAAAATACATAATGTATAGATATATATTCTGTCTGGAAAACCTTGAAGCAGCTTGTATGTTTTCTAGTACAGTGAAAATGATTAAATCATTGCATGTGAGAAACTAAAGCCCTGGTTTTTTGAGTGAGAAATCTCACTGCTTAGATGTATATATGGTTTTAGAAGAGATTTAGAGAGCTTTTAGGCTTGAATCTCTGAAGTAAGCTCCAGCAAGGCTTATTTCCAACAACGAAGAAAAGTGGGTTGGGAAAGAAGAGAGGTATTAATTGCAGTTAAAAATGTCTAGAGAACTGTTCTCCAATGTAGACATACCAAGGTAAGAAAAAAGTGAACTGAAAATGTTGTGATTTAATCTGTTTCAAATTGTGATACTACCATGCATCTTGACAAAGCAATGAGGCCACATCTGGAGGGCTGCTGCTGGCTGGTGTGTGCAGGAAGCGCACTTCATACTGCTTCAGGAAAACGGGAACCCTTTCTGATGGACCCCTGTGTGTTGAGCTGAGTCCCAGTGCTAAACCCTGACCTCTTCCAGTTATTTTCAGAAATGCTTTCTAGGATTGGTGAAATTTTGTGATGCAAGGACTGTAGATAATTACTGGATAAATATTGGCATGAATTACCCAGTGCACTTTTAGTACTTGATTAATGGAGTGAGTAAAGCTACTGCTGTGTATTAATGTTTGCAACTGTAGACCTTGAAACAGGAAATGAAAAATATATGATCCAAATAAAATTAGCAGGAGAATTCACTTAAGAGAATTGTGTAACAGTAAAGGGGAGCTAATGCAGCCTGCGTGGGGATTTCCTTTTATCCCTCAGAGCGAATGCAGCCGCCCTTTTCTCACATACAGACGGATAAGTAGGGAATTAACGCCCAATAGTGCCAGATGGAGATCTGCCCCAGAATTTGAGTTTGAGGAACAAATAATTGAACTAAAAAAACGCATGCTTATTGTTAAGGGGAAACGCCTGTGGTTAATGTACTAGATACTGTTTTCTCCCTTGTGTAAAACTTGAGGCAAAAGTAGTGAGAAAAGAACCCGTGGTTGTTCACTGTGCATGTCATTGTACACAGAGGGTTCGTTCCACTAAATTTACATCCAAATGACCTGAAAATCAACTCTCTTTCGACTGTCTTTGTGTCTTTTCCCAGATAGATCCGCAAACTGCAGATTTAGTAAGGAAAATATGCAAATATTTGTTGAGGGGAACAAATATGCTCTGTTTATTTTCTGTACTAAATTGAATTTGCTGAAGATTTAACGGAGCAAAGCAGCACCTGCTAGTCTAATATTCCATTAATATCAGTCATGCAGAGTGGGGGCCCTGCTTAATGACTAGGTTGCTGTTTGCCTGTATTCTGTAATTGAGATGCAATAGCTCTACTCTCTGCCTTGCTACGGAAGCACTATGTTTTGTTAATCACTAGCTCATTATGTTTGGATTGCTATTCAATAATCTATTTGATATAGGATGTGACTGACAAATGAAAGAACAAGGTTAAGTCTGGTAACACATTTGCTCCTGACTTTTGGCTTCTGCAAAATCAACACAAAAGCAGATATTAACCTCTCCTCTGAGGAGGAAGAATTATACTTTTGCTTTGCTGCTAAATTGGCCTATAATAATATAAATACAAGAAAGAGGCTGTATTTAAAGCACTCCCAGGGGCACTGGCTTCTACTCCTATTTCATGGTGTTCAGTTGAAAATTTCCTTTAGTTTTCAGTTTGTGAGATTTTTTTTCTCCTCAGCGATGTCATGCGTTGTTCTAAGTATCCTGGAGCAGAGAGACTTTTTTTTTTTATCTTAGTAGTGAAAATACAGCCATGTCCTTAACCTTAACTGTAACCTCCAGGTGGTATGGTCGAGGTTACACGCGTTATGGTGTGGACTAACAAAGCACCCATTAGAGAAGTATTTAAGATGCAAGCTTTTTGGTCAAATGCTACTATAAAGATAGAGAAGAAAACTATGCTAAATATTGGAAATCAAATAAAAATCACAGGATTTCCCATTTGATCTCCGCTCATTTTTCATTTCTTTTTTTTTTTTTTCCTTTAACGTATGAATGATCTAACTGTTATGCTGTATGTACACATAGAACACACAGGTTTTAGGAAAGCAGCATTTTTTTTTCAGCATTTCTTGCCATAGTAGTTTGCCCTCAGGTAAACTTGCTCAAATTCTGCTCCGTTTGGTTTTTATTTATGAGTATATGGTGTAGATGGAAGATAGTTTTGCCATGCGCTCACCACCAGTGCTGACTTGTTCCTGACACTGATGGTACTGGGGAGCACGAGGATTCCTGGTCAGCAGGGAGGGTTGGTGCTCAGCAGCTGTTCCCCAGGCAGGTCAGCACGCAGGCCTTGTTACACGGTGGCAGAGGATGTAGTAAGGGAAGGAGGAAGAACCACCAAACTATTTATTTACAGATAATGGGAATAATTTATTTTCTTTACAGTCTGTTTAAATTTTCATTAAACTTGAGTCCTTTCTCTCAGGTCTGGGTTGCTGAATACTTACATTCAGCTCTGTCACCAGGAAGGGAATCTCATTTCTATGGAAATTAAAACCAGATCTTCAATCCAGGATTAAAGTAGAAATACATCTTTGTTTCAAAGTCTGCTACAGGAAATTGTCTTTATTTAAAGCTGTATTTCCAACCTTTTATGTTAATTACATTTTTGGGTGATGACACTACGAAAATGAATTGTATATTCAAAAAAGATTCCTCTAATGTATTTGATTCACTATCGCAATTTACTCTTGGGTAATAAAAATTAATTCTTGCCATCACCTGAGGCTCAATCCTCTGTACGGGTCACCAGTAAACTCCAGAGCACTTCCACCCCAGTGGCACCATTGGCACTGAAATCGCTGCATTGCCTGGCTGCCGGTCACAGGCAGCGGAGGGAGGTTCCTGTGGGGTACAGTGCATTTCTGATGACTGTGTATTGTGGAGCCCTGAGTAACAGACATGATGTAAACTAAGCATGGCAGGTGGTGGGCAGTCTTTGCCTGTTAGTGGTAGCTTCAGGTTTGGGAAGTTGCACATACTATTCTCTAGTGCTTCAAAAGATAAAGATACATGTATAAATATCTGTAAGTCATGAGAAAAGGCAGCAGGGAGAGCAGACAAATGATGTCCCCATTTATTAGTGTGATGCCTTGCTCTGAATTGGGCTCAGCTGCCTGCTACAGGGTGCTTGACTTGAAGTGTAGCAAGGGCTCCGGGTGCTTCTCAAGAGGCATTTGTTTCTCCTCTGGAGGACACATTATCAGAAACCCCAGAGAAAACACTAGGGGTGGATGAGAGAGCACTTACCTCATTATGGGTGCAGCTGAATAAATAAATACAGTGCCTTTTTGGGTTAGGGGAGGGAGGAAAGGTAATTTGTTTGACAAATAAAGTGCAAAAATAGACAAAACAGGACCATAAGCTGTTAAAAGCCTTGCAGTTCTGATGTTCAGAAGTTTCCCAGGTGGGTACTACTGTGCTTTCTATTAAATTGCAGTCATCTCTGAAGTCAGGTACTAATCTTAAGATGAACGCTGGTTACAGTTGTTGCCTTAAGTGGGCTTTCACCAGGTCTGTTTCAAATAGCAAAGCAATTCACTCTGCTAACAACTGGTCTCCAGCTAAGCAGCACTTGTAAATGTATGTCTAAATAAAATAAACAGAATGCATTGTTGCTGAATTTGTCTGTTAAGCAGCAAGCATCAGTGCCTGTGCTATAAAATTGGTAGAAAATGGCTAAGCAAATTCCTTTCATCATTAATTCTGTGATATACTCTGCACATCCTAATGTCCAGCAGAACAGTTGCATGCTTGCTGTGGGGTGGGGAGCCAGGTATATCACTCGGAGTCTTGTTTGCAGGAGGAGTGTTGTGTTCAAAGGACGGCCTTGCTGTGTTGGCTGATGATGACGTGAGTCTGGGCACGTGGGTATGAATGTGTACTTGTGTATCCTTCTGCAAGCCAAGTGCCGTGGGTTGGCCGTGTGCCCTCCCTGTGCCAACCAAACAGCTAAGCTGGTGGGTGGGGACCCACCTATGTCCAGGTTGCTGCAGGCAGAAGTGCTGTGCTTTCTGACAAGTGTTCCCTCCTCTTTGCTGTCCCAGAGATGGCACTGGCAGTAAAATCACAAAGCACAGATAGAAAGGAGGAAGAAGCCTGATTGTTTGCTGCCCTGGGCGCTTGCCTGATTTGCTTGGGTTGTGAATACGCCCTTAGAAAAAAGCCAATTTGGAAACTGCACTTAATTAGCTCAGTGCCTGGTCTGTGGTCTGGGGTTGAGCGTGTCTATGTAGGAGGGCTTTTTCCCTCTGTGTACTGACAACATGAAAAATCATATGAAAGCTTTGCTCACTGCTTGCCATCCTTTCTGGTCACTTATTGTTCTCCAGGTCTGTAGTGATGAGGAGCGAGAGTCTTAAAGATAACTGAGGAAGGGAGGTATGCAGAATAAGAGTTGAAGGAAGAGACAGGACAGCATTGATCTGTATGATTGTATGCAACCATGTGAACAGGTGTATTTTGAGGCTTAGATTTGTGTATATAATCACTTCAAGGCCTTTATTTTCTTGTATTTTGGGTTCTACTAACAAAATTCCACTAACTACACCCTCAACTTTGTGCTGCAGTACAACTGCGTGAGAAGATGTGTTAAGATCTAGCTGCTGTTGGTAAGTAATGCATAGCATTGTTATCTAAGAACGGAGCCTTTCTACTCCAGCTACTACCAGTGCTTTTGTTTTGTTTTGTTTTCTGATTGCCACTCTAGTTTCTGAGAAAGCTAAGGCGGTCTGTGGGGGGGTTGCAACAGGAGAATTTTTGGAACTCAGACCTTCCCTTCAAAAAGTTGTGTTTTTGTTGTTGTTGCTGTTTCTTTATGTTTCTTTCAGTGCTAGTTAACACTATTAAATCACTATATCGCTATCCTAACTTTTGTGTTCGTTGTCAAAGCGGTTAGCGCTACAATGATAGAGCACAACTGGGTCCTCACTTTTTCCTAAAAGGTGCAGTGTACTGAGAAGAAGTAATGAAAAGATACAAACTAACAGCAGGTGCCTGAAGTACTCCTGTTTTTCAAAATGACAGAAACATTGAGTACTCTGAAAGTTGCTGGAAAGAGCACTCAGGTAGAGACATGCTGCTGGAACCTACTTTGGGAGTAGAGTTTTGAAGTTCTGAGGTTGTGATTACAGATACTGGTATTGACTAGGCGTGCAATGGCCTTTCTGCTTAACTTCCTGATGCTATATATTGAGAAATCGGCAGTGATGCTCAGAGCGAGGTTTCTTTTATGACAGGCTTCAGGTAAAGAGCTGCTTTCTCCATTATCATCTATTTGTAGCTCCTTTGCAAGACTAAATTTATATCAAGATTTATTATTGTTGCCACAAATAGAAGAAGTTATCTGGCTACAAAAAGCCATTCCTATGGAGAATCATCACCTGGAGAGGTGCTGAAGATTTAGTAAATACATGTAGTAGGACATGCATGTCATTAGTAGAAGTGTTCATAGAGCAGTTTGGAAATAAGTTTTACCTTCCTCTTCCTGATGAAATACATTTATAAATGTCTCCTCAAGCTGATCTGTTTTTAAATGTTGAAGTTTCAATTTACAATAGCTTTCCATTTTGATTGCAATTTGTGTGGTAAGTGTGGCAAGAGAAAGAAAACTTAACGGGCACAGGGAAAGTTAAAATAAATTCTGGTTTCGGTTCAGTCTTTATTGGCTTCAATCTATGAACCTTTTCTCAGTAAAATGTGACAGTTTATTTGAATTATATTTGTTGTGACAGGAATCCAAATGATTCCTGATCAGATTTATACCTGAGTATGACTTTTTACTTTCTTTCCCTTTTCTGTGATGCTTCTTGTTCATCTGGAGTTTTGAGGTGTCACTGCCTCCTTCTATAATGACACCGGGGTTTTCCTGTCAGTAGGAGAACCTGATAATGCAGGCAGTCTTCCTGACGTTACACACACGGAAATGTGACTTGAGCCTTAGGTTGCTCAAGGTTGGAGTCTCTCAAGCTTGGCCACAACTTCTGAATTATCCTGATTCACGATCTCAAGGAAGAGAGTTTCCTTAACTTGTCAGTTTTTATCTTCACTCACCTTGCCCCTGAACGCTAGACAGTTTTAATAGTAAACAAAGAAAAGATTTAACAGGAGTGAAGGTCAAGGTTTTCTGGGCAAGGTTGGAAACGAAAGATCACAAGTAAAGCCAGTGTAAAGCACAGCCCTGGTTTATAGCTGGCAATATTTCTTCCAGCCTGTTCCTCTAAGTCTCATCTAGAATTCTCCGCCATAGCCTCTTTGCAAACACAGAGCTCCCAGGTTCACAGAATCATTTTACTTTCCAGAGGACTTAATACCTCTTTTAAGGCAGTCACACTTGCATTTCATGGGAGCTGGGGATGCATACTGATGTACAAGGCCTTGATGGCTCTGTGAAGCAAGATGTGTTGGTACCCAAAGTAATCCCTCCTTGCCTCATTTCATCTCTGTGTTCATACCAGAAAGAACTACATACAACTGCTGGTTTTGTTCCAAGGCCTTCTGTTTCTGTAGGTCTTTATTCCTGGGTAGCTTTGTATTAACTGCCAATGTGAACAGTGTATCGTGTTCTCCCCAGGCCTGCTGAGGAGTGTTACGTTCATATTAAATATTAATAATGCTCAATTCATAGCTCAATGTACAGTCTATGAAGCTCATGATTTTTTTTCTACATTAATAGCCTTCAAAAGAGCTCACATACCCACTAACTGTCGTTACGGGCTGTTCCTGTGTTAGAGAGTTACTTCAGTTGAACGTGTTTAGGAGCTTTCCCTATTTTCATTTGGATTCTGATGTTATCTTATACTCCTCGTGTCCTCTAAACGCTGATCCTGAGACTTGTTTTTAGGAAAAAGCATTGCCAGTAGAATTGAAGAGAAAAGGCTGTGAAGGAAGAAAGTTGGCCAAAGTAGCTGCTTATGCTGACTGTACTCAGCATTGGAACTGCATGGATTGGGATGGTGAAACATATCTAAGGTCTAAATAAATAAAAAAAAAAGATGGATCTTTTAAATTCTACAAAAATAAAGTGCAGAAGAGTTCACTTAGGAATATTCTAAATTATTCTTTTAGATGATTTTGTTACCTTTGCTTTGATGAAAAAGCAATAAGCAGTACGATCAGTATTTACAAAAGAAGGAAGCCTCTGAATTTTCTTTCCACTTTGATTTTTAACATACGTAAGTGGTCTAGACAACTTTATTATCCATTTGATGACCTTTCAGTAAAAAAATAAACAAAACTACAGCCTCCTCCCCCGCACACATAAAAGCAAAACCAAAAAAAGTCTTATAACTATTGCATTTTATTATCTTCTTTTGAATCTTTCAGTCATTTCTTTACTAGATGCCCACCGAATCATCGTTATTCTAACCATTAAGAAACCTCTTGGAGCACTACACAGGTTTTTCTTTGCCATCTCTACCACTCTATAGGAATCATTTCTATGCAGAAATGTGCCAGATAACACAGCAGACTATTCCCTTGTGCAGAGAAAGTGCAAAGGTGACCTATACGCTGAAGGCTGAAGCAGGAATGAAAGCAAATGGAAAATGAAGAACGAAACCACAAGCTGGCATCACACAGAGTGGCTCTGTGCCTTGTTTTTCTTTAGGATTAACTCTATGACATTACCTCCTTGGGTGCAGCCCGCAATGGGAAGGAAGTTTGCACTGTTGCCATTCTTCCTCTTTACCCCAGCCCTTTGGGATATGGGGGCGCAAAGGGAATGGGGGACCAAACCTGTGTTGGCGTAAGTGGATTTGGAACAACATGCCAATACAAGATGGCATGGAGGTGGAGGGCCATGGACTATTCACCAGCTAATTAATGATGTCTCAAAGGATCACTACTTACAGTGGCCTTTCCCGCAACTTTGCTTTTAAGCAACCTGTTGCCAGCACTGGAGCAGTGGAAATTGCTGACCTCTGTCTCAAAGCAGCTTCATCTCAGATGTTTCTAGCTCCTTTTGAGGCTTATCTTTGTGGTACTATAGGCTACATCTGTGCTCATTATAGGGGGAAAAAAAAGACTTTAATTATTGGCAATTCTGTTTCTGCCCTACTAAATCACATAGCTTGGGACACTGGAAACTGCCTGGATGGCAGAACAGAGCTGTCTATGGTAATTTGCCTTTCTTATGGGTACTGTGACCTCCCCACACACTTACCCCGTTTACTTTTTAAATGACCATTTTAATCAGGCACATGTACATACAGAAATGGGTGTGTGAATATCTAAATATATGAGAGAGGGAACTTCAGATGTTTTATCTTTCATTAGTTAATAACAGCAGTAATGACCTCAGCAGCACAAGATGTCTTTTGCAAAATTAATAACCACATGAGGGTTAATGGCCCAAGGCGATGAACTCTCTCAGACAATCATTAATCTACCTTGATGATTATTGCTTCATTACTGAACACTGAAGCCTCCTTGGTGTACCAGTGAATGCTTAATTTCAGCCCTCCCTACTGATCTTCATAATGTGCCCTCTTATCTTTCTTCTGGGTATGCAGAACATGAGTAAGGCTCCCAGATGCAAATGAAGGTAACCAGCATGAGAGGTATGAAACTCATTTGAATATGGGTTTGGAGAACACATCTCCCAAATGATCATCTGTTTTCTATGTACATAGAAAAAGAGCTCTAAGGGCTATTTTTTGTTTATGTTTTGAAGTAGCTGTAGTCTGGGAAGCAATGCCATGGCTCATGAAGCAAAGTATTTCTGAGAAGGTTACGTATATAGACTGTTTAATTGGTTGGCCTGTGTATTTAGATAGTGCCTATTAGTACAGAGTCCTTGTTTTCCTCCCTTGGAACAGCATGCTGCAGCTCAGAGCTGCAAACATTTCCCTCTCATTGCAGCTATTGATCTGAATTTAGACCTGTAAACTCAATGTGAAGAAATGGAAGCTGAGACATCCACAAGAAAACAATGCGTCAGGATATTTAACGCAAGCAGAAATTTGTATGGCAACTTCTCTATTTTGAATAGTCTCATTTTTTGGAGCAGTGCCATTATCTCTAGAAGAAAAGAGCTCTGAAAGCACATCATCTTGCTGGCTGCGGAATATAGAAACTTCACAATCCCACATCTAGCCTTTTTTCCTCCTTGTCAGCCTCTGACAGCTGTGCACATTAACCTTCAGAGCCCCCCCCCCCATTTTTTTATTTTATTTATTTTTTTTTTTTTGCTTTATCGTCTCTGCTGCCAGGATTAGTTCTAGGTGGATGGTGATTAATATAGAGGAGGTGCTGCACAACCAACTCAGATTTGGATAGGTAATTAGGACCTCTAGCTACCACCTCCAAGTTAAGTGCAGATGCCATTTGATTGGATTTTGTAGCAGCACAGCTCTGTTGCAGAGTGGGTAAACCTGGAATATATATTTGAAATTTCCCTGCCTGAACGAGCTAGGCGCTATATGAACTGCTTATGTGTCTCTTGTTTTGTTTTTTGTTTGCCTTTGAGGACTGTGGGAAGTATAGTCAACATTATTGATGCAAAGAAACTGTAATTATCAACCATTATGATTGAAGATGGCTTCTTGGAGGTGGGAGAGCTCGGTAAAACTCCTCAGGAGCAATCTGATACTAATAAGTGTAGCCTGCCAACATTATGGGAGCTTAAGAAAACACTGAAGTATCTGCATCTCAGACATAAAGTGTGGACTGGAAAATTGCAGTTGTGAAAATTCATAACTTCTGTCTGCAAGGTGTCTTTCCTGCATCCTCTGGTAGAGGCAATAGAAGCCTTCTTACCAAGCCTTCATCTGCTCAGCTTGTCCAAGCTTTACAGGTGATTTCCTTATAATGTGCAGGAAAATCGAGTTGCACTAGGAACACAGTAGTAATGGCAGCAGTTACTAATGACTCCGTTCTGTAGGTGGCATTGTGGGTTGGGAAGTTCCTCTGTTACTTCTTTTTAGGGAATTTGATAGTCACTGGCATCCTGGACCTTCACTGACTCTTGATAATAAGCCTAATGGGTGGTCAACAACAAACATGATGGGAGATTTTCTTAGCTGTACTCTCTAGTGAGTACTCACTGTGTATCTGGTGATTACAAAATCTCATTCTATTACACTGCTCATTTACAGGGAATTAAATTATAAACAAGATGATTACTGAATGTAATTTATGGCCCATGTAATTATATAGCTGTCAAAGCAATGGATGCGATTGAATTGGTTTCTGGTGGTTTTTTTTCTTTTCCTTTTTCTTCATATTTTTTTTCCCAAAAGCCTTAGTCTGCACTTTTTTTCCAGTCTGCTGAGTTTGTTAATTGCCCACAGCTGAAAAAATATATGTTTTTTACATTGCGAGATGACCAACCTTTAATCTAAGAATGGAGCCAGTTATAATTAAGTGGAGATCTGATGGGAGATGTTGCCTATACCCCTTCAAGTAATGAAAAATAGGTTTTGTTTGCCGGTCGATGAAGAAGAGAACTTCAGTTCTCTGAAAAATAGCTAGGATGCTACAGTAGTAAATAATGAAAAAATTACTTGTCATAACTGCTGCTTTTATAAAAGATACCTTGTTTAAAAGCTGGTGGGAAGTGTAGTCATATATAATGCAGAGAGTAAATCAGGATGAAAATACTGAGCATTTGCCTTTGATAGGATTATTGATAGCATATGCATAATGTTATGTTGGATTAAGCAACAAATTTGTAGAGACTTACATGGAATTGCTTGACCACAAACATTCAACTAGTAAAGAAAAGTGGTAATAAAACTGCATCTCCTCTGCTTGAAGACCCCCAAGTACACTTTGGAAACGATGGTAAATAAATTACATTAACTAGTGTAATCCACAAATAAAGAATGAAACAGCTTAGCACAGGAGTCTGTCTAATAACCAATCGTGTGTTATATATATATTTAGAATCAGTGGAATCTTGTTCAACTATTATTTGATAGGAAGAATAGGAATAAAAATTGGGATATCACTATGTTCTCTTTATACTCTTCATCAGACCATATGAGTAATGCTGGTTTTCTGAAAGGAATTTCGAATAACAAAGCCAGGTTTCCTTTAAGAATCTGTGTTAGTGTTTTTGGCATAGCGTAGGCAGGGTCTCCTGCTGAAGATTGTTGAACGCTGTGCACAGTGCTACTCAGTGCACGTTTTCTATTGTTTGTTTGTGCAAGTGTAAGGCTTGCTCTGGGGGCAAAAATTTCATCTTGGTTCTGTTAGCACAACTCTTCTCTAAAATTGTCCCAAAATGTCAATAATGCAAGGCTGCTTTAACTTCAGGCTAATTGTCAGTGATAGTACCATATGTCATATGTCATGGGAGGAAACAAGAACATTTGTCAGCTACTCGCAAGAAGCTTGTGGCAGTGCCTTATGATGTTTTTTCACTTGGTGCTTGACTTATCATTACTATGTTATTCAACTTCGTCTGTCATGCATGAGAAAGCATTGAAAGATAAATCAAGATTTGACCAAAACCACTGTTCAGTTCTCTCTCTGTGTGCAAACACACACACGCACACACCTGCTCACTAACTTCTCTGCATCTGTAAACTGTTGCCAAGATTAAACTTTCTGCAGTTGGATAGCACCAAGTAAAGCTCATCCACGTCCCCCAACATAAACCTACTGAGTCTTGAAGAGTCTGCCAACACAGAATGGGCTCTATGAGTATTGTATTTTCTTTCTGTATATGAAAGTTCTAAGCTGTGTGTGTATAAAAGGCTCGGGTAGGCTGGTGGAGCCTCTGGAGCTTGCAGCTTGTTTACAGCACGTGTCGGTGTTGAGACTAACTGTCCTTGATCCAACTATCAAAACTGACAGATAGTGTTTGCTTATTAACGTCGCACCTTTGCCCTTCCATCCTACCTGCTTAGAAGACATTAAATACTGACTTAAGGAAATGCCTTAGTGTGGAGGTTTTAAATTAGATTCTGAAATAATCAACCTTTTAAGTAAACATTCTCTTGTGTACTTAGCTTCCCTGACTTCCTCCTGCAGGGGAAGGCTCACTCTGATTCTCATCCATTATTCCCCTTCCTCCCCTCTTTCCTAACATTAATACTGGCTTGCTGGCAATTGAAGTATTGAGAAAGGCCTTTTGATGTGTGACTCTATTTGATGAGTAAGATGGCAGAAGGTTAAACAAAACAGACTTACCCGCTTAGCGTATGCTGCCAGACAACGGCAGGATAAAGTAGCAGTGTGTTACACGTTCTGTGTATGGAACTGTGTTTGTAACCTCATGGGCATGCCAGTGTCCGATTGCTGGGCCGTCAGTGGTGCCATCACCTTGCAGCAAGGTGTGCACGCAGTTCTCAGCAATGCAGTTTGAGGGTCGTCAGTCACAGAACCTGTGTTTGAGAACTCCAGGCATGAAAGAAATGTAGAAAGTGGAGTTACTTGGTGTTACTGTAAAAATGAAATTTATCAAATTACAGATATTTTTTGACCATGAAAATATTGTGTTTGGGGGCAAACTCAATACTCAGTAGAAAATATTTTTTTCAGTGCTATGCAGTGGTGCATTTTGCTTCTCCTAGTGCAAAATCTCCTTCTGTCCACTCAATTTGTTTTCAGCTGAAGCTTTCTTACTGTGATTGTCTTGCAAGGAGAAAAGTATAAACCGAAAGCAACTGGAAGTACATCTAATAGTAGAACTTTGGTAAAAACAACAGTGGGTAAAACTGGTACCTGGTGGGTGGACTCTTGTCAGCAAGGATACTCGTATGTAGCTGAAAGTGATGCTCTTAGACGGCACAGAGAGTGGGCTGAGCAGGGTGTGCTGCAAGACTCCTGAGGTGCTGTTTTACAGAGGAGTTTACAGTGTTCAGCAGGAAAAGGAGGAGAAATTACAAAGGAGAAAATATAGGAAACTTCTATGAAGAGATGAAAAGATCTGATATTTTAAAACTGGATCCAAACATTAAACTTTGTAAATTTCAGACATTCCAGAAATTTTTATACTTTTTTTCTGCCCTTAGCCACACCCTTTGAATTAGGTGTTTCTTTGTTTTTGCTTGTTTCATGAATGAAAATAAATGTTCAAGAAAGCTTTATTATTCCTTCTTGTTTCAGAAAACGTTGCTTGGAAATTATTGTTTTATGGATGTTTAGAAAAAAAAGAGAGGAAATCCTTGCAGCAGGAGATGATAAAGAGATGTTTCAAATTATCTTTAGTTTATCTCAAAAGGAACAAGTGACATGACAGTGTAATAATACAGAATATCATTGTGCTCCAGCAATCTGGTCCAATTATCATGTTATACCATGATGGATTTTGTATTAGTGAAGCTTCAGTAGCACGGTGACATGAAGCAGGGAAAGTGTATGCAGAAAAAAATCTAATAAACTAATGATAAGATTGTTTGTGCTACTTACATAAGAATGCAAACAATCACCAAGTAGAAGGAAAGGAGAACACTATTCACAGTCTGCTGAAGTTGTTGGAACACCCCTCAGACATTGCGATATCCAAGCTCAAGTTCACAGTGCTCTGTATAGAGACCACAGGATCTGGACAGCAGCATGTGTGTCAGTCTGTGCCTTTTCTTTGAGCTGTGTTGTTCCTGGTATGTTTGTACAGATAGATGTCGTGTACTTGGATTTTTCTTTTACAAGAAATACTGTTTCTGATAAAATCAGATATCCTCTAGTGCACCAGTAGAATTGTGTACGTGATATTCCCCAGTGAATAAAAATCTCAAGCTATTGTACAGAAGCGTCAATCACATTTGCCTATTTTCCATCAATGAAGCCCAAATGATGTGTGTGAAAAAGATTGTCATTTGCAGGACTTTAGGATGGGGTGTCTTCTTGGCTCTAAAATATATCCCTTGTTCAAATAAAAAGTCTCTGTCTGAAGAAATGAAATTGTATGACATAGTGTGTAGCTCTGGGGTGGGATTGCAAGTTACTGGCTGGCTGTGTCACACTGACAGAAGCACTGAGAAAGGAGGAGCTCTTTTGGCCCGTGGGTTTTGCGGGGGATTTTTTTCTTGTTTGGTTATTGATTCAAGGCTATTATCTTGGATGATGATATCTGGAGTTTCAGTGCTTGAATATCTAAAAGGCCCGTTTAAATTACTTTGGGAAAATTACTAAGACAATTATGGGAATGTAATATAAAGTAGCATAATTACACTTTAATGCTTCTCATCGATTGTTGAGGTCTGTACTTTGCAGTAGCATGAAACAGCGAGACTCTGTTTTCTTTGCCCATCCCAAAAGTTAATGTTTTAATACCACTTCTGTAGTGACAACTTTTCAAAAGCCAGCAAGTAGGAGCTTCTGAGATGAGAGATGTACAAGTATATGAGTGGACACATCTATTCATAGTACTTTAAAAGCTACATCTCAGTATCTCTTCTTTCAAGTCCTCCTCCGTCTCCCAGAGCAGTGCTGAGGGGAGGGACAGATGTACTTGTGGACATGCGACAGGGGAGAACAAAGCTTGTGAAACAGAGAGGGATGGAGTAATGTGGTGCTGACACTCCCAAGGGAATGGGAAATGGAGGCTCTGTTTTGGAGAAATACTTGATGGGGGTTTCAGAACTGCAGCTCTTCCAGCTTTTTGGTGGTGCAGTTTTAAAAGCAGTGCCTGGACAGCCATTCATAAACTAACAAGAGACAATTCAAAGAAGCTGCTTCCAGTTATTTCCAGGGTAATGTGTAAAGTTAAACGTACTACAAAGAATGCAGGAAAAAAGTGACACTGTAGCTTCTGGCTTAGTTTTACAGACTGAGAATAATGAAGTACAATTTGCTTCTTTTTCAAAGGTTTTCTGGACAAGATTATCTCATTACAATAATAAAGGAAAATAGCAGTGTTCTATCACTGCAATAATTCCTTAGTGTCACCATGTTTTTAGTGGTTATTAATGCTGCATACCTGTATCCTCCTTCCTACAGTTGATACGGAATTTGGTGGATTCTAATGTTTTCTGTTCACAGCAGATGAAAGCTTTTGCACAGAAGTACGTCTTGGCCTTGTGGTTCATTTCTGATCATTTTTTGTCTTTGAAATTACAAAAATATAGAAAATACTCTATGGGGCCCTGCACGACACACATAGAGTCTGAAGGTTTGAGCTCACAAGCCTTCCCCTCCTGCTCTGAGCTCAGTTATTTCCTACCAGCTGCCTCAAGGCCTCAGGAGGCTCCTGTGACATTTGGATTAAGCTCTGCAATAACAGTATTGATTGAAGTGTCTTACTGGTCAAAGAAGCAAAGATGTCCTCTTCTGTAAATACTATATCATTATGTTATTAGAATCTTACATTTTGAACTATTCTGGAGTGCAGTGGATTTGTCCTTCACTTGCACATTATGCATGCAGTCCTTTCTTTATCTGAGCAGAGGCTGCCAGATGCACTGTCCTCTATGAGCACGCTCACCTCTCCTGTGAGCAAGCTATGAGCGTGCTGCCATCTCATGGCAGGCCACTGCTTAATTAGATCTGACAAACAATGCGGGACAAATGAGTATTATTATGTAAATTTGACCTGCCCAAATATATGTAAATGAAAAATAAAAAGACTCCCATCTGTGTTTTAAAACTAGGAACATTCTGTGATTTCTGTGTAGCGGATAACGAGACTGTAAGTGGCAGAGCAGTTTGGCTGAACCTACTGTTTATCCTTCTACACATAGACTTTTTTAAGCCTCTAGAAAAATAAAGGACCTTGGCTACACAGTATTAATATTAACCATGTCTGGGATAATGCAGCATATCCCACTGAACATTACTATTAGTGCAATTCTCTCCTCAGAAAAACACCTTTCTTCACTTTCAGCAGCAGATATTAGTATACAAAGAGAAAAGCATAATTAAATCTTTTAAGGTGACTTGTTAGAGAACACGGATGTTTGAATACTTGATGGAAAAAGAAAACATTTTGTCTTTCTCTTCTGAGGGTAGATAGCGTTACGCCTCTCAATTCTTATTTAAGAATTCTCAATCTATGAGGCTGTTCAAACACCTGACATCTTTGTGTTCAGTTGGGATTTCTATTCTGTACCCAGCTCTGTGATATCTAGCTGCCATCATGATGGATGTTTTACTGCTTAAAATCGTGGTCCCTTGGAGTCTTCAGTTATCATCAAGGGTATTTTGGCACAGGACTCCAGGGAAAAAAACATGATTTCATTGTCTGTGTTTCACTTTTGAGATCTATATTTTAAGACAGTGGTTTGGCCACATGGAGTTAATGTCACTGTTCAAAAGACCTGAAGTCTGGGACATGACCCAAAAGGGCCACCTCCCTCAGTGTCCTGCTTCCAGTAGAAGCCATGGGTGGTCTAGCCCAGCACGAGGTGCTCATGTGCTTGTGACAACACTTCACAGGGTCTCACCAGACATCTCTCTTCTCCAGACAGAAGTCCTAGTGTGGACCTTTGCTGTGAAGGCCTATGCATCAGCAGGGAGAAATGGGGGCACTTTGTTCCTCACTTCTTCAGTTACACACTCCAATCCATAATGGCACAGAATTTCATCAAGTAAAGCGCTGCTAAGAAGCATCTAGCAGCTCCTTTGTGTTTTCGGGGAGTGAGACCCTGTCACCCATTTAGGATCTCTTTGCAGTCCTCTCACTTCGTACTTTGGGAGCTTTGACCCTGACCACTGCTACCTTCCACATTTACTGTCCCCCAGAATTATTTCATTTCTCAAGTTTACAGTGGGCTCCCTTTTTAGGGTTTGCTTTTAGGTTAACTTGGAGAACTGAAAGAAAGAGTGGGTGTATGCTGACACCCAGGAACAACTCACAGGTTAATCTTGAGCATTAACTTGGCTTGTTTGTAGCGGATGTCTGCTAAGTAGAGAAAGGAAGAAAGGGAGACCGGTATTTCACAGTGAATAATTTTGTGTGGTATACTGCATATCTGAGTTTCCAATTAAGAAGAGTTAATGGATGGAGCTTTGCAATACCTAAAGTTGCATAAATTAACAACTGAAAAACATTTTTAACATTCATGCAATTTAATCCTAATGCACCAGCAAGCTTATGTTTCTGAGGCAGAAAATCGTTTTTGTTATAGTCTTTCAGTCAAACATGTTACTCTTCTTATTAATGTAAGCCCAACTTTTGCTATATTTGCAGTAAGAGTATATTTTTTGGAAAGTTGATTCCCCATTCTCCAGCAGAGCTTGTAGCTGTGTACTGATAGTTGCACTTCTGGGCGAAACTGCTCAGATTTGCACCCACCATTCGTCTTGTGAGCACAGAGTTGCTGTGTTCTTTCATACTGCCCTTTCGTCTGTGCATTTAGTGCTGTCTGGAAAAGCGAGCATGTAGGTACAGCACCAATTTACCCGTATTTTATTGACAGGTGAAGGTGTGGTGCACTCTTTCTGATGACTGTTGTGGATAGAGGAGGGATTCTGGTGCTGAGTTCCTTTGTTATCTCTAGAACCATCTTTGTTGCTTTGTCTCTAAAAGAAGGAAATATGGTGGTTTTTCCCCTGTTGATACAAGTGGGGAGTTTTGCTGACTTCAGCTGATAAAATGCCTTACCATGTCCATTCAGTGAAAAATGTGGAAGGAAAATTTGTAGTCTCATGGTTCACACATCTGTGAAGTGTTTTCCCTGTTATTTTGGTGGAGAAAGCAGGAGAAAAGAAAATTCAGTATAATTATTTCTCCCTCCATCTCCATGCTCTGAGAATTTATCTGGTTGATTCAGGTCTTTTATGCACAGCAAATAGAAAAGTATGTTACTCCCAATAGAGCTTTCTGAGCTGCATGCTTGTGTTGAGATCCAAGTGAATGCTGGCATGCTAAGATCGCATTACGAATCCAGTGTGTGAAATGTATTTTAAACTCCTCTGAACTTTGACAACCCATATCTAAAAGGCATGCTTTTTTACCTACAGACCATCTCTGTCAAAATCCAGCTCTGCCACCTGCTATTAAAAGATTGGTGGGAACTGAGTTTTATTTTCCTTCTTCAAAAGAAATCTGTTCAGTCAATTGGATTACAACCAGTGCTACTACCCAAAGCAAAGGGTAACAAATGCTGCCTACCACCTAAACCTTGCCACGGTTGTTCTTTTTCGTGCCAAGTGGGGAGAGAATTCTCTTAGTGTGTGTGCAGGGAGAGTACCAACCCCTAAGCTGATTCCCTCAAAATGAAAAGGAAAAAATACAGCTCTGAAAATATGCAAATTGGTCCTATGTATCAGGCATCCACGCCCGCTTGTCTTTATTGCTGTTTTATTTGTTTTATTTTTCCCTCTAAGTTGTCTCGGCTTATTTAGGAGCCTAGTGACATGCTTCTTGTCAGTCGAGGGGTGACTGATACAGTTTCTGTCCGTGAATGCATGTTCCCCTTTTGTACAACATTGCACCCTTTCATTCTTCCAAGCTCCTGTTCTGATTCTCAACCTGGCATGTGCTGCCATTTAGGGCAAACGTGATAAATAGGCCTTATGCTCTCCTTTCTTGTGCAGAACCTCAGGTTTAAGGCTCTCTCGTGTTAACTTAACCTCTTGGCATCTAGCTGTTCTCTGCATGCTCCTGTGTGGAGCATGTATATGGTCTTCTTGTGGTACCATTACTGTAGTCACCATTTTTCAATCACTTTTAGCTCTTCTAAGAGGTCATATTGACATTGTATTATGCAGGGTGGACTTAGTGTAGACAGTGGTTCTTCCAAAAAGCTTTTCTTTACCACAAGCCTTCTTTTATCAGCTTAAAGGGATCATGCTGTCAGAGCTATTCAAATAAAAATATTCCTGCAACTTTCCTTTACTTAGTCTCTTTGTACTTTCTATAACAAAAAAAATTATGAGAGGTTATTCATTGTAGCTGAGGAGAGAAGAAATTGTGGGAGGCATTTGTTGTTCCCCCAGGATGATGCCGTATGAATAAAAGATTTAGGTGCATTTCCATATAATACATCGTCTTTTTTGTTAGATATTCAATTCTGCTTGTGATATTCTGAATGAGGATGTTGGCATTTCCCAGTCCAGCTTGAGGGCTGAAGAACAGGAGTTCCTAATGGCTTACTGTCAAAGAAGCTGGCAGCGCTGCATCTCTTGCTCCTGAGGCCATGGTCTGCCATTGTAATTGTGAATCAGACAACAAAGATTAGAGACTGCAGTAGATTCATAGACTTTATCACTTCATGATTATCGCAGAGATTCAACAGGCACTAGGAAGATTTGCACATCAATCCTTTTAGTAGATGCCAGTTCCTTTTCTGAATCTCTACTCTGCTCAGCTGTAAAAAAAAACAGATAAATTAGTAGTTAGGTTGTTTTTGTTTTCTTTTACTAAGACATTTTGGGTCTAGATTACCCTGCATGTGGATCATAGTGTTTTCAGGAGAGCTTTAAGATTTTCTTTGAACAGCTGCCTCCAGAAGTATTCCAGATGGCAGTGCTGGTCCAGCAGCCGTGGTACGGTGATCACCACAACTGGTCTTCACCCCAGGCCCTTCATTGCTCTGTGGGACCTGATGCTGTTTTGTTGTTGATTCATAGGTGATGAGCTAGCTCCTAACTGTTCAACTCATAAAAACTATAAAACATTTAGCCTGCTTTTTTCTAAGTGTGAGTTTAAGAATTCTGAGGAAGTAGAGGTGGTCACCTCTTAAAGTCAGAAACCATTCTTCTATGGAAAAGTTGTGGCATAACATTAGAGAAATAAATAAAAGGAAGCTAGATATAGAGATCAGAAGTTAGGTAGCATTTTTTATATGCAATACATCTCATCCCATCAGAACTTGAGGCTTTTAAGAATTCTGAAGCTGAACATAACACTTGAAGGAATTGGATAAATGGTGTCATTATTATATCCCTGACACTTTCTGATTCATTGTATGAGAGAGCCTATACAGAAGTAAATGGAATACAATTCAGTTCATTCTTTTCCACTGTAAGGGGACTGTTTTGTCCTGGTTTTGTTATAAAATTACTAAACCAAATACAGGACAAGATGAGGGGTATAAGCTATTGTAAAAATATGAGAGCACAGGAAATTGATTTAAACATTGTTTTTATCCCCAAAACTGATTCTTACTGCTTTCTAGCAATGTAAGTTTTATTTTGTAAGCAATTGTTCTGATTTTCACTGATGTTAAGTATGGGGAAGGCTTTTCTGCATTACTCTTTTCTAGAGGTGAGGTACGTGCTGTGAACAAAGCTGTCTGAAGATACTATTTCATTCTTAAATGCCCACGTTGTTTCACATGGTTCTGCAATATGTTGGAAAACCATAACCGTGCAAATCTCTCTCTCTTTCTCACAGTGTATGGTTATGTGTGGTAAAGTACAGATTGACCTGAAAGTAGTCAGGGACTGGACTCCCACAGGTTTCATTGGGCACATGCTGGAACACAGGAAGCTCTGTAAAAACATGAGGAAAAACTTCTCTTCGAGGGTGACAGAGCCCTGGACCAGGCTGCGCAGAGAGGTGGTGGAGTCTCCTTCTCCAGGGATATTCAAGACCTGCCTGGATGCTTTCTTGTGTAACCTCCTGCAGGGAACCTGCTTTAGCTGGGGGGTGGGCTGGGAGATGTCCAGAGGTCCCTTCCAACTCCTACTATTCTGTGATTCATTATATTGATGATTTCAACTGAGGTGTTAATCCAAAGTCCCTTTTGTATCTTGCTGCTTCTGACCCCATCTGGATCTTTTATGGTGTTTTGTGAGCTGGTTTGTATATTCTTGGGCATGTACCCTAGCAGATTCAGAAGTGTACTTCAGTTGAAAATCAACTCACCTAATTAAAGGAAGGAAAGAGATGAGGAAATGAGAGAAGAATTTTAAAATTTGTTTCTGTGAAGTCTGATAACAGTGATTCTGATAACAGTCTTGTCGAGTTGCAAAAAACCTGAGAGATTCTTCTGCCTTTGCTTTCCATCAACAAAATCAGCTGTGCTTCTAGTGCGATTGAAGTCACACAGAGATGGTTGGGTGGTGTGTGGTCATTGCTAGGTGGAGGGAGAGTGAAGGCTGTGGAACACCTATTAGTTATGCCGACATCAAGGCAGATGATGTCTTGATTATTTTTCAAGACTCATGTATTATAATTCTTTCAAGGTAATAAACTGAGATTGTATATTCATGTCAGACTAATGGCATCAGGGAAGAGTTTAATATAATTTGCCAGATGTATGCAAATATTTCCACTGACTTCAGCAATATCAGCTGGGTGAGTAGAATGTACGGCATATTACCTCTAATCTCACCCATCTCTTTGCTGCAAATTTTTGTAGGGGAAACTAGATTGCCTGAGGCCAGCTTGCAGCTAATATAAAAGTAGAAGGAAAGGGAGATGCTAATAATTCATCCGCACATGACAATATACAAGCTCAGTCCTGACCCCCTGCAATATCTATCACACAAGCTATTCCTTTCCTGGAACTCTGTGTAGTAAGAGGGGCTAACTGTTGCTGCTCTCAGGAGCTGCCTCTTTACACTGATGGGCTGTCTCCTCCTGTTAATACCTGCTTCCTTTATATGTCAGAGATCACTCTTACAATCCTTCCATTTTCAGCCTCATCTTTTCAACTTCTTTTCTGCTGAAGGAAATAGCAGATCCTTTTTACTTGCTCTCCTCATTGGATTGTTTAGTTATCTTGTTCAGGACAGAACTTTTGGGTATTTGTGGTGGACCAATGAACAAAGTTTGGGATTCTGATTAAACTGTGTTTGGTTGTAGTTGGAGCAGGATAATTAAATAGGTAAATCTGCACTGTTTCAGTGAGAAATTTACCCTAAATAAAATTTTTGGCACTCTTTTAAGTATCTAATTTTTCAGTGTTCAGTCACCACTATGGACAGATTCCTCAGCTTCTCTTGGTATTATCTTGGAGAATTCTAACAAGACACTGACGTTTTCTCTTAAGGCTCTGAAGTCTTCAACAGACTTAAATCAGGCCCTTCTGATTTAATCTACTTCTTCCTCTAAGTGCAATGAGCTGGCAGTGTTTCTTCTGTTCCTTTGCCTTTAAAGGAAAAAAATGCTGAGAAATATGGATTGGGAATCAGTTATTCATCAACATTTGCTGATTATGCAGTTTACCAATTGCCTACAATTAGTCCTAAATTTTCTCTTTCCCCTGACACTACTGTCCTGTAAATTTTCATCATAAATTCTGAATAAACACTGCTAAAATCCCCTTGATAATAAGCAGGATTAATAGCAGCAAAACTCAAATTGCTGTTGTGTGCTTTATAAATTAACACAAGGGTGAAAGGTATCAGAGAACCGCTTATTTGCACACAAGCTGATTCTCCATTGTTTTGCGGCTAACCTTGTCATTAATACTAATTGTTACAGTGTAAAGTTAAACAGTATATTCCAGTAATAAAACTTGTACTTTATAACAGAACTCCATTGCGTCAGATGCTGTACAGCCCAAATTATAAAGAGTTTACAATTTGAAAGAAATAATGAATTTGTAAGCAGAGACATGAAGACTTCATTAAAGCCACATGTCAGATAAGTAGCAAAGCTGGGGAGAAGTTGGTTCTCTTGCTCACTGTAATGTGCACTGAGGCAGAAAAATGAAGCCAGTTCCTTGTACCTTTCTTAAAGAAAATGTGTTGCAGCCACATCCCAAGAGTGTCTGTGTAAGATTCCTCTCTGTTTCCCTCCTGGGAACAAAATTTTTGTGGGCTTCTCTGAGTTTTCTTTGAGTTAGTACAGGAAAACTCTTCTGCTCTTACAAAGCACTATGTAGTCTCGCTCGTACACGCTACTTTTTTTTGCTGTTTATGAATAACAATCTTTAATAATAATATGAATTCACAATCCGTACAAAGTATTCTCTGGAGTCTCAATATTTCTGTCTGAGTTCTGCCTGTCTGAAAAAGTTATCCCAGTTACTTTTAAGAGTAATTTGTGTGGGTTGGTGAAGAGAATTTGCTCTGCTGACAGTTTTGTGGTTCTTTTTCAATTGTGCTTTTGGGTAGCACTTTTGGAAGTGATGAACATTTTTCTTTAGTTCTTTTCTTGTAGGAAATGGAAACATCACTATTGATTTTGGAGGAATCAGCTCAGCTGATGCTGGGCGTTGGGGAATATCTCTCTGCCTCTTAGTGTACAGCATGGTATTTCTTTCTTCCTGCGACAGGTTGCTCGTATGACATTTATATGCTCTGTCGGAGTACCTCGGAATCACTAACAGCTGTAAAGAAGTTTCTGTATTAAACACCTGTGGTGTCCTCCCTTTCTTCATTCTTTGTGTGTTATAAAGGTACCAGGATGGTGAGTTATTTGCCAGCCCCTTACAGATACTGGTAGCAGCAGCAAATTGAGAGCAGATCTTCTAGATGCACACACTGAAATCTTAATCACTGCATCGTCCTTCTCAAAAGACTAAGATGGCTCAGCATGTGACATCAGTTCAGAATTGTTTTGCTGCATAGATACAGGGATGTCTTCCCACAGCCATTCCCTGTGAAGGAAAGCTTGCAGATCACTGCAAAAATAAGATTCCTTAAAAGTATCTGAAGTTGATGTCTTTTTATTCAGGTAAGTACAATCACATCTCAAATGCTCAGTATTTCAACTGTCTGATTTCTTACTTCTCAACCATGAGAAGAGACAGTGGTGTTTGACCATTCCTCTCCTTGAGCAAGTATAGCATGTATTAGGGAGAGGGCTGCTGTGCATGACTTGAATATATAAGCTGAGTGAATGAACCGAGTAAGGAGTGCTAGTCACATTTGAAAAAATATCTTCGTTATATTTAGTGTCTCTTTTTTTCCCTTGAAATTAACGAATTGGTGCTAGTTCAAGGTAACTTCTCTATGTTTTAAAGGAAGAATTGGGTTCTCCAGCCTCTCTGTTGATTAGCCTACAAAATATCAGTGTGAAGAGGAGTGTTTTGAAGTAGAGTGTGAAGTTGCACAACATTTGTCTCCAAGAATGGTGTCTCTTACTGAAACATGACTCTGAAGGCTTATAAGTATTGGAATTGGTTCTTGGGTGCTGTTCCAAATAAGTATGAAGTCTGGTTCCTGTTTGAAGACTGACTCTCCAAGTAGTGCTTTCTTCTAGTGACACTGCATAATTCGTTTTTGAAAGTGGTTAAGATTAAACTAGAGAAAGGTAGTTCTGTTCCAGCCTAAAAGTTTCATACCTGTAGCACTTTGAGATCACACACCTGGTTTTGTTCCAGAACAGTTTTCATGTGTGAGTCTATGTTTCCCTGCAAGAGGTTTCCAACCAATGAGCTCTGGCCTGTGGGCTCTCTCTGTGAGGCACAGTTGCATGCAGAGAACTTGTTGGATTGGGTCTGTTATATCAACCTCCTTCCTCTCACTGTTCAGAGCAATTCTGAAAACTCACTTACTGCACAGGGCATGTGGCTACAAAGCCCATCCCATGCTGTGTGCTTTCTCTCTTTGTAATCCGCTTCACTGTATTGAAACAGCTTGCATCCTCCGATTACAAGCCCTCTGGGGAGGGGACATTTTTTGTTACTTGTTTTGCTCAGCTCATCTACTATAGTGTTCCATGTTCTTCTCTTGGAACACAATGTATGCTACACCAAAATAATATTATATTAGAAGAACTTGACATTTTGAGCAAGGAGATGATAACCTTTGGGTTTCTCATTTCCTTACATTCTAACTTGGTTATTCTGAATATTACATTGGAAGACATACCTGTGCAATGGAAAGGCCTCAGCTTCAGCATTAGAGTATCTGGTATTGAACTGGGCTGAGCTGACATACACTACCGCGGTCTTTGTTGCTTCAGGTGGTGTAATGGCTATACTACAGATTTCAGCTTTACCTTCTCTGTTGAAAAGGAAATACAGTATCTACCATCATATGCTAATGCTTATATTGTGGGTATCTGCTCGAAGAATAGATACAAGAAGGTACAAGAGTAGTTTTTATTGTCCTGCAATAGCTTCGTTCATCATTTAGCGTAGAGGATATGTGTTGCCAGTCCACTTCAGCATTAGTGACTCCTAGTGTAGCTTTTTTAAAATGTGTATTGTCTTTGTTATTAAGCTGAAGATCTGTATAATGACCATAGAAATAGTATGGATCTTCTGATTATTAAAAAGTGCTAAGACATACAGAGTATTTTTTTACTCAATAAATATTCCTAGATCTGATTTTGCACTCTGTGATGCATATGCATTTGTGAATTTAAGCTGAGGACATTACTTCTTTTACAGTCTTATGTGTCACTCTTTAAATGACAGACTTTGGTTTCAGCTGGTGTTGGGTAGGATTCTTTCTATAATTGTATGTGCAAAACAAAGATAGTATGGTTTATATACATTCATATTTTCAAATATTTGAATCTCCAAACTTCTGAAGTGTCAGTATTTCTATAAATTCAATCACAATGACATAAAATATTTTTTTCTGTGGTATAGAAGGTAACAAGATGTAATTTTTGTATAGCTGAACTCGGAATGCTTTTTCCTATTGTCCATTCACCTAGAAACGTGAATTGCTTTTCCTTTTGTCCCCCTTCCCATTCTTTTTTATTTCTTGAATAAACTATTTTTATTATCTTCTTAAGCTTTTTTATCTAATCCTATTCACTGGCTTTATTGTGCCCATTGCACAGTCTTTTTATGATCATTCCCCTTCTTTCTAAGGTCTTTTATTAATGCAGCGCATATGTATACTCTTTCATTTCATTTCATTGTGTTGCTTTTTTTTTTTCTTGCTGTCCCTTTTCTCTAACTCATTGTGATAAATACCATTTTTGCATTCTGTTTGTGATTCTTTGCAGAAGGCAAAGATACTCATTTGACATCACAAAGAAAATGTCAGTGTTTAAACATCAAGGGCTTCATTTTGTAAAGGTTGAGAGTGCTCACAGTCTCTGGCAGTTCCACACTGAAATATAGGTGCTCACTTTGGCAAATTTGGTCTTATTTCTTTCTTTTTAAGCTGACAGTAAACAGATAATGAATGCAAGCCACTGCTGAATAAACATATTAATCATTTAGTGTCTGTACAGGTCTTCAAAACTTGAAAGTATCAAATGAAACACATAGATAAAACTGGGCATCCTTTATGGGCTAAATTTTCACTAGGTCAAGTACCAGCCCCATTTAAACACACATGAATGTCACCATTACTTTTAAAATGAATGGCAAGAAGCTGTGGATACCATTAGCACAAGAGTTACTGTCTCTAGAATTAGCAATATTTTCTTCGACCAATACACATAAAGGAGAAAACCCTTCAAATAAAGGGAATGCTGCATCTGTTTTTTGAGGATGCCTTTGGTGTTAAGCAGACAGTGACTGCCTGGCAGCAAACATGAGGCTGCCGTGCCTTTAGAGTTGGGTCTCCATTAAGACTCAGTCATGTAATCTCTTGACTGAATTTCAACGACATGGCCATAGGCTTCAATAATAAAGCCACGGTCCTTTGTAAGGATTATTGTCCTTATCACGTACACTTCAGCTGCTTTGCCCTCTTTCTTTTGTTTTGTTTTGTTTTGCTTGTTTATTTGTTTTAATCATGAATCTCTGACATCGCTCCAGCAAAGCAATTTAGCATGTGCTGGACTTGAAGCCTGTCATTAGTCCCACTGACTTTGATGGGATAGAAGTGTGTACTTAGCACAAGTGGAGACAGGAGCAGATTATTAGCTATAATACAGTCATTTCCAGTGTTGCATTCTGGTAAACCCATAACAAGGCCAAGACTCTGATACATGTAAATAGCATAATAGACATCAGCAGATGTTTGGGAGTTACAGAGAATGGAGAGCTGGGTTATTCTTACTAAAATATATCTCCAGCTTTATTCTAGCTTAAATTGTCTATGCTTAAAATGAGTACTGAGGAGTAGGGCAGCCCTTGCTGCTGCGCACTGCCAATAGCTGTCATTGTCCCACTCCTCAGTGCGTGCATTCTCCTCCCAGAGCTCTGCTTTTCTGGAGCAGACAGATAACTTGCTCAGCAGTAACACATCTGATGCATGTTCTGCCCTGGCCGTATGGGTTGTGCTCAGGTTGTGCTCCTGTTCTGATGGGGATTTCTCTCCACTGAATAAAATAAAGATGCTTTATTTATTTTTGAAAAGCCAGATAGTTATTATAAACCTTTTGGCAAGGACCTCTTTTTTTTTCTGACATGCCACCTACTTTTCAACTTTGTTTTAAATTGCTGTAATATTTACTCAGGTAAATTAAGTTGTCATGGAAGCTTTGCTAAGTATGAGATTTTTCTTACCATTCAGCAGGATTATTTCTGATTTTTAAATTAAGTGGTTTGTTTTTTGTTGTTGGTTTTTTTTTTTTTTCATGCTTTCTGTCTCTTCTTCTAATAGAACTGCTTGAACCAGTGATGATGTGAGTATTTATTGTACTGAGCCACGTGGGGAGATAAAACAGGCCCTCAGTTGGAGACTGCATAGTAATAGCATCAAGAGTCAGTTAGTGGGGAAGGGGAGGATTTGCAAGCACACTGGGTTTATAAAACTGATTTTCTTTGATGCTTTGTTTTATCTGTTTTACCTACTCTCTGTAGCTATTAATGATTTTTATTTTTACTTTTTGCTATTTACAGAAAAAGAATCCTGTAAATATTTGAGCAAACAGGATTAGGTAAAGATTTAAATAGCCATCTTTCAGGGCTTTTTGATTTCCAGTCTTCTTATTTCAAAAGATTTTCCATCTGTTAAGCTGTGCTTCAGGAAAGCACTTAAGCACATACTTAAATCCATCAATGCAAGGAAGATCCAAAAGCCTGGATTTGACAAGATGTGTATTTCTGAATCAAGGCATTGAGCTGTTTGCTCAACATGCAGAAAATTGCATCGTTTTAATCACACTGATACTGTACTTCCTTGCCAAAATGCAGTGCTGTATGCAAATATTAACTACTGAACTAGCTGTAGTGCAATGGGAAGTATGTTTTCCTCATGGAAAATAACGGCTTGGGATGGAAGCGTAGCAGATATTTTATGATTCCAAGAGAAGGATGTACCACTTAGGTTCCATCCTTATTTTCATTGACTTTCACTTAATGTAGGATTAAATGCCCACTGTGTTTGGAGCAATTTGTGACTGGTTTGATAGGTTTGGTGCTGTGGAAATGGGTGGGATCCTCCCCATCTGCTCAGCCAGAAAGTTTGGCTCTTCTTGCCTCATACTCCCCAGTTGTTAGATAGGGCTTCTCTCCACAAAGATACTTGGAGGAAACAGCATTTGCCATAATGTTACTTCTCATTACTAACCTAATTTTCTGATCTGTTTAAATCTTCATAGGAAGAAGCAAGTAGAAAGGCTTTCTGTTTTGTTTCTCTTTAAACAATCAAAATGATTATCTTTAAAAATGACTGGGAGTTGAAGATAGACAGATTATTTGTATTTACAAGTCATTTCTGCAAAGAGGGCTTATTCACAAAAGATGGATAACTTTTAAACACTTCCTTGTAAAATGTATTTTACTATGACACCTTATAAATATTAGAACAAAGGGCTTTGCAGAACAAACAGATCTAAAACCACAGAAATACACAATGATTCATTACTTATATCAGTAATTCAGTACATTATTAACTTCCCTGTGAGCAGGAGGTGCATTGTGGTCTTTGTGCCCTAGGAGCAGAAGTCAGAATATTCCCAGAGCAGCAGAGAGGCATGTATTTTTCAGATACTAGTATTGCATGTATTTGGAAGGTGCCAAAATGCAGGAATCCAAACTCAAATCTGGAATGCAATTCAATAGTGCACCCTGTTAAGTTTTCCTGGGAGGTTCCTCTCCGCTCCTGCTATAGCTAGCAGCCTGTGCAGGAGCTGGTAGTGCAAGGGGCAGAGAAGGCTACACAAAGCCTCTCTGCCCACGGTGTCAGGGCAGTCACATTTTTATTTTTCATTATGCAAAGAAGAAATTATTTCTAACAATTCAGCATATAGTCAACTGCTTTTATTTTTACTTCTAAAATTACACATGGAGCCTGAGAAACGTCTGTGTTGCAATTTAATGACACAGTTCCCTCATTCTTGTGCTTTTGTAGGATTAATTAGCATCTAAACAACATTTTTTTTCTTGTTGCGGCTCTAAATTCAGCTTATATAGAAGCAATTATATCTCTGCATTTCAGTCTGTTAGAAGCTCGTAGCACAGCAGTTGTTCTTCTGGAGGTCAGCAGTAGTAATAAGTTGTTCTTAGGGATTTTTTCCACTATTTGCATTTTGACAGTTATTGTGCCTTGTATTTATGCTGACAGGTCCTCACAGCATCCACAGATATGAAGGCAGTTGTGTCCTTACTCTGCCTGTGCTGCCTTGGCACAGATCTGACGCTCAGAGGACCTGCATAGTTTGAACTGTTACTTGTGGTAGTGCAAAGTGAGCATAAGGTGCATGGAACACCGTTCTAATGAGGTAACGTTATTCTTGTTTTGCATCAATGGAAAGTGTATACAGAGTAGAAGTCAAGGAACATGTAGGGCTGTTCTCCACGCTGATCTGAATCAAACCCAATTCTTTAATGAGCAGATAGTGTTTGAGATGGTATTGGTTGATGTTAGCATGCAATAGAAATCAACCAAAGGTTGAGTATTGAAGGGGCTCTGATTTGCAAATTCTGACATGGTAATACCCATTACCTCTTTGCTCTTCCCCTCTGGAAATGTCTGAGAGCAGAATTCAGAACGGGACCTAGGCTGCGGTAAGGCTGCATGCCGTAATCCCTTCTGACCCATGGATCTCTGAAGCGTCGTGTTGCGCAGGTATAAACCACAGTAGCATCACTGCCAGTTTAGAAGTTACATCCGAAATTAGAGGAGATATCACTGTGTCACTTGTAATGGCAATTTGAAAACCTGTATGTTTGGGCGGAATTGTCATTGGGTGAGGCAGTGATCCCATGGGTAGGGAACTTAGAGGACTCTGCAGAACCGGTTCACTGAGATGATCTGAGTGAAGCAGTGATTTTGTTTATTTGGGGTAGAGATGTCCATAGCGTTGGTGATTGGCATTCTTGCTAAAATCTGTATATGCTTATATAATAAATTCCATTTGAAGTGATCATCAATAATTATGCTAGATGTGATTTTTTTTTTTCCCACTCTTTAGTTATAAGTTGCCACAGTTTCTTGCCAGATACCCTGGTTAATTACAGACAAGCTAATTACTCCCCAGTCATGATTTACTGTGGCAACTGGCTGCTATTTCCACTTGATTGCTGCCACATCTCAGTATGACAATGAAAAATTATGCTCCAAATTGAATGTGAAAAGAAAGAGAAATCCAGTTTAAAATGAAAAACTGGAAGAGCAGCAAACCTTGGTAAGCTCACTCACAATGGAATGACTGGAGAAAATCATTAATTATTTTCTTCTGCCATTTGTGTGGGTACTTGAAACTATGCTAATTATCAAACCCGTGCATTCAGAACAGCACATTCGTATTTGTCCACCCCCTGACCCCATGTGTCTGGTACCCTGCTACTGCATCTTGTCATAAATTATGAATTCTCTGCAACGGGGTCTGCATTTGTATCAATTCTTGCAGGGCAGAGCAGGTCTGTTTGATCCCCAGCAGTGATACCTGCAGTTACAAACTGCTACATCATATCCTAGTGGTATCTGTAACTGTAACTGGTAGGAGTTTTGTGACTGAGATCTCTTCTGTGGATTCTGATTGCCTGTTGCTGGTTGGATGTTATCATTGTGTAATATCTGTGTGTTGGCCAGAAGAATTTGTGTGGTGGGTCTTGTTTGATGAGCAAAGAGAGAGGAACACCTGGGACCCTGATACTAATGTGGGGGAGAGAATGGGGAACAGAGTCATTTGGGCTGATGGAAGGGAGCTCTGGGCATGGGGGAAAATGTTTGTGGGAAGGTTTGTTGTTGTAGTGTTGTGAAAGGGGATGGGAAAAGAAAGACTCGAGAGAGACAATGGAGAGAAGCAAGGAACCAGTGTATCTGCAGCGGCTTCCGGGTGCGCGTGCCTGTGATTGGTGGTCTTTGCTGGCAGTGGCTGTGTCACTTTTATGCCTGGTACCTGAGTTTCGTGTATATTTCTTTGGCTCCTGAGATTCTTGCTCCTTCTGGTCTCTCTCTGTTTGCATGCTGCTGACTTGAGTGGTTTTGCTTGTTTTTCCAACATGAGCGACCAGAGTTAGAAATCAGGTTATGCTAAAGCAAAAATTTGCTAAGTGTGTGCAGACATGGAGTGTTTTGCTTTGTCATCAAATTTTGCAATTCCAAGAGGTTTGACCAGTGAGACTTTTTGGATGCCAGCCTGTTTAATCTATTTTCTCCTCACCAGGTTTCTTGAGAATCATTTTGAAAACATATTAATAAGAATGTCAGCTCCAGCCATCACTATTGGTTACAGTGTCAAAAATGTGTCATAAAAAGGCTGAAAACTTACTTCACCTTGAGATTCACAAGGACATTTATGTATACATTCTCTCGTCTAAGACAGACTGAATTTCACCATCCGGGGTTTTTCCCCCTGCAGGCAGGCATTCACAGAGAAAATGTTCGTACAATGCTTGCAGCAACCGGACACCTTTCATATGAAGAAGAAAAGTTGGGTCTCCTTAATTACTCTAACAATAAGTCAATTAGAGAAGTGCATCTTGTTAGGTATCTGCTAAGATTCTTAATGGCTCATTACTTGTTAGCATGCATTCTGTTAGCACTTACAGTGCCAGTATAACAGTGAGCACTGTGAAGAATACCAGGAAACAAGCCTTGCTTTTACAAATTTTCTTTTTTTTTTCCACTTTTTGTACTGATGGAAAAATGAGTTCTAATGTGAAACTGTTTAACTTGTCCTATCTCATTACATCTGTCCAGGAAGCACAGAAAGTGAGTAAGATCCCAAGGATGTCCTGAGGACTCATGTCTCTCTGCCTTGGAGAAGCAGTGCAAGTCATGTAGGCAGTGGCTTGTCGGGTTTGTTAGCAGTGAGAAAGAAATGGTTTCCATTCCCATGCAGGTCATTTTATTTGTGTATCTGAATCATGGTGATCGTTGCCTTGTTTGTTCAGACAGGGTTGAGTAGCAAAGAAAACTGTCTTATTTGGAGGTTATTGCTGGCTAATGACACAGTGGAGATCTTGCAGTTATTAAAACCCTCTGTTTCCCTTTATCACAGTCTGCCTTAACACTTTTCTGAACAGGCAGTCGGCTACTCCGTTACATTTAGCTCCATTAGATTTTGCGTGGTGGTTTGCAAATAAATGACTTTTGGATAGACAGAGTCTTATAAGCAGTGGCCCTTCCTTTGCACAAGGCAGAGGCAGAGAGCAGGGCTCTCACTGAACCAGTGCCTGTCACAAGGAAGGGAACAGCTGGAACCTTACTGTCCAGGGAGCTACCTCACACAGAACTCCTTTGAGTCCCAGGTATTAAGGGATGGATCTTAGTCATCTAACCTGGTATTTGAGCAGCAGTTATCGTGAGGAGCCTCATGAGTTAGGCTGCAGTATTTACTACCGTTACTGTAAAATAACACAGTGCTCTGTCTTGCTTTAAGAAGGGTAGTGATGCTTTAAAATGAGTGGCTGCTAACAGGCGTAATCCTGTAATCAGGGTAACGTTTTATACACAAGTCTATTTTTGCACAGTGCTTATACAGTAAATGAGCCTATTCTGATAACATTGAACAAGTACTACAATTTTCCAGGTGGGCAACTTCGATTAGACGCTGGTCTTTTTCTTTGCGAACTTAAGGTTATGCTAAATAACATACTGTGCTAAATTAGTTAACACATTGAGTTTTAAATAAGAAAATTTCTCTTTATAAATACTTGTCTTTCCACTTTATGCTCAGAAAGACATTTCTTTTTCTTTTTTTGTCCATCAGTGTGGAGTTATGAATGCTTAAATACCTGATATCATTTCCAGAAATGACATCAATATTGATAAATTTGAGAACATAACACTTTTTTTGAGATCTGTCTTGGCTGTAAATATATGGTTAGTGTTGGTTTTTCACCTACTTCATTGAAGTTGCTGGTTTTGGAGCAAAGCCAGCTCAGAGATGTGATGTCATATTTAGTTCTCAAAGCCCTGAGATCTGTGGCTTCCATGTGTTTTCCATGATTGTGTTTGCGGTGAGGAGAGCTGGGTTGCTCTGGATGGGACTCCCACGCTTCTGGAGCAGACAGCTTCCTTCCCCTCATAGGAACCAGTTGTCTGGGAGGATGGAGCGTACAGGTGCAACTGAGACAGCGCACCCACAATCTTGGCCAAGCTTTCAGGGCTTTAAATTCAAGATCAATCACTTGCATTTGGCTCAAGTGTCTCTGGGGAGCCTTAGCTTTTAAAAATGAATGTGAAAAAAATGGGGATCCAGACACATGGTCCAGAAGAATGCTGCTCAGCAGAGTGCAGGGGAATCAAAGCTCAAATTCATCATCTTAGTTCCTTTCAAGATGCTTTCCTGCTCTTTCTTTGTGCTTTATGAGTGTCATTTTCATGGTTCATTCTGTAAGATTTTGCTTCCCAAATTAACATCTGAATTTGACATTTTCTTGATAATAAATAGGTAGAGTTATGATGAAAGTACCTGGGAAGGCTGCATTACATTCTCTGCCAATTTGTTTTAAAGACACATGAAGTGTGTCCTTCTTCCCTGGCAGAGCTGTTGCTATTCCACGTACTGTATCTCAGTGCCTTTAAATCCTCAGGGAAATTATCTTTTAAATTACTTATGGGGAAAAAAATAAAAAGACAGCATGCCTTGAAACCAAGGATTAACTACTCTAACATAAGTTAATTTGGTTTAAATATGTGATACTTTCTGGATATTGATTTGGATATTTTAGTTCTTTAACTCATAAATTACAGGCAAACATAGTGCATTATGAAGATACTTGGCTGCTACAGTCATGATTGTACTGATATTCTGGAGTTTTTAAAAAATGTCAGAAGAGAGAATAATACAGGATGGGTGGGAAAGAAATTCCTTTCTAGAAGGAGCAGCATCATTCCGTAGAGCCAACAAATCCCACATTTGGGACACACCATCTCTGTTTTTTTTGTGTGTCTCTTTTGTACAAGTTATGCTGAGTCTCCTCTGAGCGTTTCCAAAGAGATATGGGAATATTTGGTGTGTGGAAAGTGTAAGTCCGTGGAATATTCAGCTGTGAGAAAGTAGTAAAAAAACCTTTCATCTCTTGCACAATCACCAGTAATCCCTGACTCACTTTTTCATTAAAGGGACTTTTTTTATTCACTTGAAGGTGTAAGTTGGAGCTCAGTGAAAAGAGTGTACATTTTCAACAGATAAACAGTGTGTGAGAACCAGTAAGGCATGGCAAAGTGTCTGCAGAATGACTGATTTCATGGAAATAGCTCCTGATAAGTCAGGTAGCTAATGACAGGGGGAAAACTTGGTATAATGTGAGCCCCTAGGCACTGACAGCACTGACATGTGGAGTTTGGCATCTCTTAGTGGCCAGCCCTGGGTGCCGCTACCCCAGCTGTGCGTTTGTGTCATCATTTTCATACTCTGCTGGGGCTTTTTGGATGCTCTGCCTCACTCCAACTAGGCAGGGGGTGAGGGCAGCGCCCCCTGGGAAGGGATTAGCAGGCCTTCATCCTGGTTTGCAGATAGCAGCCTGAGCTGGCAATGTGTGCCCAGGAATGGCTTTCAGGAGTGCCTAAAGGAGAGGGCTGGGAAGTGGAAGGAAGCCCCAGAAATGTGTACCTATTACTTTCTACCTTTTTAATGATTCTGCCGCTTTTGCAGTCCCTGTGGAAATGAAGTTCAGCTAATTAACGGTAATGAACACCATGCTGTGAGCAATGTTGCAAATAAGTGAAGATTTATAGAACAGAACCTAAGACAAAGTCATGTTTTTCAGCACTAACAGAACCCACTGATCTGAGATCTATAGGTTCTAGTCTGTAGTTGCTGTCATCTCCTCTCGCTGTGTCTCTGCCACTTATGGTAACAATTCCCCTATACTCAATTGTAGTCACTTTTTTTTTATCAAGGACCCTTTGATTGCGTTTGATTTTTCTCTGTGCTTCAAGAAGGCAGAGATTGCGGTGTGCTGGTGCAGGGGCTTCACACTTCAGACTACTTGCCTACTTTCTTTTTAATTGTCGCATGCATAAATTCCTGTTGATCTCCTTTCATTCGTAGATTCTTGCCCTGGAGTTACATGGTCTCCTACTGACATTTCTCGTTGCTCACTTCAGAAACACCTGTCGCTTTTCTGGGGTATATTGCAGTGTCTCAGGTCTTCCTTTGGCTTCCCTGTGGAATTAATGCAACTTTCTTTTTAATGAGAATAATTGTTTTTCTGTCTCTGTGTCATTATAGTTCTTTTGCTGAGATGAATGTGTCATTAGAATTCCCTCAAATAAGTCACAAGGGCTTGCCAGATATTCTGGGTGATGTACAGATCATGAATAAATAGAGTAGCGCTAATTTTCTTCTTTCTAATTTTCTCTTCGATTCCACAGTATTACGTGAATAATTGTCAAAGACTCGGGATCTTTTCTAGATGCAGTGACTTTTTTTTCTGTCACTTTAAAATGTGCTGGTATTGCAAGAGCGTGATGTAGCGAGTTCATTTTCTGGAGTTTCTGAGATGAATTTCAAACCAAAAATATGTAAATCTGCAGCATAGAAAATTATTAATTGTTCTGAATTTTTAAGAAAAATGAGATTTTTTTTTCCTATTTCTCTTTTCAAGTCCAATTTGCCAATATAGTCAAAACTTGTAAAAGAAATATGAAAAGTTAGTGAAATTTGGAATAAGCTCTTTATACTGCCATCATCTCTCCAGCACAGCATGCTATGCTTTAGGCAACACCCTGAATTCAGATATCGAGAAACTGAAGCCTTCCATCAAATGCGAAGTTACTGGATAGGGAAGGGGAACTTGGAGGCACTGAAGCACGTGGTTCCAAGCTCTTCTCACACGGTCATTTTCTGAAGTCTTTGGGGTGATGATCCGGGCTGTTCTCTCCAGGGGAGGCGATAGGAAGATAAAATAATGGTGGATATTACCCATGTCAGTCAGTGCCCAATTGAATGCTATGCGCTAAGCGGATAAATGTGGATTATTTTTCTCTGTAGAATCAAATTTAATAGAATTCCAATATTTCAATTAAATACAGTGAAAATCATATTGCCCTTGTGGTGTAATGATTAAGGCTGCCTCAAGCTGCATTGATCTGAGACTAGAAATGACATCTTTCACCTTCATTTTGTGCTTATGTTTCTCCCAGCCATTAGTTGGGATTCTCCTCAGGAAATTCGTTAAAATTTGTTTGAGAAAGAACTAACACAGGAAAATTATTTTACTTAAATCTTTCATGTTCATTTTCTCACTTGCTTTCTTCCCCTTTAGCAGCTTTATTAGAAAAATGTTGATGTAACTTGTGACCCAGTTGGGCTGTTTGAGCTCCCACCTATCGGAGGACTGACCAGCTTTTCCCAGAGCAGGCACTCATCATCAGTCTCTTCCTGTCTTCTTTTCGGTCACATAATTTGAAACATTTTCCTCTTAAAAATTCTATTGTCGTACTTTATTCTTTTCTTATTAAAACAATTATGAAGCTCCACTATAATTGATTGTCTTTTTCCACATAGGCTTGTTTAAATAAGTGTCTAGTACTCTACTTTCAAAGGATCCTTTGTTTCCTCACTCAAGGTTCGTTGGAGTGTTCCCTGAAATAGCTCAATTAGTTTTCATTCTTCTTTTCTTTCCTGCAGCCCTTTCCTTTCACTTTCAAGTCTGTAGTTTCTTGCTCGCTCTTCAGAAATTACATCTTCATCTACCCAACTTCTCTTTTTCATCTAACAACCTTGAATCAGTGTGATGTTGCTATGAAACTGAGCTGCTTTCCCATGTTTGTACCTATTCCCATTTTTGTTTATTCTGTACAAACTTTGTTTCAAAGGAGCTAGTAACACCACTTTTCAGAATACTTTGCAATAGCCTTTCCTCCCCTCAAATGTGAGGATTTTTGGTATTTTTGTTCAGATTGAAGATTACATTCTTCAGAATACTGTGTTCCAGGTTAGAATATCCAATAGCCCATTTTAGAGCATTTGTCATAAAACCAGAGCTTTAGAGTTAAGCTCTGGCTCAGCAAGACTGTGTATTTGTGTGGGTTGGAAGTGCTCTGGTACATTGATTAATGGGGTTCTTTAGTGTCCCAACCCTTCCCTCCGACTGGAAGTGCTGAGACTTCCAGTGTGACAGGAGAAATCCCCTCTTCTGTTTATCCCTTGACCTAATCACTAGAGGACCTATCAGTCCCTTAATAACTTATTTTACTTCTGATTGCTGGTTTGCAAAATGTCTCTCATCAGATCTACAGCAAAGACAGAAAATCCAGCAGGTCTCCTTCATCATGCTGAATGCTGAAAGAGAAATGCTGTTCCTTCACAAATCCCATTAATATCTGTGATACTTGGGAAACCCCAGGTAGGTTTGCAGGCTCATGTGGATATTACAGTCCTGGCCTAAGCCACTGCAGTGTCAGCAGCTACCTGAGTAAAAGCCAAATTATTTTTGAAGGACTTCTATAGGTCTTGATGACTGGCAGAACCAGTCTGTTGCAATTATTGGACTATCATCCTGATTTTGCTTCTTATTGATATCTGTCTTCCTATCTGGTTCAGATTTACCCATTAGTTAAAAAAAACCAAACAACACAAAAACACTAAAGCACACAAACTAAACACAGAACTTGTACTTAGCCACTTGTCTTTCATTTCTTAATGGTTCTTAAATAATGATTTATGCTTTCCAAAGCGATGGATAATGGAAAGGAAGTACATGCAAAATCTCCGATATGTTCTATTTAAGCACCCCAATAATAGCATTGTGTACTGGGGTCACTGAATTACCCAAACTGAGAGGTGTGGGAAGGAGGAGTTTGGTGTAACTATGATGCTGTGAGAGGGTGAAGCACTTAATGCTGCCTTCCCTGTGTTGATGGAATTCCTCCTCCTCCAAAAGAATGCCAAATTCAAAAGTAATAAAAAAAGCAACATAAAGGGGTGTTACAGTGACACCGCTGATAACAGTGCCTGTAAAATTTAAATACACTTTGAATGGATTTAAATTAACAGCTCTTGGAATCGTACCTTGTAAAACTCATTCATATGTGACTTCATTTTATTATATTCCTGTTGCACACAGCACTGAAATTATACATGTGAAGAACATTCAAAGTGGAAAAAAGCGAATTACTGTGTGTGTTTAAGAGTTGGGACGCAGAGGTTAAACAATATGATTATGGTAATCATGGTGTTAGAAAGCTGTGAATCCATTACTACTAGCACTTTGCATTTTGTTGGAACACTTTTCCATGAAAGTCATCATCAGCACTGAAATGGTCTGGAAGAGGAAAGGGAGAGGGGAGGGGAGGGTGTATTAGTATTGATTAGAGGCATTTCTCATTAATGCAAGTACACTTACGTGAAGGCATACATATTCTCAGGCTGCAAATTTAACAAGCAAAGCAGGTAAGCAAATAGTTAACCTAACAATGAGCAGCACTAATCCTTTAGCAAGGGCAGGGATCCTTGTAATGAATAATTACCTAAGGACTGTCTCTTATATCTGATTTAATTAGGATATGAACTGACCCATTTCTCTTCGAAAATGTTTGTCCATCCATTCCTAAGCAGGAGTGTGTGACCCCAAAGCCTAATGCTGGTATTCTCAGTGGTTTGGCATAACTCTGCTCCTGAAAATCCTTCTACCCTGAACCAAAATGCTGAAAGAGACATAAGCATCCATGGTGCCTTTGTCAAATGGTTGTTTTCTTTGAAAATACAGCATATACAAAGTAAAGGGGTGTAATATTTTGGAAGCAAGAGCTGCCCAAAATATTGAGGTTTGATTATAAGTTTATTACAATTTGAATGGCTTTTTGATTTTGCTTTACGCACCAAACAAATCTGGCAGATATTGACTATGTGTTTTGCTCTGCAGAAGCATCCAGAAAGCTTTCACTGGTAATGAAACACTTGATAAAAACTCAATAGGATTAACATTGCAAAATCAAGTGAATATTGTTTCTCTTCAGTAGTAATGTGGGCAGAGGAAAGGAATAATTTTGTCTGGTTTATTTTTGCGTGTGTGTGAAGTAGGTGTAAAAAGCTATGCTGCAGACATGCACAGTTCTGATCTTCCTTTCTAGTTATGCAGAGTCAGATGCAGATCTCTGCCAGGCTGGAAGGTGATGAAATCAGCCCTGTGGGAATGTGGTTCTGACAGCGTGGTTGGGCAGTGCTGCAGGAGCACCTGGACAGATGGCTGTGCCACCACAGGATCTCTGAGGATCTTGTTAGTTCTTTGGAAGGAGATATCTTTCCATCTCTCACTGCTCTCCACTGGCAGATCGAATCTCTCTAATTCCCATCATCACGTTGCCTACATCTGATGTGCAGTGAAGTCAAGGACAGACTTCCATTCTCAGTACGGTATCTACTGGTCATCTCTTTGGGGAATCCAGAAAACATTAATATGGTCGGTCTTCTGGGACAGTGGGAGACATCTTTTCCTCCTCATGGTATATATTCTTGTGTAATAGCCATAATCTTTATTGCTTTGTGGTATATAGTCTTTGTCATCAAGATTGATTAAATGCCTCAGCTTCAATGTACCTCCCATAAATGGCTATAAGGATTGATTAAATGCTTCAGTTTCTATACTTAATCAAACTCACCAGCTGCCTATTGCTATATACTACAAAATCATGAGATTATTCCTTAAACACGATGCAATAATCCAAATCATTCATAAATCAGGTATGGTATGGTATTTCTGTATCTTATTTCCTTTTAACTGAGCAATAGTGTCAGCTGCCCATTATAATTCTGCAGTGTATTTTCTTTTTCCTTTTTTGGGTGGGGTTTTTGTAATTTAGAAGTGAAAATGCACTTTCGTTTAAGAATTTTTGTATATCCTTAAGAATAATGGCAATTGTTTCTTTTTTCACTCATTTGGGCATATTTTTATAGATTGGCTAGGTTAGGCACTGTAGTGTAATTGGAAAAATACATCTTGGAGGGTCAGGTAGTGTGTGTGGGAGTGGGAGGCAAAAGCATCTCCTCAGCTGTCCTGCTGGCCTGATCTGCTGATGAGGCTCAGCCAGGAACTATTCATCAACCAAAGTCAGTAGCTCCACTGGGGATTCAGTCCTCCAGTGCTTTATTTTAGCGTTGTCAATTGCTGAAAAGTATTCTGTTTTGCAACAAGGTTGCTGTTGAAGGAAAGGGAATTGAAAAATAAGGATGACTTTTGATCATTCAAAGAGGAGCAGATGTTAGTAGATGGATGCTACTGGTGGTATGATAAAGGCTGTATAGGTAGTAGATAATATCTGAAAATAGCAACCGAATAATGAGTCAGTGAATAGAAATAAAATTGTAAGCAAGGAAGCAACGGTATGAACTGCTTAGCGCTAACTTAGCAGATTACCAACTTCACAATTGGAGATTAAATCCTAAAATAATGCTGTGTTTGGAGTGTGTATAAATTTGTAGGAGCAGCATTTGGTATGGCTTGTACTTTCAAACAGAAATTGGAATATCCTAGCAAGGCACCAGGGACTGAAGATGTAAATGACGGAACAGTTCAGACACCTTGGTATTTGTGTAGCTCTAATCTCAGCTAATAACTATACTGCGTGTAGGGAATTGCTAAATTCAAACAAAAGTCATCCTGTTTAACTGACATTCTGTTGTAGTGGAGATGAGATAAGAAGTAGAGAAAAAAGAAGAGTAATCAGCTTTAAAGAGAGAAGTAACCGTCATAGGCTGAAAGACATTGTGTTGAGGGAGACGTACAGCTTGCCGTACTTACCCGGTGGGAGCGGGAGCAGGCAGGGTGCTGGCAGCCAGCAGGAGGCCACCAAGTGACCGCAGGTGACCATTGTTCCCACAAATAAAAAGGGTCGAGAATAGAATGGCTTACCTTAAACCACATGCCCGCTTGGTGGTGGAGCCAGGATTAATATCCTCATTTTACAACAGCACAGTTTGTGTTGAAACGCCTAGGATTCACTAGCTCCTAATAAGGGAATTTATTTCCCCATCTGATCCCATGGTACACACTGTGTTTGTTAACATTCTCGCAAGCATCAAGCCATTAGTTTTCTGTGAGTTCTATGAGATGAACTGAAGGTCATTTTCTTCCTTCTCCCCTTCTACATAATGCACTGGTGTGGCTTTGGTTCCCTATATCCCAAAGATCTCTGTGGGCCTAAATGTATCTGCAGTAATACACATTCATAGTTTTGTGTGGCCACATTTCTTTTCCAATTACCATCCGCAGTATTATCTGACTGTATTTTACAGTCCTCTCTCCTGTATTTTCTGTACTGTATGATGAGAAGCTCGTGCAATAAATGTGAGTAAAAGCATAAGTTAGAGTTAGGAATGATTGTTATTTACTGGTTTGTGGCAGTCTTTTCTCCTTGAGACATTTTGGTGTCATGAAGTGATTTTTGCCTGATTCAGAGTTGTAGAAGAAAAGTACTTTTTGCTTTAACACATTTACCAAAGAAGCGATTTTCAATTGAGGAAGTACTGTAAATGCTTTTATGATTCTTTTTCTTTGAAACTTACGGAGTGAGTACCACCAGTACTGGCTACCCAGACTATTCATTGTGTGTTCTTTGGGCTGGGTTTTGCTTTCTTCTGTTGTGTGAAAAATAACAATCTGCTTGTGGTGCAATCTAGGCAAAAAGGAAAATCCATAAGTAGCATTTAATAATGTATTTTTCTATGCAAATTCTTCTCTGGTAGTGAAGCTAAAGAAGCTCAAAGCTGTTGTTCTAAAGGATTTAAGCAATACAACAGCATAATTTGACTATATCTTGCTGAAAAATAACTGCTTTTCAAGTGTTCATCGTTTTAGATGAATTATTTTCTCTTTTTCATTTTTGCCTTATAGAAGTTGTTATTTTTGCTTAAATGAAGGTTTTAAGTACATGTGGCTCCTGAGAAAAGGAATCAGGGCTGACATCCTTGCTTGTCCAGTGGGAAGGTGGCAGAAGAGAGGTGTGGGAATGGGTCTTCCTGGCATGCAGGCATTTCATCTGCTTCCATCGCTCCGTTTAATAATGTTTCTGCCACTTCTTTTAAAGTCAGGAATCATGGAGACCTTGTATGAGCTCTGTAAACAGTGGCAGATTGCTGAGGAGTGCGTGACGTGGCACATCCTACTGCATTTTCTCCTGACTGAACCTTGACTATATGGAGAAATACCCAGACAAATCAGTTTCAGGTCTCTTTGTTTTCCTCCTTTTCTCCTCACTAATGAGACAGCTGAAGAGAAGGGAAGAGTTCCCTTAGTTAATTGATGATTTTCTAACTGAAAGCCATAGCAAGTCCCTAGTGTGAAATGCTAGGAGAAAAGAACCTGGAGTAAAAAAATAAAAATAAGAATAAAAAGTAATTTAAAAAAGCAGAAATTGACTGTATTTTGCTACATAACTTATCACCGGGATTCAGGCTCTAGAGATGGCTTCTCAAATATGTATGAAACAAGTAATTACTTTGCATCTTGAGCAACAACTGAGAAGAAAAAATGGGGTTTCCTAGGCAAGTGGAAAGGAAAAAATATTTTTGATCCTATGGATAAATGTAGGACCAAATCTTGAGATAATAGAGAATCAAGTAATTGCTTTCAGCTCCAAGTAGCTGCAGTGGGATGAATATTTTGCCTGTTCAGTCCATGAGCTGTTGAATTTTTGGATGATTTCTGCTCTTCTCTGAAATGTCATCAGTTTAGGATTCACCCGGTAAACCTCTCCCAGTTCGCAGTTAATAAAGTCAGCATGGGAAATGGTGTGATAAAAGAATTAGACCCAGCAGATCTTGCTAGCTGTGTTTCTGTGCTGTTCGATTGCAGAGATGTGATATTTTTAGTTCCTTTCCTCACTACTCGTGGTTGACTTAAGCATGTTGATATGACTTTGAATTAGGTTCAGTAAGACATAATGCTGCTTGTACTTACTTGTATGACAGTAGTTTTACACTGAGGCATAAAACAGCCTGAATCTCCAGTCTGGAAACTGGCACCTTAAACTTACAACAACTGGCGGCAGAATTTTCTTTCCTTGGCTGAACCATCACCTCCAGACCCTCACATATACCATTCCATATATATAAATTTTTGAGGTTTATTTCTACCCTTAAGAGTCTAGAATCACATGCTGCTCTTGCTTTTCCATCACCTTCCCTTCAAATTAAAGTGCATTAAAGTGTTAAAAATTCAGTGCAAATTTCTCCTCCTGGGATTCTACTGAATGGTGATATTCAGTTACCGTACCTTGATGTCAGCCTGACTTTGGGGGAATCTGCTCTCTCTACGTGCACTGAATCCCCAACTTGGTTATTACCATGAGGATCTGAGGAGGAAAGTTTGCCTCCAATGTCTGGGTGCCACTGGGATTTCTCATGCTATGTATAATGCATGATGCAAGTTGCTGCAGTTTTTTCCCCTCATTTTAGTCAATAGCCCTAATCCTTTCGACCAGATTTTTGCAGCACAGATACCTATAAAAAGACTGCTTACTAACACTTAGCAACTGCTAATGAATGTGGGGTGTTTTTAAATTTTGTGGTGGAGGTGCTGGGGAGGCTTGATGAAAACACAGTTTGCATTCATGTAAATAAAAGGCCAGTTACAGTGGAATTTTGACCACTGGATAGAGGAGTGTCCAAGGGCTTCACCCTGCTGTGCATTGCTAATTACGGCACAGAGTCATATTCTTATATGTTTAATGATTACCTTTTCAGCAAATTACAGCACTTAAACAACTGCTCACACCCATGAAGGGTGCTGAGCAATGCTATTTGTTTCACAATAGATCTCAAATTGTGCATCAGGAAAGATAGTTCAAATGTTGAGACTCAGTATCAGAAATTGTGTGTTCAGCAAAACTGAATAGCATTAAACAGAAGTATAATTCCCTTTTTTACACAGACACAGACCCGAAGAGCATCATGCGTTGAGTTTGAAGTGTAGAGACCTGCAGGCTGGGGCTGGCTGACCTGCCCGCTGCTCCGTTCTGCAGGGACAAAGCTGGTGTCCTCACTGCTCCTCCGCTCCAGGACTGGATGGCCAAAGCCCAGCTCACCTTATCAGAGCAATCATTTGTGAAGTGTAAGTAAAGGTTTTCTACACTCCCCATGAGGCACTGGGGTGCTCTGAGAAAGGCATTTTTGAAGTTCTTTGGTGCCAGGTTAGTGGTAACAGAATAAGAGAGGACCATTAACCTGCTTGCTTACATCCTCACGTGGATGTAGAAAGGCAATCATTCGAACAAAAACAATCTAGCATCTCAAAATTACAACATTGTCTTTTAGTAAAATTCAAAGTCTGCACATATTTCAGCATAAAACTCTTTACTGGAAGAATTGCGTGGAAAATAAGATTTGGGTTTTCAGTGTATAAATGTGATACCTTAAGAGAATAACCTCATTCCTGTCTAGAAAGAGGAAAAAGCATCCTTAAGGATATGTGTAGCTTACTCATTAAAGTAAATAAGGCTACTTAATACCCAACTGCAGCACAGCCTTACATTCTGGCACAGTTTTAAATGCTTGAATCAATCTTGTTTACGGGAATGGGACTACTCATAATGTGTATTCAAGCACAAAGCACAGTGTCTGCAGAAGCAGTCCATAACTGAAGGGAGAGAGATTCATGCTCAGATCCTTCCAAGCTGGATATCTGTCTTTTCCTAACTTGACAAAGCTTTTATTTAGTAAAACAAATGATTCATGAGCAAAATTTGAGATTTTATGAATTTGAGAGTGGAATTTCAGTATAAAAGTGGTAATGCGGTGGATAAAGCTTTGTGAAGCTTCAAGCATCAGCAATCCCAGGCACAGCTTGAGAACAGTAGGCCTGAAAGTTCACTGTTAATTCTTTTCAGAACTGATGCTGAAATGCATGTAATTTTATCTGTAAGATTTTTTGTTCGTTGTTAATAGTGCCTTGGGGCTGATAGCGTTCTGGGTATGTTTTTACTTAAGTACCGATGAAGCTGTGCAGGTTTCTGGGGTTTTACCTCAGCCAGACTTCAGCAATTGCAATGGGACAATGTGCCAAACCACTGTAAGGCTGCCTGATTACTGAAAGGACGTTCCCTACCTGTCGCTCCAGCCAGCTCTGTTTGGTATCTGTGAACTGGGATTTCCCCTGGTGAGTCTGTGTTCCAACTTGCTTAGTATAAAAGGAAGGCTGGAGAGAACAGGCAGATGTCTGGCAAACTGAACAGGCCGGCAAGGGGATTTTTCTCTTACTGCAGCAACAAATAACGTTGAGCAGCTAGCAAGCTGCAAATCACGATGTGGGTAAAGTAGCAGTAGGCATAGACCAGTGCTAATTGATGAGCATTATTGTTCTTATAATTAAGAAATGAAGCAGGAGATGTGTAAAGTAAAAAGAAGCAAAGTGTGTGCTGAAGCTCTTGGGGGAAAAAAAGCTGCTTGGAGAGAAGCTGAAGGAGGGGAGTGAGCTGGGAATGGCTTTCAAAGCTTTCTGTAACTTTCTGACTGAGTAGATTTGAATAAAAGTTTGGCAGAATATTTTTTTTTAAGGAGTATTTAAATATTTGGTTTGCATGGTGAGAAATGCTATTTTTTGCACTTCCACTTTCGCAGGAAAGATGTTCAAAATGAGGAACTGTTTTTAAAAGCACTGACAAATGTTTTTCTTATATAAAATCTTGAGAGCTAAATGTTGTCATTAAGTGCCTACAAGGCTGGCAACTTCAGTAACTGGAACCAGAGATTGGAAAATGGTTGAGGCATTGATTACAGAGAAAGAGAAAGGAAGGTTTCTCTGGGAAATGCCAAATCTTGTTCCTTCGTGTTCTGGCAAAATACAGTTCTTGTCAAGGTTGAGTATGGGCACTCAGTTAAGGCAGTAGTTAATGCTTTTCAAGGAGATTCATCTGAAATGACAACGTGTTTGTTAGCTGCTCTACGGTGAATATCTTTAAATGTAGTTAATAATGATGTATGCTGACTTGTTGGAAATAATTGCAAATATAGTTCACCTAGGGTATTTGGATTCCTGGCTTTGGTCTAGGGAATGGATGGCTATTGCATCTCACAGGGAGTTCAGTTTACCTTCTGGCACTTGCCTGTAAGTATTACCACTGGACTGACTCCCAGCAATCATGAGCTGTTCAGTCTCTGGCTGGCCTACCTTAGCAGCTCCAGTACTTGAAAATGGTCTGTTAAGCTCTTCAAGTACATTGTTCTGTCTTAGCAGTCCTCAGCTTCGCATGTAGGGGGAGTTTGCAGATTCATTTTGGATTGAGATTTCGATGAAAGAAAATGGCAGGAGTTTAGGTGTGTATGTCTCTTCCTCGTTCTTGTACCCTCTTGAGAGGGAGAAAAGCTCCTGAAATTCAAAGCAATTACTGTGCACATCTTTGATGACTGAAAGCTTCAAACTTGGACATGATGCATGAGATCGGCTCATGAGCATAACGTTCTTGTCTGTTATCGAAGAGACAACTAAGTGTTGCTCTTGTTCTTTCACACCTACATCTTCTGTTTCTGCCAAGATATATTTCCTTCATCTGTGGCCTTATTTAGCATGCTGTCCACCTACTATCTGCATTTTCATTATGTATTTTAAATGAGCAATAAAATATCCATTTACATAATGAATACATTTATACTGATATGTTATATAATTTAGAGATGTACTTAATTATAAGTTGTTTATAATTAGGTCTCTTGCTATGCCAGCTAGCTCTTATGTTATTTATAAAACTTCAGGAGTAGTAGAAAAACATGAATATTCCAATGTGAAAATAATCTTTGATGTTGCCTCATTTGTAACCCTTTTGTGCCTGTATCATTTATCTTGGGGTGTTCCTATTTTTCTGGGATGAAACTAACTCACACAAACGTTTTGGGACTTTGTTGCTTTTAAAAGCTCAGGGCTGGTAGGTACAAATGCTCCCCAGGGAGCTGGACATGTAGGTATCTTTTACGTTTCTTTGACAATCCAAATTTTATTTTTATAACACCACTGATTGTCATCTTGTAAAATCTTTCTTTCAATGCATTACAATGGATACTAAATAAGATGGACTGGGTATGATGCTTATATTGAAACAGTCTTGAAGTAAAGATTTTGGCTTTAGAAATAACAGATTTTGAAGACCTTACTGTATTAAGGAACCAAACTTCAGACCTTTGAAGGAATCGTGCATTGGTGAGAAGCTTAACACATTTACAAAATTAACTCTCTTAAAAATGCCAAAACTGTGCTTTCCAAATTAGTAAAAACTATTGGAGCATTTGGTCTACACTGTTTGCATGTAATGTAAAATTATCACTGAGGGCAAAAACACTCTTGTTTAGAGGGGAAAATAATTTGGGTTTCACACATTAGCTATTCCCAGCTTGTTTATCTTTTGTTGAAGCACTGACCTACAGTGTCTGTCTTACCCAGTGAGGTTTCCATAGAAACTAGCTGACTTGTAGCATGTTTATGCTCTGGCAGCAGCCTAAAATGGTCTTCAGCCACATATTGTGTGAGGAAGAGCAGTAGTTCTGCTAAACGTCACCAAAGCTCTCAGTGGTCCACTACTGAAGTTCACTGTAACCGTGACTGAGAACTGCTGTGCTCCCTCGGGTTATAACTGACGTGTCATGTGAAAGTAACCCAGAACACGCAGAGGAAGTTGAATTACGGAGGTGAGACTTGCACGGTGAGAATTAATTTTGCAATGGTCATAAACATAAACATAGTTGAGAAATAACAGCTGGAATTCACAGGAGTCCTTATCAATGAAAACTGACCATTCAGAACTGCAAATGCTGAAGTATTTTAAACTGAATTCTGAGCTCTCTCTGTGACTCCTAAAATTAAGAAAGGCAGGTTGGTCTGTGTAATCAATGGGAAAACGAAGACACTCCTATTAGTTTGTATTTTACCCCTTTTGCTTCCCATAGAAGAAGATGTGCAGTTAAATGTGTAGAACTTCTCTTAAATAAAACATCATTGCTCCAGAGATAAACTGGAGTTGTGGGATTGCTTGGAGAGCAGCCACCTGTCTTGGACAGCATGCTTCAGAAAGGAGGTGGAAACGTTAGCTCTCTAAAGTAATCTTACGTTTAAAGATTAACGTTGGAAATTTGAAGAATTTTAGTTAATCTCATGGTGTGGTCAATGGAGCTCTGTTTTAATAACATAAAAAAATAGCAGATACATATTAATCAGTTCAGGAACCACTGAAGCAGTCTGCTCTAATTCTTAAAAATTCTCCTTTAATTCAAATTAATTAATTGGGTCTGGGATTATCGCACATCATTTTCTGCTCCACTGCAGAACTGTATTTCTGAAGAGGGTGTGCTATCTTTATATGTAGTTCAGACCGTCCTTGGTTTTGCGTCCAGTGTGTAACTTCTGGTTTGCATGTTATAGTATCTTAAATGCCAATCAATTTTTTAGGTATTTTGTTTAACTTTGATTGGAAACAAGTTTCCCATATTTTTATTGGTTGCTTTGCTTTTATTTTTCTTCCCGGATTACTCTTCCAACTGTCTACTATTTCCTAATTGTCCGCTTTCATGAATGATCCCTTCTGGACAACCAGGTGCCTTTTATTTGAATCACACAAGCAGCACTTCTGTGATTCAGTTTGAGGGACCTGTGGTAGTCTCTAATCCAACCTCCTATTCAAAGAAAGACCATCAGGTCAGTTTCATCTGCCTGAGTCTTGAAAAACCTCCAAAGACACGTATGCAGTAGACATCTTAAAGCTATGTACCCGTCTCATTTGGCACATTACTTAGCAGTCCAGTTCTCTTTGAAGTACATAAATCTTTATCGTTGATGCTTTGCTTCTTCTACATACATCTTCTTCCTAATTATTTGTGGGGAAAAACTGGAAGTCTCTTTGCGTATTTGAAATAAGCTCTTAGAGATGTTTAGATTCCCAACCACTGTAGCAGAAAGACATTTTTATTCTTTACTTGAAGTGGAAACAAGACTCCTTCGGTGTTAGCTGAAGATTTGTATTTTGTTTCTAAAGCTTAAATCTGAATACAAATTCAATAGAAATCAACCTCTTTCTCTCCTTAAACATGCTCTGGAGAATTATGGCCAAAATCCAGGGCTACGATATGCCTAAGTTGGCAGCTTATTTATTTCTTTATTGATTAACATTCAGAGAACATCAGCAGTAGTGAAACACTCAGTGCGGTATTCCATCTCTTCAGTCTTATTTTTCTCTCTCTGTGGATTACCTCATGTGTAATCAGTAGAAAATGTCAATTGTTCTGGAATCTTATATCTCAAACAACAGACCCGAGATTTTAGGCTACTTAGCTGTACTTCCAGCCTATTATGTCTATAACAAGCTACTGGAAGAAAAATGATTTATCTTTCTTGGTTTATTTGAAATGTTTTGTTTTTTTTTTTTATTCCTACAAAATATCAAATGTGTAATACTCTAAAGAGTAAAAGCAAAAAAAAACTAAGTGGAAGGCATAACTGCTGTTCTGAATTGATTATCAGGCTTTCATGTGGTACAGTAGTATTACAGGTATTGGTCTATGAGAGCTAGCACAAATATTTGTGTAAGAGGTGTTTTCCATAGGAATGATTTGCAAGAGCAGAAGGGAAGGTAGTCAGTGAAAGGAAATGGGATTCTCTTTCCATTGTATCTACCAGTCTGGAAGAAGTTTTGTAATTGAATGAATGTGAGAAAGACAACAGAGCTCTTGTGAGAGAATTTTGTGTGAAATGTAGGAACAGAACGGGTCAGACATATGTGGGCATCTTCTGTGTAACACCAAAATGGAACAAAGAAAATTCTTGGGATTATTTCTGGAGGAAAAACCATTTTCCTGCCTTCTAAAAGCTTGAAACTAAAATGTGCCAAGGAACTGAACCTGTGCTATCTTTATGGATAGCTCTGCACTGGATGGAGAAATCCTGTCTCATACATAAGTTGCAATTCAAAAAGCTTTTGGAAGGTTGTTTTAAGACAGGGTTCTGTGCAGCTTCTTCTGATGCTCCTGAAGCAGTTGTTTTATTTTTAGTAAGGAAGGATCTCCAAAGTTGGTTGCTTTTAGTTAGGTTGCCACGCTGGCTTTTTGTTCAGTGGGAGTACACGTGGACTAAATATGCACAACTAATGGTAGCACTGAAAAAAGACTGGAGCATAACAATAAATGCATGATTACATGAATAAACACTTCAAGTCCTTGTTAGCAGGTATGTCAGTGACGCAGGACTCGACTCATTTGAACAACACAGAGACATGTTGCTTGAATAGGGCTGCAGTGTAGTCAGAATAGTTGCTGTTTGGAACAAACTGTACGCTGTACTTCAGAAGGTGAAATGCTGTGCTACACCCCAGATAATGAGGGAAGGATATAACCAGATTATTGTTTAAAGTGTCCCAGAAGTACTTAAACAGGAAGAGCAGAGGAAGCTTTCCCTATCAACCACAACATAGGGAGTAGAAGGAAAGAGATCAAAGTGCCTCACTGGCTCATTTTGAAGACTGTGAATTAGCTCTGAGCAAGGTGTTAATTAAAAAACAATCCAGAAGAAAGTTTCAGGATTTGCATTTTGCAACAAAACTTGACTTGAGTGATTTGAGAAGTTGATCGCAGGTTAAGAGAATTTTCCTCTAAGCTTGGCTTGATGCGCATTTCAAATAAATGATGCAAAACAGCTATCAGCAAGGATCAATGCATTTGTCACATCAAAACTGCACTGTGTGATTTACATTACCTGAGACTGATTTATCAGAGTAGTCCAGACATAAAAGCCTTATTCTGGAGTTCGGTTTATAATTCTTCTAAACCATTTATTGAGATCTTTGTACCTTTTCTCCCTGCCACACTGTCTTTCAAGAACATGCAAAGTGGAAGACGAAGCAGTCAGGATTCAGGGGAGGTTTTATGATCCAGTAGGTCCCAGCTTGATCTCCTGTTTGCTGTTGTTGGTTTTGTGATTTGCTTGTTGTGAGCTTCATCAACCTTATTTGAAACCCAGGACCATTTCATTGCAAATGTCACATTTTATCTGTTTTGAAGAAGTAATTTATAAAAAAATACAGGTTGTAACATGGGATGGCAAAAGGAGCATCTGATTTGCATTGTATTCTTCTCAGTTTTCCAGAGGAGTGATAAAGACATTGCTGTGTTTCTCTGGGCTGTGGTTCTCCATACAAACATGAACCCTCGTCTCTGTGTCTGACTTCTGAAGCTGCTTGGAAATAGGTGAACAGAGAAGCAGGGAGGCACTGTTTGTTTTTCGAGAAGTTAATAATAAAGTACTTATAAATTTTCAATGTGATACACTAAATATATTGAAGAAGACCAGATAGTAAGTATTGCACACAATTGATATCGTTGTGGTTTTTTTACCGTTGTTTCTACAGTGTGTCTGCACAGGCTCTCACAGGAGGCACCCTTTTCCATTAGCTGAATTATAACCAGCAGAGCATCTCAACACACTGTGAGATTTATGATCTCATCTCTTTTCCAGTGTCTCTATAATTAAGCAAACCTAAAACCTAAGGGTAAGATTTAGTCAAATGAAGCTGAAATTAAACTCATTCTACGTGTTCTGAAAGACTTTTGACTTTATTGAAGCCAGGATGTTGAATGTAAACATGCTGCATTTTAGCCTGGTTTATTCTTCCTTTAAGGCTGATGTAAATAAATATTTTTGAGCACTTCTGGAACGTAACAGATCCACAGTAGTAGAAAACAGCTCCTCGGAACGTGAAGCCTCCTATGTGTTGTTTAGGATCCAGAGGTGCTGTTACATCTTTCTATCTGTTGCTGTGCTTTTTGGAGCGTGGTATTAATGCATTCTGCTGTAAAGACTGTGATATAAAGCACTAGCTTGACTTCAGAGCTTCTACTTACATGCTTTATTTCTTAGTTTGGAGTGATTCTAGTGCTTCTTCACTGCACCATGAACATGCTGATTTTGTAGCATCTTTTGAGTGCAAGTTGGAATACTTTTTCCTGCTGCTTTGAGATGTAAAATAGTTGCTGCTATTGCCTGTTTTATTGTTGTTGGGATAACAATACTAGCTGATGATAGAGCACATCATACCACTGTAATCAGCTGAGAATATTTGTGTCTTGGCAAATGAGTAAATTGAATTGTTCATTTTTCTCTTTGTGAAGCAAGTGGGAAAAATATCCTATGTGAAGTACTCTGAGGTATGCAGATACATGCAAATTGCTATTTCTATCTGTAAATATAAGAAATGTCGATAACTCAGAGTTAAGAACAAGATTGCTGTAGACATTTGAATAAAGAAGCCCACATTTCAGTAACTCAGACAGTAAAAGTTCTGGAGAAGGCTACTAAGTCCACCAGTGCCTGCATCGTGTGCATATGTGTGACTCAGTGCAATGGAGAAGAAGAATGTAAGTGCCGATAGGTGACATAATTTTGAGGCATCAACTGGACAGGATTAACAGCAAGTTGTGGCTGAACTTCTCAGAGTGGTCATCATGGAGATGAGGTTCCCACTGTAATTGTAAAAAACAATGTAAGCTCTCTGTCTGTCTTGGAAAATCTCAGTTTCAAAGTGTATATTTTACTTTCTCAAGCATTATGTTATCTATACAGCTTTTATTTTTTTCTCTTTTTCCCCCTTTTTTTCCCTTGCAATGGTGGCAAGTGAAATTACATATTAACATGAAACTACTAGTAGAGTCTTGAAATTTTGGGGCAGTCCAATTCATGTATTGTGCTGAGTCCAAAACCTTAAGAGTAACTCTTCAGCAAAAATCTAAAGAGCTTTGTCAATCTTCACTTTTGTGGAAAATAGATAAAATAACCACTGGAGTAAACCGGGGATTGTCATGGTTATGATAGTACTAATGTGCTGCCCTTCTGAGACTGACTCTTACTGTAACCGTAATCAGCAAGGTTTTGTTAGGAAAAATTTGCTAGGGCACTGGATCTGAAATTGACTGGAGGCTTTGGTTTGTCTTTGATTTTGGGAAGGTTCTTTGCTTAAAAACTACAGTTTTCAGACAGACAACCCGAGCATCTTACAACCTCAGGATAACTAGTTCCTGGACATACAAGACAGATTTGACTCAGTGCACGAGGTTTGAAAGCTTTGAATAAATGCTGGATTCTGAGCTCACTGCGATAGACAAGTATCTTTCCATTTAATTCAACAGAGCTGCAAAGGGAGAGCAGAGCGGTCTTCACCACCTGCAAAGCAAAATTACAGTGGCTGACGAGTGCCCAAAGTGAAGTAGTTGCTTCAGCTTTCGATTCAAGTTCTGTGGGGAGTTGGTTCTGTGTGTTTCTGTGGAAAAGACAATAATTTTCTACAACAAAAGCAACATCTGTGGGTTGGTTCAGCCTATCTGTTTCAAGGGAAAATAGTGAGAAGAACTGTCAGCTTGTTTCAGTTCCTGGTGACACTGCATGTGATACAATGGTGTGTCCACTTCAGGTGGGAGTTGGTTGCTGAAATATAAAAACAACAAAAGAGACAAATAGCAAAACTTGTCATTACAACTTGATGACGTATTGTCATGTATATATCTAAATTATCAAAGAAGTTTGAGACAAGTCAGTATGGACCTGAAAACTTTTAGATTGGGCGTTCTTGTGAATGCTGTAGTTGGAAAGTACGTTAAGTGCTGCAGACGCTTGCAGTACTGACCTGAATAGAAATTAATTTAATGTAAATGTGGTGTTTCAAGGATTATATTAAAATGACATCAACCTTCTGTACAATTTTTCTGTTCACTGTTGCCCAAACAACTTCATAATTCTGCAGTACTCTATCAGAAGCGTTCCTAGGAGCTTCCTAGGAGTGATGGGCAGGAGGTAGCTGCCTAGGGATGCAGCACAGAGTGGGCAATTAGCAGAAGGGCAGCAGCAGTATTTCAAGTAGAACCGTTCCAGCCTTCCACCCTTGTGAGGGATACAGGTAGAAAATTGCCTCTGTATTGACCCACTGCTGCTTTCTGAAAGCTGTGACAAACTGAAATGGACACCCTGATCATATAGGTAAGGAAAGCAATTTCTCATATAAGGGAAACACCATAAATGATTCATAGTACCCATATTTCTCACACTTATTTCCTGTGGGTGTAGAGAAAGAGGGATTAGAAATGAATGGCAATGCTTACTGTTCCTAAGGGGCTTGCCTGGAGGTGATTTTACTTCTTTAGGCTTTACAATTAACTCTACAGATGCCAGTATCAAAATCTGAAAACCTTTTATGAGCTTCCACTGTGTAACAAAATAAAGTGCAGTAGGTGGAAATTAAACATGCAGGGGATGTATTTTGGGAAGTGCAAGAGTTGAAGCAGCAGTGTGTGCTGCAGGAGAAAACAATAGGTGAGACATGGGACTGAAAAAATGGAGCAGTTGTTGATATTCAGCAGAACTTTCCAGATGACACTTTGCTTCTGGAGGTAACGAAGTCCTTTAGTTTCTTTTGGTCCTTTAGTTTCAGGGTCTTCTCATGTGTGACAGCTTGCAAAGAGGAACAGGCAGTGAGAATTCCAGGGTCATCCCCACTGGGTGATCCTGTGGTGGAGTTTGGGTTTTTTGATTCTGTTTTTGACATGAATGTCTCTCTCAGTCTTGTTTTCAAAATGACTCAATCTCAGTAACCTGGAGATAGACACCCTGGTACTATTGGTTTGTGAATATCTACCTCGTTTTTCCCCCTTTGAGATGGTCTCCCTTGGGTGTCATGAGCTGGTCTGCTAACTGTGCTGCGCAGGAGTGTACTCACAAACCTGTCTACAGGATTAGGGCCAGCCGGCAAATGGTATTTTGCTGCTTACGTAAGAGCAGAAATTTTATATGATTTTTCCCAATATTACGTAGAGTGTGTGACACAAACAACACTTAAGCCCAAGTCTCCTGAGCTCTAGTCAAGCACTTTAACCATAGGATGAATCCTCCATCTATGTAGTGTAAGTGCAGTTTAAATGTGAAACAGTACACATGGGGATGGGTGGAAACTTTGCTCTTAATTTTAATGGAGATTTATGTGGTATAATACAGCTGATATTGGACCTCTCCTGAGGGAGAGGAGATATTGCCAAGAATAAAAATGTTCAGGAGGAAGATCATAGATTCTATCAGTGAGCAATTAAGAGCTTTGCAGACTCTGTATGCTTCTCTTGTATATCTGAATGAGCAGTACACTATATACTAGTTACACCTGCAAAGACTCCATAACCTCTGTGAAATGGAATACTGAAACCCAGTATTCGTTTAAAAATCTTTTAATGTCAATTTTCACTGTTTTTAAAAAAAAAGACTCCTATCAAACACTGAAAGTATTGGAAAATGGACATGTTGATGCATCAGTAAATTTGACATTTGGAGTTGAAATCTTTAAAACATCCCTCCACCCCGTCACTGTGTGCCTGCACCGTGCGCTTTTTGTTGTCATTTGGTGGTGTTCTGCTTTGTTGTGATTTTTGAGTGTGCCGGATGTACATTCAACAATCTGTAGCTGTAATTTGCTGTTTATAATAGCTTTGGTAATGCCCTAAAGCTATCCAACTGGCTGACATTAAGTACTTCTTTATAGTGCTAGGAAAAGAAGTAATTGGTATAATTCTCAGTAAACCCTTACTAGCCACAAGGGTTAAGTTAGAATGTAACTTGTTGGTTTATATGTATTCATGCACAATGAAGTCCCAGTGAAGTTGTTGTGCAAATGCTGTGTATTTTCAGTAAGACCACCTGACTTCTTTTTCAGAAAGGATTTTTATGCCAGTGGAGAGCTCTGTACCATTCACAAATAGGTCAAGTTCAAGCAGCCCTGAGATGTCCGCATGTTTAAAGTTCTGCTAATCATAAAGCAGATTAGGTTGCCTTTAATGTCTAATTTAAATTTCCTCTGCTGAGCAGCTGCTGGGCTGCTCTGCAATGGTTGCACATCACTAAATATCAATGGACTGCAAAATGAAAGATTATATATGTTTATAAGCTGTCCTCGTTATATCTACTACACAAGCACTCTAATGCTGGAAAACCCATCTCAAAAAAAGCTTAAGCTGCAATCTTTCTCTGTAGAAAATGAAGAAAAAAATTCCTGTTGATATATCCTTATACTGTTAGAATTCTTAACAGAATAGCCTTTTTTTTCAGCAAACCATAGTGCTCTTATTGTATTTCTAGAAGGTGTAGGCTTTAAGTATGACTTAAAACTAAAACAAAACTTCAGAGGCCTTACCCATGCAAACTTATTTTTTCACATGATACTTGGACTGCTGGGTTCTGTGGCTGTGTAACAGCGTCTTTGTTAAGGGTGTCCCTCAGCAGGAGAGTCCTGTAAAAGAAGTCATCCCGTAGTATTGAGTGACCTTTAACCACAGCAATACCAGAGCAGAGGCTCTAGGCTAGTGAAAGTAGAACCAGAGACAGAAATGTACAGCCAAAGTGTCTCAACTAACTCATGCTGTTATGTTTTCCCTCTTTTCTCATTCATGCCTCTGTTGTTCATGTACTACATGTCCATTGCATAGACACCTGAAGTGAACAGTCCCACCAGAGCTGGGGAGAAAATCTTCATCAGTAGAAATCTAGCTCTTTTTGCTTGATATGTTCTCCAAAATATCTTCATTATATATTAAAAGAAAAAAAAAGTTATATTTTGTATATATTATATCTGAGTGATTTGATCTGATGCAGAGATTTTGAAGGAAGTCATGTATTCCCTGGAGTTTTAATCGTTGTATGCCTTGATGTTAAAAAGGCTTAAGTACCGGCAGTGTGTGAAGTTGAGTATAAATAATCCTGTTGATCTACTGTGCTTATATATGTGCTTAACTAGGACATTAATGATAACGTGTACTTAGGATGGGATTTAATCAGAGCTGTATCTATGTACTGTAAAATAATTTTGCAAAATCACAACACGTGCAGAGGAAAATGTGTATTTCTCTTCCTTTGTAGCTATTGCCGTGCAGCATTATAACTTATGAAAATTTATTTTGCGTAATTACATGGTTTTGCTTCCTTGCTGTTTGATTTTAAATGGCTTTGCTTTGCAGTTGATAGAGGCTGGTGCTTGTGTATTGCACCGAGAACCGTTCTCATGGTGACTCATCTGCAAACACATGAAGAAGTGAAGCTAAAGGTTAGTTTATTGAATGCAAATACTCTAAACTGCTGAGGCCTTCCTTCAGCCACTAGGTATTTTTGTCTTCCTGTACAGGTTATCTGTGGTCATTAAGAAACCACATGAAAATCTGGGAGTAGGTGGACTGACAATGGATATGGCTACAAAGAAGCCCGAGTGTTCACAAATTGCCCCTTGTTGGTGCTGCTGCTCCCAGAGCTAATTGGAATATCCATCATGAGAGCTGGCAGGATAGCTTTCAGGGAAACTGGGATTTTTAAAGCTACTTGTTTTTTTTTCCATTCCTCCTATACTCCATCTTTACCAAACAAGCTCTGTATTCAGAAACAAACAAGCAAAAACAGAAAAAAATCATCAACAGCAACAACCACAAAACTGCAGTGATACCTTGTACAAAATTATTGTCATTTATTCAGGATCTGGCATCACAGTGGGACGTGGTTGGGTGCAGGAATGGCTCATGACGGCCCATCTCTAAAGTGGATATTCAACTTGATGCTCCTGCTCAAGCATCTTTCCCCTGTTTCATATCTGGATGTTAGAGTATAATTTCAGTTCATGAGATAGTGGGAAATTATTGACATTTTTCCTGGTTTGGGGATCTGGCTTGCATTCAAACTGGGAAGAGGTCTAGTGTGTGATTGTTTTGTATGTTTTTGATTTAGACCCAGATCACATCATTCATATCACTTGACTTGTTGAGATTTCTCCTTAGTTAGATTAAATGTCAATTGCTTGAACTGTGAGATTTTAAATAGCATCTAAACCAAAAGTAATGAGTGACTTCTCTTGTTCTTCTGGTAAGTGAATGACTTACCTGTTTCAACCTGTCACACTCTTGCTGAGTCAGTCTAGGTCTGGATTCCTGCACTGCGTTTACAGCCTTTGTCTAATTACATTTTAAGGGCATAAACAATTCAAGGGGAAATACACAGTTAAGGGAAAAGGTATCTGCGCAATATGTTCCTCAGTAATGAAATTCAGCAGAGTATTGCTGGCAGAGGGTTTTATTTGTAAATGCACTTGCCATGTTTAACGGCAGTTTTTCAGGTTTTCAGTATCTCATCCTAGCCAGCATTTTACTTTTTTTAGTGTTGTTATTCTGTGTAAACAAGTTTGAAAGACTTTGGAAGTTGTATCAGTGTTTACAGGAAAAATCACAACTTGTCCATTCTTCAGTTGAATAATCCATTGGAATTGCAAATGCCATTCAAATGATCTAGCTGAATCTCCAGATGTTCCTCTAATTGCATCCAGAAAAGCTATATTCAGGCGCATATAAATCTCAAAGTTCATTTGAGAAACATAGGCAATTTATTAATCTACCTGAATTGTTTCTTCCAACTCTGAATTTAGTCTGATGAAAATTCAGCTCTTTTAAATTTACCTTTACTTTTGTCCTCTAGGAAAACAAATATTTGTTTGCATAGAAAAGCTGCACTTAGCTGTGGTAAATAGCTTTTTTGAATCATGGACAGAAGCTTTATGGGACTCCTTGTGATTCCACGGGAGTCTTATTTTCATTTACTGCCCTACTAATCATAAAAAGTTGGCAGTCATTGGAAAGCGAAGTGACTAATGTCATCTCACTGTTCATCACACCACAGCAAGAAGCATATTCCTTTGATCCAAATTGCCATTAGAATTGCTATTCAGATAATAACAGTGGGAGATTTAGCTTAGATAGTATGAAAAAAACCACCAGCTCTAAGGGTACATGAGGATGTGCACGAATAACGCGGAGAGCTTGTTATATCTCTTGCACTGGAGGCTTGCAAAAGAGGTTAGATGAAATATTTGAGAGATGGATATAGTTTGCCTTGTTTTGCAATGACAGCAATTGCAGGGATGACTTCTGGGCACTCCACAGATTCCAACTCCGTATCTGCATGATGGTCTGCTGGGTATGACGTGGCTTGGAGTCTGGGAATTAACGCAGGGTTGTTCTTAGTGCCCAGGTGTTCGGAACCGCCCTGCTTTATGTCATGGACATTTTTTTGGTCCATTTCCTCTGTAAGTACCAGAGCACATCAGCGTTCTCAGATGCTGGTGCCCAGATAGGATTGCACTTATCTGTACCAGCGCCTGGGAGGACGAAGTGCTGGTCCATAATCACACCGGGACCGGGAAATGACACCACAGAAATAGAACACGGGCCTCTCTGTGATGAGAAGGAGATACCGTGTGTCTCAGTCACGGGAAATTGAATTTCCAGAAACAATTGAAACTTTTCACATGCTTTTTCCATAGTTTTAGAACAGAGTTACTTTTGCCTTGCCTGTTTTATGCTGGCTACTTGTACAGCACCGGCACATGGAAACTTCAGCTTAATTCACTTTTCCTCAGGAGGAGCATAAAAGCTTGTGTATTGAGAGGCTGAATTTGAAGTGTACTCCAATCTGAAAATACTTTAACTTTATCTTTTATGCATAAGTGTAACAGTGATAAACATTCAGCAAAAATATTACCATTTCAGTTGCATCTAAAGAGAATAAAACATTGGTAACAGTCACAGACATGACAATTATTTTCCCCCTAGTTTCTGGCTTAGCATAAGCATTGGTTATTGAGAATTAATGCTGTCAGTAGCGGTACTTTCAGAGGAAATAACTTTTTGGTTAGGTGATGCATTATCTGGTGATTTATTTCTCTTGAGGGAAAAATAAGTCGGAGCATTATTTTGAGAGGCAAAAATAAAAGTAAAGCCATCAGTTTCCAATCTGAAATGACCACCTCTGCATTTTGATACTTAACACAGGCCGAGAAAACTAATTACCAGACCTGTTCAGAAAAAAAGCACTCAGCCCATGAAACACAAAATGCTCAGGCAACAAGTTTAAATAGGATTCTAGGAGCTGATGAAAGTGTACAGGTGTGTAATGAAGGTTAAAGAGGCTTAGAGCAGCTTTGGAAAGAGAGCAAGCTGCTGAGTTCCCAATAAAATATGTAAATGGATGGGTCAGAAAAAGCCTCTCCTGGTTGTGTTGGCCCTGCCGGGTGTACAGGTGGTCCTGGGATGGCTGCCTTAGTACAGAAGGGGAAGGGCCTAAATTTTTCTTAAGATACTGAAAGAAATGAGGAAATACATGTTTAATCATGCACTATAATGTCATTGCTCTGATTTTTTTTAAGAGCTTATCTCTAAATGTTATTATTTCTGACATATCCTTATCACAAGATACTACAGCTGAGCTGATCTGTATCTTCAGTCATGCAATGAATATATTTCTGAAGGTAAATCATATTATTGCACTGGCACCAGTATGAAATCCAAACTTGGATACTCTCTAAATTTCAGGCTCACCAACATGTTAGCGTTTTCCCTACACACATCGTTACTTGGCAATGCTTGGATTCTGTAATGTATTTCTGTATTACTTGGCACATGCTAGAATTGACTGAGAGATGGGAGATGAGATTCAGTAAGAAATGGATGAACAGATTATTTATGTCATGAGTGAAGTGTTTCAGAGAAAAACAGCCTGATGTTTGAACAGGATAAACAAACACCTTGTTCATAGGTTAACCAAAGAAAGGAATTAGGGCTGACTGTGTTTTGGTATGCTTTTTTTCCTGAACACTATATGATGTTGCTTTTCTTGTCTTACTCAGTTGAGAAAGGAGATAAAGGAAAGCTTCATCTGATGACTGTCTCTGTTGAAATGTTCTTTCTCTCTCCATCCTAATCCTGCGTTTCTCTGACAGTAGAAGTATAGGGGAATAGTAAGAGTCAGGAAAGAAGGTACTTTTCAAGAACACTTTGGTTATTCATGAAATTCAAAATTGTTTGTTTACAAAATGAATATAAAATGTTAAAGTAAAAAGAAAGGAGTCTTGTTGTGGGGGCTAAGATACGTATGTACTGCTCATTTGCACCAGAATACGTTGTATATATTTTGAATAAAGCATGTTTTGTTGGAAGCTTAGGACATTTAAAATCTATTTTGTTAACTTACATCCTTTCAAAGACAGTGGATTCCCCTTGCAGCCTGAGCCTGGCAGGGCCTGATCCATACAATGCTTGCCCTGAATTTGAGGATTTATTTTTTTTCTTAAACAGTTTGCAGTGCAGCTTCTGCAGATGTGCTCTGTGCAAAAGAAGGAAGCTGGACAAATTCTTTGATGTCTCCCTACACTGTTATGATTCTTGACAGAATAACTATTTATCAGCAAATGAATTCCTCGAGGAGAGGCAGCATATTGGATTTCTTTGCATTTTATCTTTCCTGGAATATAGTGCAGTCATCAGTATACACATCAGTGGAGAGCAGGGAGGGACTTACTGAATGGAGAGCTGCCTTGCTCCAAAAGCCTGTGCTGTTATAATTATAAAATTTATAATTTGTGAAAGTCAAGATCCTTATTTTTCCCAAAGAAGCTGCTGCAGTGATGTGCTCTATTGCATGTTGAAGATGTCCTAATATACCTAAAGGAATAGGCCATTCTGCAGCTTATGGAATTAAAGAAAGGTGCAAAAAAAGTAAATAATGGTGTGCATCTTTCTACTCTTACATGTAAGGAAAAGTGTTCTCTCGGACACTATTTTCATTTAAAAATAGTGCTTCTGCAGCTGTGGGATGGGAGGTGCTCCATGTGTGTTACTATAAGGCTTCAAGGGCATCAGTCAATTAAACTCCTTGCACGTAAAGGAAACTTGTTCAGGAGTGAAGTACTCACCTAACTGACAGGCTTTCCCTATGGACATGTGTTAATTCTGAGTGTATTTCACCTGTTTGCTGCTTGGGAAGAGCAGTTCTGTTGCACATGTGCAGGAACCGTGTCTTGGTGTGTCTGGGGCTGTCTGGACATGAGGCTTCAACCCCACTGTCTCTGCCTTTAGCTGCCTAAAGACAGGTCTGAAAGCTGCCAGAGAGATGAGAGTTGGTCCTACATAGGACGGAAGAGTGAATTAGGTAACCTCTGGAGACCCTTCCAGCTCTGTTTCTTCTCAGCATCTCCAAGATAACAGCTATCACTGAGGGAATCAGGCAATCAGCGTCATTGACAAAGGAAAGGATATGATCAAATCCGTTCCCTTTGCACTGTCACGAAAACTGTTAAACCTGTTTGGCCTGACGCCCACCAGTAGCTCTCAGTGGCCCTTCTAGTACTCAGAGAATTACTGAGCTGTGGTGAATTCTGCATCACATTATTTAAGTTGTGAATTTTATAGAGAACAGTTTTGTTACAGGAGATGAGAGGTTGCACTGCAGTCCTTCACCTTATAGAGGCTTCTCTTTCCTTGCTGTCATGATTCTTCTGTCTTGTAAAAAATAGTTACGATGAAGCAGAAGGAATGATAACATGGCAGAACGATATATTGCAAGCTCTTAATAGTACTTTTTATCTGCACTCAAGACTTGTCTTGCCAACCCCAGTAAAATCTGAACTGTTTTCTGTCTTCACCTTTTGACTTTTTGATTCCAATTCATCCCAATTACGTTTGTTTAGAGAACCTCCTTGGAGCTTCTTTCTGTGATATTTAGTAACACTGAAAGAAAGGAGTTTTTTATGCACTGAGAAGATCCTAGCGTTGCCAGGCTGGCAAAAGCTCATCGTGTATTCCAGCCGTTAAAGATAGGTATTTTAACCTGACTTTGTGGTTTGCTTTGTTTTACTTTGTCAATCTAGCTTTTTTTTTTTAATAATTCCTAGTTTATGGCCTTCCTTAGTGCTTTTACTGGGTATCCTCACAGAGCTGTGGCTCTGCCAGCAACATGTCTGCTTGCCTCAAAGAGAGGAGCCCCACTACACCAAGCGGCTCTTGACAGTTATTTACTGCTGAAGGTCCCATGTTGTTCAGTGCAAGCAAAGGAGCTCTCTTTGCATGCTGCCTGCTCCAAAATTGTTGCTTTTAGTGCTCTGTGTCTGTGGCCAAATTGTCACCTGAAGTGTCAGAAAAGCAAATGCCTCTGTGCAGTTTATCTGCAGTGCACAGCCAGAAGGCCCCTACTGATGTGCGTTCCACCTCTGTGCTGCTCATTCCGGAGACGACAGTATCCTTACAGAAAACAATAAAGAAAAAAACAAGAGAGCATCCGCAGTTTGCATATGACTTCATTGTTCTGAGGCAGTAAATGCCTCACTTCAAGTCTGTTGCAGAGGCCTGAAAGTGCTGTTTCCAGATATTGGCTTATACAGTGCATAGGAAATAGAGGTGAGCATGCTGAAAAGTGTTACAATCCGGTGCCAATTTGGTTTATCCTTTGGGGAACTGACTCCGTGGTGTTGTGTGGAGCACTGCTGCAGCAGCTGCTGACAAGGAGCCGTCGGCGGTGGCCGTGGTGAGATTGACTCAGACGCTGGGTGTCACCAGCTGCAGCGCCGCTAAGGGAAAAATGTTCTCAAGTCACTTGAAAATGATGACAGTTCTCACATTTCGGGGGAGGAGGGCTACCAGGAATTTAGGATAAAGGAGGTTTGGAGTTTGAGAATTCATTTGCACGTCTGGTACTGTCAAGCCTCAGAAAAGAGAGGAATGATGGCATGCATGTGTTTGGCTAGCTGTGAGCCTGTGCATATTTATAAGCTGAAGAGATGGCAGCCGAGGTTCAAATGTTTCACAGAAATACCATTTCAAAACACTGTCAATGAAAGCTGAAGGACGGGGAATCTATGACATTTTATCGTGCTGGCAAGTTTGAAGTAGCTGGAAGGTTCAGAACTGGTTTCTCATTTGGTGTAAATCTTTACTTCCAGTGGCACTCAGACTCTGTAAACGAGCACAGAACCGACCATTGGACCACAAGCTGTTTTACTTTCTAACCCTATGATAATAACCAAAAAAACTGTTGTTGAAAGCTCACGTTTACAAAATCCCCACAAAATCAAAACCAAAGAAACCCAGAATCTGCAGGAGGCAAGGACAGGCTGACCGGAACCTGGCAAAGCAGGTGGGAAGGCTGCAGTCAGCAGTGCTGAGTCATAATGAGACTGCTAAGGGGGAGAAGGCTGCAGGGGAGAAAATCCATTCCTTTCTTTTGCTATCTGTCAGGAAGATAAATCCTCCTCTCTGGGGCAGCGTTTCAGCCCTGTGTGCTCCGCTCTGTACTCATTAGCGGCACAAAGCCTCTGCTTGGCACCAGGAGCTCCGAGCATCGCCTCCCATCCCCACGAGCATTCTGCTCCGGGTTAGTGGCGGAAAAGCACTGGGATACAAGCAGGCGAGTTAAGGTCTCGGTGTGGATTCCAGGCCCAGCACTGCCCCATCCCCACAGGGCGGCCATGGGACAGCGCTGCTGCAGGAGCTGCGTGCAGGTGTATGCGCAGAGCTCGTGCTCCCTCCCTGCGGGTGCTCATCACGTCCTTTGCTAATGTACGTCAGCCCGTTGTTTGCATTGATTTACTTCATTTTCTACTTCTCATGTGTATTTTATAAGGGAAAGTACTTGCCGTTTACCAGAATAGGATCAGCTGTTCTGGCACTAATGGTGGAGAACCAGCATCAAAGCTCCTTCTACTCATATCGACTGATTCTTATTCTCCACAAAACTGCAAATACGGATGTCAGGCATAACACTGGATAGCTGTCCTAATGCTCACTGCAGCTGCACAATGTATTTGCAGTGCCTCATGCACGTACTGAAACATCCTTACATCTATGATGTAAATGAATAAATGTATCTGTGGTCCAATTAAAATTGAATGGACATGCATCAAAGATAGCGGCGTTGTTTCCATATGATGGCGATATCCATAAAAACAGATTGTTGCACAATAAATGGTCTGTTTATAGATGCAGTTTTCTTTTTTTCTCCAAAATGCCAGTTGGCCAAAGCACGTTCCCACCTCTACCACCTGCTTAAGTTATTATTATGGGCTTTTTCCTAATACCAATCCAGTATTGAAATACAAATATGTTCTTTATTCTTCGAAGTTCTGGCACTCGCAAGCAGTGGTTATGTGTCTCCGTGGGTGTCTGTAGGTGGACATTGCTATGCAGCTGCTGAGTTTGCTCATTAAATTACAGAGGGGGAAACTCCTGGCTCCGCAAAAGAAAATGCAAAATTTCTGTTAACGCAGAACTCATCTCGCTGTCATAGCGCCTCAATAAATGAGCAGTCTGTCTGCCATAGTAATACATTGTAGCACCCTAACAGAGTTAATACTGCTCTTCCCCAGGTGTGAGGTCTGCCTGTGGCTGTGACCCATCAAGGAAAGCTGAGAGACTGCTCCAAGTATGCTGAGATTTTTGGCCAAGGGCTGAATCAGCCATGAGAGCTGCCTGAAATCTGAGGAGTTATTCCTGAGAGCTAGATTTATAAAGTATTTTAAGTACTGGGATAGTCTGAGCTAATTAAAAACATGTTAGGATGCTAGGTGAGCCTGGGTATTAGTTTAACAGGAGCTTTTACTAAACATCAGAATAATGGATTTAAATGGAACATCATTTACTCTCTGTTCGCAAGGTGGTTTCAGTTAACCGAGCATCCCAAGGAAAGGAGGCTTTGGAGGAAAGGGGCAGTTGGTAAGCCGTTACTGCAGGCGTCGATCTCCTCCTTATTCTGTGATGCTCTTTCAGTTTTTCATGGCAAACTCAACAGTAGCATTGGCTAGGAGAAGTCATCTATCTTAGAAAATGCATAATATTACTGTTTAGCTAATTGACAGTCATAAACCTGAACCATTCTTGTTCCAAGGAATGCTTTTGATTCTCAGATACGCTGTCAACATAGGTCAGTGGACTTCTTGTGAGATCTGTGTGTGTGAGAGCAGAGGCAGTTCTGCCCCCACAATGCAGAGCTGTGCGTGTAAGCACTGTTTTGAGCTCCGTTATTCAGCCAGTTCAGGTTTTCTCATAGTGTATGCTAATTTTCATGCTTACATGCAGATGTATGTAAACTGTGACAACCCTATGTTATATATGCTCTGATACTTTCTATCCCTTTTCTGCGTTTCCCAGTGCTACTGTTTGTTGTGTTAACTTTGGTGGCTCTGGGGAAGGAGCTGTTGGTGGAAAGGAACACAGTGGGTTTCAGTTCTATTAATGTTCCTCAGTTGCCAGTGTCATTTCCAGCAGAAGAATCTTCTGAACGATGTGAAGTAGCAAACCATGTAATTATATCAATGTATATAAACCGCTTCAGCTGTTAGAATGTGTCACATAAATTTCATAGGGAAAGATCTTTAAGAATGTCAATATTTAAGCAAGATTTAAGGAGACAAGCTGCTAGGTTTAGTCTAGCTCATAATAGTAAGTCTGTTCTTTAAAGGGAAATGAGGGTTTCATGATCTGAATTGAAAACTTCTCAGTATTGACTTATTTTAACTTGACTCTCAGGAGTTGTCAGTGAACAGAAGATTCTCCACTACTGAGATGTTCTGTTATTTAATTATTCAGATTTTTTACTGCACCTCACTAGTAGGTGTTGAATCCATTGTAAGCGTAATTAAAGTTAGTAGAGTTAGTGAATTCCTGTCTGTTTGAGAGGAAATGATGTCCTGATTATTATTATTTTTTTATGCATTCTTTCTGCCTTTGCACGTGACCGTTGTGATTTCCTCCCCTCTACTTTTTTCAAGTTCCCCAGCAGCATCAGTATGCCAGCACCTCCCACACTGTGCAGATCAGAGTGGGAAGGGGTTCTAAATCCCTTTACCGAGGGCAAAGACATGAAAATTGGCTCTTAATTAAGTTGATTAGAGTATTTTCACTAGAAACAATCATATTATCACAAGCTTCTCTTGAGAATGAACTGTTTCATTTTCTAAGATGAGGAACTTCTCCTGCTGTCATTTCCCTGTACTTTGATCCTTATCTGCTCTAGCAAATCAAAGGTCTGCTTTTGACAATAAGTTCCAATTTTTTCTTTTTTTTTCTTTTCTTTTTTTTTCTGTTCTTTTTTCCCCCTGAAGCCTCTGACAAGCCGCAGGAGAAATGATTTCCCCTTGTTGTTTCCATCAATTATATTTCCTTTCCTCTAGGCAAGAAGTTGAAAATGGTTGAGCACCACTTCCCTTTCTATGAGTACCTGGGACTGTTCCATTTAGAAACCAGAAGTCCTTACAGAGATCTTGAAGGTCCGTGGGTGTGTTTGTGACTGTTCTCGGACTATTGTGACCTGCTTCTGATCTTTGACTGACAGGATCCTTTCTGTAATGTTTGATTTGGAAGGAGTTTCTGTCGCAGAGGTGACAGGCAGCATCTGCTGACAAGTATTATAATAATTGTCATCTCTGCAACGTCAAAAGCACTTAGCAGCAGGCTTGTTGGATGAAGAACTTTCTACTCTGCTGTTTGTGGGGGCAAGGTAATAATTGCTGTGCTTCGCAGCATGATAAGTGTCTCTCCTGTTGTCATATGTCTGTGCAGAAATCTCCTCATGGGTACTACTTGCTAAACTTACACTGTATTTAAATGGTATGACCAGTGTGCTTAGTCAGGGATGATAAATGAAATGGTGCAGGATGTTGCTCTGCTTTGTTCAATACTGCAAGCAGTCCTTGATCACAAGCAAACTGTGAGAGAACATCCATTCTGTTTAACAGCGATAGTTCACCTGTGGTCTCAGCTCATCACAAACTTGACAGATGTGACAGTTCTGAGATTTCGACTTCTCCAGATGTAGTCTGGAGCAAACTTAAAAATGAGAATCGTTAACTCATTTCAGAAGAGAAATCATGGTGGGAATTAGCGCGTTCTCGTCGGATCTGGGCAATACAGGCTGTGGTGTGGAGATGAAGAACAAAACCAGGCTGACGTTCCAGACTAGGCTCTCCTTTGCTCTAATCTGCAAAATTCTCTTGAAAGAATTAACTTTTCCTGAAATGCAGATTAATTCTTGGTGTTTATCTGGATGGAAGAATGTTCACCCTAGATATTAAAGGAAAGCTTTCATAAAGTTATACAAAAAGCAGGAAAATCTGTTTCTTGCATTGTCTTTATTGCAGGCTGTTTGATAACCGCTCTCTGTGCAGCTCTGACTTGCTGCAGCCTGGGTCTGACAGTACTGTGTTGACAAAGTAATAAATCATATTGGCCTCCAAAATGCCTATCACAGCTGTGATGTTATCTAAATAATCATGATTGTGAACAATATCTGTCAACTTACTGACAGATTCTTCTAGAAATTCTAAAATTATTGAAGGGCACCAACAAATGGTTTACTTCTTACTCTTTTAAAGCAGTAACTTTTAAGTCTGTATGTTGTATGTTTTTCATGTCTTCCTTCTCCATACCCCCCAAAGAAACTGTTGATGCATTTCAACACAAGCAAAGTAGTTTTCATGTGTTTTCTTCTGTTCTGTGTTTTTTTTTAAGTTTTGTAAATGATGTAAAAATACTAAGATACATTTATGGAGGTACATTGTAAGTATATTTTCAAGTTGGGAGGAGTATTTTTCTTTGCAGTGCCAGGGAAACAGGAAATATGTATGGATGGAAATATTTGTATTATTGAACATCTTTTTCTTTTTTTTCTTGTGTTTTCTTGTGTTTGAGCATCTCATCATTAATCCCAGGACTTTCCATCATTCTGTGATCAAGACATGTAAGAGGAATGCACTTCCAGTGTCTTCCCAGAAGGTCTTGGAAGCCATGAGATGTTGTCATTTGGGGCTTGTGATATCATCTTGCAGTTGCCTTTGTTCAGATAAATAAAGGGCAGTTTTGTAGTACTGCTTTTATCATTTGGCATGTGATTTACTTTATGATCTTGCCAGGTTGCTCCCTGTAGTACTACACTCCCCTCATCATTATGGCTGTCAGAAGTTTTTAGCTTTGCACCATTACATGTGAACATCATACATATATATTCATCCATACATAAATGTGCATAGATAAAGGTATGTAGATACACATGTATATTTGTACAGATACCTACACGTATAAAATTGTTGCATGGTTAAAATGCAATGGAAGTCATAAGGAAGAGATAGCGATGATAAGATTGTGTATCTAAATACGGATGGAGGATCAGACAGCTTTAAGTGAAGATGATTTACTGTTTCTGAGTTTATGCATCATCCCTGGAGATGACATATTTCCTGGAGGCCTTCAGGTGTTTCTGCTGACCAGAATCCAGGGGGGATGTCCCTGAACTAAGGAGTTGTCATGTGCCCAGGTGTATTTTCCAAGCTTAAAACAATTTCTAGCTAACATTTTGTTTGGGACTTTGAGAAAACTATGATGATGTGTTGGCTTTTTTTTTTCCCCTTTGAGGGAGTCTGTAGAAGTGCTATAATCTCTTGTGGCATTCTACACAAATATTTTTAATCTCCTTGCTTTGAGCAGGCATTTCCATTTGCTGGTGCTTGCAGCTTCAATGGAAGGGCTGAGTGTTGCCTATTCACCCTGCTGGGTGTGAAGCAATTACCTTTAGGTATTAGTATGTGCTTGTGGTTTGTTTTTATTTTCTTTCTCCAAACATAAAAGCAAACTCTTTTAGAGGGAAGAAATATTCCTTTGTCAGAAGCTCTGGTAATTAAATAAGCAAAGCCAGTCCCTGCTGTTTGATGAGGATGGGTTTGGGGGTGGAGTGTTCACTCCCTAAAACGGAAGAAGGAAGGGCTGGGTGTGGAGTTCCCCTGGTGGCACAGTGAGCAGAGGGATGTAACTGCTTCCACAGCAGCATGGGCTGCCTTGTTCTCTGTGCTTCTTGCAGCGTGGGGAGAGCTGCATGGCTGTCCTGGAGGAAGTGGAGATGGAAAAGGATGGAAAATACAGCAGGGGACAGGGAAAGGCGAGCTTTGTCTTTGTGCTGGTCGGAAATGATCAGTGAGCAGCATGGCATGCCCTTCTGCCATTTATCTTTTGAATTAGAAGCTTTGTGTTACTTTATTTTTTTTAGCTTCCAGGTGTACATAAGCTGTTCCCCCAACCCCTGCCTATTTTATTTTTTTTTATATCTTGTTTCATATCTGAGTTTATAATGGGTTACATCCCTTACAGACTGCCCTGTGACCAACGTGGGCCAGTGTCACCTTTTCTCTCAGGCTGGGTTTTTTTCATGAGCAGCAACCAAAAAAATGCAAGCTGGTTGTCTGGCCCATTGCAGTGGGTTGTCCCAGTTTATGAGATGACCACTCAGTTTCCATTATGTCCTACAAACCATAAATCCTACAGTGTTGCATTATCAATTGTCATAGCCCTCCTGGAAGATGCAGGGGGCTTTCTGAGTCTCAGGTGCTGTTCTGACCTTGGGCGTCCAGCCCAGCCCGCTGCCCAGTGCAGGATCAGGTGGTTTCTGTGCCTTTTCAGTGCAGAACCACATTCTGCCTCTCTGCTCTCACAGGCACGCTGATGGAGTCCTCAGGAGCTCTTGAAAGACTCTTTTGCAAAGTCAGCTCCGCTTGCATCTCAGTAGTATGTGCTTTGGGACTTTTTTGCTGCTTTTCTTTTTTGATCATTATTTTCACAGACCTACTGTCTGCACATTTTATCTCTTGTACTGAGAAACTCATCTGCTTCAACAACTATTAGTCTGAACATTTTGAAATCACTGTGTATATTGCACATTTGCTCTTGAGCAGTTTGGAATCACAAATGTAACACAATATATACCTATAAATGAAATATTTTTTAGGCTAGAAAATGTTTGATAAAAGAATTCATGATTTATGATTTTTTTTTCCTGTTATGTTTTAGGATTTCCCCAAAATAAATATGATTGCAAGTGGAAAACTTCCTGTACGTAATGGGAAGGTGCCTGAGCATTTTACAGACCTGAGATTGCATCCAGGCAAAAAGACTTGCCTCTGTCTTTTCCATTGAGACTTCAGGTAAGAAATGCGCTGCACAGCACTACCTTTTGTTGATCCCACTGGTGAAAGGCTGCAGTATCCAACTGAGTGACTCATTGCACAGGAAAGTGTGGGTACATTGGCAAAGTCAGCTTCTGCAGAGCTTCTGCCTAAGCAAATTCAGGCTTTATTCACTGTTGTCCAAATACATTTTGCATTTGCCTTACATAGCGGTGTCATTAACAGCAGGGATTTGGTCACCCAGAGTTGGACCTGGTTTTGTTTTGTTTTGTTTTGTTTTCATGGTGAAAACATTCTTCTAGTTGAAAACGTAAATGGTAGGTGGAAAATCTTGGTCAAGTGTGAACTCAACAAATTTGATGTACTTGCATCTACTTTGAAGTGCGTTCTTCCACTCTGTGTGCTTCATGACCAAAGCTGTATTCTGTGAGTGCACCTAAGCTGCTACTGCTATGTAGGAAGGTAAAAAGAACTATCATCCTTAGAAGAGTATTGTCTGGTCAGTGAAGGTGCTTTTAGGGCAAAACTAGATATATTTAATGTAGCGACTTTTTAAGATATATTTTTGTCAAAGCTTCTTTGGAATAGATTTCTTATAATGATACTAAAGAGTCCAAACAAATATGTGTTGGCAAATCAGAGCTGAAGGTTTGTAGTCAGCCTTTATAGAACACCAAAAGCAAGAGAGGAGTAAGTTGGGCTTATAGGAAGCCAGATGGAAAGGATGCAGAGATATCAGACTAAGTACAACTTTCTGAAATGAAGTCCTGTAGGTCAAATTAGAAACACATCTGTCAATGTATTCCTATCCCATATAGAACAGCTAATTTAAATACCATTATAAAAATTTAATTAAGCATAATCTGCAAAAACCTGAAGTATAAAACTAAAGGACAAAAATTAATAGTGTAAGAATGAGATTCACTCAGATTTAAGCTAATGGTTTCTACATGATAGCTCCTGTTAAGCCATGGACTCATCTGGGGAATGCAGGATAGTAAATTTTTATCAGCATTTAATTTTGTTTAATTTAGAGCAGAGTTTTATAATAACATTTTCCACAGAATACTCAAATTAGACTAATTGCGTGTGTCAATTTTTGTCCATAAATCATTTTTAAAAATAGACTTGGGACACGAGGTGCGTAATATGCTATATTAATGATAATGTATTTTAGAGTGATGTTTTTATTTGGATGCAGCAGAAACTGATGGTGCTATTTGTTATGGATTTGTAAAGATTATAAAGTCACAAATGGAAACAACGTAAGGTGTGATGAGAGGTCCCATGATTAAGCAAAGCCTGAACAGCCATGAGTCAAGTCCATAATACAGAAATTAAGTGATCCCTTGGAAATGATGTACAAAACATGACTGTAGAGCAGCCTGGGGTGGGTCCAAAGCCCCCTAAGCTGCAGCTTGGAGCCTTGGGGGGATGTTCTAGAAGAGAAGGAGCACTATGCTACCCCGGACAAGCAGCTGTCAGGAGCTTGATGCTGGGGCTGGGAGCAGGGCTGCTGTGTGACTAAGCTGACAGTGTTTCATCAAAGAATAAGCTCATCATGTGGAACAAGTCAGAAGTTGGGCAGAAAGGGGCTAATAATGCCAATTTAGTGGCCTGTAGTAGGAGTAAGAAATCTGATGTACTGATGTGTTCAAACATAAACATTTCCTCACAAATGTTACGTTCTGGCAGATGTGAAGTGTGGTTTTTGCTTATGTGATTTCTGCATTAGGGAATTAAACCAGGTGCATCTGGACTTGGGGTCCAGCAACATTTGCTAGTGCAGTGTAGTTTTGTAGATAGGGCGGCTGCTGAGACATCTCCAGGGTGAAGTCAGATTCCAATGGAAGCAATTCACTGCATTCCCAGAGAGTTGATCTTTGTCATCCAACTATTGATTCATGTCTGGTTTATCTAATCTGTTTTAACAGTTGAATCTTTTAAAATCTGCTTTTATTTCATACATTGAATTGTCAAGTTACCAAGCGGTTAGGAAGAGGTAGCTACTGTTGATGAATTTCTAGCAGGGTAACTTTCTGTGTTTTGTTGGCTCTCGAGGGACCTGAAATGTGGGTTCCCTCTTGGGTTGTCTGCACTGAAATGGGAGCATCCTCAGGGATGATGCTCAGATCCACTTTAAGCTGGCAGTGAAAGCGGATCCTGGATACAGTGTGGCTGCTGACCAGCCCACATCCTGAATTCCTGCAGAGCTCCATCAGCGCCTGCGCAGCTCCTTGTCACAGCTGCTGTTTGTTCCTAAACTGGTTCATTTGAAGTCTGTGCAGACGTCCCTACACATAGTTCGCTGAAGTCTGAACACATACCCCTAGGCTAGTGGAAGTGCTGGCTAATGATGTTTATTCCACTCAAAGGTTCTTTAATTTAGCTGGCAACTGCATAACATGATCCAGTACCTGAAAATGAGACTTGCAAGCATTCAAGTTGGAAATAAAAGGCCAGCTTTTTAACAGTGAGAGTAATTAATTATTGGCGTAGTTTATCCGAGTAGTAAATTCCTTTTCATGTAGCTATTTAAGAAGAGCATGTAATTCTCACTTAACATATACGGATGTCTCATTAATAAAACGCACCTCTGCAGTAAAGGAGCTATGACAATTACCAGAAGAACATCGGACTCGTACTCCTCAGCAGCAGGCTTTGGGGCTTTGTGCAGCAGTGGACACGTGGCTGTATGTGTGGAAGGCCAGAAGCTGGACCACATTTTGGTCTTTTGGTCACTTAAAACAAGGAGAGGGTTCTTTGCAGGTGCTAGCAAGCTGTGCTTAGTTTGACATTCATGTGCAGAATCCCTAAAGCACTGCAATTTGATGAAGCTTTCACTGTGGGAGACAAGATGTGTGCTCCTTTCTGTTCTCGCTAACAGAGATTCATGATTGGGTTTATTGAGGGACTCTTCACTAATATGAAGTGAAAGAAGTAATAAAAAAAAATCCTTCTAGTTGAAAAACTTCTGCATCACTAGTGCTATTTGAGAACTAATGCATTAAGGTATTTTCTTAAGAAACAAATAATTATTTATAGTGTTTCTCACCTTTTCTTACTCCATCCTGTCTATTTTCCATTTACTATCTCTCCGTGTAGCGCAGTGCTAGCTGTTTGTCAGATACAAGGCTTTGCTGCTGAAATAATATGCTATTCATTGCTAGAAGCCTGATAATGGGTAAAAGATCAGTCCTATCTAGAAGTGCTCTTGGCTTTGAAAATTTGTGGTCTTCTGTAATGAATGTTTTTATGTTACATTACGTGCTTTGTCATATCAGAGGAAGGGGGGAAAAAAAGTAATTTGAAGAAGATTCATTGGGTACTTCATGTGTGTTTTCTTGTAACCTGCTGACGGGAACCTGCTTTAGCAGGAGTTGGGCTACTTGATCTCCAGAGGTCTCTTCCAACCCCTAATGATTCTATGATTTCTTGAGAACATGGAGCTACAAAACACCACTGATATCCAAAGCAGACTTTCCAGAGGTGGTAAGCTGCTTCTTTGCTCTTCTTCCCTGCCACCCTTTCTTCTTCTACGTATTGAAACTCTTTATTTAGACTTCTGGCCTCTGTTCATGTTTCCAACTTCCTTTTTGCTCCTACTTTTTCAGTATCTATTTGCCATTCTTTTATTATTATTATTTTTTATTTTGAAGCTGCTTTCTGGATCACTCCTTACATTTTGAGAGTAAAGATAATCACACTTAAGCTTGGTTGCATCATCTCCCTTGCAATACTTGTCCTCGTGACTGCCTTGGATACCTGCTAAGCTAATTTATATGCTCTTAGGATTAGGTTTTGTACTAGTTTTCTTTGTGGTCATTGCATTGCATGCAAATTTTGCTACCAAATTTCAAAAGTCCTGGTTCTACTGAATTAAAAATCCTGTTGGCCTCACAAGAGAAAATACTAAATCTCGGTGATCCTTAATGAGAATTAAGTTCCAGGCTGGCACTCTGCACGGGGGTGTCATCAGCTTCCTGTATTCTTAACTCATGTAGAAGCGTTAAGTGTGTAGGTGTGTTTTTAACCACACCTACATATGCACACGATGTGTCCGGTAGACTCACGGAGTTTTCCATTTAGAGGTAGATCCAAGTAATGTAAGAGTAATGAGATCAATTTGTTCTGGGCTTTCATTGACTTTCTGATTACTTCTAGCTCTAGCTAGAAGCTGGCATGGATAATTGCATTCTTCCTATGTAATTCCCCCTGTACCTTCAGTTGCATACGGCATTCTTTGGCTTTTACTGTTTTTGGTTGTGTTTGTTTGCTGCGAACTAGTGAACGGTTCTACATTTCACCTCAGAATTGGCTGCATTTCAGTAGTTCATGAAATGTTTTGTATTTTGTGGTGTTTGTGAAGCCCTCAGGACTATTTGAGATTAAGGGTCCTGTCTGAATTGAAAAATACCTTATTTCCATCCTTGACATCCTTCATAATGTTGAGGACATTCGAATTTTCCCAAGAATTTGACCTCTTTATGGAACTTCTGAGGTTGGAAGGAACCTCTGGAGTTGGAATAGTCCAGCCCCTTGCTCGGAGCAGGTTGCTGAGCACTGTTTTTGAATATCTCCAAGAATGGAGACTACAGTATCTCAACGATCAACCTGTGCCAGTGTTTGACTGTAAAAGTCAGTTTGTTACTTCTGCTGTTGAAGCAGGTTTTTTTTGTATAGCAGTTTGCCTCCTATCCATTGAATGCACAGCACTGAGAAGAGTGTGGCTGCTTTTTCTATACTGTCTCCTCTCAGGCATTTATATGTACGCCTTCATAAGATCCCACTGAGCCTTCTCTTCCCCATGCTGCCAAAGCCAATTCTCAGCCTCTCCTCAGATATCAGGCACTCTAAGCCCTCAACCACATCTGCGGCCTTTTGCTGGATTCCAGTCTGCCTGCAGCCGGGGGTGCAGCACCCCAGATGTGCTCTCAGTGCTGAGCACAGACAGTAATCTCCCTCGTTACGCTGGCAGTTCTCTTCCTAGCATCCTCGTGGATGCTCATGGTCATCTTATGCCACAAGGGCGTGTTGACTCATATTGTCATTCTGTGCTTTCAGAATTTTTGTGTATCCCCTTCTTCCTCCGTTTACTCATTACTTCCTTTTGTCCTTCAAGCTGTCACGAAAATGCCAGTTTGATTTTAGAACCTCTTCATTTTAAAATCTCTGCTGTAATCTCTATAATAAAGTAGTTTATACTGTGGTTGGTAAAGTAGTTCCCACAGCAGAAGTTTCAAGGAGGCATGAGAGCCTGAAAAGCTTTATTCCTCCCAATACTTCTGCAGCATTTGAGAGTTTTCATCAAACTGTGAGTCAGTGAAATAAGGTTCCAACTGGAAAAATGAGTATACAGTATTACCAGTGCTGAGAATTAGGCTTTCTGGTGACTGAGGCTGTCCAGTTAGGTAGTATGGGGCCTCTGAGGGAGGGGTATCAGCAGAGTGAAGAGGCAATTAAAAATAATGCAACCTATAATGTGTAAAAATGTAATTAGAACAGTGTAAAGGTTTATGGCAATCTGGCATTCATTTCTAGTTCAACTGCAGACTTGCTGAATAACTTGATGAAGTCGTTTATCTTTGCAGGTCCCTATATTTTTATCAGTAAAAGAACGCTGGAACGCATTCCTGAATGCTCATTGTTACTGTACAGCAGGGGAATTTTGGTCTGCTGTTAATCACTCCTTCAAATGTTACAGTAATAAGAGTTGTAGATACACATACAAATACGTATGGAGTGAAGCTGTTAAGAGTTGTGCAATGTGTGCTTGTTTTTAATTATTTTTTTTCTAGTAAAGCCACAGTTGTCCTTCATTTTAAATAGCCGATGGCCAATCTCATCATATTGTACTGCCTACTTCAAATGAGAACTTAATTTGCAGCTCAAATGCAGGGAATAATTGGGGAATTATGTATAAACTGTTTGCTAAAAACAAACAACAAACAAACATAGAGTTCTTATGGAGTCCGTTAAATGGCAGTTATAAAATCAGTATAATAAAATTGAAATTGTGGCGCATTTCTCATTGCATGACAACTTCTGCAGTTATTTTATTGTTGAAAATTCACTTCTAAGGTGCATTAACTTCTAATTCATGTCATAGACTTCGGTTGAATTGCCAAAAATATGGGAATACCTGGCTGTTATACACCGATCTCTTAAATATTTATATATGTGTATATACTTTATTTAATAGAGTTTGTAATTAGTCTAGCAAACAGTTGTATCCATGGGAATTTTCAAAGCTTACCTGTTGGGATTGCCTACTGGTATTAAGCTCATATGCATCCACGTGAGGAGATTTCTCCTTTAATTTCTAATTAAACTCATGGGAAACTTCAGACATAACTCCTGCAGAGCTAATTCCCTGTTCAGACGTGATCACTGATTTCATTTTTTGGCTGCACTCACTGTCACTGACTGTAGCTCACATGGTACCTGCTCCATACTTCAGAGAGCTTGCAGAGCTATCTGATTTTAAAATATTACTATCCATCTTTGACTGGTTTTAATGGCAGTAAAGTCATTTTGCAAACATGGAATTCCACTTGGGATTCCCAGGCTTGAAAGCTGTAGATGCGGTCCCAAATTAGAGAATTGAAACTGAATCCTGTTGAGAAGAGAGATCAATTTTTGGTTCAAGCCACCCAACAAAATGCTGTGATTTTCCAGGAAGTCTGCAGTTATTTGAAAGGTGAATTAGTTTTGTTCCTTTCCAAAACAGAAAAGAGTAACTCAAGTTATAAAAACTCAAAATATTATGATAGAGTCATTTAAAAAGATGATGATTCTTCTTAATTTTAGAATGTCAAAATATAATGTACCCATAGAAGGTTAACCTGATCTCTTGTTACAACCCATGTAATGTTTGTGCTGCTTTTTTTTTCCAAGATCTGTGTAATCTCCCCCAGACAGGAATGTTACTTTCTTTAAAGCTGGTGTTCCAAAAATACCTCACTTTAGTAATAGTTTCTGTCACAGGAGGTGACAGAAATGGCATAATGTCTTTGGAAGAACTGGGGAAATTATTAGTACGCAGAAGGTTAGCATTTCGAATGCTGCCTTATAATTGTGACATTCATTTTTCAGTCTCGCTATGTCCTCTGGTGGGTCTGCAGCAAGTGCTGGGGCATCACTCCGGGTGCCCATGTTTCTGTATTACATTTGCGGTTGTTAAAATAGTGATATCCAAAATGTGTTGATGGTCATTGTTCTAACAAGTGCACTTTGGTTCGCCAGGACACTTACTCTAAAAGAGCAGGCTTGGGCTCCAAAGACGAGTCATTTCCTCAAGCCCTGGAATTTCTTGGAAAAGCCTCAAATGAATGGAACATGTCTAGACTTAAAAACTTCACCTGTTTTCACTTCATCATGTGAATCACGTGGGTGTGACTCACAGTCAGGAGTATGGTTATATTAAGATCTGGCTAAGGCCATGATCCCACTTTGTCAGCTCATTACAAACGTGCAGCAGCAGTTTGTATGATGAATGCCAGATGATGCTCATTATCCAGAAGTGTGCAACTTGGAGCAGTAGGATCGTCTCTTTAGATGTTGCACAAAGCAGTGAAACTGTCATTTAACTGAGTACACAAACTATGAAACTGGAGAATTTTTGTGAATTTTTAGCTGGGTCCCAACTGTTTGATGATTTCTTGAAAGGATTCTTACTCTCTTTTAACATTCTGCAACATAGGAAAGCCAAATCTAGCACCGAATTGAAATAGTTCAGTACCATCAAAACAGAATACTTTGGCTGTCCAAGAGGCATACAGACATTCAGCCTGTATAGTGTGAATTCTTTCTTTTAAAATCTCAGATATTCTCAGAATTGAGGGGGAAAATACTTCTAAGCTAGTGACACTTCAGGTGGGGAATTTTAGCTGTTTTCTACATGAGAGCTCAGTGTGATGTGAATTTTATCATTGTTGAAGTTTAGAAATTACTGACACGTATCCTTTAGAGCCATGTGTGTACCACACTCCCCAGAAAATCCTTCTTTGCTGTTTGGATAACACATGTGCTAACTGAAGCACTTCACCTTGCTTTCCAAGTTAATGGCACCTTGTGACTAGTGGCCTTGTCTCTTTGAGTCATGAATGGGAATGACTGGGGAGAGTAGTTACTGCCTGATGGGAGCAGCTGTGTGATAGGGAGCATCACCCCTTGCAGCCCCGCTCTTTATCTTCTGACTGAAGCTCAGAGATTTAGGTTTGTTTCTTAATAGCTTTGCTGTAATCCACACTTTTCATTGTGATGCGTATCTAGGAGGCAGATATTAAGTATTAATAAACCTGCTATTTAGCTTCTTTTTGCCAGGTGGGGAAAATTGAGAGCCTTATTTGTCAAGGCATTTAAAAGCATGTTAAAAGTCCCAATAAAATCAGTGCAACCATTCACGTGTCTTAGATATAAAGCTTCAACATGACTGAGACCGCTGCTCAGCACATAACAGAATATAGCCCTAATACATTGCCACTGTATTTCCATACACTCCAGATTTACGTGTTAAATAAATCAGTCATCCTTACAAGATTACAGATTGTAATAAAGCACTTAGTATCTGAAAGTCTTTGCTTTTTCATCTTACACAAGCATCATGAAATCTTAATGTTATTAGAGGTTAAATAATTTATGTTGCTTGCATAAGAGAAAATGGCATTGAGTGGCCATGGACTGTGGACTTGATTTTCTGGATGTCCTTTACTGACAGGATACAGTAACATGTATTAGGATCAGGAAAATGTTTATTCACCAAAAGAAATTCCATCACCATCAAAAATTATATATATATATAATTGTCAAGAAGCAATTTCATGAACAGATAAATATTATAGAGGTAAAACTTGGTTATTTTCTAAACTGACATTGTTTTTCTATGCAATAGTAGATCTGTCAGTCCTTAAGAATTACGTGACTATCTTTGTTCTTTCCCTCAAAAAAACCTATTGTCTGCCAACAGAAATATATGTGTACCAAGATGTAACGATGCACTCTACCATCAGCTAGTTAGAAAGATTTACAGGAGAAGTTCCCTCGCTTATTCAGGTAGAGATCTTACTGATTTTGTTTCAAGGTTGCAGTCATCAAGAAAGGCATTTAGATGTGAGGCAAATGCAGTTTATAGATCCGTAGCTGGACTGAGGAATTCAGAAAGTCATTTGGAATGTCTGGGAATAGCTGTCTAAGCAGATGGTTTAAATGCCATGTGTTGTGCACTGGAGAGATGAAGAAAGAAGATAAGCTATTGCTGATTCATTTCCTTATGCAGTACCGGTTCGGTATTGAGTTTGGCCATCTATTTGTATTATTTATTATTTATTTTGAATGCATCCTTCTGGAAAATCACATTGTGAAACAGTAATGTAATGATTCAAATTAAATTTTGTGCAGACCTGAGGTTCGGGTTTGGATTCAAATGCTCCCAAGATTGTGATTAAGCAAAGTTCTATTTCAGGGTGATGAATAAGTTTAACATCAGGTTTTTCTCTGAACATTGAAGTTGAAATTCTTATGTTTTGCTCAGTATCTCAGAAATTCTTAAACCTTCAAAATAAGATACATTTAAGAGAGAGGAAAACTGCAGAAAAGAAAACTTTCCACTTAAGTCAAAGCAAAACCTCTTTGCTTAATTCAGGACTCATCAACTGCTTAATTCAGTTTCTCATCTTCCCAACTGTGTTATCTGAGTTTTGAGCCTAATATGCTTGGTTGTTTGTGATAAAGATAACACTTCCTCGTCATACACTTGACTGCTGCAAGGTAACTAAAGCTAATAAATGTGAATAAGGAGAAAATTAATGATGTTATTTACTACTTCTCATTAAGGGCATTAAAGCAGATGTGCATCAGGGAAAAAAAGGATTAATTAATACAGGCCAATAAGTGCAGTGTTTAAAATTGAAAGCAATGTTAAAATATTTACTAGTGACTAGCTTATAATGGAATACCTTTTTTTTTTTAAAAAAAAAAAAGTACCCAATTAAGAAATCATGTCAAAGAATTAAATTAAGTTACCATAAATCTGATGACTTCCAGTGATTAGAAGTCCAAAACTGTTGGTCCCATCTGCTTAATAAATATTGCATCAGAGCAGTGTGATGCAAGGGTTTGAATGATCTCATTTTAAGAATTTAGCCATCAGCTTTGCTGCAGTCTACATTGAAGGTATAACCTAGGTGTTAAATAATACGCAGCGCTAGTGAGCACTGTGCATCTAACAGGCTGAAAATTCACAAGAAATTCCTTGATTGTGACAACAGCCAGAGGACTCAGCAAATGGCTGAGGATCGCAAAAGTGCTGCAACAGGATGCTGCTGGGTCGAGCCTTTACCAGATGTTTTAGCACAGTGCTTGGAATGGGCATTGTCCAAGGGTGCCGTGTTTTGGGATACGTACCAAGAGTTCTTTTGTTGACCACATCTCATGAATGTAAACACATTTTACAGATGAAAACATCAGACTTAAATGGCTCATTCAGAGCTATAAAGCTGGTCTTCAGCAGTGGAGCTGGCAAAAAGCAGCTTCTGTTGGCCCCTGGGCTCTGTTTCAAAATCAGCTTTCATTTTCTTCTTTCTCCACTCCCTATTTAAGACACATGTATTTTAGGTGAAGGGCTTTGTACTGGATAGGAAGGGTCTCAGCACTATGGTAGGTGTTGCAGTGGTCTCAAGATGTTATCAAACACCAACTTTTAATTATGAAGAGCAACTTTTATGAGGGAAGTAGAATGAAGATGCTTGGACGGTGAGTCTTCTGGCAGGTGGTGTCTGATAATAATATACGTAGTTTACAGACAGATAGTACGGACTTTGGTAGCAAAAGGAGCAACAGCACAGCTGCGAGTGCTGCATTACTTGTAGAAATCCCGTTGCTCCAGTGCGTAAGATGGTGAAATAAGGGGAGAGTTTCAGGCTATTTTACAGGAAGTTTTCTGTGTTTTGTTTTTTCCTCCTCACTGACCTTGGAAAGGAGGCTTGAGCCACTGAAGTGTGTTTCTCTTTCCTGCTGCAAATATTTCAGTTTTGAGGAAGTTTGCTTTCTGGCTTGTTTTTATTTTAGCTTTTCAGTTGATTCCCTCTTCATTCTGTGCATGGTTTCTGATTGGACCTCCCAGAATTCTGACATTCAAATTTCCACAAGGAAACAGTTTTTTGACATAACAGTTGTAAATTCTTGATTACTGAGGGATTATGCTTCAGTTACTAGCACTGGCAAATACACTGTCCTTCAGGTAAAGTGTCTCTACTTTTCTGTATTGGTCTCAAACAATTAAATGCTATCCAACTCCACTTAATGAAAGCATCTCCATCATGTGGTTCCTGCTCCGTCCAAGCCTCATCAATGTCAATGAAAAATCCATCCCTTTATCGAGTTTTAAATGAAGACCAGGCTCATGAGAGCATCTCCATCCCACACAGGCACTAAGGGGGAACTTGCACTTAAGCACAGAAAACCAATTTCATTTGAAATGTTGGAGACATCCTGCTAGCTCAGGCTCACCCAAATGATTAAGTACTTGGCAGGTTTTTGGATATAGTGAATGAGAGTACAGCCAAAGGTTTCAGCAGTTACACAGCCAGGTACAACCTGATTAAGACAACAGGCAGAAGGGTAACATGCTGCAAGGTCACCTCACTGTCTGTGTGAATTCCCACTGGCATCAGAGGCACCGCATCTCCTCAGTGTCAGTGGCACTGCAGCTGGAATGAAACAAGTCTCTGAGGCTTTGCCTGTATATGTACTTTGTTTCTTAGTGGAGTGGGAATAAACACTTTGCAGGAATAGTTTTGACAAGTAATATAGCACCACTGAATAATAGTATACAGGGGTAGATAGCTGGGGTTTGTTTTCCATTCTTGAATGGGAATGGTGGTTAGTAGAAACAAGGGAGCTTTTAAAAATAGTATATATGTGATTCACTATGCAGTCTCAAATGCTTACCTATGCATTCAAGTCAAAGTAAACAAAACCAGCATGCTACACAGTGTTCAGTAACTGCAGTGCAAGGTCAGTTAGCCTCCATACGAACTGCAAGTACTTTCAGGCAGATAATGGAACCCCTAAAACAAAATCAGCTGGCGAGCAATTCAAGTAATGTAACCTCACATGTATGTACGTGCTTACCAGCATACTTGAAGTCTATTCCAATAATATTTCTGCAAATGTATGGTACTGGATAGAGCCATAACAGAAAAATAAGTCAATTATTTCAAGAGAGCAAGGCCTTCCATTGCTTTTCACACTCCAGTACATTGCCACTGTTTGAACCATTACAGCTGAGACAGAAGTGTACTTTGGCCTTTGTCAAACCTTGGGAGCCAGCCAACCAGTGCCATTTTTACCCTATCGTCATGCATTTGCTTGACTTGCGCTCCAACTCCCAAAGACAGTGTCACCATTTCGGCTCCGAAGAATTAGAAAGCAGAGACTGCTATGCGCAGCAGCAATTACAATAATTATTACAGTTCTGTTCCCTTGTTAAAATCTTGTTTTAGATTGAAATCTGAGAGCGAGGGCTGGAAATGTGTTTTGATTATTTTTTTTTGCTTTATTGCCTGTAACTAACCAACACAATGCTTGAAAGAATGGGGGAATACTCTTTCAGTCTTAATTTCAGTCAGAAAACAATCATAACAAAGAAGTGTTTATAAATGGATGAGTGTTATCAAGAATCAGTCTTTAGCAGTTTATCAGTAAAGCAAACCCCTAACCAATAGATTTTAGCTGAAATAATGTTGAGACTGAAGCCTGTGACAGTGGAACTACAAAAGAAAAAAAATGACAATGAACATTTAGGAGGAATGAAGAACAAGCACAGAGACATGACATAGATCCATCAGCCATTGCAGTAAGCAATAATTTAGCTTTCTGGATGTAACACTTGGGTAACTCAGATGCAAGCCTGGTGCAGAAAATAACATGCACATCTCTGTTAACCCTGCCTGCTAAAATGTAATAGCAATTCTTTCCGCTAACTTAATCAACTGGTATCAGGTTATTATGTGCAGACTGCGAGGATGGTATGATGAGCAGATCTGTTGCCCAAAATGTTAAGTTTGAAAGAATAAGCACTTTTCATGTCAACATCTATTGGAAATACCTGAAATGTTTTTGAGCTATCACCTTTTGGTGTGTTTATAAATAAGTTTTTGGATTTTTTTTTTCCTTTGGAGAGGGAGCAGACATTTAAATATCCGTATTTCCATGAAAATGGGATTTCAGTCATTACATAGAGAACAGAACGTATCTATTATTCTATCCAGTATGAGCAGAGCTATGGGGTTGTTAATAGGCTAGAGGAAATGAAAATGCAGTGCAGTGTTTTGATTTAGGAGCGTTGGAGGAGGGGTTGGGGGATCTGAGGGCATCTTTTATTTTGCAGAGCTACTCAGTTGCTCTGCCTTCCACCCCAAATTTACTGCACAGTTCAACTGAATGGTTCACTGTGAAGACACCAACACACCAGACCTTCATCTTCCTGAAGGCTGCAGAAGTACATGTCCTTATAGGCCAGTGCCCATAGGAGATGATTTAGTTGGTGAGAAGTGGGAGGGGGTGGGAGGAAGAGAGGGGAAAAGGAAAACATGAATAATGTTGCCAGATTTTGCCCTCTAGGTCAAGTAATTACATGAAAGTCTTGACTTCCTATTTTTCTAGCTGTACCTCCAATTATCTTTCTTCAATGTAAGTACGTTTGCGTCCTTAACCATGAAAACTGCAATCTAGAATATAGGATCAGAAGTTTGTGGTACTACTCAGAAAGTAAGATAAAAATTAATGCACTTCAGAGTTGTGAGAAACCTGATATACCAGGTTATAAATACCTTGTTTGGCAACAGCTTGCTAAGTTTAGGATGAGAAACCCTTTTCGATGGGGGCTAAACGTAGAGCTGTGCACCAGATAACCCAGGGGTGTTCCCATGTAACTAGTGTTACAGAAGGCGTCTGCGGGGACTGGGTGTGTGACGTGGAAGGTCCCTCCCCATGGCACGTGCTATTGGCTGACCTTGACTGGACAGGCATTGCTGGCTGCCTGCAGCTGTGGAACGCGTGTTAACCCCTTACATCGACCCCGGATACACGTGGACAGTATGTGTACTATGGCGATTGGCCAAGAATAGCTTGCGTGAGCTTTAGTAATGTATAAGCAATAGATAAGAAATACTATATAGGTTACTAGTTGTTTTTCAAATAAAAGCCATTTTTCCTCTTTTCTGCACCACCTGTGGTATCCATCACATTGATGCAGTACAACAAACTAGTGTCTGCTGAAGGAGTCTCTGAGGACCTACTTGTTAGGGATGTTCTGCATCTTTTCCTTGTTCAGTCTCAAAAGAAGATATGCAAACAAATGCTAAGTACCTTCCCAAACAGATTCTGAGGCTTACCTCTAAGGACATCACATAAGGGCTCCTCTGAAAAGTGCACAGGATTCAAAGGATAGGGACTAGGGGGAGGGAATAAGGCAGAGAAGGAGCGTGTGTGGTGCAGAAATACAGCTCTTAGGAGAAGTTTTGAAAGGAAGAAGAAATAAAAGCTTCATCTTGCTATGTCAAAGAAAAGAGGAGTCAATGAGGACATCCGAGGATTTCTATAGACTTCCTAATCTTCAAAGGATTTTTAAAATATTATGGTTTTTTTTTTATCATTTATGACTTATTATATGGGACAGAGCAGATATAAAAAGCCTCTAGGCAAGCATAAAACAAAAATACTTAAAAAAAATCAAAACATTGAAAAGTAGCCCACCTCCCTCAGATAAGAAGAGAGTCTCAGATTTATCATCTTATCCAAGGTAAAAATAAATAACAAAATTCCAGTCCTGCTCAGTGGCAATTCTGAACAGAAGGGCAGTAGTGTCCAGAGCAAATTGTGAGACTGCGAACTGTCAAGTGACACAGGTAAGCACAGCGCCTTGGAGTGGAAATTGAGCATAGAACCAAATGTTGTAACAGAATATTCCTTTCGCATGCTAAACAAAGCTAAAACTAATTAGCATGCCTGCTCTTCCCTTTGCCATTGATGTTTGTGATCCCATGGGAGTTATAATGAAGCAGTATACTGCAAACTGCCCAATTTTTGTTACTGTTTTTACTGCTAATGCTACTTCGAAGGAAATTGTTCTTGACCTTTAACTGGTGAAGTTTACAGTAGAGTCTCAGCAAGATGACAATTAGGAACTAATCAATAGAGAGTATCATTGGCTTGGTAGTTTCTTTCCCTGCTAGGTTAGTCTTTTCCTAATCTGCAGCTGTCTGTCATTCCACCAAGGCCCTGAAGGTGGGCAGAAAGCAATGCTGTGACATCTCAGCTCTCCAGATTGACTACTCAAATGCAGATGGTAAATGGGACTTGCATTTCTGCTGACGTGTTTTCAGATGCTGTAGAGGAAACCATGTTTCCAGGGTACATGGAGGCACTTGTCCTCTGAAATCCAGGTTTCTATTAGGGAGCAGTTGGCAAGCACTGAATCCACGTTATATCTAGGTTTAAAAACGAAAATCCTATTGTTATAACCAATGGAAAGTAATTCTGCACTGTGCAAACTGATACCACAATGCCATTGTGTTCAAAGAAGTGATGGATAGCTGTGGGAATATGACTGAAACCAGCCTTATCTCATGTGAACTTAATGAAAGTCCAGGACATTTAGTGTTTTCCAGTCCCAACATTTTGGAGGCTGTAGTACACATTTCTACAAGTTGATATTTTCATGGTAATTATTCCTGGATAAAATCTTTTGCCTCGAAGAGTTTCTCTAATTAGTGTAGAGATTACAAAGAGGACTGTACACTGCCCCTTCCAAGCTGCATTGCAGGTAAAATGTTTGAAGCACATCAGGGTAAGGAGGAGTTAGGAAAGTCTGTAAAATACTTACAAAAAAACTTAAACTGTTTAAGATCTAAAGATGACAGGA
>JANHGO010000069.1:91490684-91524615 GCA_024606505.1 Aquila spilogaster
TATCTACAGGCACAACAACACTGGCAGTCAGTGCTTTCCCAGAGACAGAACACCTCATGGCGCTCGTCCTCGGCAGAGCCTCTTTCCGCAAAGGCCAAAACAAACCAAAACCCAAAGAAACCCAGAATCTGTAGGAGGCGAGGGTAGGCTAAATGGAACCAAGACAAGAAAAACAAATCAGAAGAATGGAGTTAGTGCTGAGTCAAAACAAGACAGTAAAGGAGGAGAAGGCTGCTTGGAAGAAAAATCCATTACTTTTTTTTTGCTCTCTGTCAGGAAGATAAATCTTTCTCTTTGGGGTAGCATTTCAGCCCTGCGCACCCTCTCTATTCTCATTAGAGGCACAAAGCCTCTGCTCAGCACCAGAGGTTCAGTACATCTCTCCTCCCCATCTCACGGGCAGTTGGCTCCAGGTTAGTGCCGGAACAGCACTTCAATATAAACAAGCAAGTCTGAAAATATCACCATGGATTCCAAGTTCAGGTGTCATCCTAAGCCTCAGCCCCATCTGAGGGATGCTCTGAAACGCAGGCTGCCCGCGGGGTTTGCACTATGTGTCTGCATACAGAGCTCACATTCCCTGCCTGTGGTTCCTTCTCATGTTCTTCACTGATTTATATCTGCCTGCCGTTTGCATATATTTAATTCATTTTCTATTTTTCACATGTATTTTAAAGAGAAAATACTTCCAGTTTTCCAGAATAGAAACAGTTGCTCTGGCAATAAGAGTAGGGAACCAACATCAAAGCTCCTTTTACTGACAGAGGCTGATTTTTATTCTCTGCAAAACTGCAAATGTGGATTTCAGGCATATTTGTTGGATAGCTTTTCTAGTGTTCACTGCAGCTGCACAATATATTTGCAGTACTTCTTGCACATACTGATACATACCTACGTCTATGATGTAAATGAATAAATGTATCTGTGGTCCATGCAATTAAAAACGAATGGCCATGTAAAAAAGATAGCGGAGTTGTTTCCATATGATGGTGATATCCATAAAAATAGATCATTGCACAGTAAATGATGGGTTTATAGATGTAGGTTTTTTTTTTACTCTAAAATGCCAGTTGGCTGAAGCACATTCCCACCTCTACCACCTGCTTGAGTTATTATTATGGGCTTTTTTCCTAATACTGAACTAACATTGAAATAGAAATATATTCTTCATTCTTTGAAGTTCTGGCACTTACAGGCAGTGGTTATGTGTCTGTGTGGGTGTCTGTAGGTGGACATTGCTGTGCAGCTGCTGGATTCGCTCATTAAAATAGTAAGAGGGAAGTCCTGGCTTCACTAAAGGAAAGGCAAAATTGCCATTACCTCAAAATTCATCCCACTGTCAGTGGGATGAACAGTTGAGGCAGCTTTGACTCATCTCACTGTTTTGTTGGTTTGTTTGTGTTTGGTTTTTTTTTTAAATTAATCCCAGTTGTCTGCCATAATAATGCATTGGTAATGCCTTGATAGGGAGTTAATAGCACTTTTTGCAAGGCGTGAGATCTAACTGCAGCTGGCTGTGGCTAGTTAGGCAAGCTGAGAACCTTGTCCTAGTATGCTAAGATTTTTGTCCAAGGGCTGAATCAACTATGAAAGCTGGTTGAAATCTGGAAAGGAATTATTCCTTTAGGAATAGATTCATAAAGTATTGGGCGTACTGGGGCTGTCTGAGTTTTTTAGGAACTTTTTAGGATGCCAGGAGGATCCGGTTACTAATTCAACAAGAATTTTTACCAAATGACAAAACAAATTGGTATTTAAATTGAGTATAATTTATTCTCTGCTCACAAGGAGTTTTTAGTTGAATAAGCACTCCAAGGAGGTTTCCGAAGACAGGAACAATTGGTGGATGATATGTATTCCCAGAATTGGTCTCATTCAGTGGTGCTTGTTTGGTATAACAAACTGAACAGCAGCATTAGTTATGAAAAAATATCTGTCTTGAAAAATACATGTACGTGTGTACGTTACTGTTTAGCTGGTTGACAGAAATAACCATTAATAGTCCTTGTACTGTGGAATGTTTGTGATTCCCTGGAATATTTTCATACAAGAGGCTAGACTTCTCGTGCTGCTCCTCTGCATATGTGATCAGAGGGAATTCTGCAACCGCGGTATGCAGCAGGGTGCATGCGGTAGGCAGCATTCTGAGCCTCAGTTACGTAAGCCAGTTTGGTTTCTCTCCCAGCCTGTGCTGGTTTTGATGTGTATATGCTCGTGTCTATAAATAGTCGGTGAATATCTTGGGGGAAAAAGAGGTGTTTTTAATATCTCTGTTTTGATGCTCTCCCTCTTATTTTTCGATAGTTTGCCAGTGCCACTGTTTGTTTTGTCAAATTTACTGGCTCCAAAGGACAGAACCGCTAGTGGAAGATAACACAGTAGGTTTCAGTTTTATTGTTCGATGCTCCTCAATTGCCAATGTCATTTCTAGCAGAAAAATCTTTTGAGCTATGTGAAATAGCAAATCATTTGATTGTATCAGTGCATATAAGCAGCTCACCTGTTAGAAATGTCACAAACATTTGATAGAGATAGGTCTTTAAGAATGTCAGTATTTTTTTAAGCAAAATATAAGAAGAAAAGCTGCTAGATTTTGTCTAGTTCATTCATACAGAATATTATAAGAGTAAATCTACTCTTTAAAAGTTAAATAGAAGTTTCAAAAATTGAAAACTTTTCAGTTTACTTATTTTTGTATGCTTGTTGTCATATATGTCTATGTGGATTCTTTAGAGGCTTTCTTGTTTGCATGTGTGAAACACGACAGAGCTGGTACGCCAGCGCTGGCAGGCTGCCTGCCTTGCTGCCGAACACCGCTGGGACTGGAGCTTTCTTGCTACCGCTGTGTTGTGGGTGCGTGGACTTTTGCAAGCCGTGTTCAGTGGACCCAGGCTAGCAAATACTGACGTGGTTACACTAAGAACTGCCTTTGGTTTATTTCTTTTCACTTCTCTTTTAGCTCTGCACTTGGATGACCGTCTCCACATCAGTGTCATATATAGGGACAGGGTAGCTCCATTCACGTCATCACAAGCATCAAAATCATGATGAGCAAAGGTGTCTGGGCGCAGTATCAGGTTTTGAGGAGTTTGTTTGGAACTGGAACCTCCATACTGCTGAAGCAACGCATTGATGTTCGTGACTTTAAAACATCACATTAGTGAGATGCTGTGACGTAGTTACAAAATAGGAAGTTCAGCACTGCAAGTGAGACTAAAATGCCAGAGCAACATACTTATCACTGGGGAGATAAATTATGTCAGAAATTCCAACAAGTCTCTCTCCCTCCTATGAACAGAAACATATCCAGTGATCAGCACATATTTCCAATAATGTAAAATGAGAATATTTTATGTTTAAATTCTTTTTGTCTGTGTATTGACTTTTTTTTTTTTCACTCAACTTTCATTCAGGAGTTGTCTGTGAATACAAGTTTCTCCATTACTTACGTGTGTGTGTATTCATATGTTTACTTAATTGTTCACAATTTTTATTACACCTTGTTAGCAGGTGCTGAATTCGCTGTAGGCATAATTCCAGTAACATTAATGAATTCCTGTTAGAAGACAGAGTGTGTGTTTAGAGGGTGGGTGGATGGTGTCCAGATCTATTTGCGCTTTTTTACAGTTTGTGTGCAAATAAGGCTATTCTTTCTGCCTTTGTGTATAGTCTCTGTGATTTTCTCCTCTATATAGTGACAGGCGCAGACTTCAGGAGGACTGTAGCTCTCTTTTTAGATTCCATAGCAGTATAAATTTGCCAATACCCCCCTCACTGTGCATCAGATCAGAGTTGGAAAGGATGCTACATCCCTTTACTGGTGGCAAAGAATGATGATTTGAGTAAGAATCCTTTCGATTTCTTCCTGCAAAGATCTGAAACTTAACTCTTAATTAAGCTGATTAGAATATTCTCATTAGAAATCAAATCATATTATCACAAAATCAATCATATTATCACAAGGTTCTGTTTAAGACAAAGTGTTTCCTTTTTGGAGGTGTGTTGACTTTTCCTCCTGCTGTCATTTTCACTGTACTTTGATCCTTATCTGCTCTAGCAAATCAAAGGTCTGTTTTTGACAATAAGTTCATGTTTTCTTTTTTTTTTTCTCCTCCCTGAAGTCTCTAGCAAGCCACATTAGAAGTAATCTTCTCTTGTTGTTTACATCAATGATATTTTTCTTTTCTATAGGTATGAAGTCAAACATTGCAGAGTATTTCCCGTTTTGTGAGTACGTGTGGCACTTCAGGTTGCTTGGTGTTTAGGTTTTCAGTTACAAGACAGAAGCCCCTGTGCATATATTGAAGGTCTGTGAATGCTTGGATTTATACACTGTATTTGTGACTTCTCTTAGTCCATTTTTATGTACAGTAGGCTGTGACTTGCCAGCTTTCAGAAGCAGCTATTGGTGTTAGAAATGAGGACAACTCTAATTCTACATCTTTTGGGACATTTTCGTGAGGTTTGCAAACAGTGATGTGTGCACCGAAAACAGTTGGAGAACAGCAGAGAGAAAACATGGTCCTCTGTCAGCTTCATTAGCTCACCCCATAAGAAAATAGGGCATCTTTCAATTATGGAAACGTTGATTGGAAGGTACTTCTGGAAGGCTGTAGTCCAGTCTCCTGCTTGAAGTAGGGTTATTGCCCACACTGCATCAGGTCAGTCTTGCCATTTCTGAGCCTTCAAAACCTCTGAAGATGTAGATTCTGCAGCCTCTCCTCTTGACCTTTTCAAAGGCTACGCTACCCTCATAGGAAAAATCCTCTTCAGCTCGTTTCTCCTGTACAGAAGGATGAGAGTGCCATAGAAGGCCCTAAAAACTGTGATAGATCTCTCTCAATTCAGGCAAAAGTCTCTCCTCTCACAGCCCTTTCCTACAGCCACCTCCTGAAGAAAGGGCTTTCCAAATCCCCTGTGGCTTTTGGCAGTTGTTTAACCAGGTACATCAGGCAGGCAAGCTTAACGTGAGCATGGAAGGCTAGTACAGGGGGCCTCTTTGCTGAAAATGCCGCTTAGAGTCATTGCTTCTCAACAGCTGATAAATTTTGTAGTGCTCCTTATGAAAGCTCACTGTAGAAAATCGTAAGATTTTCGTAGACCGTTGCAGCAGTGCTGTAGCAATATATTATTTAGTAAACAGGCTTTCATGCACAGTTTGTTTCATATTATCATCACACACTTTAGTTCAGCTTTAAAGGGTCCTTCCCCCCCCCCCCCCTTCTTTATTTAAACCTGGGTACCTAATAGTAATGTCTTCAGCTATTTGTAAACGGATTTGCAACCACAGTCAAAGGGTGACTTTTTTATAAAGAAGCACAGCACGTATTTTTGCCAGAAGTTTCAATCTCCAATAGGTAGCATTGACTTCCTACTGTGGCAGGCACAGATACGCAGAAAATAACCCTTTCATGGTTCAGGAATTCAAAAGCTGTCTGATACAGATGAGACTGGCTTGACTTTTCCAGTTTTCAAACGGTGTATTTGAAACATCTGCAGCAAATACAGTAAGGCATGGCTTTGGTATTGCAGGAACTGTTTATTCACTGTGGTTAAGGAACGCTAGGGAGGTCAAACCAGGAATATATGTGGGCTGATTGATGTTTGCTACAGAATGTACAGAGGCTGAATAGTTGCAATAAGACAGAAGGATGGGTAAAGTGTGAATGCTGTTTATTGCTGAAAGTCCTGCTGTGCCAGTTGTTCTAACAAGAGTTGTTCTTCCGGATACAGCAGTTCTAGGTTGCACTTATGACAGTATATCCTGAATGAACATATTATTTATTACTGAAAGAGCTTAGCAGAAACAGTGAGGACCTGAGTTTTAGATGCAGATATATTTTTAAACATGTCTCTAGAAGAGGCCCTTAGGCTTACGTGCAACTTATTTTCAAAGGAAGCAGTGAGTAAACCGTATCAGCTTTTTGTAGGGTGTATTAATCTCCTTGAGCCAGCTAAGTTAAAGAAAAAAAAACATTTTGGTGTAGAGACATCATGTATTTGCAGACACAGTGTCAAAGCTGCTGAACGTGACCAGCACTGTCACACCTGGTTTGCCTGACCAGGACAGTGTTAATGCTGTTCCTGATGAAGAAAACTGGCTTCCGTAGCCTCAGAAAATAAGCGTTTCAGAAATTATGGACAAAGTGAAGTATTTGGACAAAAAAAACCCTATAATTTGAAAGTAAATATTTAACCATCCCTTATCTTTAACACAATGCTTTCATTCATTTGTTCATTCATTCATTTGTTCCCTTGCATGTTTGACTGCCTTGCAAGGAATAGTCATGACCTGCTTCTGGTCTTTGACTGACAGGATCCCTTTTGCAATGTTTTATTCCGAAGGAGTTTCTGTAGCAAAGGTGGCAGGCAGCATCTGCTGACAAGTATTACAGTAATTGTTATCTGTAATGTCAAAACCACTTAGCAGCGGACTTGTTGGGTGAAGAACTTTTTACTCTGCTCTTTGTGGCAGCAAGATAATCATTATTGTGTTTCAGAGCATGACAGGATTTTCTCCTAGTATCATATATCTGTGCAGAAATCTTCTCTTGGGTGCTACTTGCATGAACTTACTTTGTATTTAAACCGTATTACCGGTGTGCTTAGTTAGGGGAAATAAAGGAAACTATGCAGCATATTGATCTGCTTTGTTCAATTTTAATTTTGACTTGAGTATTCCGTTTGGCACTGCAAACAACCTGTGGTCGCAAACAAACTGAAAGCAAGTATATTGCGATTAAGTTAATAGTAGTAACTTACTTAATGGTCTCAAAGCACCATCAACTTGACAGATATGACAATTCTGGGATTTGGACTTCTCTAGATATATTCTGGAGGGAGCTGAAAAGTGAGAATCATAAGGACTCATTTCTGAACAGAAATCACAATGGGAAGTAGTATGTTCTTGTTAGAACTGGTAAATGTGGGCTGAGGTCTGGAGATGAGAAACAAAACCAGGCTGGCATTTCAGATTAGCTTCTCCGTTGCTCTGAATACCTTACTCTGCAAAATTTTCTTGAAAGGAATAACATTTCTTAAAATGGAGATTAATTCTTGATATTTATCTGGATTTAAAAATTTTCACCCTAGATCTTGAAGGAGAGCTTTTGTGAAGAAAGTTATACAAAGGGTAGGAAAATCTATTTCTAATGTTGATTTTAGTGCAGGCTGTTCAGTAACCATTTTGTCCATAACTCTGACTTGCCGGAGTTTAGGTCCAGCAAGTACCGTGTTGTCAAAGTAACAAATCATACTGGTTTCGAAATGCCTATCATGTCTTTAATGTTATCTAAATAATAATGACTGTGAGCAAAATCTGTCATCTTGCTGTCAATTTGATTCTTCTAGAAATTCTAAAATTAGCACAGGGCACCAGCTCTAGCTCTGGCATGGATGACAGTTCACTGTTAGATTTGGTTTACTTCTGTTATATTTGATTTACTGTTTAAGGTTTTAAAGCATAAACTTTAAGTCTATTTGTCGACTGTTTTTCATGCCCCCACCCCCCCCAGGAGAATTGTTGAATTGTATTTCAACCCAAGCAAGGTCATTTTAATGTGGCTTTTTTTCTTCCAAATGGTTTTGATTTTTGGAAAGTTTACATGAAAGTTCTAAAACACATTAAGAAGATATGTTTGTAGAGGTATATTGTAGGTATATTTTCTAGCTAGGAGAAATATTTTCTTTGTAGTGCCAGTGAAATGGGAAATATTGGTATTACTGAACATCTGTTTCTTTTTTTCTTGTGTTTAAGTATCTTGTTATTAACCCCAAGACTTTCAGTCATTCTGTGGTCCAGACATGCAAGCAAATGCATTTCCAAGGTCTTGGAAGACGTGAGATGTATTATCTCTTGGGACTCGTGATAATATCCATCCGTTGTCGTTGTTGATATAGAAAAATAAAGGGTAGGTAGTCATAATATTCCTATGATGGTCATTCAGCATTGATTTACTTTATGATCTTGCCGTTACACTCAGCTCTTCCTTATGACTGTCAAAGTATTTTAGCTTTGCACCTTTGTATACATAGGATATCCATATGTATGTTCATGTACAGATATGTGTGCATATAAATATGCATAACTCCCCCTTATATATTTATAAAAATGTTTAAAATAGGTACATGGTTAAAATGCTGCCTAGTCATAAGGAAGAGATGAGTCAAATGACAAGATTATACAACTAAATATGGATAGAGGATTAGACAGAGCTCTTAGAAAAGAGCTCATCTTAACTGGAGGCCTTAAGATGTTTCTACTGCTGGATATTGCCACCTTCCCGGGGGGAACGTCACTGAACTAAGAAGCTGTCATGTGCCAAAGTGAATTTTCCAAATTTACAATAAACAATTTTTAGCTAACATTTTGGTTTGGGCTTTAGATAAAACTATGCTGGTAGGTTGGTAATTTTTTTTTTCCTCTCCTTTGAGGGGAAAATATCTATCTGTAGAAGTGCTATAATCTCTTGTCGCATTCTATACAAATGTTTTTAATCTATTTGCTTTGAGCATGTATTACCATTTGCCAGTGATTGCAGCTTCAATGAAAGGTCTGAGTGTTGTCTATTCACCCTACACTGTATGAAGCAATTACCTTTACATATTAATATGTGCTTGTAATTTCTCTTTTTATTTTCATTCTCCAAACATGAAAGCAAACGCTTTTGAGAGGGAGGAAATATTCCTTTGTCAGAAGCTCTGGTAATTAACACAAATAAGCAAAGCCAGTCTCTCCTTGATTGATAATGGTGGTTTTATAGGTGGAGTGTTTGCTCCCTTAAATAGGAAAAATGTGAAGGCTCTATGTGGAGTTCCTGTGGGGGAAAGCGAGGCAGAGGGGAGGTAATTTCTTTAACTGGTAGATTAGCTGGCTTTTTCTCTGCACTTAATGTAGGCTGCCTACAGAGTGGGGAGTGCTGCACAACTCACCTCCAGAGCAAGGAGAAGTAAAAAGGGAAGAAAAATACAGTGGGGGAGAGGAAAAAGGAGGAGTTCTGTCTTTGTTGTGCTGGTCAGAAATTATCAGTGAACAGGCATGTCATGCCCTTCTGCCATTTATTGTCTTCTTAGGAATCTAAAGTTTCACATGATATTTTCTTTAGCTTCCAGGTGTATACGAGCTATTCCCTCACCCCCTGCCTATTTTTTTATTTCATGTTAGCGCTCTTTGAGTTTATAATGGGTTATGTCCCTCCCAGGCTGCGCCGTGTGACTGACATGAGCCTGTCTCTGTGACCTTTCCTCCCAGGTTGTGCTTTTTTGTAAGGCGGAACAAAAAAATGTGGGCCCGTTGCTGTGAGTGGTCCCATTTTATCCTTTTTTGTACATAAGAAAAAGCTACCCTTGTGTGAGTGTGAAAAAGCTACATTTTGTGCGGTTTCGCTGCCAGTTCAGCTGATGAATTTAAAAATGTATTAATTATATGACTGAAGGGAGGGAAAAATCCAGATGTTCCCTGAATTACCAGCAGGGGATGAACTAACCTGGCGAAGAGGTTGAACTTTGGAATAGGAGGAGACTTAATAAAGGAGTCTAGACGGTTTAATTAGTATGTTCTAAAAAAAAAAAAAAAAAAAAAAAAAGTCCTGTATTGCTGCATTTATCAAATGTCACACCTGCCCTGAAAGATTTAGAGGGTTTTCTGAAGCTTAGGTGCTGTTCTGAAACAGAATGCCTTGGCTTCCAACCTAGGCTCCTCTACGAGCAGGTGGTTTCTCTGTGCAGGAGCAAACTTCTGCCTCACTGCTTTCGTAAGCACACTTCCAAAGTGCTCAGGAGCTCCTCGAAAAACTCTCTTCCAAAGTCAGCTTTGTTTGCTTCTCAACAGTATGTGCCTTGGGACTTTTACGCTGCTTTTCTTTTTTGATCATTATTTTTGCAGTTCTACCACATTTTAGCACATTTTATAACTTTTGCACTAATAAACTCATCTACTTTAACAACTATTAATCTGAGCATTTTGAAATCGCTGTGGATATTGCCCATTTGCTCTTGAACGTTTTAGGAATCGTAAATGTGACATGATGTAAGTCTATAAATGAAATATTGCCTCTCGCATAAAATCTGCATAGATTTTTCTGCTGTGGTTATTTTATAGTTTGCTCTCTGTGGTCATTTTTGTATCATCAATGTCTTTCTCCTTTCCTCTTGAATATAAAAAATTCTACTAATTATTGAACAGTCTCTCCAAGTTAAGCCAAATAAGGACTAATGACTTTTCAGATTCAAGACTTCATCCGTCTAATATTTCATACACATGTTTTAAATGCTGTTCATCTAGCTGAAATATCCTGAGAATGTCCATAAATTGATGTCATTTTCTCTTCCCATCTGTAATCTGGAAACAGAAAAAATAAATTACCCTGTATGCTTTTTTTTCCCTGTTTTGTTTGAACGCTCACTACAGGTAGATACTTTTTTTTCCCCCTCTCCTCTGATGTATCAACATGCTTTAGCACTAGAGGTCTTTTTAAGTTGTGATAACCTTAATTCACCTCTGATTATTACGCTGAGTAAAGTCCGAGAAGTTTAAAATTTGAGATAAGCACAGACTGCTACAGGTGTTTCATCCAAAATATTTGACTCTGGGGAAGGTCTCTAGTATTTTTTTTTCTCGGCCACAGATTTCGTAACAGAAATTTTCTGCGTGGGATAATTCATTTTACAAATTAGATCAATCAAACCATTTGGAAACATTTAGCAGTCTTGAGAGGGGAATTAAAAAAAAAAAAAGACTTTTGCATTTTTTTTCTTAATTGCATCTGCTTTTAAAGTTCTTGGAGGAGGGACAAGATGGCATAGATCACCAAAAAACATGGTGATGTCTAGGACAGAGGCCATGATTCAGTTTACCTACTGTGTCTCAAAAGAATGATGATTGATAGACTGAGCACAGCTATGTTTCATCACTATAAATCTGAAACTGCAAATAACTGGCTTTGCAGTGACTCTGCTAGGCTCTAGACTTTGAGCTGACAGAATCATGAGACTGCTAGAGTGAATGGACCTATGATAAATTTACACTAGTGCAATTGAGAATAGAGTTTGACTGGATGTTTCTTAAAGACAATAACAATGATTTTCTGTTAGCATTTTCTACAAGTCTCCTGGTCTTTTTAGTACAGTATCCAATTATTAAAAGAATTTGCTTAGTGAACGTGCATCATGATTGTTTGATGATATGACAGCAATGTTTCTGATCAGGGTAAATGGTAGTGTCCTTCACAATGTCTTTTAAAAGAGGTCAGGAAAGTCTTCAATATACTAAACATTCTCTGAATTCTTTTGCTTTGATTGGATAGCAAGATACAAATGGACTGTTAGTTTCTAGGTGAACTTAATGCCTCATATGATACCTGCACATAATGCATTACATTAATGGAAATACCAGCAGACTTGCGGGACCTTGGACTGTGTTCTGTTCAAAAGCTGCCATAATGCACAGGGGATGTTGTGATTGATGCAGTATCAATAACACTACTGACTAACCTGGCCAACTTATTTTGCAACCATCCTAGGGAAATAATTTTGTGGTTAGGACTCAGTAGATGTTGAAGAACATACCTCTCACCAAAAATTTTTCAAACCTGAAACCAGCTTGCCTTTTCAGCAGAAACGGGGGGAAACAGGCAGCCATAGTAGGCTGGAAACAGTGTCCATTTGGGATTACAGAAATAATAAGGTGAAAAGTAAAAGAACTAGTCAGTAATCAAATCAGGTATGTTAAGGATCATATAATGCTTCAAACCAGAAAAAGATGAGTTGGCATTTCTGATCATTTGTATCATAATTTATTACTAGATGTTCTTATTTTAAATCCTGCTAGCCAGATTATTTTGTCAAGCCCTTATACAATATTTTATAATACCCTTAAGATTTGAGACAATTCAATAGTATTACTATCAAAATTAAAAAGTTAATTAAGACAGCTATGGGTCTAGTATAGGGAGGCTCATTGTGAGAAACAAGCATCTGTACAAATTGGTTCTGCAAGGTTTTTATAATCTTCACTAACAATAACCAAAACCAGCCTGACCCTAAATACTTGTTCTATTTTAATACTGGAAAAATCTGTTCTATTACGGAATGTGTGAATTATGGGGTTTTTTAACCCTATTGTATTTTTCTCCTATTATATTTTAGGATTCCCCCAAAATGAGCATGATTGTTAGGGGCAAAACTTCCTGCAGTAAATGGGGAGGACCTGACCATTTTGCAGACCTGAGATTGCATCGAAACTCCTCTGCAAGGATCCAGACAAAAAGGCTTTCCTTCTGTTTTTTCCAGTGGGACTTCAGGTAAGAAATGGATTGCACATTCTGTTGGTCCAGCTGATGAAAGGATGCAACGTCCACCTGCGTGATTCATTGCACAGAAACGATGGGTACGTAGGCAAGGTCAGCTTCTGCAGAGCTGTTACCTAAGCAAATTCAGACTCTTTATTTACTCTCGTCCAAAGAATTTTTGCATTTCTCTTGGGTAGCAGGGTCATTAACATTAGGGATTTGGTCACCCAGAGTTGGACCCATTTTTAATTTTTGATGCTGAAAATATTCTTCTAGTTGAAAAGGTAAAAGGTAGCAGAGCTGTCTTGGACAATCTTGCTCTAGCGTGAGCTGAACAAACTTGATGTGTGTATAGAAGCTCTATCTCGTTACTTTCGTGTGCTTTGGAAGGTGTTCCTCTCCACGTGCTTCATGACCCAAAGTTGTGCTCCGTGAGTGCGCCTAAGCTGCACTGCTGTGTAGGTAAAAAGAAGGGCATACTCAAGAGTATTCTCTGTTAAAAATAGGGTGATAACATGGTAAAGCTAGACGTACATTTAACAGAGCAATTTTTTAAGAGTATGTTTCTGTCTAAGCTTCTTTAGAATAAATTTCTTCTAATGCCACTTAAAATCTAAATAAATATGCATTGGCATGATTGGAGCTGAAGATTTGTAGCTATCTGCCTTCCTAGAATAACAAAGGCATGAGAGGAAAATGTTTGGCTCAGAGGAAGCCAGGACGGGGAAGAAAGGATGCAAACAGACATCAGGCTAAGTACAACTTTCTGAAATTAAATCCTGCAGGTCAGATTAGAAATGTATCTGTCAAGGTATTCTTATCACATATAGAACAGCTAATTTAAATACCATTATAAAAAGTTAATTAAGCATAATCTGCAAAAACCTGAAGTATAAAAGTAAAGGACTAAAATTAATAGTGCAAGAATGAGATTCATACAGTTTTAACCTAATGGTTTTTACATGATATCTTCCGTTAAACCATAGGCTCATTTGGGGACTGCAGGATAGTAAATTTTTATCAGGATTTAATTTTGTTTAATTTAGAACAGAGTTCTATAATAACATTTACCATGGAATACTCAAATTAGGTTAATTACGTGTGTCAATTTTTGTTCATAAATCATTTTTAAAAATAGACTTGGGACACAAGGTGGGTAATACACTACATTAGTGATAATGTATTTTAGAGTGGTGGTTTTATTTGGATGCAGCAGAAACTGATGGTGCTGTTCATTATGTATTTGTAAAGACCATAAAGTCATAAACAGAAACAACAGAAGATTTGATGAGATGTCCCAGGATTAAGCAGGGCAGGTTCTCCTGAATGACCATGAATCAAATCCAAAGTACAGAAATTAAGCTATCCCTTGGAAATGATGTACAGGACATGACCTGCCTATGTTTCTTCACAGTGATTAGAAATAGCTTTTATAGGAAAGCAAATATCAGTCATTTTGTGTCACCTTTTAAAATCTTTTCCAAGTGTGCGGGCATTCCACGTAGCGTTCTTCAACAAGTGGATAACAAAAGGGAAACCTTTTGAGCTGCAGGTGTCCTCCTGTTGACAGGGTTGTCTAACTAGTGGTTCATACAGGGCGTTTAGAAAGTGAATCGATCCACCAAAACACTTTTATTGAAAAATGTTTCTTTTCATTGCTGACACAGCGTATGTGCTTCTTTCTACAATGAAGGTATGGTCAGGCATCATCCTCTTTTCCAAATGCAGGTAACTTTGTTTTAAAAATCAGCTTGGTTGCCAAGTGATTGCAGTGTACTTATCTGCCACATTATTTACAAATCTCAAGAACTTAACAGCTAGGAAATGATTAGTTAAGGGACATCATAAATCTTAACACAGCCCACACAGTAAGCACATTGGCCTGAATCCAATCCTTGCGGCTGGCCAAAACGCATTTTTTATGTGACCCAGAAAAGGAGATTTTAAATGGCTTTATATTCTCTCTGTGTGGAAGAGTCACCAGTTCTACCCGTAGAGCAGCCTAGGGCAAGTTCAAAGCACCCAAAGTTGTAGCTTGTAGCCTTAGGGGCTACCCTAGAAGGTAAGGAACCCTATGATATTCTGGTCAAACCGCAACTTCCACAAGCCAGATGCTGGGGACTGGGAGGAGGGCTATTGCGTGACTAAACTGGCAATGTTTCACTAGAGAATAAGCTCATCATGATGAGCAAGTCAGGAAGTTTGATAGAAAGGGGTAATAGAGCCAATTTAATGACCTGTAGTAGGAGCAAGAAATCTGATGTATTTTTCTGATCAAACATAAAGGAATGTTTATTTCCTCACAGAACCTTCTCTGGCCTATAGTTATGAAAGTAAGGTGTGGTATTTGTCAGCACAATTTGTATATTGGAGTATATTCTTTCAAAGGGTAGCCATTAAAGTAGGTCCATCTGGATTGGGGGTCCAACAATGCTAGCAAGTTGAGCGTTAATTTTGTCAGATATGGCAGCTTCTTGGAAATCTCCAAGTTAAATTCAAATTCTAATCGAAGGAGCTCAGTGGATCCCCAGAAAGTAGATTCGGTATCTGACTTAGTCATCTATTGATTTATCTGTCTAGTTTATCTAATCATCTTTATCACCTGAATCTTTTAAAATCTGATTTTATTTAATCCACCTATGTTTTTTCTAAGAATCCTTTTGCTGTGTTATTTTATTGGGGAAGCTGGAATCAATAAATGAAATGGCAAAAAGGAAGAAAGATTGATTTTATTTCATTTTGTTTATTTTTAATTTCACATTCTTTTCATTTTATTCTTTGTCTTCTACTTTCTTTCTTTGTAGGACACTAGAGAGAGCTTGTTGATATTTTTTTTTTTCTTCTTCTTCTACATAAATCTGGAGTTGCTAAATGCTTGTACTTAATGACATGATTGCCAAAACCCAGCAGAGGCCCGATTTGTCTGTGCTTTGTGGGTAACTCCATTAACTGCAGTGAGACTGCAACACCCATTTAGGAGTTATGGCTCTAATAATATTGTGGAACATGCTTTTGGGGATGATCAGAGAATACAGATTTGTCTGGGACAGAGAATGCGTGGCATGCATAAATACACGTGCATGCACACAGACAAAGCAATGTTTTCAGTGGAGTAAATGGACATAGTACAATAAAGAGAGAAAAGATAGGATGCTGCTGTCTTTGCAAAGGACCTAGCTGTCTGCTGTGTTGGTGGATGAGCCCCTGTGAATACAGGGACCCCACCATTTTGTAGCAGTCATGATGGGAAACCAAAATGATGGGGGTATAGGAAAGTTGTGTCTCATTCCCACCGCACAAGGTGGTGTAGGGAAACAGTCTGAACGCTTGGTGTGTCACAACATAGACCTGCTCTCCAAAATCTTTCAGACAGTCACATCGGTTTGGGGTTGAGGAGGGAAGCATCCCTTGCTGATAGAGCCTTTGTACACAGAATTGGGAGTTTCATACACAGCAGTATCACAAACCAGAAACTATTCCCTCTCTGAAGACACTGTCCAGGGCTTTTTTTCTTCCATGACTCCCAGGCAGCACATCTCTACATCACTGAAACATCATGTTACCGAATGGGTGCAGGTTATGCTGTGACGCAAATGTGGCTACTGTTGATTAATTACGAATAGGGTGATTTTCTGTGTTTCTTTGGTTCTCGGATGACCTGAAGGTCAGTGAAATGTGGGTGGCTAGCCCACTTGGGATAAGACTGTACTGCAATTTGGAGACGTGATTGCGTCATCAGGGACAGTGGCCAGATACACTTTAATCTGGCTGAGAGTAAGAGTGGAAGCGTATCAGCACAGACTCAGGGTGGTGGCTGACTCCTGCCTGCATCCTGAATTCCTGGAGAGCTTCTTTAGCTCCTGACCAGCTGCTTGTCACGGTTGCTATTATTTCCTGAACTGGTTCATTTGAAGCCTGTGCAGATGTGCCTACCCATACTGCACTGAAGACTGTACACATACCCGTAGGCTCCTAGGAAGAGCTGGTTAATGATATTTATTCCACTCAAAGACTCTTTAATTTAGCCAGCAATGGCATAACATGATCCAGCGTCTGAAAATGAGAGTTAAAAGCATTCAAGTTGGAAATAAAAGGCCAGCTTTTTAACAGTGAGGGAAATTAATCATGGGCGTAGTTCATCCAAATAGTAATTTCTTTTTTCATGTAGCTATTTAAGAAGGGCATGTAATCCTCACTTAGAATGCAGGAATGTCTCACTGGTAAAACTCCCCTGGAGTAAAGGAGCTATCACAATTACTGAAGAAACATCAGGCCCATACTCCACTTCAGCAGTCAGCTTTAGGGCTTTGTGCAGGGGTGCACACGTAGTTGTAAATGGCTTGTGTCAGGCTAGAAGATGGACCAGATTCTGCTCTTTGTCCCTTTTGTCTTTTACAAACAAGTGGTTTGTTCTTTGCAGGTGCTAGCAAGCTGTGCAGTTTAATTTTCATTCTTCAAAACCCCAGTCTCAAGACTTTTGTGCAGAATCCCTAAAGCACTGCTATTTGTTAAAGCTTTCATTGTGGGAGACAAGGAGGTGTGTGCTCCTCTCAGCTTTTGCCATCAGAGATTTATGTTTGTGTTTATTGAAAAACTCTTCACTAATATGAAGTGAAAGAAGTAGTATGGAAAAAAAACCCAAACTCTAGTCCCAAAAGTTTTCAACCTTCCTAATGCTACTTTAAAACTAATACATTAATGTATTTACTTAAGAAACAAATCACTGTTTGTATTGTTTCTCACCTTTTCTTACCCCAAACTTTCTATTTTCCATTTATTATCTCGCCTTGTAGCACAACGCTAGCTGTTTGTCAGATACAAGGCTTCACTGCTGAAATAATATGCTATTCATTACTAGAAGCCTGATAATGGGTAAACCATCAGCTCTATCTGAAATTGGGTTCGGCCTTGAAGAGTTGTGATCTTCTGTAATGAATACTTTTTATGTTACATAATGCAACTTGTCATATTTGAGAAAGGGGAAAAAAAATTCATTTGAAGGAAAATATTCCTTGGATACTGCATGTGTGTGTTCTTGAGGACATGAAGCTCTGGAACAATACTGACATCCAAAGCAGGCTTTCCAAAGGTTACGTGCAGCTGCCGTTCTCTTCCTCCCCGCCACCCTTTCTTGTCATTCACGTTGAAATTCCTTGTTTAGACTTCTGGCCTTTGCTCACGTTTCACGTGTCCTTTTTGCTCTTACGTTTCCAGTAACCTACTCGCCATTCTCTTTTTTTTGATTTTGGAGCTGGTTTCCAAATTGTTCCTTACTTTTGGGAAGTAAACATAATCACACTTTGGTTGCTTTCTCCCTCACAATACTTGCCCAACACATTTGTATTTCATACCTACTAAGCTAAATTAGATTTTATCTTCTTAGCATCAGGTTCTGGTTTGTAAGTGTTCATTGCGTGCAAAATTCTGGTGTTAGGTAGGTTGTGAATAATACTTATTAATTGGCTTACCTGATGCAACTTTGTTTTGCATGTAATTCATCTCCTTTCACTACCAAATCTCAAAAGACCTAACTCCACTGAAGCCAAAATCCTGCTGACCTCAGGAGAGAGAGAATTAAATCCCAGTGTATCTTAATGAGTCTTGAATGAGAGGTAAGATCCAGGCTGGCACTCTGCACAGGGATGTCTTCAGCTTCCTATATTTTTAACTCATGTTGAAATGTTCTTTTTGAACACACCTACGTGTGCGCACAAGTGTCAGTCCAGTAGATTGAGGAAAGAGTTTTCCATTTAGAAGTAGATCTGAGTAATGCAAGAGTAATGAGATCAATTTGTTCTGGTCTTTCACTGACTTTCTGATTACTTTTAGCTCTGGCTAGAATCCAGCATGGATAATTACATTCTTCCTACCTAATTCCCCCTGTAGTTTCAGTTGCATATGGCATTCTTTGGCTCCTGTTGTTTTTTTGTTTGTTGGGAACTATTAAACGGTTCTACATTTCACCCCAGAATTGGCTGCATTTCAGTAGCTCATGAAGTGTTTCATATTTTGTGCTGTTTGTAAAGCACCTTGGGACTAATTTGGATTAAGGGTCCCACCTGAATTGAAAAATATATTATTTCCTTCCCTGACATCCTTCATAACTCATAGATCTTAAGAGTTTTACTAAATATCTCTCCATAGAATTGGCTGGGTTGGAAGGGACTTCACATCCTCCCTTGGGCTCCTGTTGCAGTGCTTGACCACTCTTACTGTAAAAAAGTTATTTGTTATGTTTAAGCAGAATTTCCTGTATAATGATTTGTGCCCTTTGTCTCCCATTTATTGATGGGATATCACTGAGAAGAGTCTGGCTCCCTTTCCTTACTGTCTCCCATCAGGTGTTTATACACAGTCATAAGATCTCAGTGAGCCTTCTCTTCTCCAGGTTAAGCATCTCTCAGCCTCTCCTTGCACGTCAGATGCTCCATGCCCTCAATTTTTGCCGGACTCGCTCTAGTCTGTCGGTGTCCGTCCTGTCCTGGGGAGTCCAGCTCTGGATGCAGCACTCCAGATGTGCTCTCCCCAGTGCGGAGTAGAGGGGGAATAATCCTCTCCCTTGACCTGCTGACAATGCTATTACTAACGCGGTTAAGGATGCCGTTGGTCATCTTTGCCACAAGGGCACATTGCTGGCTTGTATTCTCAGTCTGTGTTTCAGAATTTTTAAAAGGGTCCTCCTCCTTTCTTTCGCTGCTTTTTGGCCTTTAAACTGTCACAAAAATGCAAGCTTGGGTTTAGAACTTCATTTTCAAATCTACTTGCTATAATCTCTGTAATAAAGTAGATTATATTGTAGTTGGTAAAGTAGGTGCCAAACCAGAAGTTTCAAGAAAACATGTGAGATTGAAAAACTTTATTTCCCCCAATACTTCTTGTAGTATTTCAGAGTTTGCATAAAATTGTGAATTAATGAAATAAGGTTGCAGCTGGAAAAATTAGTATTACAGTATTACAAGCACGGAGAATCGGGCTTTCTGATGACTGAGGTTGTCCTATTATGTAGTTTTAAGCCTCAAAGGAAAGGGTTTCAATGGCGTGAAGAACTGATTAAAAAATAATAGCATACCCTATAACAGAGATAAAAAGGCTAACCTAATTAGAGCAGTGTAAAGGCATATGGCAATCTGGCATTCATTTCTAGCTCAGCTGCAGCCTTTCTGAGTAACTTGCAGAAGCTGTTTATTTTTTCAGGTCTTTATATCTTTATCAGTAAAATAAGGAGGAAAGACATTCCTGGATGCTCATTGTTAACCTAAAACAGGGGGAGGGGGAGTCATCTTTATTTTGCGGAGGTGATCCAGAGGGGAAGAAAATCTGGTAATTATCGAACCTTCAAATGTTACCATAATAAAAGCAGTAGGTATGTATATTTAAAAAAAAAAAAAAAAAAAAAAGGGTCTAGATCTAAAGTTAAAGTTTACACAGTGTGTTCTTTTAGTTTTGTTTTTTTTTTTCTTTTTCTGGTAAAGCCATGGTTGTCCTCATAGCTTATGTCCAGTCTCATCATACTGTACTGCCTACTTGAAATGAGAATTTAATTTGCAGCTCAAATTCGGGGAATAATTGGGGAATTATATCTGAATTTTAAAAAATGAAGGAGTAAAGGTTTTCTTGGAATCCCTGTAAAGACCATTAAATGACAGTTATAAAACCAGCATAATAAAATGAAATTGTGGCACATTTCTCATTGACATGCATGACAATTTCTGCAGTTATGTTGGAGTTGAAAATTTACTTCTAAGGTGCATTAATCTCTAATTCACCTTATGGACTTGTCTCTGCATTTTGAATTGCCAAAAATATAAAAATACCTGTGTTTGGGGTGGGTTTTTTATACACTGTTCTTTGTAAGTAGCTCTAGAAATGCTTTGCCTAACAAGTCGGGGTCTTTATCTGTTGTTGGGTTGTGGGCTTCGTTTGTATTTTATCAGCATAGAGTTTATAATTAGCCCGACAAACAGCTGTGTCCATAGCTGTTTTCAAAGCTTACCTGTCAGGATCCCTTGTTGGTATTAAGCTTATAGGCATCTATGCAAGAATATTCATCCTTTGTTTCCAGTTAAACTCATGGGAAACTTTAGACATAAATCCCGAAGAGCTAATTCCTCATCCAGATCTGATAATTGATTTTTCTTCTTTTTTTTGGCTACATTCAGTATGGCTGAATGTTGCTGACATGGTACCTGCTCCATACTTTTGAGATCTTGGTGAGCTTTCTGATTTTAAAGTATTAATGTCCTGTCTTTTCTAAAATGTAGGACTCAATTGATTTTAATGGCATTAAAATAATTTTGCAAATGTGGAATTCCATTCAGGACTCCCAGGCTGCAGATAGGGTCCCAAATTAGAGAACTGAATCTGAATCCTCTTGAGAAGTGAGATAAATTTTTAATTCTAGCTACCCAACAAAGGTCTCTTTCTATTAGCTTGTCTTGATCTGAAGGGTAGTACTATGATTCTTGCAGTAAGTCTACAGTTATTTAAAAGGTGAATTAGTTTTCTTTCCTTCTAAAACAGAAACAAGTGACTATGAAGATATAAATACTCTAAATTTGATTTTAAAGTAACTTAAGCTGATTGTTCTCCTTTGTAATTTTAGACTGTCGAAATAAAACCTGTCCGTAGCAAGTTAAGCTAATCTCTTGTAACAAGTCATGTAACGTTTGTGCTGCTGCTTTTTATAAGATCTGTTTCATCTCCCTGAGACAGGAATGTTACCCTCTTTAAAGCTGATGTTCCAAAAATAATTTAGTAATAGTTTCTGTCACAGATGGTGACAGGAATGGCATTATGTCTCTGGCAGTACTGGAAGAGTTATTAGTACACAGAAAGTTAACGTTTTGAATGCTGCCTTCTACATGCAACATTCATTTTGAGTCTTTCTGTATCCTCTGTTGGAACTTCAGCAGTTACTGTGGCATCATTCCCAGGTTCTGCTATTCACGCTATTCCTTTCTCCAGGAGACTTATTTTTGTATCCCAGTGGTGATTGTTAAAACAGTGGTATCATTTTGATCTTTAGTTTGTAATTTTTTGTTTGTAATAATTTTTGTAATTTAATTTATTTCACTAGGGCACTGACCTGAAAGGAAATTTCCAATGGGCTCAAAAGGCAGATCTTGTGCTCATATCCTGTGATTTCTTGGGAAAGCCCCAATCAATGGAACTTGTCTTATCTAGGCTTGGAAAATTCCCCTGATTTCACTTTATTAAGCGAATCAAGCTTGTGATTGTGATGAGTACTGGGTGATGCGTGTTCTCCAAAAGTATGCAATGGAAAGTGAGTTGTAGTAAGATCTTCTTTCAGACATTACACAGAACTATGAGACAAAGTGTCATTCAACTGAGTTCACAAACTATAAAACTCAGGATTTTTTGTGAATTTTTAGCCAGGTACCATGTGTTTGGTAATTTATTGAAAGAGTTGAGAAGCTTGTTAGCATTCCACAACAGAAGAAAGACAAAATCTAGCACTGAAATTAAATACTTCAGCACTCTCAAAGCAGGATACTTTAACTGACTATTCTAGAGCGTTACAGACATTATATCTATGAAAGTTTTGACACCTTGCAAAAAGTAAATTCTTTCTGTCTCTTTAAAATCTCAGATATTCTCAGAATTGGGTAAAAAAATCCCTCTTTTAACCTAGCAGTGTTTTGAGTGATAAGTTTAAACTGTCTTCTGAATGAGATCTCACTATGATATGTGAATTTCTTCCTTCCTGAAGTTTAGTATCCTTTAAAGCCCCATGTGTCCTACACTGTTTACTCTCCAGAAAAAAACTTCCTTGCTGTTTGGCCAATACATGTGCTAACTAAAGCACTTCACCTTCCTTGCCAAGTTAATGGCACCTTGTGACTGGTGGCCTCATCCTTTTGAGTCATGAGTGGTAATGGCTGGAGAAGGTAGTTACTGCCTTACAGGAGAAGCCATTTGATAGGGAATATCACCCATTGCAACCCTGCTCTTTATCTTCCGACTGAAGCTCAGAGATTTAGGCTTGTTTCTTAATAGCTTTGCTGTAATCCACACTTGTCATTGTGATGTGTATCTAGGAGGCAGGTATTAAGTATTAATAAACCTGCTATTTAGCTTGGTTTTGCAAGGTAGAGAAAATTGAGATCCTTATTTGTCGAGGCATTTAAAAGCATGTTAAAAGTCCCATTAAAATCAGTGCAACTACTCACATACTTAAAGATAAGGCTTTATCAAGACCGAGGCCACTGCTCAGTACTTGACAGAATATAGCCCTAAATATATTGTCTCTGTATTTCCACACACTCTAGATTTGCACATTAAATAAATCAGTCATCCTTACAAGATTACAGATTGTAATAAAGCATTTAGTATCTAAAAGTCTTCACTTTTTCATTTTACACAAGCATCATGAAATCTTAATGTTATTAGAGGTTAAATAATTTATGTTGCTTGCATAAGAGAAAATGGCATAGAGTGCCCGTGGTCTGTGGACTTGAATTTCTAGATGTCTCTTACTGACAAAATACAACATGTATTTGGATCAGGAAAATGTTTTTTCACCCACCCCCCTTCCCCCTCCCCCCCAAAAAAACAGACCAGAGGATAATAACAATATAAATCAAGGAGACAATTCAAAGAACAAATAGATATTGCTGCAGAAGTGCTCAGTTATTTTCTAAAGTGACATTGTTTTTTCCATGCAATAGTAGATTCATCAGTCATTAAGAATTACACAAGTACCTGTTCGTTCTTCCCTTTAAAAAAAAAAAAATGTATTGCATGCCAACTGAAATATATGTGAACCAAGATTTAATGGTACGCTCTACCATCAGCTTGTTTGAAAGATTTACAAGAGAAGTTCTCTCGCTTATTCGGGTAGAGATCTTACTTGATTCTGTTTCAAGGTTGCAGTCATCAACAAGGCAGGCATTTAGACACAAGGCAAATGTAGCTTACAGATCTGCAGTTGGATTGAGAAATTCAGAAAGTCATGTCAAATGTCCGAGAATAGCTGTCTCAACAGTTTAAATCCCATAAACTCTGCAGCAGAGAAACAAAGAAAGGAGATAAGCTATTCCTGATGGGTTTTTAACTTGCTGATTCATTTCCTTATGTAGTACTGGTTTTGTTTTGGGTTTGGACTTCTATTTATTTTATTTACTTATTTATTTTGAATGCATCCCTCCAGAAAATTATATTATGAAACAGTAACGCAATGATTCAAGTTAAATTCCAAACAAGCCTATGGTTTGGGTTTGGAACCAAATTTTCCCAAGATTGTGAACTTAGGGTTCAAGCTTGGGGAGATCAATAATTTAAACATCAGGTTTGTCTCTGAACACTGAAGTTGAAATTAATCTTTTCTGCAAAGCACCACAAAAAGTCTTAAGCCTGCAAAATAAGGTAAATTAAGAGAAAAGAAAACTTTCCTCTTTAAAGCAGAAAAACCTCTTTGCTTCAAAGCCTGCAAAATAAGGTAAATTAAGAGAAAAGAAAACTTTCCTCTTTAAAGCAGAAAAACCTCTTTGCTTCATTCAGGGCTTGTGTTTGTAATTTTAGTTTCTCACCTTCCAAACAAAATGTATTATCTGAATTTTGAGTCTAATATGCTTGGTTGTTTGTGATAAAGATAACACTTCTTGACCGTACACTTGACTGCTACAAAATACCTAAAGCTAATAAATTTGAATAAGGAGAAAATTAACAATGTTATTTACTACTACTCATTAAGGGCATTAAACTAGATATGCATCAATAAAGAAAAAAAGATTAATTAATAGAGACCAATAAGTGCAACATTTAAAATGAAAGCAATTTAAAAATAGTTACTTGTGAATAGCTTATAATGGAATAGTTAATTAAAAATAGTAACCAATTCAAAAAATCACGGCAAAAAATGAAATTAAATTACAATAAACCTGATGACTTCCTGCAATTAAAAGTCTAAATTGTAGGTCCCATCTGCTTAATAAATATTCCATCAGAACAGTGTGGTGCAAGAATTTGAAAGATGTGATTTTAAGAATTTAGCCATCAGCTTCCCCCCGCTCTTCCTCACTGCTGTCTAAATAGAAGGTATAATCCAGAGGCAAAGCAATATGCAGAGAGTTGGAGGGAACTGCACGTTTAGAGGCCTGAAAATTCATGAGAAATTACTTGATTGTGGTTACAGCCAATAGATGCTAGAAAATTTGCCTGCTGTGATGGAAAATGACTGAGTTAAGTAAAAGTATTGCAAGTCAATGCAGCAGGGTAGAGTCTTCACCTGATGTTGTAGCAGAGTGTTTGGAATGGGCATTCTCTGAGGGTGTTGCATTTTGGGGTATGTACCAAGAGGTTTCTGCTGATCACATCTCTTGAATATAAACACATTCTACAGATGAAGGCACCAAACTTAAATGGTTTGTTCAAAGCTTTAAGGTGGTCTTCAGCAGAGCTGGGGAAAAAGTAAGTTCTGTTGGCTCCTGATTTTTCTTTCAGCTTCAAATCAGCTTTCCTTTTCTTTTTTGTCCGCTCCCTGGTTTAAAAACAAAACCCCCAAACAACTATATATTTATTCTAGTTGAATGGTTTTGTATTAAACAAGAAGGGTTTCAGCTCTATAGTAGATGCTGGGATGGTCTTAGGAAGATATCAAGGCCTATCTTTTTATTATTAAGAACAACTTTCATGAAGGAAATAGGATGAAGTTAAGTTGTGGAATAGGTGAGTCTTCAGTGACCTTTTGAGAGGTGGTAGCTAATAATAACGTTGTATGAACAAGTTGCTTTGTGATAGTTTGCAGGCGGTTGTTGGAATAGAGTCAGGCTGTGGGGGTTGTAGCCTATATTTGAGTAGTAAAAGGAGCAACAGCTCTTCTACGAGGCCTGAATTAGTTGTAGAAATCCAATTCCTCCTGAGGGTAAGTCTGCAATGTAAGCAGAGAGTTTCAGGCTATTTTACATGAAGTTTTCTGTTCATGTTTTTTTTCTTCCTCCCTGACCTTGGAGAGGAGGTTGGAGTCAATAAAGTGCATTTCTCTTTTCCACCGCAAATACTTCAGTGTTGAGGAAGTTTGGTCGGTTTGGGGGTTTAAAAATTTTAGGTTACATTTTTAAACTTTTCATTCCATGCATGTTTTCCAATTTGACCCCTCAGAATTACAGTATTAAAATTTCCACAGCGAAACATTTTTTGATGTGGCAGTTGTAAAATCTTTATTACCGAGGGATTATACTTTAGTGACTAGCACTGGAAAATACGCTTTCCTCCAGGTAAAGTGTCCCTACTTTTCTGGTTTTGTCTCTGTCTCTCACAATTAAATGCTATCTAACTCTGCTTAACAGAAGCATTCCCATCATGTTGTACCTGCTCCTTGTGAGCCCCCTCAATGTCAATGAAGTCTGTCGCTTATGGGTGTGAGTTTTAAACAAAGCCCAGGTTCATGAAAGCATCCCTTTCCCATACAGGCGGTAAGCTTGCATTTAAGCACAGGAAAAAAAATTCATTTGAAATCTGTGAGATTTCCCCCTGGATCAAACTCTCACAAATGATTAAGTATTTGGCTGAATTTTGGATCTAGTGAATGAGAGTACTACCAAAGGTGTATCAGTGGTGCACAGCCAGGTACAACCTGATGAAGGTGACAGGCAGAGGGGTAACATGCTGGTCGAGACTGTAAGATCACCTCACTGTCTCTGGGAATTCCCACCGGTGTCAAAAGCACCGCGTCTTTCCATTGTGTCGGTGCAGTTTCAGCTGGAATGAAACAAGTCTCAGAGGCTTTGGCTGTATATGTAGCTTATTTCTTCTTATTGGAGTGGGAATAAACACTTTGAAGGAATAGTTTTGACAGGTAAGGTAACACCACTGAATGATAGTATAAGGGGGTAGATGGCTGGAGTTTGTTTTCATTTTCTCCCTTGAAAAGAATGGGGATAGAGGTTAGTAGAAACAAGGGAGCTTTTAAAAATAGCATCTAATATGTGATTCAGTATACAGGCTCAAATACTTACAAAATATATATATAATTCAAAGTAAACAAACCCAACATGATTCATGGTGTTCAATAACCACAGTGTAAGGTCAATTAGCCTCAGTACAAACTGCAAATACTTTCAGACATATAATAGAACCCCTAAAAAAACCAGGTCGTGAGCAAATCAAGTAACGTAACTCGTGTGTACATGCTTACCAGCACACTTTCTGAGTCAATTCCAAGACTCTCTGAAAAGTTTTGGACCTGGAAGCAGCAATGGCAGAAAAATAAGTCAATTGTTTTGAGAGAGCAGTACCTTCCATTGCTTTTCACACTCCAGTGCCAAGGCACTGGCAAGCCACTGTTTAAACCATTGGGGCTGAGACAAAGTGTATTTCAGCTTTTGTTAAACCTTGGGAGCAAGCTAACAGGTGACTTTTTCACCCTATCTTCATGCATTTTCTTCACTTGCACTCCAATTCCCAAATGTGATTTTACCATTTCAGTTCTGATGAAATGCAATGCGTAGTTTGCTACGTGCAATACAATGGCAATTACAGTAATTATTATGGTTCTGTTATTATGCTGAAATCTCAGGAATCTAGAGCAAGGGCAGAAAATATATGCTTTTTGATGGTTTATTGGCTGTATTGTCTGTGACTAGCCCACAAAGTCCTTGAAAGAATGGGAGATTACTCTTTCAGTCTTAATTTTGGTCAGAAACCAATCATAGCAGAGAAGCATTTATGAATGTGTGAGCAGTATCAAGCATCAATCTTTGTTAACAGTTTATCAGTGGTAAAAACAAACCCCTAGTCATAGATTTGAGCTGAAATAATATTGAGATTGAAGCCTGCCACAGTGGAAATACAAAAGTAGAAAGAAATTGCTATTAACATTTAGAGGGAATGAAGAACATGCATGTAGGCATGACGTAGATCCATCAGCCATTGCAGCAAGCATTAATTTAGCTTTCTGCAACACTTGGATAACTCGGATATAAGCCTGGTGTGAAAAATAACATGCACATTGCTTTAACTCTGCTTGCTAAAATGTAATAGCAATTCTTTCCACTAACTTAATCAATTGGGATCAGGTTATTAGATGCAGACTGCCAGGGTGGTGCAACGAGCAGGTCTGTTGCACAAACTGTTGAAGTTTAAAAAATAAACACATTTCATGTCAACATCTATTGGAAATATCTAAAATGGTTTTTTGAGCTATCACTTTTCTGTGTGTTTATGAATAAGTTTGTGGGGTTTTGTTCTGGTTTGGGCAAGAGGGGGTGGACTTTCAAATATCCACATTTCCATGAAAACAGGATTTCAGTCATTACCTAGGGAATAGAACACATCTATTATTCTATCCAGTATGAGCAAAGCTAGGGGGGTTGTTTATAGCATAGAGGAAATGAGAATAAGTGTGCAATGCTTTGATTTAGGGGCATGAGAGGAGCGGTTGGGGGTCTGAGGGCATATTTTATTTTGCAGAATTATTTCAGGGTACAGAGGAGGAGAGAAGCTATTCCAAACTCAGAGCCTAACTCTGTAGCACTAACTTCCCCTCCAAATTTACTGCATAGTTCAACTGAATGTTTCACTGTGAAGATACCAATGTGCTGGATCTTCATCTTCTTGAAGGCAGCAGAAGCACATGTCCACAAAGGCCAATGCGCGTAGGAGATGATTTATTTGGTGAGAGTAGGAGGGGAGCGGGCAGAAGAGAGAGGAAAAGGAAATCATGAATAATGTTGCCAGATTTTGCCCTCTAGGTCAAGTAATTACATGAAAGCCTTGACCTTCTATTTTTCTAGCTGTATCTCTAATTATCTTTCTTCCATTTAAGTATGTTTGTGTCTATAACTGTGAAAGCCATAATCTAGAATATAAGATCGTAAGTTCATGGTACTGCTTAGGAACTAAAATAATGCGTTTCAGCGTTACAAAAAAAAAAAAAAAAAAATATCTTTTAGATAGAAACCTGACTTACAGCTTTTTGAAAACTTGATTTGGCAACAGCTTACTAAGTTTAGGATGAGACCCTTTTCGGAGGTTGAACCTAGAGCTGTGCCCCAGTTAACCCATGAGCGTTCTGATTTAACCAGTGCCTGCTGAAATAGTCTCTGGGGACCTACCTGTGAGAGATGTCCAGAATCTTTTGCTAGTTCAGTCTCAAAAGAAGTTATGCAAAGAAATGCTAAGTACCTCCCCACATTGGTCTCTGAGACTGACTTCAAAAGACATCACTTAAGGGCCCCTCTGAAAAGCACTAGAGATTCAAAGGGTCGGGGCTAGGGGGAGGGAATAAGGCAGAGCAGAAGGAGTGTGTGCAATGCAAACAGAAACGAGAGCAGAAACACAGCTATGAGGAGAAATTTTGAAAGAGAGAAGAAACAAGAGCTTGATCTTGCTACGTCAAAGAAAAGAGGAGTCAATGAGGAGATCTGAGGATTTCTATAGACTTCCTAATCTTCAAAGGCTTTTAAAAATATTAAGGGTGGTGGGTTTTTATCATTTATAACATTATATGGGATAGAGCAGATATAAAAAGCATTTAGGCATGTATAAAACAAAAACATTTAAAAAAAAAAAATCAAAACAGCACTCAAAGTCCTTCTGAAAAGCAGCCCACCTCCCTCAGATAAGAAGACAGGCTGAGCTTTATCATCTTATCCAAGATGAATGAAATTTCAAAGTTTAAGCCCAGCTCAGTGGCAATTTAGAGCAGAAGTGCAGTTGTTTGCAGTATAAATTGTGAGACTGATAACTGTCAAGTGACACTGATGGGCACAGCCCCTTGGAGAAAAGTTGAACATAGAACCAGAATGTTATCACAGAATATCCCTTGGCACACTAAACAAAGTTAAAACTCTCATTAGCATGCCTGTGCTTCCCTTTTGCCATTGACATTTCTGAACCCAAGGGAGTTATAATGAAACAATATACTGCAAACTGCCCCAATTTTGTTACTGTTTTTATTGCTAATGCTGTTTGGAAGGAAATTGTGCTTGACCTTTAACAGGGTAAGTTTACAGTCAGGTCTCAAGGAGCTGACAATTAGCAACTAATCAATAAAGAGTATCGTTGGCTCAGTAGTTCCTTTCCCTGCTAGGTTTAGACTTTTCCTGATCTACAAATGTCTGTAGTTTAAGTTGCATGAAGGCCTTGAAGGTGGACATCAGCGTAGAGGCAGAAAGCGATGCTGATACTGCTCAGCTACCCAGCTTGACCATTCAGATGCAGGTGGTAAAATGTTACTTTCGGTTCTATTGACTTATTTTCATATGCCTTAGAGGAAAACAGGGTTTCCAGACTCTATTGGTACACCTATCCTCTGAAATCCAGGCTTGTGTTAGGGAGACTGAATGTGAACACTGAACCCATACTGCATCTCACATTTTAAAATGAAAATCTTATTGTTGTAAATGATAAAAACTACTTTTGCACCATGCAAGCTGTTATCACAATGTTGTTGTGTTCAAAAAAGTGTGACGAACAGCATTGTGGGAATGTGAATAAAAATCTAGAGCCTTAGCTCACGTGAACTTAATGGAAGCCTAGGGCATTTGGTGTTTTGCAGGCCCCAAATTCTCAATGGCTATGGTCTAGATTTCTCTAGGTCGATGTTTTGATGGTAATTGTCCCTAGAAAAAAACCTTCCACCTTGGTGGGTTTCTCCAATGAATGTAGAGCTTGCAAAAGGGACTCTACACTGCTCTTTCCAAACCGCATGGTAAGTAAAATGCTAGAAGCACACCGCTGTAAGGAGGAGTTAGAAAAGTCTGTAGGAGACCCCTAGAAAACTTAAACTGAAGATATAAACATGCCGTGATGTCTTTACCCATCAGCCCCTTCTCATGCTAGGCTGTGGCTGACATTCAGCATTCCAGTTTTGACAATTCAGCTTGTTTGGTGGCAACCCAGCTTTGGGGAGATAGTGGGCATCAAAGGAGATCACTACAAAAGGAACACTCAAGATGTATGCGGCAAGCTAACGGAGGGCTATCTAGTGGCTTGTGAGAATAAGTAGCATTGTCTTTAAATTGCTTGGTTCAAGCCACTACCAAAAGCCTTTCTGCCCTATGAAAATGTCCTTTCTCTCCCATGAGATCTCATATGTGAAGTACAGGTTTGATAGACTGTTGTTTATTGGTTTTAAGCTAAACTGCAATTGAACATGGTGTATCGCAGTTTTAGATGAGAGGTCAATCTAATTGCCAAGTAATTGTCTGAAAATTACATGAAAAATAAAACAAAGTTGTACACTTTGTAACATACAGTGTCAGGCCGGCAAGAAATGTTTTTGCATTTAATTGACATTTAACAAAATAATTACAAGTCCTTCAGGATAATTAGAATACACACTGTATTTACAAAGTGCTTAAAATACTAGTTGACCTTTAGCAAGTGTGTTAATCAATAACAAACCTATAACTTGCTATTATGCCGATTAAATGCCTGTATATTTCGTTCAGATATTTAAAGGTGAAGGTTAAATCATGTTAAATCATTACCCTGTCAGGATGGGCATTTTGCTCTGATGTGTTGCTTCCAGAGAAAGCATGCAAAATATCTTGTGAAATGTTCCAGGGATTTTACTGATCCATTTTAAAATTTACAGCAGGGATTTTAAAATCTTGTACTCCTGAGAGCTGCACTCATAGGACTCATTCCCAAGATGCATAGTTCTAAAGAGATGATCCTTCTTGCCCCTCTCCCTTAAAATTTTAATGAATTTATGTTGAAGTGTGTGTGTCTGTGCTGAATGGTGATTTTACAGCAGTGTCTCCCCTAATCTTCCAACATCCAGAGAAATATAATGAGGTGACTGCAAAATTACCTTGGATGTAAAGCCTTTTTCACCACAGAGATTCATATCTTCTCCTGAGATAGAAATACGATGTTTTATATGTACTGACAAGTTAATACAATAATGGTTAGTGTGGAATTAAAAAATACTTGTGTTGCATTATGCTTTTCTATTTGGTGCAAGACCTCAAAGGTAAGAAGTGAAAATGGTTGGTATGTGCAAACAGAAGTGGTAGATTCTCTGCTAAATTCAGTGAAGTGGCTAAAAACAGGAAAAAGAGAGGAAGCATTATTTTTCCTTCTGCTTTTGGAGGAATTTTTTCCAAGATGTTATCTTTGCAAAAAAATCTGTTCACAACACAAGTGATCTAAGAACAGAACTGTTACTCATGTGATGTAAATCAGCATTACTCCACTAAGCTACAACTGTTCTAATATGTTGAAGATCTGATCAAATGTATTTTAGAGAAAGGTGCAGTAAATTAGTATGGCCATTCTCTCTCTTTTTCAAGAGTAATGTGCTTCTGACTTTGCATAAAGGTCAATGAAGTGTTAAATTGAGGGTGATTAAATACAGAGTGTGAGGGAAATGACTCCAAGAGCAAGAATCAGCGAGAAGACAGATATGAATGACGATGCAATAAAAATAAGGTAATCGTTGAATGATAAAAACACCTTCTGATACGCAGAGTCCAAAGCTGTTGAGCATTTGAAGAAGTAGTGACACATGTACTGGGGAAAAATCAAACAAAACTCTCTCCTTGCCATGTAATTGAGGCTTCAATATAGTCATATAAAAAGTATTTTATAATTTTCAGTATTGGCATTGTACCTGGAACTGATATATTTAGAACAGAAACTTAAAAAAAAAAAAAAAAAAGGCATCAAGTCAAGTAATTCAGAACCACCTTTTTAATAATATAATCCCCAGGCCCAGTGCTTCCAGGAAAATTCTTTTTCATAACAATATGTTTAGATAAAGGCCTCTATTCTTGGTCTTGCCTTTACATTGCTATCACAATGCTACTGGGCAAGATGCTTATCTTAAATTTGCTAAGGACATGCAAATCAGATAGGCTATTTTCCAAGTAGTATGTAAATTGTAACCACTGTAAAGCAATTTTTGTTCAATTTTTGTTTGGACTAGATTTACTGTGTAAATAAGGAGCTCCATGTTGTCTTACGATCCTATGGAGTTCCCAGTTAATACTGAAGCCATTTTGATCTGAAGGTTCCTATGTGGCTCCAACATGAGGTTATGACTAGGTACAATTCCTCACGTTCACTTGTAATATCTGTCCATTGCATTTTAAAGCACGACACAAAAAAGAAAGCAGACCATCTATGTCTACATTACCCATGTGAAATAAAGGCTTATTTTGCAGATGCTGTCTTCTGAATAAAACATTGCTCCCAAGCTGTAATCTAACTCCCCAAGAGGTAAACAGGGAATTCTGCAATGAAGTTGATGAAACTGAAGTCAGACTTGCATCAATAAAAACTGTCCCTAAATATTCCCTTAAACATTCTTAAACGTGAGTAGTATACCTTGGGTTTAGTATACACAGAAATAGAGATTTATAGTCAGGGAGAAGTTGATGATGAAAAAGTTGAGAGGTTTTATGAGCCTTGAGGCAACAAAATGCCAAGATATCAGTCAGGCCATTTGAAATAAAAGCCCAGAAATCACTCTCAAAGAGGATTGTTGATTTTCTATGTTAATAATTGATAAAATAAAGTACAGACATCTTAGCTGTAGATGTATCTGGCAAAAGCTGTGAAGCTGCATTAAAATATACTGCATTGCTTTCCTTTAGAAAGTTCCATTTTCAGAATGACTGCTGATTCCAGCATTGCTGATTTCCATCACGTAACTTTGGGGAATCTTTCTCACAAGTTGAATTCTTTCTGGTTGATGTGAAGTTTTAAAGTGTGATCCCTGCCCTTAAATGTTTTATGCAGAAATAAGCTACTAAAGATCCATTCATGAAGCGGTCCCAGTCTGAGTTGATCTTTACGGAGCAGTGGTGTGTGAGATGGAACACAGCACTCCGCATGATGTTTCTCTGATGCCCTGTAGAGTGGCTTTACAGTTTTTCTATCTGCTTCTGAAATGGATGATATTCTGTTTGAGATTACGGGAGTCCCATCACTCCTATTTTCTTAATACGGCTTTGATACATCTAGAAGACTGGACAGAGTGGAGAAAGAGGAAATACTGTTATCCACTAGTTGCGAAACCTTCCTAAGGAGCTTGGAATTTTTTTCCATAGCCTGTGAGTTTCCTGCATGTGCTTTTTGGCAAATTATAGGTGTTAAGGACCATGTGACTGCCATAGACCAAAGTGTTCTGAAGGTGCAGGGGAAAAAATATTGTTGAATAAGAAGGCAACTGGGAGTAAATTAACCATAATGAGAATTCAGCATCTAATTTTCCCTTGCACTGCAGATGCAGGGACTTAAGGGGAACAATTGCTTCAATCCCAGTCTAAATGGTAGTCAAGAAAAGCTGAAGGAATTTATTATGCCAGAAATAGATCAATGGCTGCTTTAATATGGCTTCATGTCAGGCTTCTGTTTAGTTTCTACCTAGAAGCTAAACCAGAAAAGACAAAGCTTCCTTTACAATTCCTTGATACCACATGTCTTTGTAGTAAAAAAATGGAGCAGTTCCATCAAAGTGAGGAAAAGTATTGAATGAGGATTTGTCCCAAATTTTAAATGTCCATCACTATGAAACTATGTAATCTGTTACAAGAGCCAAAGGAACTTTTACAGGCATTTTGTTCATCATATTCAGGATGGTTCTTTTTGTCTGTCTAAAGTGCTGTACTAAAGCCTCAAGGAAGAGTTATAGTCTCAATTATTCCTTCTGCATGGCTCCCATATTTGTACTG
>JANHGO010000069.1:91529024-91539389 GCA_024606505.1 Aquila spilogaster
TAAAGTGCTGTACTAAAGCCTCAAGGAAGAGTTATAGTCTCAATTATTCCTTCTGCATGGCTCCCATATTTGTACTGAGTCCTGAGGGAAGGGTTACCACTAATAATTAATCTTTCCCTAGTTTCTCCAAGCAAAAGCATCAAACCTGCAAACAACAGGACAGTTTCCTTTTTAAAATGTCTCTGCTACTGTGTAGAATTTTTATTCCTTTAGTTACAAGAATTAAGTCCAAACTGTTACTCTGGATCCTAGCAGTCTGTTTTTTGAAATATAACAGGCAGAGTTCCTATGTTGGTTCTGTCCATTATTCACTGAGATCCATCATTTTAATAAATTGTGTGGTAATACAGAGTTCAGATTAATGTGTACTGATACATTCTGCAGTGATGGTCGGTACTAGAACTAGAAATATTCTACTTACCCACCTACCATTTGGTTGTTATCACTAGTGATTATTTTCTGTCCTTTATCTGCATTGTCATAGTTTCTCCTAGCTTATATATCCATAGGGTGAGGTGAACATTAAAAGATTTGAATAGTAGGTCCAAAACGCAAAAATCTGCTAAACTGACTTGTATTATTCATGTTTCCTTCATCTCCCATGTGGAGGGCCATTGTATAGCCTATATGCTGCTTAATTGCTAGTAGATAGTATAAGTGTGAAACCAGAATTAGTTGATTTTATGCTTCTGTCTTGCGAGTGATTTGCTTCTGGTAGAGTGTATATGTTTCTTTTAAAAACAGTCTGAGATCCATTTTCTTCCCTGCTTTCATTCTCCCACTTCAACAGTTGCTCTGAAACATCGACTAACTCTTCCTTTACTTGGGAAGATAGCAATTATCTCATTTGAATCTGCTTTCTCATTCGGACTTTAAGAGGCATCTGGAGGTAGCAAACAGAGCTCACATTCATTTCAGCTGCAATTATAGATCAGAACCACTCTCAGGCTATGCTGAGCATTACCTGTACCCTTAAGGGCTCAGATCTTGTGACCCTTTGTTGAGCAAGTATCACTGTCTAAAAGAATAGCTCTACTGTTTTCAAGAGTGTTACACCTGTGGGCTGTAGAAAGAGACCCAGCACTTTCACAATAGCTTTTAGAAAAGCAAGCAGTACATCGCCTTGTAGTTTGAGTTACCACTTTTCACCTTGTGATATGGCTGATGCTAGAGTTTTCAACTTTGTCAAGCTCTTGCTGAGGGCAGAACAATGCAGGCTGCTGGGTGATAGGATCGCGAGAGCTGGGTAACAGCGTGTTACTGCAACCTTCCTTTATACATAAGCATTTTGCTTTCCATAAACTCAGCGGTATGGCCAACAGTCTGGAAATAGAACACTGGAAGTGGTGTCAAAGCTTACGAATTTACACATAAGTTAGTTCAGATTTAAAAAATAAATAAATAGAACCAAAGTGAGAAGTGATTTGTCTACTCTCTTTGTGGTAGCACAGGTGGTGCTTTGACATTTGAGGCATCTCTTTGCTTATGGTCTGGCCCGGTTTGGGGTCTCCGCAAGCTTTGGAGACTTCAACTTGCTGTCGTGAAACACTGATGAGATTAAAATACACATGCATTTTTTTTCAGAGATCTTATCTACTTAAAGCCCAAAACCATTTAATAGAATAAGGTTGGTGTATATGCAAACATGGCACTTTGCTGAGTTTTTAAGTGAATTTACCGCAATAAACACATTTAGTTTTTAAGTTGTAACATTGGCTCTCTGAGGCTGTGACTTCTTTAGCTGTGAGCTTTAACAAAACCTCTTTTACTGCTTGCTGTAAATAAATATTTAACTCACATGATTATTTGCAACTTAAAAGGTATTTCTTGTAGAAAAGTTAAGGACTTTTGAGGTTTCTGAGTGCTTCCTTAAAAGTGGTCTAACTGTTGCGTGATCAATTACCCCAGGTCAGCTCCAAAGTAACTTGAAATCCACTGGTAAGACTTCCCTGGACTCGAGTAGGCTTTGGGACAGATTTTATCTGCAGCTATTTCAATCCCGCCTGAGGCTTGCAGTTCCATAGTTTTATATGTAGATATCTGGGAGGATGGGGTTGACCTGATCTCTGGCGGACCCCATCAAAGGTAACTGTGCTAAGTGAGGGATCTCTGATTCGTGATCCAGCACCACCATATGAAAATAGAAATTGTACATCTATGCTGAGTTGAGCCTCTGGCACATCCACTGTGCACTGAAAGTCTATGAAGGGCTCTGGAAATGTACCCATGTGTCTCACAATAGTATTAAGCAATCAACAAAATTAACCCAGGTTCACTTTCATTAGAAAATATTACCTGATCAGTGTGATGCCTAATTTCAGAGCTGCAAATGTGCCTGCCAGCTGTGACAGCCACCAATTCCTAACATATCAATTGGGTCACACAAGGCAGCTGAGTAGATGTTTCAATACAGAGTGAAATGAAATAAGCCGTTGCTGAGTCCAAATTACCCTTGCTTTTAGTACTTACACTGGCCCAAGCTCCAGGACAAATTCATTGTACAATATAAAAAAGAGTGAAAGCTTCAAACGTGAAGTTTGCTCCCTGCTTTGCATATTAAACCGTTAGTTTAACTTCTACCTTTTCCACAGCATATATTAAAATAAATGAAAATATATTAGGTCTGATTCTCCTTTCAGTGAGACAGATTTCACAATTATGTGATTCCAATGCTTGCAATAATGGCTTTGCTGGCTCAAATTGCGTAGAAGAAAAGAAAAATCAAACCACAAAATATTTATGTTTAAAACTGTACAAGAAACAGGCTAATGGCTCACAAGGATGACTGAATCAATGTAATAGCCCATAAAGTGTTCTTTGGCATGACTTTCTATTTATTTAGTTAGTTTTTTGTTTATTTATTTAATCAAAGCAAAAATTTTGGTAGACCTTACAAGGTTTTGGCCTGTTCAGAAGCGTATAGCAACTGTCTTTTCAGATCTCCCATAAGGGAAGCATTTATTACAATTATTTTGGTGAAATTCTGTGAAACTGTAAATTACACTGTAGTTACGTCAAAGACATTCTCAAATAAAATTGCAGAAAATGAGATATGAAATGAAAAGCTAAGCCTTTCCAGCTGTAAATAGGTAGACTGCTGTGAGAGTTTCCTTTATGTCCAGCAGATGTCAATGTGGTGATAAACTACAGCACGCTGTGTATCAAAACCAAGCCTGTCCACATTCAGAATAAAGGTAGAGCAACTACTCGCATCCCAAGTGCCAGACTCAGCCATGGTCTCCCAGTACAGTGGAGCATTCATGTAAGTTCTTTGGACTTTTCTCCAAAAAGTGGTTTTGTTTGTCCACACACAGTCAACATTGATTTAACTGCAGTTAAAAATGCTTTATGACTTCTATGATGTAAGACATCACTTGGCTTTTTGCTTTCCATTTCTTCTCATCCTTAGCTCCTGCAAATATGATGGTCTTTCTTTTTTCCCCATGTGCAGAATAATTAATGTAGGCTATTATATCAATGCTCTTCTCCAGTGCTTGGCAGATGTTCTCTCCAGACTTATCCAGGGAATTCCGGGTTGTACTATTTGTTGTGTTACGTGTTATTTGAAATAGCGAATATTTCACCGATGTTAATGATGTAGGAAATAGGAACAATGGATGGTGGTTAACACTTTGTAGGTGGATAGCTTGTCCTCTAAGTATTTCTTCTATTTAGTCTTTTACTGTCATATTTGAACACTCCATTGATTTTCTTTAAGTTCATCATATTGTTTAGCTGGTTTTTGGGGGGCTACTGTACATGATGTTTGTGAGTATTGCTGTATTGATTTCCCAACAAGACATTTTAGTTTCGAAATATTAATGACTCAAACTATAAGTACTGATACATATGTTTTTTAGTTTCATAAAATCATCCAATAGAGGCCAAGGAATAGAAAAACCTTTCTGCACTGCTTGCCTTTTGTTTAGAAACATTTATCTAGAACATTGGTTTACAGTAGACTTCTTCCAATGAAGAAGATAGAAGCTGTCTCGGAATCGATTAGGAAGTCCTTATCTGTATAAGATGTCTTAAGTTGAGGGTATGGGCAACTGTCATCTCTGGGGTGATTCCCTGTGTGAAATGCTGTGGTGAGGCCATACTGTACCTGAAAGCTCAGAGCTAGTCTACCGCAGACATCCAGCAGGCGCTAACGGTTGTCACCGATGCACAGGTTCAGGTGGATTTGGTAGCTGTGGCAATGACTCTGATGTACTTTCCTTTAGCTGAATGGCTTTGTACCATTGTTTCCAGTATTAGTCGAAAGTCTATATTTGACTGAAAGACTTTAAAAAAAAAAAAAAAAAAGGAAGCGATGTTTTGATCACACCACATCTGAAGCTCTTTTTTTAGCAGTGCTCCTGCTTGGCTGAGGCAATTTGTCATCATCTAGAATTTGAGAGCCACAGTGGACTTTCTCCAGCGTTACTCTCTCCCATGCCTGTTAGCCCGGTGCTTGGATTCTCTCGGGAATAACTGCTAATAAATAATGATAAAAGAAGTAGTAGACCTCCCTCCCATTTCTGTTTCCTTTACTGCTGACCTCTGCTTTCTTGGATAAGAAAGTGGTGATATGCACATAAAAGAACTCTTCTCCACTGTTGAATATTTCATATGAGTTTCTTGTTGAAAGATTGATTTTTGCCACAGCTCTCTGACTTTATTTGTTGTCAAGATGAACGTGCACACTGTGTTTTGGAAATGTAAATATGAATATTTGCTCTTTTGTCTGCGTTGGAGAGCTCTGACTATGGTATGTTGTTGTGGTTTAACCCCAGCCGGCAGCTAAGCCCCGCACAGCCGCTCGCTCGCTCCCCCCGGTGGGATGACGGAGAGAATCGGAAGGGTAGAAGTGAGAAAACTCATGGGTTGAGATAAAGACAGTTTAATAGGTAAAGCAAAAGCCACACACACACAAGCAAAGGAGAACCAGGAATTCATTCAGCACTTCCCATGGGCAGGCAGGTGTTCAGCCATCTCCAGGAAAGCAGGGCTCCGTCACGTGTAACGGTGACTTGGGAAGACAAAATGCCGTAACACCGAACATCCCCCCCCTTTCCTTCTTCTTCCCCCAGCTCTATATGCTGAGCATGATGTCATATGGTCTGGAAAATCCCTCGGGTCGGTTGGGGTCAGCTGTGCCGGCTGTGTCCCCTCCCAGCTCCTTGTGCCCCCCCAGCCTGCTCGCTGGTGGGGTGGGGGGAGAGGCAGAAAAGCCCTTGGCTCTGGGTAAGCACTGCTCAGCAATACCTAAAACACCCCTGAATTACCAACGCTGTTTCCAGCACAAATCCAAAACCTAGCCCCATGCTAGCTACTCTGAAGAAAATTAACTCCATCCCAGCCAAAACCAGCACGTCATGAACGCCCTTTTCTACATGAATCTGAAACTTGCAAGCAAAGAAATTTTCAGGTTGAAATTGCTATTCAATTCAATCCTCTTGAGAACTTCTCACACCTCTATACTTAAGATCTGCATAAATTCTTATAGTCTTAGACCAATGTTTGGCAAATCACATACACAAAAGCAGTCAGATACCATAAGTTGACACAATACCTTATAGAAGATACTCATACTAAACTAAGGCTTTTGTACTGGCTTATGTATACCAGTATTTGCATATCTTGAGATTTTTTAAACCTGCACAGCATAGTTCTGTTTTAGCATAGTATCATATTTTCATTACAATATAGCGGTTTTGCATAATAGTTTGCCTGACACCAGCTATCACAAGGGACTAAAACAGGAGAAATTCTATTACTTCATATTATGAACACTAGACTTGATTTTTATTATAGTCTAATAAATGCATTAGGCCTGCAACCTTCTGTATTCAGTTTTGTTCTAAAGTAATCCACTAAACCATAGTGCATTTTAGTTATTGATTTTGTGATGACCTCAGCTTTTGTGCAGTGTTTTGGTTACTGACTGCAGAAATCAGGAAACAGTAGTAAGAGGAGCTACTCTCAACAGTAGTCTATTTTCTCCTTCAGCCAGTCTGATGAAATTTGGCTTGCTTCCTTTCTGGTGAGTTTGGGAAATGTATTTGACTCAGTTCACACCCAGTGGATCAGTTGTATTTAATTATTCACAGCCTTAATCATGGGGCTGTGTTTGTACACGTTAGTAGCACAAATGCTGTCCCATAAAATTCAGACTCGGAAGGTTCCCGCAGAAGGGAGCGTTACCACAAGGAAAATCTCCCAAACATTTTGTTCTTAGGGTGTGACTTTCTGACATAATGATTCAGAAATGTCATTTTTGAACTGGGATTGCCCATCATTTTGTTAGTGTTCCTCTGTCGCCATCCAATGTCCTGCTGAAGGCTTTTATAAACTACCATTATAGTTTTTTGTCCTGGCCATTTGGTGTAAGTGGAAGCAGTCTCCTGTGCTGCCAAAAGAGGAGTGAAGCCAGGAGAGAAGCATACTGTAGCAGCAAGTCAGGCTATATGAGGGTATAAACCAAGTTGTTCTGAGATGTTTGAAGTGCTGTTGTTACTGAAAGAGAGGCCCTATATGCATTCCCAACTTACAGAGCTCTAATTAAGCATACAATCATTGGGGCTTGCTAATTTTCCAATTATATTTTCAAGAGTATAATGTGTACTGCAGAAGACTGTTTTCAGCTGACACTCACCTTCGCTGTACCCAACACAAAATCGTAAGAAGGGGGGAGGACTGGAGAGTCGGGGCAGCACGTTGCGTAGACTGTGTGGGACCACAGAAGTCATTAAGGTAAACTTGCCATAATTTTGCAGATAAGTTTGTAACTTGCAGTGCTAGTGATTCGGGGGCGGGGGGGGGGATGTTTTTTAAAACAGGTTGCATGACTGCAAATACCATAAATCGTCTGTCTTTTCAAAGGAAAAAAAAATGGTTTTTTGTTTTTCTCTATGTTTTGGCATTGCTGAATGCTCCTCCTGGGTGTTGCCAGCCCAGCAAATCTCTTTCCATATGTGCCACAGGATGGGGCATCTGCCAACACATCAGCTAAGCCCGTGCAGCAATGCTGCCTTCAACAAGACGTGTACAGCAAAGTAGTACACCATGTCATCTCGCTTTGGAGAAAAGTTATTTACTTGTTTGTCCTCTGTTAGTCCTCAGCTGTTAACCATAGATTATTTTTTTCCTAATAGCTATGTGGAACCTGGGGGGCAATACCCACTGGCATCTGTCTTCTGACTTAGATCAAATTTTAGTTCCAAATATATTTACTGTCACTGCTTTTATATGGGACTTGTAAATCTTTTCATGTAGAAACAGTGTGGAACTAAAGGTCTAAACTTTCCCTTTGATGTCAGTAAGAACTTCCCTGCTTAGTTGGATTGGACTATGATATTATACATCTGCTGGAAAAAAAAATGGGTTGTTAGAAACTTTATAGGAATTTTTAAATTAAACTTTAAGTGAGCATATTGATAAACTGGTATAATGAGCTCTGCTGTAGGCGTGGGGAAACACACATAAATATATATAAATGATGAAATCAAAAGTATAAGTCATCTAGATATTCCCATTTGTGTGCAACAGGTTTTGTAAATCAGCTATATATGCGATTTAAATCTCAAATGAGCTAAGGATGCCATATGGTTTCACTATGTATCCAAAACACTGGAACCCTTGCTGAGGAAATAGTATTAAGGACATTTTATTCTTGGCTTATTGCAGTATTTCTTCTGAGTGGGGAATACATTTTAAGCTGCCCTTGAATGTAGGCATGTTGTGCTTTCTGGAATAGAAACAGATATTTTGATCTCTTCCTTAGATATAGCACCCACAGGGGGGGAGGAAAAAAACCAAACCAAAACAACCCATCCTTTTGGGGGCAGTAACTATTCTGTATCCTACTAATGCCTCTGTCCTGTCTCTCTTAAAGTTAGGGTTTTAAAGATGATCACTGACAAGTGGACAGGGCAAGTATTTATTCTTTTCTGATAAGAATATATTATAATCATCTCACCTGGTCAGATCCTTTTGCCTTGACATTTTTAAAGTCATTTCCAGAATCTTTTTGTATTTCAAGATACGTCGATTTTTATGTAATACCCTAATACTGTCACATATGTATAAATTTCATCAATGTTTTTATATGTTGATCGTCATTATTTTGTGCATATAATGAGATTCGTCCTTCTTTTCCTTCCTAACTCTAATTGCTGCATAGTATGAAGAATGCAATCCGGTATAAATTTGCTAGTTCCAAAGACACAACTGTCTTGTGCGATGCCACATGGGTTAATTTAATTCCTAAACTAATGTAGGCTCACTGCAAAAATATATTAACTGAAGATTTTCCAAAATACTGATTTCACGCTAATATGGATTGATTAACACTTAAATGAGGGAAATGATAATTTTGTGCATTAGGGCTCTGATATTTACACTGCATCATATGCTGTGTGTTTTATGCTGTCTCTAACAACTCTATATGTTTTCTGTTCTACAAATTTTTCTGCATTCCTAAACAGCTGAATATATTCTTTCTTATTAAGAGTCAGTATCTCAGCTGTCAGCTTTTCATAGGGCAACAGCAAAGGGGGAGAGAAAAATAACAAAAATAACAACTTGTGTAGCATCTTTCATCTCGGTCTCCAAAGCCAGACATCGTTAGTAAGATAGGACTATTGGTTTTACTTCTGACCTGCATCCAGGCTACCTTTTCTTGTGATCCTGCTCAAGATAATTGGCGAAAGGAGAATAGATGAGTGGCCGGGAAGAAGCTAACTCAGATGCTAGCAGAAGCACTGCCGAGTACTTAGCTTCTCCAATATCCCCTCTCTTGTGAGGAAACAGTATCCTTTCCTGGAATTGTCCTCTGAATGGGACATAAAATCAAGAGTCTAAGACATGGTTAGTCACTAAATATCTTACAGATTATTTTCTGAGTGCCAGATTCCATCCCATTTACTTCCATTTCAGCTTCTGATGTTCTTCCACAATTTAAATGAATACAATGTTCTCTCTTCCAGGCCCTAATTAACGTGTAGTTGTTTCGTTCCATTGCGAGGTACTGAAAAGCCTCTGATCTCCTCTCAGGAATCAGCTGTGATTCCTGCATCTGTGATGCAGCAAAGGGTATTCAGGTAGCAGAATATTTTGAAATCTTTTTCTCGATAGCATGATACTTTCTAGACCTGAGTCTGCTCTTGTATCAAAATAAATCAGAATGTCGCAGCAGTTATGTTTTTTCCCTCGTGACAGTTTCAGATCAGTGTACCTGACCCTGTGCTTTCAAAGTGGTGATGTTAATTTTTGCACGGATAAACTGAAGCACATCAGCTTAACTGAATTGATGCTGGCAGATGTTCCAAGATAATGATGGTGTTTGAATACAGCACCAACATCTTCACCTCCTCCCCTCTGTCCTCAGAGGTGATAGGAAGAAACACAGCTCATGCTGATCAAACCTTTCCTCTGATGGGATTCTAGCTAATGATACTGTCATTATCAATACAGTCGCTATTGATCTAGTTTGTCAGATTTCCACCTTGCTTTGATTTTACCCAGTGAAATGAGACAGAGGATGTCCCCATGCAAAACTGAACAAGCTTATATGCCAGACTTCATGTGCCTTGAAAATGGCTTGCAGTGGTTCTTCCAGTGCAGTCCATGCTCTCCAGCTGTTAAATCAGATACTTTTTTCTTTCATATTACATAAGCTTGCACAGTCAAAACAACGTTCTCCTTCGCTGGTGGCTTTTTGTATTCACAAAGGACCAGGGCCTTGATTTCTCCTTTGGACTGCTGATCATGCGACTGTTGTGATGACAGCAGTAGCAGTGTTTAAAGTTGACATTACTTATGTATTTATAAAAGAAACCAAGACAAAAATAATAGGCATGTAATTTTTCAGCCCTTTCCAGCCTGGTTATAATTTTTTTTCTTCTACCTGCAGTCAAACAACAGCCTCAGGCTCTGCTGCAGCCTCTTACCCAGGGCTGAGGAGATACAGTTGATATATCAAGTATAATTTCTAATCACAGAACTGCTTCAGACAACTGTTTAAGAATAGCTTTGTTCATGTAAACAGTGTCACTATAGCTTATTATAAGTTTGTGTACTTTCTTCAGAGATGCTGATCTTATCTTACAGCTATCATGGTGCTGAATCTGATCTTGCTTGTGTTTTTGTCGTGGTTTAACCCCAGCCGGCAGCTAAGCCCCACACAGCCGCTCACTCGCTTCCCTGTGGTGGGATGGGGGAGAGAATTGGAAGGGTAGAAGTGAGAAAACTCATGGGTTGAGATAAAGACAGTTTAACAGGTAAAGCAAAAGCCATGCACGCACAAGCAAAGCAGAACCAGGAATTCATTCAGCACTTCCCAGGGGCAGGCAGGTGTTCAGCCATCTCCAGGACAGCAGG
>JANHGO010000069.1:91539489-91629075 GCA_024606505.1 Aquila spilogaster
AGGGAAGGGTTACCACTAGTAATTAATCTTTCCCTCGTTTCTCCAAGTAAAAGTACCAAACCTGCAAACAAGGGAGGAGTTCTTTTTTTAAAGGATGATTCTGCTGCTCTGCGCTATCATCAGTGGGTTTTTTATTTCCTTGATTTGCATGATCATTGTCTCTCTTAGCTTATATATAGAGAGGTGAACATTAAAAGGTTTGGCTTGTAGGTCCAAAATGCAAATATCTGACAAGCTAACCTATTTTACTCGTATTTGCTTCATCTGTTGTGTGGACAGCCATTGCATATCCTATATGCTGCTTAATTGCTAATAGATAGTACCAGGGTGAAACCATAATTAGCTGGTTTTATGTTTCCTTCTGGAGTGATTTATGTTCTACTTGAAGTATATTTGTGTATATACAATTGTGCCTATATGTTTTATTTAAAAACAGACTGAGATCTCATTCCTTTCCTGCTAGCATTCTTCCACTTCAACATTGGCTCATAAACATTGGCCCATTTTTCTTTTCTTGGCAAGATGGCAATTATCTCATTGGAATCTGCTTTCTCATTTAGACTTTAGGAGGCATCTGGAGGTAGCAAACAGAGGTCGCGTTCATTTCAGCTGCAATTATAGACCAGAACCACTGAGGCAGTGCTGAGCATTCCCTGTACCCTCAGAGGCTCAAGTCTTGTTACCCTTTGTTGCACGAGTGTCACTGTCTAAAAGAATAGCTCTGCTGCTTTCAGGAGTCTTACACCCGTGGGCTGCACAGTCCCAGCACTTTTCTAATAGGGGCACACCCCCCGTAGTTTGAGTCACGCTTTTTGCCTTGAGGTGTGGCTGGTGCTGTTCAGCTCTGTGGAGCTGTTGCTGGAGGCAGAACGATGACAGCTGCTGTGCAGCAGCAGCAGCGTGGGAGCTGGGGAGCAGCGCGTTCCTGTAGCCTTCCTTACGCCTGAGCCCTTGGCTTCTCCTCACCTGAGCAGTGCAGCCATCCACTGGTCTGGAGAGAGAAGGCTGGAAGGGATGGCAGAGCATATGGATTACACAAGTTAGTCCGGATGAAATAAATAAATAGAACCAAAGTGGGAAGGGACTTGATTCCTCTCTGCTCCTGGCGTAGGTGGTGGTTTGACACTTGATCACCTCCTGGTGCGAGGGCTGGCAGGTTTGGGATCCCAGCAACTTTTGGAGACTTCAACTTCCTGTGCTGAAGTACTGATGAGATGAACATACAAGTGCATTCTCTTCAGAAATCAAATGTACTTAATGCTCAAAGTCACTTAAGAGTAAAATTGTTGTATATACAAACATGGCACTTGAGAGTTTCTTCAAATGAACTTACTGCAGTCAAATTTTAAGTTGTAATATTGGCTCCTTGAGGCTATGCCTTCTTTAGTGTCAGCTTGGGCGAAACCTCTCGGTGTACCTTCTTCTTCACCTCTTCTTTCATATTCATTTTTACTTTTTTAATGTTTGTGTATCAATAAATAAACTGTAATGCCATTTTCTACAAGTGCACTTTGCTGCCTTTTGTTTTCAGAAGTTTTTAGTAATGTTTTTCCTTTTAAGCAGCAAAATAATTTCTAAGCTTAGAAGGTTTACGCAGATGGTCACTACTCTCACACATGGAATGCAGATACCTGGAGTTAGATGTCAGATACCCTGAAACACACAGAGCCACTGAACAGAGCTGTTCAGGTTTGTGCCAGGTTAGCTCATTTTTTTTCACCTCGTATCCACAAATCTTAACTTGTGTTTAATAAAAGTGGCAGGTTTTATACAGCTGTCAGTGAGAATTTGTGTAACTTAAAGCAATTAAAAGGCTGGAGGATTCAATCTTAATATTAGCTGTTATTTTTAAAGGTGCAGAATATTCATGACCATCACTCTGCTTTTAATTCAGAAGATGGACACTGAATTGGTATTCCTGTATGGCGATAAAATGAAGGAGAATGTGTATGCAGAAGTGATTTTGGTCACTTCCCTTTATACCACTTGACAATATGACTCAGCTTTAGTATATTTGTATTTCTGTTCACAGCCGTATATGAGACAGCTTAAATTAATGTTCAAATAATTATTTAAAATTATGTATTTTATATATTCTTATAAAGAAATAGATCACAAAAAAATGACATAATTGTTTCTGATATCTGTCTGCACCCCAGTAACTTTTCTGCTAATTTAATAGCTAATTACATTAGTTTTCAACTAACTCACGTAATAAGTGATAGATTCACAATAGGAGCCTCATTTAAATATTCTTCCTTTGTTCCAGGTTTTACTTTAAATAGAAAAATGTGAGAATATAGCTCTTAGCCTTACTTCGGTGAACCTAAGCCACAGTGGCTGCAGTGCAGTGGGTATGAGAGAGGGTAGGGATGGTGGACCCCATCAAGGGTAATTGTGCTAAGTGACAGATCTCTGGTTCATGATCCAGCACCACAGAAAGAAGTGGAATTTTGAAGGGTACCTCTGCCACCACAGTAGTGCTCTCAACCTTGCGAAAGGCTCTGGAAATGTACCTGCATGTCTCACTGTAGTGTTAAGCAATCAGTAAAATTAACCCAGGTTCTCCTTCATTAGAAAGTATTACCCGATCAGTACACCTAATTTCAGAGCTGCAGATATGCCTGCCAGCTGTGACAGCCACCAATTCCTGACATACCAATTGAGTCACATGGGGCAGCTGAGTAGATGTTTCAATACAGAATGAAATGAATTAAGCCTCTGCTGATTTCCAAATTACCCTTGCTTTTAGTATTTACATTGGCCCAAGCCCCAGGACAAATTCTTTGCACAATATAAAATAGAGCGGAAGCTTCAAAGGTAAAGTTCGTTCCCTGCTTTGCATATTGAAGTTTTAGTTTAAATTCTGCCTTTTCCACCAGGCATATTTTAAAATAAATGAAAATATCTGAGGTCTGGTTTGCCTTTCAGTGAGACAGATCTCACAGTTCTCTGTTTCCAATGCTTGCAATAATGGCTGCTCAACTTGCAGAGAAGAAAAGAAAAATCAAACCTCAAAATATTTGTACTTTTTGAAACTTTACAAAAAACGCACTAATGGCTCACAAGGTCGACCGAATCAGTGTAATGGCTATAGAGCTTTCTTTGATTTATATACCAAGGACAGTCTTAAAATTCATAGAAAATAAGATAAAAATATGAAAAGCTAAGCCTCTCTCAGCTGTAAATATGCAGTTTAGTGTGAGAGTTTCCTTTATGTCCAGCAGATGTCAATGTGGTGATAAACTAAAGCATGCAGGGAATCAAATCCAAGCCAGTCAGCATTCAGAATAAAGGCAGAGTAGCACCTTGTAGCCCAAGCACCAGATTCATCCATGCTCTCACAGTGCAGTGGGGCATTTGTGTAGTATTTTTGGGTCCCAGAAATGGTTTTGACAAAAATTCATTCAACATACTGATTTCACTGCAGTTAAAAATGCTTTGTAACTACTGTGATGCAGGACGCAGCTTGGCTTTTTGCTTTCCATTTCTTCTTCTTCTCATTTCTTGCAAATATGATGGACTTTGTTTTTCCCATGTGCAGAACAGTGACTGTGGGCTGTTGCATCAGTGCTCTTCTCCACTGCTTGGAAGATTTTCTCTCTGAGCTTACACAGTGAATTCCCCATTGTGCTGTTGGATGCATTACATGTGATTTCAAATCATTTATATTTGAGTGAATATTTCACTGACGTTAATGATGTAGGAAATGCGAACAACGGATGGTAGTTAACTTTTTGTAGATGAATAGATTGTCCACTTAGTAGTTCTGTTTAGTTTTTACTGCTGTTTGAATACTCTATTGATTTTCTGTAAGTTCATTATATTGTTTAGCTGTTTTTTTAGTCTACTGCGCATGATGTTTGAGTATTGCTCTATTGATTTCCCAACAAACTATTTTAGTTTCAAAATATTAGTGACTCAAACTATGAGTACTGTTACGTATGTTCTCTGTATCATAACATCATGCAGCAGTAACGTAGCAAAGCTCTCTGTGCTTCTTGCATTTTGTTGGGAAACATGTACCTAGAGCATTGGTTTACAGTAGACTTCTTTCCCACCAGAAGATAGAAGTTGTCACAGAATCACTTAGGAAGTTGTTATCTGTATAGGAAGTCTCCAACTGAAGTATGGGCGCCTGCCATCTCTGTGGTCATTCTCTGAGTGAAATGCTTTGGTGAGTACAATGTAAATGAAAGCTCAGAGCTGGTTTACAGCAGACATCAAGCAGGTGCTAATAACCGTCACCTGCACACACGGTTTGGTAGCTGTGGCATGGGCTGGTGTATTTTCCTCTCTCCGAATGGCTTTGTGTCATTGTTTCCAGTGTTTGTGGTAAGGCTGTATTTGACTTTAGAAGAAACACTGGAATCAGGTGTACTTAAAGATAAGTGCATCTGTTTTGTGTGAATTACCTGAGGGCTGTCTGAAGTGAGCTTTGGTGTAATTATGCAGCTTTCAGTTCATGCCTTAGACTATTACTTCTCCGTGACTGAAAGCCTTACTTACTCTCAAAAGTGAAAACAGGGCTGCTAAGATGGCTCATTACAGAGTTTAAATGTCTTTTTGAACATTAGTAAGGTCTCCTCCACTGAAACACATTTCTCACAGTTTGTGATCTACTCTTACTACAGTCAATCCAAAAAGTAATGACTCAGAATCTGTAAAATATAAAGGGGTATTTTTAGTCTTTAACACATCCAAAGCAACTTTCTTAGCAGTGCTACTTGACCGAGGCAACTTGTTATCTCCGAGAATTTCAGAGCCAAGAGGACTTTCTCTCCCAAGGCTGTTAGCTCTTTGCTTAGATTCTGTGGCTAAGAACTGCTAACAATAATAAGAGTAGTACTAGACCTCCTCCCATTTCTCCTTCCCTCACTGCTGACCCATTTCCTTGCATGAGGAAGTGGTGATAAACGCATAAGAGAATTGTTCTCTTCTGTTGAATATTTAATATGGGTTTCTTGTCAAAGGATTGATTTTTGCCACAGCTCTCTGACTTCTTGTCAGCATGAACACGCACACTGTGTTTTGGAAATGTAAATGTGAACACTTAGCCTTCTGTCTGTGCTGGGAATGCTCTCTGCCTATGGTCTGTTGTGAACTCACCTTTCCTACAAGAGTTTGAAACATGCAAGCAAAGAAGGTTTCAGGTTAAAGCTGTTGTTCAATTCAGTCCTGTTGAGAACTTCTCACACCTGTGTATGTAAGATTTGCATGATTTCTTGTAGTCAAAGACCGCTGTTTGGCAAATCACGCAAAAGCAATAAGACAACGTTAGGTTGACACAGTGTGCTACAGCAGATACTCATATTAACGTCTTTCTTACTGGCTTAAGTACACTACTATTTGTGTATCTTGAGATTTTTAAAACCTGTACTGTACAGTTGTGTTTTAGCATAATGTCCTATTTCCATTAAAACACAGAGCTCTTGTATAATAGAGTTTTGTTTGACAGCAGCTGTCATTAGGGACTAAAACAGGACAAATTGTGTTACTCCATGATGTGAGCAGCAACCTTGATTTTTTACATAGCCTGGTAACTACCTTGGGCCTGCAAGCTTTGCGTTCAGAGTTCCTCTAAGGCAACAGCACAGTGCATTTCAGTTACAATTTTGTGATGACCTCAGCTGTCATGTGCTGCTTCAGTTATTGACAGCAGAAATCTGAAAATGTTAATAAGAGTCTTTTTATTTCCTCCTTCAGCCGGTCTGCCAGTTCTAGTTGTTGTCCTTTATTTTTCACTTCTCTCTTGAGTGGGGGAAATTTCTTTGGCTCGATTCCCACTCAGTGATCAGCTGTATTCATTTATGCCAAGCATCACCCGCTGGGCTGTGTCTGTGCATTTTAGTTACACAGGTGCTGCCCCTACAAGTCGGCCTCGGAAGGCTCCCTTGGAAGGGAACGGTGCTTTTTAAAACACTTACCTGATTTTTGCCTTGGCCGTTGGTGCGAGTGGCAGCTGCCTGCCCGCGGCAGAGGAGTGCCCGTGAGCTGAGGGCCTGAGCCACCAGTGTGGGTGGGTGCTGCGCTGCTGCTCTGGGGGACGAGAGGTCTCGGGGTCCGCAGCTTTGGGAGTGCTCACAGAGCACAGAGTCATTGGGGATTGCTAATTTTGCAGTTTTATTTTCAAGAGGATAATGTGCACTCCAGAAGAGGTTGTCACGTGTCACACCAACTTACCCACCGAATGGCAAAGGCAGCCTGCGGTGCTCCCGCTTCTGAGAGGAGATGGCATGTTTGTAAATACCATAAATCGCTTATTTTCAAAGGAATTGCACAAAATCACAGAATCCTGGGAGTTGGAAGGAGACGCCTGGCCCACTCCCACTAAAGCAGGTTCCTGGGAGTGGGTTGCACAGGAAGGCATCTGGGCAGGTCTTGCATTCCTGAGTGCTCCCCTTGGATGTTCTTTCTGTCTGTGCCATGGGACATGGCATGTGCTACCACACATCACCCAGCCATGCGGCAGTGCTGCCTTCAGCAGCCCGCGTGCAGCCTCCTAGCACACTACGTCATCTCGCTTGGTAGAAAAGTTCTTTACTTGTTTGCCCTCTGTTAGTCCTCAGCTGTTAACTGTAGATTATTTTTTTCCTAATAGCTATACGGACCTGGGGGGCAATACCCACTGGGATCTGTCTGCTGACTTAGATCAAATTTTAGTTCCAAATATATTTACTGTCACTTCTTCTATATGGGACTTGTAAATCTTTTCATGTAGAAACAGTGTGGAACTAAAGGTCTAAACTCTCCCTTTGATGTCAGTAAGAACTTCACTGCTTAGCTGGATTGAGCTATAATAATGTACTTCCACTGGAAAAAAACGTGTTAATGGGTTGTTAGAAACTTTACAGGAATTTTTAAATTTCAGTGATCGTATCGTTAAGATGAAAGTGTAATGCTTGTGCTATCCCTCCACTGTAGGTTGGGGAAACAGGCAAATGTATGAGATGAAATCAGAAATATAAGGAAGTCCTCTAGATATGCCTATTTGTGTGCAACAGGCTTTCTAAATCAGCTGGATATATAATTTAAATCCTAAATGAGCTCAGGATACCGACTGGTTTCAGTACCTTTCCTGAGGAAATGGTTTTAAGGACATCTAGGCTTACTGCAGTATTTCTTCTGAGCAAGGAATATGTTTGGGGCTGCCCTTGAATGTAAGCATGTAGTGTTTTCTGTAATGGAAACAGATGTGTTGATCTCTTCCTTATATACAACACCCATGGGGGCAGAGGAAAAATAAAACATAAAAAATTGCCTTTTAGGAGATGGTAACTATTCTGGATCGTATTAATGCCTATATCTTACAATAATGTCCTATATCTTACAATTTTTTAATTTCAAAGGTAATCACTGAGAAGTGTACAGGGAGAGTATTTGTTCTTTTCTGGGGAGCATATGCATTACAGTCACGTCACCTAGTCAGGTTCTTTGCTTTGACGTTTTTATTTTCTGGAATCTTTATGTATTTCAAGATACGCAGACTTTTATGCAATGCTTTAATATTCCTTTGCATATATAAATTTCATTAATATTTTCATGTGTCGATCTTCATGATTTGGTGCATATAAGGAGATTAGTCCTTCCTGTCCTTCCTTACTGCAGTTGCTGGATAGTATCAAGCAACAGTGCCATGTTGTGAGATGGGTTAATTTAATTCCTAAAGTAATGTAAGCTCATTGAGAAAGTGTCTCAACTGAATATTTTCCAAAATACTGATTTCACACTAATATGGATTGATTAACACTTAAATGAGGGAATTAATTTTGTGCATTAGAGCTCTGATGTTTACATTACATCATATGCTGTGGTTTTTATGTTTTAACTAACAGCTCTTGCCATTTTCTGTTCTACCTTTTGGTCCATTCCAAAGCAGCTGAATATGCTTTTCCGTATTAGAAGTTGGTACTTCAACTGTCAGTTTTTCATAGGGAAACAGCAATGGTAAAAAGATGGGGAAAAAGAACAAAAACAGCTTCCACTTGTACAGCATCTTTCATCTGAGAGTGTCCAAAGCCAAACATCATTAGCAAGAGAGGACTGGTGGTTTTATTCCTGACCTACATTCAGGCTACCTTTTCCTGTGATCCTGCTCGAGATAATTAGCTACCAGGGAGCAGGTGGCTGGCCAGGACGGAGCTGACATAGATGTTACCAGAAGTGCTGCTGGGAGCTTAGGGAGCTTCTCCATTCTTCTCTCTGTTGTGAGAAAACTGTGTCCTTTCATGTAAATGTTCTTCTGAATGGGACGTAAAATTAAGATTCTAACGTGTTTAATCATTGTTGCAGATTGTTTTAGGAGAGCCGAAGTCCATCCCAATTAATTCCTTTTCAGTCTGATGTTCTTCCACAATTTAAGTGAATAAATATTCTCTCTTAAAGACCCTAATTAATTTCTGCTTGTTTAGTTCTGTTGCGAGGAACTGAAAAGCCTTTGTTCACAACTCAAAAATGTGCTATAATTCCTGCCTCTGTGTTGCAGCGAAGCTTATCAAGGTAGCAGAACATCTGGAAATCTTTTGCTTGGTAGCGCAATGCTTCCCGGCTCTGATTCTGCTCTTCTACCGAAGCAAATCACTATCTGTCCTGCCAAAGCAGTCATGCTTTTTACCTCACGCCAGTTTCCGATCAATGTATCTGACCCTGTGTTTTCCCAGTGGTGATGCTGATTTTTGTGCAGATGAACCAAAGCACAGCAGCATAAGTGAACTGACGTGGGCAGGTACTCCCAGATATGACCACGTTTGAAAGTGGGACCGACATCTTCACCTCCCATGCACTGTGAGGTGATGGGAAGAAACACAGCTTGTGCTGATCAAACCTTTCCTCTGAAGAGATTCTAACTAATGATATTGTCATTACCAATGTAGTCCCTATTGATCCTCTTTGTCAGACTTCCTCCTTGCTTTGATTTTACCCAGTGAAACAAGGCACCAAGGATGTCTTCATGCAAAACTAAATAGACTTCTATGCCTTACAGATGGCTTGTTGCAGTTCTGCCTGTGCTGCCCATGTTCTCCAGCCTTTAAATGAGCCATATTTTGTGTTCTGAATGATGTAAGCTCATGTCGGCTACCAGCTTTTTGTATGCACGAGGGCGCAGAGCCCTGGCTCCTCATCCAGACTGCTGATCGTGGGGCTGTTGCAATGGCAGCAGCAGCAGCAGCCCTTAAAGTTGACATTACTTATGCATCTATAAGAGAAACCAAGACAAAAATAATAGGTATGTAATTTTCCAGTCCTTTCCAGCCTGGTTATCATTTTTTTTCCTTCTACCTGCAGTATAACAACAGCCTTCAGCTGTGCTGAACAGGATATATGACATATATTAGGAGACCTGAATAATCTCTAATCACAAAACTGCTTCAGACAACTGTTTAAGAATAACATTGTTCATATAAACAGTGTCACTAAAGCTCATTATAACTTTGTGTATTTTCTTCAGAGATGCTCCTCTTGTCTTACAGCTATCGTGGTGCTGAATCTTATCTGGCTTGTTTTTTAATTCTCCCCTCCCTTCACCTTCTATGCTAAGAATATAAACTCTGAGAACTGTTTTCGTATGGCTTATATGACCTAATGCCATCAGGAGATTGTGCTCCTCTAGCTGGTGGGTGTTTATTTTGCTGCAATATAGGTACAACATACACGTTTTGGTTTGTATCAGTTTGTGTAAAATTTAGTACAAAAGCCCTGTCTTTGCATGTGGGAAGAAGTTTAGTGATGGATTTATTACTAAACTTATAGTCTTCCTCTATTTGATGGGAATGAATATACCTTTTTTTTTTTCAGTCTATCACTGCAATGAAATTATCTCTAAATACACTGAAGCTTCAACAGCAGTTATCCGTGTATTTTGGTGTGTCTTACGGTGTAGGTAGAATACAAATGCAGAGAATTCAGCATAGAAAGGAGGCTCCTCTGCACTTCTGAAATATATACATCCGTTTCCACTGTTGCATAGGAAAAGAAAAGAAAGCAGTGAAAAGTGAATTGAAAGAAAAGTGTAACAGTTATTCTTGGGTTAAAGAAAGGAGAAAAAAATGTGTGTGAAATCATTTTGCTATCCCAAAAATGACAGGGAGGAACATTATGAGCAGGGTCTCATATTTCCCCAGTAACTAAATATTGCTTTGGCTTTATTGCTCAGTTGACTTACTGAGAATGGATTTGTGGTTAGAGGAAAGAACCTTAAAATTGCAACTAGATTGCTTTGGGTTTTTGGTTGTTTTTTCTTTGTTTTTGTTTTTTGACCAAAGAATTTTTGACTTAAAATGACTTGAAGATTAATTCCATTTTTTAGACCTCTTTTTTGGTCAAAATTTTACAAACACTTTTACAACAAAAAAGTAGATATTAAATTATACACTGCTGTTAATTTTGCTCCTCTTTTGCCCTATATTTTTAAAGCCTTGCTTGAAGGCAAGACTAATTAATGATAAGCACGTACATAAAATGAGAAGTAAGAAATACTGGTGTTGCCTCAGGTAGAGAGACTTGGAACATGATGAGCTAAATATAGACTGTTTTACCAAAAAAATTAGGTCTTACATCCAGACCTTCCCCTTCACCCTCCTTTCTTTCAACTGGCCTTGTTTAAGATAAATCGACTGACCAAGATGGAGTTTTCCTGAGTGATTTGTGGTTCAAAACATCCAAGTACTTTCAGACTCTCCCTTTTCATTTCCTTGAAGAAGTCTGAGCTTTAAAGTGACCCCTTCCATCTCCGAGCAGAGGGAGAACAAACCCTTCTGATTTGTGAGCCGGGAAGAGATGATCTGAACAAATTGGTGGTGGCTGTTGAAGAGCCTGACGTGTCCCTGCTATTACAGAAATCTTGTTCCAATCGATCAAATGGAAGAAAGAAAAAAAAAAAGAACCAATATGCAAATTTTTATGTGTAAACTAAAGACTGAAATGTCATAAAGATTGAAAACAGCAGAGATGTTGTACTTACCCCTTCTTTTATACGTTTGTGATGCTTGAGCGATAGATGTTCTCTTGGAGAGCTTCATGCTGTTTGTAAATTCCTATTGTGACAAGATGCGGATGCTTTGAAAGAAAGTTTGAAAATGCAGCTTTTTACAGAAGGTAGATCCACTCATCACTGCATGTTTCGTCTCATTGGTCAAACAAAGTAAAGCATTTTTTTTGCAAGCTGCACCATGTCACTCTAGTTTGGAATAATGGAAATTGAAAGCAACCATGAACATTTCTGTGGGCTGTGAATATATTGCCTCTTGAAAATGTGAATACAAATTCACATCTTCATTTCGGGTCCTTGTTCTTGTGCCAGCAAGACACTTGATATCACAATAGAAAGAGTATTTTGTTTATTTCAGAGCATGGTTGGAATCGTTTTTTTTTCCTGTCGCAAACAGTACCATCCTAACTTAAACTGACAGTGCTAAATACTGTGGTAAATCTGAAAACAATTCCTTTCTTGCCTGATAAATTAAACTGACCTAAAATGAGAATCCCATTCCAGAAATATGTCCAAACTATTAATGTAAGTTTGTCCAGAGTTCAAAATGCAAAATAGAAGGCCAGATACTGTTTTCTTTCATGTTTGACAGCGGTGATCCATTTTTTTCCAAGTTTCACTTGCATCATGAAGGAATTGGGATAATAAATGTCTCCTTTCAAACATAGTTGGCTGAATTTTGGAAAAGGTTGGCTGTGGTTACCCAGCTCTTGGTGGCCACTTGCTGTTGTGAAACTCTGTTGCAGGTGCACCTGTGCTGGCCCCTTCTGGAGAGGGTCTGAGGCCACTGAGCACATGTAGGCTGCATGGAAGGACCCCTGCTAGGGATTTCTGCCACTGACACAGCGCAACACATCGTGGATCATGAAGGCTTAGCCAAGTTCTCTCATGTGTTAACATCCTGAAATTTTGACTTATAAAGAATTTGCAGTGGAGAGGGTTGTTGAAGTCCTAATTGGGTGGAAGCACTCCTTGCGTTTCCATCACTTTGCTTTCCATCCGTCAGCCCGCGCTGAGGGTTCCCTGCAGTTGTGTCTGGTGCCTGCAGATGAGCCAGCCCAGTACACACAGTGGATGCACAGGTGAATCCCTCTGGTGTCATGCAAAAGGCAAGGGTGACCAGGAGAGTGGCTGCAACTCCCTGCTACGTAGTGCTGCTTGGAAAAGCCAGGAAAGGGTGTGATGAGCAAAAGGGCATCAGTGAGCTGCAAGAACCCCAGGTGTTGTTGTACTTGAACAATGAGCACGCAGTCCCTGGTTGCAGACTTAAGGCAAACTGTTCCTGCAGAGGAGGCATCAAATAGGAAAACAACGCTGCTTAAAGTATGCTTTTGTCATCCAGAAGCACTTAAGCAGCATGAATAAAATTGAATTCAGTGTGCCAAGGGCATGAATAACTCCACACACTGAAAAGCAAGTGCATAAGGTTGGGTGATTACCAGTGTCAAGACAGCAGGATCCCCTATTTACAATGGAGCTACAGAACAAGAGAGGAAAAAATTGTCCATTGCCTGAAAGTGGGTCAGGTGCACAGTTAAAAAAAACTACGAAAAGAAAAGGAATTAGAGAGCCCACAGGCTGCATCTTAGCAGCTCCAAATCTGGGGACAGAATCCGTGTAAGGACAAATGCCATTTTTCTTACACTCAGCAAAACCTGGCAGACCTCCCAGGCTGCTTTAAAGGACACCTGCCTTGTCCAGCAGCTTTGTTAAGTACTGTGCCTTAAATGCAGCAGCCTATGCTCAGATTTCTAAAGCTTGATTTCTGACAGCAGAGAAGTGCTTTCTCCTGTTAAGCAGGGCAGGTCTCTGACCCGGGAAAATCCTTAATCCTGGCAGTGATGGTTCCTTTCAACTCCCTGGGTCAGGCTTAAAATAGTATTTCTGTGAAGAAGAGTTTGATGGATGAAAACAAGGCTGCTCCTCACTTCGTTGTGCCTGGCGAGCTTTTACTTTGTTTTGTTTAAAACACAGAAACAGGTTCCTAGCCTAGAGCTATCTGTCTCTGCAACATGGGGCACTGTAAAGGCCTAACCCAATGCTATGAGAAGTAAGAGGGTGCACTTATTTTGTGATTCATGTGATTTGTTATTTGTATGCAGAGTTGGAGCACCCAGGAGAATCAGGGTTATTTTCCAGTCCAGCCAGGGAAAGAGCTGGGTAAGGCAAAGAAGGGACAGAAATAGCCTTGTAGAAAATAGGGTTGGAGAACTGTCCACCCGTCTGCCACACGGCTCATCTGAATAGCCCAGATGAGCACAGTGTAGGGTATTGGCTTTCTTCCCGCTGTCTTTGTCTTTCCTTCTTTGGGAAGAGTTGATCGTGCTTCTCCTGCACACTGAAAAGATATTTAGTGACTGTGGGAGACTCAGGCTGAGGTCTCACCAATAGCATTTGCCTTACCACCTCCTCTGTTACAAGGATGCTTACGTCTGCAGTGTTTCATCTCACCCCAAGCTATAGATCTTCATATTACCGCATGGTGATTATACAGAGACTTCAAGTGACAATTCAGTATTTCCCATGTTCCCACATTTCCATTTTGTAATTGAAGAAAACTTATGATCCTGTTTGCAAGTTGTTGTTTATTTGTGGTTTTTGTCTAGAAGTAATGGCCTTTTGATGGATGTGTTATGTACATGCTGACTGATTAAATGTGACAGTAATGAAAATGTATTCAATAATACAGGCTTGGGATGCCAGCCAATGTACTCATGAATACAGCAGAGAGTGACGGAGGACATGTGGGTAGGGACACGTGGGTTGCACTGAGCCCCACAGAGGGGCCTGTTGTTGGACAGTGTCCCACTGATGGGATTCAGCACAGTCACACCTACCACAGGTGGGCTTGCTTCGTGCTACACCTGTGAGGAGAATTCCCCTCAGTGTGCTCCTCTGAAGGACCCTGATTTCAGCCCATTTGCTTGTTTTGAGCCCTAACAAATGACGGTATGGAACCCAAGGCATGAAGTGCTGCTGAGGTTCCCCCACTCAGCTCCAGCCTCTGCAGCCAATCCTGCAGGTCCCGATCTGCCCTCAGCCTCCCGAGTTCTGCTTGTGCCTCAGCTGTCTTACAGGAAAAAGCCACCTGTTCTTTGAAATCTCTGCCTTCCTGGATCAGAGCCATTGTGGGATTCTTGCTGAAGCAAGGTTTACTAACCTTGAATCGATACAAAGCATACAAATCCAACCAGACTTGTTTTGAAATTGAGACTATAAGGGAAGCATTAATGCTTTCACTTTCAGAGTTCAGGTGACTTCAATCTATTTCTCTTTCATACAAATATACTGGAACACGAACACAAGAAAATTACAATGTCAAATTGTAGTCTAGGATGAAGATCAGGAAGTTTTTTCAGTGGCTTGCAATATTTTACCACCCGCATCCTTTTTTTCCCATAACCAGCAGACTGCAGAAGGCTTTAAAGCCTCTGAAGTTGTCTAAATCTTCCCTTGGCACTGTTTTACGTTTTAGTTTTATAGGTCCCTGTTCAGCAAAACTGTTGAACACGCATTGAGCATCAAGAATCATCCCAAAGTTGTCTGCAAGGGATTTACATACGGGAATAGCATTACCCTGTCCCATTGGAAAGCAGTCACCAGCAGAGGGGAAAAAGATTATACCTTTGGTATTTCAGCGTTACAGTTTGGAAAAGGCAGAGCTCCTGAATTTTAAAGCAATCTTACATGAGGGAGGAGAAAAAAGCTTTGATCTTCAAATTACAATAGCAATTGTAAACCCTTTCCATCCTCTTGAAATGAGAGATAGTACCTTCACTGGAAGACCCTGGATTTTATTTTGACAGTCAGGTTTGAGTCAGATGTATGTGTACTTTGGGATGCATTCCACTGGCCAGCCCCCTCTTTACCCTCCCACCGTCCAAACCCAGTTGGCTGTCCCAGTGCTTTCCCAGCTCCCCGACATATCCGTGTAACCTAATTACCTCCATCCAGTGCCACGGAGAAGAACAAAGCTCAGTCAAGGCTCAAACGTAGCAGAAAGAGGAAAAAAGTCATAAAGAGAAAGTTAATGGCCCAGAAATCTCTATTGGGAGCACTTCTGAAATGGGCTTTCTTATTTCTGCCGAATCCATCATGCCTTACTTAGGGATCTTTGAAGGTTTCCTTGCTGCTGCTGTTGCTGGGAGGAGATCCAGGTGCAGAATGCCCCCAGAGTGCAGCTACCTGGCAGGGGGCTTGTTAACCAGCAGGGACCCCAGGATTTACCCTAGTGCTACCCCGTCCTGCTCGTCTCTGCTCATTCGGCAGTGTCACTCCATCTATCTCAGCGTCTCTGGAAGCAGTCGTTCGCCTGAAATTAATAGTTGCTTGGGTGCTGACAACTTGTTTTGAGTGCAGCAAGCTGGTCAAAAAGCTGTTATAGAACAAAAGGTCACTGGCAGGTGATGTATGGTAATATTACAAACACCCAGAGTTTTTATTGATGTTCTTCTAAGAGGTTGGGTTCTGTGCTTAGCTTGTAATTGAAGAATCTTCTTGACCGGTTGGGAAGATCGCATTACATAAATGTACTAGACTGGCTGACAAGGATTTGTAGATGCTGAAGTATTTAGGGTGCAGGTCTTGAATGTAATGATGCGCATCTGTTAATGACATACACATTCTAAATCATTTGAATTTTAAAACTGAAAAATACTTTAAATCTTCATGGATTACACAAATGTTGTGCAATCCAAGCTGAAAACTTTATCAGAGAGAAATTCTTTGTGTTGTAGGGTGAATTTTTGGAAATAGTGACAGATCTTTAATATTCTCCCTTACTTGTGGTTATTTTGAATATTGCAGTTAGATAAAGAGAGTAGTGTGGAACTGTTAGTGCAGCTGCTTCCTTGGCAGGAGTATACTGGAGCAGTCAGACTGTAAATACGTGTTTTGCACAGAACTCTACAAGTCTGGGGACGAATGTGATCCTCTCTACACCAGAACTTCCTGTTTTATTTCTATACATTTGTATTATAGCGTCCTGGTTTAGACATACCAGTGCTTCAATGCTTGTAGAAGAACTTGATGAGAACCATGTTACCATATTTTATTTGACTTCCACTCTAAAACCTTGATTCTTGTAAACGTGAATATATACAAATATTTGACAACTTCTGAGCTTGCGATTGCTCTTTGCTTTGAAAATGCCTTTCCCTGGTTTCTCTTTCCAGCACAGAGTGTGAGATCTTACATGAAGTCATTGGGGGGTTGTGGAGTCTCAGGGCTGTGCCGTTCCTTGCTGTGCCTGTTGGGGAATGATTGACGCATGTGCAGAGTAAAACACTGCTGTTCTGCACTGGTAACTCTCTGCTGTACAACTCTACAGAACATAGAGAAAGGGGAATAATTCTTTCCTAGTACACTGCTGTTAGCATTTGACTGGTCTGACACTTCAGGAAAGGAAGAGGAAAGGTTCTTGTTAATGATTTTTTTGCTAAGAGTGTAACACGGAGCTTTGGAACTGTTTGATGCACATATTCTTTGCAGTTTTCTTGTGTTACGTGGTAGCTCCTGCAGCACACTGAGCATTGTAACTTACTGTTTAAAGCAGCAGTCTCTCCTAAAGCTGACCTAATGAAGCCGTGTTCCTCCATCATGACAAGGTCTGGCTGCTAATTCTGAGCAAGAGCCTGTAGGGACAAACAGGGGAATCCCATGCCTTAGCACTGCTCCGAGCCCACAGTCTGGTCACTAGTGGTTTATCAACACAACAGCCAGCAGCTCTCTGTAGTTTCTTTTTATTTGCTGCTACTGCAGCTAAATGACTTGATGCTACCAAATGAAGATGATTCACGCTTATACTGTAGAGAAATTTGTTACATACATATAAATAAGGAACAATATTTGGAGCCTGGGTGCGTAGAGGGACACAGGGGAAAGTAACAGTAGATTGCCTGTTGCCTCTGTGACTGCAGTAAGTCTTGCTTAAAAAGATTGAGAGGATGGATTTAGTAATATAAACCGCTGAAATACAATGTTTAGGGTGGCAACTCATCATGAAAATTATAAAATATATTTAGCCATTACAAGGGAACTGCATTTAGTGTATTATTATTCTTAGACTGTCTGTAAGCGACACACACACTGCCTTATGTTTTCTGACATTTCCATTATTTGATTCTGGTTGCGGACATAAATATTATTGCAGAATAACAAATCAAAACCCAAAGAAACCAACTCTGTTTACCTTCGAGTTTTTAGAACTAGTATTTATGCATATGTATGAGGGGAATAACAGTGCATTATTTTGCTGTAATCAAGTTGTCACTTTCTGGCTGTCCGCACAACAAGCTATTTGGCTGGCGGCCATGTTTCAACAGTAGTGGAAGGTCACACCAGAAGAACACAAAAAGGGAAACTCTGAAGTACTGGACCGCTCCAAGGACAAGACCACCCCATGGGATCAAGTGTCAAAGCTGGCAGGAGGTGAGCATCACCCAGAGATTTTGTCTTTGGGTTTGCATCTCACAGTGATTTCTCCTTGCTATCCCTTATGCTTAGAGCACACAAAGTGAGCCTTACCTTTAGAGCACATGAACAAGTGCCACCCTACCTGCTCTGTCACATGAGCACCAGTGATGGGAGGAGAAATGAAGACATGCGGGCTGGGCTGGCCATGGTGTGGTGTTCTGCAGCCCTTTAAGATCCAGCAGCTGTGGATGTACTGGGAGGGAGTTCTGTTTCTCATGCTTCTTATCGTACCGCATCATGTGCACTGTGGCTGTCTCCATGGGAGAAAGAAATACATGGAATAAAATTCAGATTGCCGTTATCACCTTTAAATGCTAATGCAATAGGAAGTATACTAACAAGAGTAAATTACAAAAGATCACCCATCCCTAGCTGTGATAGGTGCTCCCCTCACAAACTCACCATGTACTGTTTTATGAACTAGATTATTTGCCTAAGTCATCAGCATGAGATTGATTAAAGAAGCAAAGTGAGTATGTAGTCACTTCTACAGACTTTGCTTACAACAAATAAGTAAGCTTTGTCCACCAGTTTATTACAAGCTGAAGAGATTAAAGTAAATTGTATACTTGGAGCCCTGAAAAATGCTTTTTTGCATTGAAATAAACAGTGGCTAAACAGTGCTACCAAGTAGCCATCTGAGTACTGACGCATTCATGTCTGCTGCAGCTTCCAGAACTGTGCTGTCAAAACAAGCCACCAGTATGCTAGGGCAGGAGGTACTGACTACACAAGGGACCAGGAGGCAGTCAGTAAATTCCCTTTTCATATCTACTCTGTGCCCATTACTGATGACATCTGGATAAGAATTATTCTTTTCTGAAGGAAGTAAAAGTTGTTTCTTGCTGAGTTTTTTAACAAATGAGAGACAGGGTCAGTGGGGTGGAAAAAAAATCCTAAATCTTTATTTTTTAGAGCTATGAACAGCAGTTTTTTTAATGTAGACATCCTTTTTATGTTATAAATTTCATGTATGTGGAAAATATGCATGTATTTTACCACAGCATGTGATAATACAGAACCAAAATAAAATGCTTAATCTCTAATGTAGGATCGAGGCTGGGGCACATCTGTTCTTCTGTCCCAAAGGTTTCGAGTTGCACATTTGATCTGCAAATGTAGAACATGTATTGAAGTGATATAATGGAACCTATCAATTTTAAGAAAAAAAAAATGTGGTCATACTAAACCAAAGAGATTAAAGACCAAGAGAAGAGGGTAAAATAGACTCTTGGGCATTATGTGAATAAAAAACATCTTTGGGACAGGTGCTGTCTTTATCAAATTCTTATAAACTCTTCAAAGATCTAAGATCAGTCTCTCTCCTTCCCCTCTCTCAAATTACAAATGATGGGAAAACAAATAAGAGAAAGAACTAATTTGTTAGCTTGAGAGGTAAGATTGCCTTACTTGTATTAACTTAACATGATGATGGGCACAATATAATGTAATAAGCAGTGTGATTTCTCCTCCATGTCCTAGAGTGTGGGGGAATGAGCCTCATATTCCCAAGGATACAGTCATCTCCAGAATGAACTCAGCCTAGGCATCTCATGCCGGAATGTCTCCCATGTAGTAGTAAACCACAAATTCGACTCCTTCAAATCAGTTGTAGTCATGAAAATGAGCAGAAGTTGGGCCTCTACAGAAATGGAACATGGCATGTGTATGTCTGCTTGTTCTTTCTGAGAGTGACTAAGGCAGAATGCAAGCTGTCCTGAAGGGATGAAGTGTTAGTAACTGGTTTACAGAGGGTACCTAAATAATACCAGCGTGTCAGTCAAATGAAGTTGCAATCATTTTGTTTTAAATGAAAGGGAAAATTTAACTTTAGTAGACTTACTTTTCACACAGCAGGTTTTTTTTAGCAATATCAACAAATTTATGAATTATTCTGACCATACCGTATCAATCTCCTGCATTCTGTGAGCCCATTTTCAGCAGAAAATATCAGGATAATTCCATGGCACGTAGTTAGTTCTTAAGTAGTGTTAATTGCAAAGGCTTGTTTGTTGGCTTTAGATGCAGAATGACTTCTAAGCACATGATTAAGCTGATGGCTGTTCCCTTGAACGGCTTAAAGCTAAGCGTGTGTGTTTGTTGACTGATGGACTGGTTAACAGCCACTTGCCCACCTAGCTGGCTGCTGGTTGTGCAGGAAGGGAGACAATGTGTAAGGATGCTATGGTCAGTTGTCTTAAAGCCGTATTTATCATTCGAAAATCATCAACTGAGCTATTGTTTTTAATTCATTTGGAAATTATTTTTCTTTTAGTAGAGGAGAAAACTGCACAAGAATGCTGTACCATTCTGTAAAATGTCTACCTGTGATCCAGACTTTTTTCATACAAAAGACAGTCTTATTAATGTCTCAGTACCGTAGATTGACACAACACATCATTAAAGCTCAGACATAGTCATTACCCCTTGCTACGGATTATTAATATTTTCAGTTCTATGAGGACACGGGAGATGTGCCACTGCTGAACGCATTTCTAAGCCCTGTGATGGATTAAAAGAAGGGATGCCTAGATACAAAGACTAATAATACAGCGCCGGCCTTTTTTAAAGCAGTCTTCTTTCAACATTCAGGGAGATTTTTCTATTGTTCCTCAGAACGTGTGCTAATTAAACCGATGGGAGGATTGAGAGCTAATTGGTGGCAGCACAGGTCTCCAAAAGTACTGTGCTAAAGGGAGGAATACCAGATTTGCTTTTGAAGAGTGAAGTTCTAAGTTAGGACGCATGTAGATTCAATAGACCATGGACTGAACTGGAGCCTAATCCCCAGCAATGGAGCGCTGAGGCTCTCAGTACGTTCTGAGTTCATTTTGTGGTTTCTAGCAGATGTACAACAGAACAAAGAGGACAAAACACATTACATAATCCCTTCTTCCTGGACACTGGGCTGTGCAGAATGCACATGAGCACTGCAGAAAGCAGCTCTGGGTGCACTGAGAGTGGTGCCGCTGCATGCTCAGCCATGCTACTGGCTGCAAAATTTCACTTTGGATTCAGCTGAGAAGGGCAGGAGCTGAGCATCGCACTGCTACTCACATGCAGCTTATGAAGCATAGGTGTAGTTTAGCAAGTTTGTAATACTGTGCATTATAGAAAAATACATGTGCGTATACTAATACAACTGGTGCCAACATGAGGCTGGGTATGGGAGAAATCCTTCTGAGAGGGATTTTAGTAACATAGCTGATGCTGTTCCTCTGCTCGAAATGGAATTCAGTTGTAGGTTCACGTAGGTGGAGCAAATGAGTTACAGGGAGATTTGTGACTGTGTTAGAAATGTCTTCTAGGCAAAATTGAGTATCCAGACGGGTTACCTCCTGCTCTGGTGTGCACAGGAAAGGTCCCTGCCTGGGGACAGCGTACCTTACAACAGCCTGACCAAACACTCGTCCTGCCTTCAGCTTTGTTCAGAGACTCATGTCCTTAGTGTGATGGTGCAGATGTCTATGACTGACTGACATGAAAGCTCCAGTTCAGTGTTTGGCTCGTTTACCTCTCTTTTGGCACCACAGTGGTTTTGTAATTATTATTGATTGAATTGGCATTTTCAGTGCTTAATTCCACTGTATTTTGCTGACCAGGGTAGATGCTTTAGCCATGCATTTATCTCTGATGCTTTCTATAGACACAGTTTGAGTTTTATGTATTTTCCTCTTGCCTGCAATCTTTTATTATAAAAGTTTCATGCGTGAAATGAATGAGGTTAGAATAACCTCACTTGGATCGTTGCGTGTTATAGAGAGAGCAAGGCCCTGAGACCCTGGAGGGAAGTCTACTCACACGACCTTCTGCACCAGCTTGTTGTATTCTGCAGTTGGGAAAGTGACTGAGCTGTATGTTGTCTGTTCTGTGCTTTGCACGTTGCCTTCACCCTCTTGTACTGATGCATTTTAACTGTTAAACTGCACAATTGGCATTGTTTTTATCTGCTCCATAGAAGTTTGCAGGGCTAAGTTCTCAGGTGGATAATTCCTCCAAACTGCTGTAGCTGTGGTGGTCAGTGGACTTCTGTTATTTTCTATCAGTTGATAATGTGCACCACTGATGCCGGTACAATGCTTTTTCATTGTGAGTTATTTTTGGTTTAGTATGATATTTTTTTTATCTGAACGATGTTGACTTGCTACAGGTTCACGTCATACTTTCAAAACAACTTTCCAAATACCTCTTCAGACAAAAACTGCATCAAATACGTTTTGGCTAGCACATATTTGGGGGAAAAGGAGAAATGGCTCCATGGAGCTGACAGTGACTATTTCGTATGGTAATGATATCGCATGGTAAAAAATAGGCAAGTGACAAGGAGGGAAAGCCAGGAACAGAGCAGTGTGGATAAACCATACAGTGCACCATGAGATGCTTTATCTACAACATGTGTAGAAAACTCTTCAATCTCATTCAGTGTGAGACCCGCCAGCATCCTCCAAGGAGTTGTTTAGGTCTGGCACTTTATCATCTCTGGACTTAAGAAGCGCTTTCCAAGAACTGCATCATGTGAACTCACAGATTCCCGTTAGGCTTCTTGCAGTTTTACTTCTTTTCTGCAAAACAGTAAGTTCTTGCCTAATGGACCACTTAGCTGGTGTTTCAGAGAAACCCACAGTAGTTAGGCATCTGGCACCCATAGACTTTCCACCTTAGTTATTATATTAGTTAATCCAGATCATTTACATCAGTGTTGCAGAAGCAATAAGCTCCCCAGTTCAGCGAGTTACGCTGCTGTCAGTGTTTATTGACTGGCTGACAACTTCAGAACTGTTATCTATCATGATTGCAACAGCTCAGCAGGTAGTAAACATTCTCCTTAGTATAGCATATTGAACAAAATTTGTATGCAAGTCTATTAGCAAAGCTTGTAAACACTTGGCTAAACTACGTGGCTCAATTAGCAAAGAATAATGGAGCAATAAGTAAAGTGTGTGCAATTTTATCAACTCCTTGCAGTCGGCAAATTGTACACCATTATCAGGAAAGCATAAAGAGCGATTATCAATGTAGCTTGCTGAATATTTGCATATTACCTTTGACTAATTCACAAAGGTATGTCAGAAAATCAGAAAAAAAGAAGATTAACAGCACCAGCATGAAATACAGTGCAGTCAGGTGCATATATTCATTAGTTCGTGAATGTGTACTACTTGGTTGATTAAGAATATAAAAATGTAATGTCTGAAGTATGTTATTTAATGAAATAACAAGGTTGATCAGTAACATGTAGTAAACAAACAGCTCCTTCATGTGAAGTATATATACAACACAATTTTTTAATTATGTGAACAGGAGCACACTTAAACTACTGCTCTATAACCAACGTGTGAAGTACATGATGGCTGGAACCTCACTGCACCCAAGCTCCATTTGCGCTAAGGTTCAGATGAAGATTTGAAGACTGGGGTTTTGGTTCACTTGTACCAAAGCAATGCCAGTTGTCCTTCAGTTTCAGTTTCTTTTCCCATGTTTCAGTTCCTTCAAGCATCTTCAGTTGCTTCTAGTCCTGATTCATTAAACAGCCACATTTGATTTGGTTTGTTTTCATCCATTTGAAGTCCAGAGGCAAAAATTTGCATTGTACAACGCTCTATTGCCGTTATATGCTTCTGCAGATTGCTCCGTAGGGAGCTGTGCTGCAGTGCTGTGCTGTGCGTTCCAGGTCAGCTGCTCCCAGCAGGCTGTGCCTGCCACCAGGTCCATCAGAGGTCTGTTGGAATGAGGTTGAGGTGTGCATAGCCAGCACAAGGTGAGGCATGCAGGACGTGTGGTGATCTGTTGAGTGCTGTTCTGAGGTCATTTGGAGGAGGAAAGAGAGAGCTCTGTCTCCTTTTCCTGCCTCCTGCAGTAAATCAGCCCCTGACTTTCTTCTTGATTTAAGAGGTTGATCGCAGTCCCCGTGTGTGTAGGTAGGTGATGAATCTCTCTCAAAACACAGATAAATAAGAGGAGTGAAGTGACAGATACATTTCTGTGCCCCACAAGTGATGGTCAGGAGAAGATTGTTCTTGCTACTCCAAGAGGACTGTGCTGGGCTCGCTGACCGTCTCCCTCTGCAGAGTTGCATCTAGCTCAGGTGCCTCGGGGAGATGGGGAGGAGCGGCAGCAGCAGAGATACACTGGGTTCATTCTTTGACATCTTTGAAAATAAAAACCAGGACATGGACTGTGTAAAAGCTCTTAGCAATGTTTGAGGCCTTTCAAAATGTACAGTCGGTAAAAGATATCTTGTTAGAATCAAGTGTTTTTAATCTAAGGCAGTTAGAGACTGGCTCATTATGGGTTTGTTAGCCACAAGGCAGCTGGTAATGAGAGACTTTTTCTTCCATTTGTTTTTTCCTTAGTTCCTGCCCTGGTGCTGGGGAGTGTCAGCCTGAATAGGACATGCAGTGTCAGATACTATTGGATGCACTGGGATCTCTTTCTCCTGTCTCACTCCTATCACACTCTTCTCTCCCAGCCCAGTTTCCTTTACTAGCCATCTTTAGATATGTACATCTTCTGCAATACCATTGAGAGTATATCAGCAGCTTTTCTTATTGCTAGATGGGTGGAGCAGTACAAGGGAAGAAGTAGCACCAATTTTATCCAGCGCTCTTCTCTTCTGTCCTGTGCTCGGCAGGCAGGCAGGCACCAGGGCTTGGCCCCGGTGGGGGCAGGCAGTGCAAAGCAGTGCGGCAGGAGGTGGTGCTGCCTTGGGCATCCCATAGCTGCAGCGTGCTGTGGGTCCTGTTACGTTCTGCAGGGCAAGCTTTGGTGGTGCATCATCCCTTCTCCCATCCCAGTTGCTGATGAACTTACCTGTATTCTTTAAGAATGATTATATACAACATTGACTGCTCTTTGTTGGTGCTGTGAGAACTTCTATAGCATGTGCATTGTAAGCATTGGAGTTTTCTGCCTGGTGACAAGAATTTATGGGGAACAGGGCAAGATTAAAAAGAATATTTAAAATGCCTGTATCTTGTGCTCTTTGAAGAGGTGTCTCTGTGTCTTTGAAATTTACATGGGTCTTAATGCAAAATCAGATTCTGTAATGTAACTTTAAATCTAGAGAAGCTGTTAGAGTTAAAGGCTTTCGTATCAAATAGCATTCTCTTAGTTTTGATATTTTTTTCCTTTAAATATGATTTTTTTAAAAAAACAACTATGCACTGATAATACATGAATTTGATCAATAGCCTCCCCTGGGGTGCGTGAGGCCTCTAAAATTGATCTAACAGCTCCACAAGGTGATTATGGGTAGGGAGGTCGATACGGGATCTTGCCAACTAATCTTCAACTGTAGAGGGTTAAGTTAAAGAGCTCATGCTTCAGGCTCGATACATATTCATTCACACAGACACATTTTGATCACAATCATTTTTCTAAAGCATCGTTCTTGTGTGTGTAGGAGAAATGATACCACATAAAGACAAGCACAATAACACTGAAACCATTAAAGTGGGGGTGTCATGTTGTCTGTAGGAATGGCTTTTTTAGCCCAAACCCCATCTTGCAGGCTGGAGATAGATAAGGGGAAAAGAGGAAACAAAAGCCATAACGAATTTCCAGGAATAATGTATCAAATTTACCTCCAGGGTATCTCAAGTGAAGGTGAGAGAATTACACCAGGAATGAACTTGACCCAAAGTGTTTTTTTTTCATTAAGGTCTGATGTTCTTTGTTGTTTATGAGTGAACTAAGTGTTGCCTCAAATAAAAGGGCAATATCAATTGCCAAGAGCTGTCCGGGTAGAGAGAAGTTCATTATTTCATACATCACTAAAAGTGATGTAATTATATGAATTTAGGAGACTTCATAAAGGAAAAAAGCCATTTCCTCTATATATTTAAGGAATTTGGGTTAATATGTCTGCCACACAATAGAGAAACAAACCATTGGTAATATCTACAGACACTTTCTGTTGTTGTCCGGCATCCAGAATACATTGTGTGAGGTACACAGCAGAGAGCCATAAAATCACATCTGAAAAACTTACAGTGTGGGAATTATAGTATTTCTGTTGCTTTGATTTATCCATCATAAAGCCAAGGGCACGCAGTGGGCTGAACTCTCCCTGCTTTTTCTCTATTCGCTTTGCTTTGTTGTTGTTGCAGGCAGGCAGTGGTGGCTGCGGGGTTGGCGCCGGGATGGATACATGGCTGACGTTCAGGAACATAGCCGGGTTCAGCTCTTCTTGAAAGAGGATTGTTAATTGGAATTAAAATGCAAAGTTAATGTTTGCTTTCCTCATTAATGTTGCCACAAAGAGCTTCATTAGGGTCTCAGAGAGTCAATTCAGTATTTATGGCTGATTATAGCGATGTAAAAATTACAGCGGTGTATTTATGTAAGCATCTCTGTTCGCTCTGGAAATAGAAATGTATTTCTTGAACTCTTGACCTGATAGAAGCATTCTGCTGTCAAAGAAAAAGTGAAAATGGTGGTGCATGAGCTAATTTGCCTTTTTGAATGTTCTTTAGCTGACTCTTTTAATTGACAAACTCTTTGAGGAGCGTTGGCTGCAGGAGTTCATCAACAGCAGTTAATTCTGGTCATTTCTGCCCCCTCACTTTAACTGGGGAGGGGAAAATAAATTGCATTTATAGCAGGTGGTGGGTCACTTCAGTGGATTTAATAGTTTCTCCTGCTCTAGGTATGCATGAAATTGTAAATGTTAAACATCCGAAAGCTGATAACATGAGATTCTTGAATGGCACTAGGCTGGCACTTGGACAGAGGCCGTGGCTGCTTGTTTGGCCAGGGCCGAGGGAATCAGTTTAAACACAAATACAAATTGTTTTCAGACTACAACTGTGGAGACCATTTGACATTTACAGGATGTTTCGCACTGTGTCTCACCTACGGTTTGCACTGTCTGGTCCTGTTTCAGGGGATCGCAAGGGCCAGCTAACAGAAGCACGTACATACGTGTGTGTGTTGTAAGGGAGTTTCCCGATCTATGTGCAAGACATCTCTCTGAGTTTAAACGTAGTTTACTGGGGATGAGTGGCTTGGATGAAAAACATCAGAATCTGTACAGCTGGAATCTTTCTCCGTAGCCTATAATCTCTCAGCAGACTCCACATGTTGCCTCCATGATGCTGTGAAAGCACTGAGCTGAGAAGCTGGGTAGCTCTGTAAGGTGGGTAGCTAGCTGGATAGAAGAAGCGATGTTTTAGTACTTTAAATTCAGTAAACGGATAAAAATCCATAGGAGAGCAGACACCCTTACTTCTGGTGATTACGGAACTACTTATTGATAACAAGATGTCTTAACCACCAGGGCGTGAATGGACGATTTTCATACCATTAGCTGCTAAAGTCCGGGCTGAAGAATCAGAATATGGGGCACCAACAAGCTTCTGTCATCTGCACATCACGAACTGAGTGGAACCAGTGTCACATGATGGATTGCAATAACTGCCATGATTTCAGTTGTGATTATTTCTAAGAAAGATCCACAGGTTTTCTCAGTGCTCTACGTTGTGCAGGAAAACAATGGAATTGGCAGTAGCTCTGCAGGCCACAAAGACCACATGACCTGTAAGTGACTGACTGTAAGGCTGGTTCAGCTAAATCTTCCTTAGAGATCTCCCACATCCATAGGCATAAGTTGACTCCTAGACAGAGGTCAAAGACCTTTATGCATTTCGTGTCTCACTTCAGCCTTCAGGCCTGCAGTTAGGTAAGACCCAGTGGTAGCTGGGACTCGTGCACGCGTGCTGCCCTGGCTGTTTTTTCCTCTCGTATTTGTGGGAGTTGTGACATTCTGCTCATCTGGAGGTGAAAGGTTTGCTGCTCCCAGCCTCTCTGCTGCTCGTCACTTGCCCTGCTGAGATGGGCTGAAGAGATGCTTATGACTGAAAGGACCCAAGTGCTTTAGGATCACGGTGGTAGTGCTCAGCACGCGGTCTTACAGGTTGGCTGACAAAGCAATGGGGCTGCCCTCAGCCTGCCCAGCCTCGCGGCCTGGCCCAGCAGCAGCTAAACAGACCCTCCAGCTCCAGCCTTAGTTTATTGATTCAACTTCCTAAGGGGATCCACTCGTTCCTAGCATGGCATTTCATGTGGAAATGTAGAGGAGAAATGGAGAGAGCGCAATATTCAGGCTTCGTTCACTCCCTTGCACTTACAGAGAAGCCATTTTCAGTGGTCCCATCAATAAGGAAATTAGGAACATGGCTTTGTGTACTCTATTGCAGGGGTGAATTTAACTCCTAGTTGTTCATCAGCTGAACTGTCAGGTAACAAATTTTACGCATTTATCCAGCACACTGTATTCCCATTTTGTTGAACTATATGGTATATTAACATGTGTACTTCTCAGTTATTCAAGCTTTTCCTCAACAAAATCGCCTGACTATACCCAGCCAGAGCAGCGATCTGTCATGCTGCATTAGGTGTCTGTATTTTTTATGACAAAGAGAACAAGATTCCTTATGGACACGATAAACTGCAAGAGAGACCTCTAGAGCACCATGCATCTTCAGGCTAGCGGGCTTTTTTCATCAGGAAGCCATTAAGTGTGGCATTAACTACGGTATATGAATGGGTACCACAGATTATAGCCATAGGAGGTACTGAGAATGTGCCCCCTCTTACACTGTGTGTGGAAATGCACTCATGTTGTGACGATTTATGTTTTCATTACAGAGCAATTCTCATAATGACAGGAATTGAATATGGATGCTTAATGTTGAGTCCAGGGGAAAAAAATAGAACTACACTTTGAGTAATAAGTTTTGATTGAATGAATGGCTACTTTATAAACTTTCATTATTATGATTTGGTCTGAGGGAAACAGCAGCTTGTCAGAATTTTTCCAATGGAAAATTTAATCAACAGAAAATGATGCATTAGGAGAATGAAAAGGCTATCAGCATCATTCTGCGGAACCCCACAGCTCTGCCTGCCTTTCTTGTGCTCTGAAAGCTTGGGTTTTCAGGTGGCACTCTCTGGTTCCTTGGGCTGTTGGTAGTGGTAGGTGTTCTGGGGGCTGATATGGAGCCTGCAGAAAGTCTTGAGAGCTTTTTGACTGCCTTCTTGCAGAGTGTGATTTCTCTTATTTTTCCCCATGTTTCTCCTGGTTGGAAACTCCAGTTTGAGATGAATCTCATTTACCCAGTGTGAAAGCTTTTTGAAGGAATCCTGCCATATCCGACCCCAATCCTAAATGTTCACAGCAATTTGCTGGTGGCTTATCTTTCATTTAAGTTGCTAAATGGCTTCTTTCCCCTTCTGATATACTGGCATTTTTTTTCAAATTATCCATCAGTTTCAATGCTTTTGTGCTTTAAACATGAATAGCAACAACTTCAGCCAGCAAGCTGTATTAAATTATTTCTTCTGCATTCCTAATCAGGAAACTATTAGTGTACAAACTCAGAAGAAATGTAGGAGTGATATATATAAACTAGGCTTGAAAGCTGAGGATTGAAATGCTTTTGATCTTAGAACTATAGATCTAAATACATAATTATATTGGGTCACGCAGATAAATTTAACATTTAAGAAACTTTGGACCACTATATGTGCAGAATCTACAGAACAAGGGGTTATTACAGCACACTCCAAACAACAGCTATAGAACTAAATGTATTATGGGGTTCTCATGCTTTTTGTCCTGTTTCCGTGTGCTTTCTCAAATTACCTTTAATCTAATAGCTTCTCCCATTACTTAAGCTGGCAGTTGGCTTCACACTTTGTATTCATCATGTGCACAGTTCCTGCTGCAGTAAAGCAACAGTCAAATGCATTGTAAATGAAAATCCACAGTTTAGGTGGCCTATTTTTCCATCTTAATATGTTACCTATAATGTGCTGTTGTGACTGCAAGTATAAATTCAATGCTAGGATAAGTATACTGTGACATAAAGTGCCTTGAATTCTGCTTGGCCATCTAGAATAGTCTGTAACAAAATCTTTTTTGTCTCTGGCAAGAAACCCTATTCAAGGAGACATGCAAATCTGGTCACTGACTTCAAGACAACCTAGACTTCAGGTATCATTCTGTGTACAAAGGGCAGCTTCTCTGCTGGTGTAAATTGAAGCTGCTCTGCTAAGTAAAATATTTAAGACTCTCATTGTGTAATTGCTCACCTGTTGGGTACATGACCCTCTCAATCACTGCCTTTCTCTATCTGCTTCTCTGATTGAACAGCGGGTGTGATCCTGTGCGCTCACAGTTGGAGTTGATCTCTTCATGCACCTATTGCATATGTATCAGTGAGTGATGCTGCATATTGGCTCCCAGCTATGGAATTTACGAACTTGCATCGTTAAAAGAGAGCTGTACTGCAGTTGTACTGTTTGTTAAAGCATTCAGCTACTTTTATTTTCTCCAATTTTTCATAGAAATTACATATACAGCCTAAGTAAAATGACACTTGCTGTCAAGGCTTAAAAGTTCCAGGTGGGCCAAACACAAAAAAAAAATGTAGTTTGCCCCTTAACAGTTTTATCTGCTGATAGATTTGAGAAAGAGTTCCAAACTGATTTCTTCATACAGTTTTTGGCAAGTCCCTGTAAGGTTTGGCTGATCTTCTGAGGGCTCCGCTCTGACACTGGCTGAGCACTGATGTGTTCCCGTGGCGTATATGCAGATTTGGTTCAAATCCCTCCAAACAGGGATGTCTTCATCTGTGGCCTATAAGCTTGTCTTCAGGGACTATTTCTTGTGTCATCTCAATGAAAGTCCTGACAAATCTCTTTTGCTTTTTATTTTGGAACCAAATCAAATTTCCAAGCTCACGCTGCTGACTGAAAGTCTCTCTTATTTTCTAACCACCCTTCATGGCCACAGCACAAGCAGTGTTTTCCTGGTCAATATGTTTATTTTCAAGAGCAGCTCTACCATACAAAACTAACTGAAACAAATCTGTACTACAGCACTTACCAAAATACTTCTGTCAGATTAGGACTTAAGGAAGAGATCAGGAAGTGTGTACGACTGTCAGTAGATCTAATTTGTTCATAAATGAGAATCCACAGTTCCAAATCTGCCACAGTCTAAATTTTCACATTCATAAGCTAAAAGCAAGTGAAAACAGGGCGATGATGCCGTGAAGCACAAGGGAAGAACATACATCTCTGGTGCATATGCCTAGCCAGGCCTCGGGTATCTCTGAGAAGCAATGTGTAGTTTAACCTTTTGTATTTTAGTTGTCAAGATCTCTCCTGCAATTGTGAGACACTATTCTAGCTATACAGGAATGTTCTCTACAGAGGCAGCTCCATTCATCCTGCTCACCTGAAGTGCTGAGGCATGAGTTAAATAGCCACAAAGCTCTTTCAGTGGGGGCAGCAGGAACCAGAACTCTAATGCTATTGCTCCTCAACCATTCCAGCTTTCAAAGCAAAAGATTTCATCACTTTGAATGTCCTTTGAACATTTGGGAGAAACTTCATTGATCTTTGTTGAGGATTTCTTCACATGTTAGTGGGGTTCTTGCTACAGAGTGGTTTTGGGGCCTTTGTAAGTCTAGAACCGGGAAGCTGCTACCGATCTGCCCAAAGCAGTTGGAGAGAGCAGCTGAAACAGATGAATCTCCTCTGCATGAGCTCATTGCCAAATCCTCACCCTGCTTCAAAACACTATCTAATGTTAAGTACTTAAGAAATAAAATCCCTAAATATTACTTCCTTGAAACACATTTGTTTCCAGGTGTCCTTGATGCATTCTGCTAGTGATGCTGTAATTCAGAGTCACATTTTCTATTTGTACTCTAGCTGTGGCCATGTGCTGGCATGGATGGCACTGGGAGACATAGAGTGTACCCCTGGGATTAGTTTTGGGGAAACAAAGATAGCTTTTACATGATGAAGTTTTACCAGTGATAGGTGCATATCATGTAAAACTGATTCAGTTACAAAAACATTTGTCCACTTCAGCTCGGCTTTCCTCTCGCATGCTTTGGGGAAGGTTGACAACCCTCCAAATTGCTGAAATCCACATCAAAGGTATTTCCATGGGAGAGAAAACCTCCATGCAGCTGTCTCCTGACATTCACGCTTCAGCTCTTGCTGATAAAGCATTTCCTGTAAACAAGTCTTCAGAAAGCTTGGTTGGCTGGCTTTTGACTTGTGCTTTTTCAAGGAGATGTCTTGCCTCCTGGAAAGCATTGGCTACTTTTTTTTGGGCTCACTGTGTGTAACAGCAGCTCTTGCATACAGGGCTTTGATGACCCATGTGTATCTCCTTTGAAAATATATACTCTGTCTCTTCCTCACCTCCTATATCACTTGTTTTATGCTAGAATGACACAAGACCAGTTTTTGCTCTTTTTCTGGCCTTTTCTTCTTTCAAAGGATGTGGAGTTTCCCCTTTTTCATTCTTTGTGCACACATCCCATTCATTGGCCTTTGTTTTTCTGTTTGATGATTTATTGATATAGAATGTCTTGTGTTTCTCTATGTGATCTTGATACTCAACGAAAACACCACAAAACCAGATAAAAAATCCAAGCCACAAGAAGTAAAACCAGAAGATAGGAGAAGACAAAAAGAATGGAGAATTTTGAAGTAATGATTCTTTCTGAAAAGTGAACTATTGCTCCACGCATTTTTGCAGTGCTTTTCTAGACCCATACTGCAACTTTGACCATATATAGTGTTAAATCACTTGATTTCAATTACAAATGACTGGAATTTCCTTCTCTGTTGGCCTAAATATAGACAGAAGAGTACTTAAAAAATATGTATTTCCTCTTCTATCTAATTAAGAACTGATCAGTGTCGTAAGTAGTGGTTTGTCAATCAGATTCAAATCTTTACAAAAGATTAAAAGCTTTTCTTAGCAATAAATACGGGGAAATATCCAAGCTTTCAGCTGAGACTCTCTGTGCAAGCTCTGTAATAAACACACCTTCAACACATTCTGACCTCTTCATTTTTCATTGCAAAGATTAATAATAGGTAGCTTAGCAACGATGCTGTATTGTCAGCACATGTTAGAGACTTGGCAGCATTCAAGGTCGATCTGCAATAAGCTTAGATTGAATGCCATTAGCTAGATGCCTCTTTGCCTCTGGAGTTTATTGCTAAATTTTTATTCCAGGAGGGGAAGAAAATACCGTGCTGACACAGTTAATATTTGGACCATCGGGGAAAGGTCTGGATCACTTACATGACTCATGTATTGAAAAAAAGCCATTATAAATTAGACCTTAACCATTTGAAAACAGAATCTATTGTAATTTATCATTAAGTGTTGAGGTAATTTCTGCATGGAGTAGTCAATAAACTCCATGCAGTTCTGAATGCAGTGATTATGTTATTGGTTTATGAGAATTAGGGTTCAACTAACAACTCTGAATCTGGAAGTCTTATCCATTTAGTCATTTGTTGGCTCATTTCTATGATGAGCTGTCTCCCTTCTGGGAAAGCAAAATCCACAAAATGACATTAGTGCCAAAAAGCAGACTCGATGTACCTGCATCCAAAATTTGTAATTTCAGAATCTTTGTTTAGATGCTCTCTAACCCAAGTGCACCGAAAGATCCATTAGGTAAAATCAGTAAGCAGGCTTTGGGGCAAGGATGGAATACATGATAAACTCTGCTCTATAGAATAGTTCTTAGAACTGTGAAGATGCTGAACTCAGGAGAAAAAAAAAAGCAAAAAACCACCAGCTCACCTTCATGGTTACCAGCGCAATACAACCAGTACCCATGTACTTGATAAGTAATCTTCCCCTTCAAGAGTCAGTTGACCAGATTCAAGGCAGTAGTGAATTTTAGTTGACCTCCAAAGGAAGAGAGGTTTCACCCCAAAACTGTTCAACTGAGACTGAGAAGCTATCAAAAGTATTAAAAAAAAAGAAAAAGAAAAGGCCTTAAATGTGAAGGAAACACAGCCATGTTTTCCCTTGTAATTTCAGTGTTACCAGTGTAGGGAATTATTTATTAGTGAAGGAACAAAGAATAATGACAGTTAAAAAAAAAAAAGAACGAAATATTCTGATCAGTAATAGTTGCATTTGGTGTTCCTGTTCCCATCCAGTTAAAAGCGTGGCTGAATTTTTCTTTCCCTTCCAAATAGTTATACTCAGTAAAATGTCATTTCTTGCAGTTTTGATTAGAGAAAATGCAATTATAAATCCAGATCTAATGCATAATCTTCTAATAAAGTTGACTTTCCCCACTGTTCCTGTAATGCCACCATTCACTAATTTACTTCTCACTAGACTATTGCATCACATTCAGAAGCAAATCATCAGACCTCAGAAGAGTTCTTAATAATTATTCTTTTAAAAAAAAGACACATAACCGTAATGGTGGTTATGCTTCTTTTCTATCATTTCTATTTCAGAAGTTTAAAAAAAATCACCTCCTCCCACTTCTTTTTGTTGTTTTTATTGTTGTTGGTTTACATTTTATTAATTTGTACCCTGGGTAGTTTGTCTCACATGCGTTTATCTTAAATGGTTATCTGAAACCATTACTGCCAAAGGAAATCAAATCAAAGTTTACTCTAGCTGCTCATGTTATGTTTCATATTGTATATTCCCTGTAGACTTGATAATGAGTTTTGAAGTCTCTTTCTTGAAATGAAATAGCTTGCGCTGGTTGGCAGTGTATCTCACTTTTCTGTTTTGGAATCAGACATGTAGTAGCAGTTCTTTACTCTTTATGTGGCATTCAGTATATTATATACAGGAAAAAAATTAAAGTCAATCGAAATGCAAACTTGCACCTCCTTTCCTTAGTCCTCATATCCAGCAGTCCCTGTTCAGCAGCACAGTATGAGGTGGTACTTGGCTTTGGTCCCATTTGTTGATGCTCTGTGACACGATCCTTGATCGATCTACAAAGACCAACATAATGCAGCACAGCCTGAACTTAATTTTTCAGTTTAATCCCAGGTGAATTATTGTTGTTGACTTTCTGCAGATTGTTCTTGTGTCAGTGCACAAACAAGCTCTCAAAAGATTCTGTGATGTCTAGTGGATTCTAGAAGGCAAACCCCACAGTGATCAACAGGTGATGAGGGACACCTCACAACCTGGCTCCAGATTAATTGACAGATCTTAATTGCCTGTACTATGCTCACTCAGTAAATGTACAGATAGTATGAGCTAAAAGACTTTTGCAGTCAGTACAAGAATAGCCATCCAGACTGGTGGATGCACAGAAAAAGCTGAAATGCTTACTTCATTTCAGTTATTAATTACCCCATTAAGCATGTACATTACTCTTTGTCTTAAGGAGATTATGAAAACGATGTCCAAAAGCAGCACAACACTGTTACAACAACACTGATGTTTTCAGGATGATCCCAGATCATCCCAATGCCATTTCCATCACTGGTAAGGTGAGGACTATTTACACCTCAGCTGCAAATTAATTCTGGATGGAGATTTCAGGCCAGGTGAATAGAGGAAAAAAAGTCTGGAATAGTTTTGGAGAGGAAGGTCTGAAGTCCACCGTTTTTATTTGCTTAGGAAATGCTCAGCACATTACTGTCAGGGATGATTTAAGTGCTAAGCTTGCTTGACCCACAGAAGTACCTTCACAGCAGCCTGTAATTCTTTGCTGTTGGATGTTCTTTTTGTCTTTGCTTCTGACCTTTCCTGTAGCCATGGCCAATTGAGTTCACTGTGCGGTGTTAAAGTATCTGTTGCACCTCTTGCCTCTCTGAATATTAAAATCAGTCCTCTCTGAAATGATATTTGATTTGTTCAGTACAAGTGTTTTTATTAGAGCTTTCTTTTCTGTGTAGCTATTTGATAGCAAGCATCCTACCTTTTGAAACTTAAGCTCGTATGCTTTTGTATTTTATAGTGTGTTCTACTCTTCTTCAAAGGGTACGTTCAATGCATTTTGCTCCATTTTGCTTTAGTCCCTTAATATCCTATTAATGCGCGTTTCTAGAAGTCTTGGGAGATTAATAAGGAGACACAGGGTCTTACACTTTTTGGTCGTTAGTTCTACTCTTGTGAAGATAGACACTGCTAAAATGGAATTGCTCCTATGAAGAATACTTAGTGACGCTTCATGTATGGAATTTGTCAGTAACTTCTGCCTTATCTGTGATAGATACAAAGTGCCCTCCCCACAGAACCCAGGAGGCCGGATCACTCACAGGCTACTGTCTAAACCAGCAAAACAGTGAATAACCTGGACTGTTGTTTTGGTGCAAGTACAAGCCAAACAAAAAGGTGAAGAGAACGTGTAAAAATAATTCAAAAAGTGCAGTGCGCTATCAAATAACTGACGGTGATGGAACTGTAGCAGTAGATAGGCAGTTAACTTCGTAACCACACAAACCGTTATGCATTATTTGTTTTTCCCAGTGCGTTATGATAGCAATAGCAAGTTAATAGTGATGTATATTATGAAAATAACCCACTACAAAATGAACATCTGTTTTCGATTAAACAGGTGTATGGGAAATTCAGCACATTCATAAGCATAATTAAAGAGTGTTATTACTAGGAAGTAGAGAGGTACGCCAGTAATTAAATATAGCTGAAAATTATAGCACTTTTTCCCTATAAACTCATTATCTTGCTTGTTTTCAAAGTATCAGTGGTTTATTGAACTCAAAACCTACATAAGACCTCATCCTGCTAGTTAGTTCCTATAAGCTGTTGACCTACTACCTCAAACTGATCGTTTTGAGGATTAGATTCATAATTTAAACAGAGTTTGGGAGTAGAAATACAACTTCTTTAAAATTCACTGTATTATTTTGAGACTTTTTGCACTAATTTGTAATTTCAGTGCCTATCTAGAGAAAACATAAGAGGCTTCACTACCAGAAGGTGGTGAGTTATTGGCATTCCTGAACACTGAACCCTATGTGTCAGAAGTTCAGCATCCACAAAAGGAGACACCTGAAACAAGTATTCACATTAGCAAATGTTGCCCTTTTGCTCATGTATCTCCCTAAAGGCATTTGACTGAAGAATACCTGTGTGAGACAGATGTTGCCTAGGGATTATGGACCGAAATGTCAGAAGTGTCTAGAAAAATCATTGCTCGTGGATCTATTTTTGATGAGCCAATCTGAGACGACTGAGGAGTCATCGCTCCCCAGAAGAGTAAACTTTTGTGGTTCAGTGACATGGGCTGTAAGCTGATGCAGTAGCAGCTGATGCAGAGAGTTGAAGCCAGGCCACAGTATAAGGAAATAAGCAGTTGTTTTATGAGAAGAAGTTACTTTCCTTTTAGTAAAAATGTTCCAAATATCGGACAAACTGCCAGAAATGTCTGCTGAGCAGCTTTGCTCCAGCCCAACATCTGGTAGGGGATTCTTTGCTATTCACTGGAGAGCAGACATGTAAGTAATAGTGATGCTCTCTGACACACAACTGCTATGTGAGGACAGGTCAGTGGTGTCTTGGGTGTTCTCTTAAGTGCCTCCAGCATCTTCCCTCCTTTGAGTAATCTACCTTTTTAAACTGCTGAAATAAATAGTGGTTTTGTTTATTCTCTTTTTTTTTCACTCATATCCAGTCTGGAGAGCCAGATAAGTCAGAATCTGAAGCAAGGCAGTGTGTGTTGTTACTTCATGAAGTTGTGGTAGCTTTCCTTGACTTGCCAATAGGTATTGGTACAAAGGGAAAAAAACAAGAAAATGGCATTCTTGTTCTGGTGTCATTTCAGTACAGTTTTTCTCCTCTGTAGCTAATAGTTAGGTACTTTATTGCAATTACTTGGCAATCCAATTGTATAGCTGTGTTTGGCTTTCATTGCTCTGTGTATTATGCCCCAGTCATCATCTTCAGCTACATAAATTGTCTAAAACTGCTGATGTAGACCTGCCATGGTCTTTTTCTTAGCTTTATAAATGATGTTTTCTAGGTGAAGGATGTTGTGTTCATTGACATTCTGTGTATGGCTGCTCCACTTCAGACCTTGTTGTCTGAGATGTGAGAACTCAGTGAACTTCATACTGCTGAACACAAGCAGGAACGAAGATAACAGCGGTATCTGAGAAGTTCCGCAGTGTGAACAGAAAGTTCACCTGGATCTTCATCACACAGCTGTGCTCAGTTCTCTTTGTATCTTACTAAGGAATGAGGAGAGAAAACGCTATCATTAATTTTCAAATATTAGCTTACTATTAGCTTCTTTGGCTACATCTGCGGTGAAGTCATCTGCGTGGTTCACAAGGGTGGGCTGTCCAAGCACTGCACAGAGCACTGAGCCAGCTGCAGGTCGCTTGAGTAATGGGAACTGAGCACTCCACTCGATCCTTGGCATTGATACAAGATCTGCACTCACCTAATGAATTTCTAAAGGTCTGTACCATCCTCCAGTTGTTCTCTCTTGTCCCCCTGGTTGTCTGTGACACGTCCGTGTAGAATTTCTGTCTGCTTTTCAAACTTAACTATCTTCCAGTGTGTAGTCTCATTTTCTTTCCCTTTTTCACAGCAGATCAAATGTTTGCCCGTTGAGTTCAAGTAGAGGTAAAAATGAAGAGCAAGTGGATGAAATACAGTCCTTGTTCGCTCCATGTAAAGCTGAAGTAATTACTAGAACAGGCTGAAAATGCAGTTTTCATCCCATGGGCATATCACTTTAATTTAGAAACCATACCAATTTTTAAAGGGCTGAAGGAAGCAGAGTTTAATGAGACATTTTGATTTCAGAGAGTTTCAAATCTTGTTTCACTTCAGTTATTTCAGTGTTTTCTTAGATAATATAGCACTGCTAAGACAATAGAAATGCGATGCTTTAATAACTTCCCATACAAAAGATCGAGGAATATAACATATTGCCATATGCTTTGAGTTTGTTAAATCAACATTATTCAGTAGAACAATGATCTATAGGAAAGCTTTCAACCCATTCTGTGTTTACCTTGGATAGATAGGTCTGCTTGCATTTTCAGACAAGCCTACAGCCGAAGTACGCCAGCTTACTGAGCATATTTCAGAGTTGCTTCAGACTCTCAGAAACACAAGTGCCAATGAAATCTAGTCCAATAAATACATTACTTTTTTTTTCTGTATCCTTTCATCATTATGACACCATCACTTTCAATGGAAGTGCAATTAACCAGACTCCTTCAATTTACAGTTACCTTTCAAGTAATTAATTGCCACCTGCAAATGTAGCTAGTTTATTATAAAGCTTGAAATAAGCCCAGGTATTTTGTCTGTTGTTCTGGTTCCTTTGTATGAAGGCTTTGACTGAAATCTGCCTCAAACTACTATCAGGTACTCAAAGATTTCTGTTATTTATCATTTCACCACAGTGAACACACATTATTTAGGTATGGGTTTATTGTTAGAAGTCACTGGTGAATGAGATTAAAGTCAAGTTGAAAATGAACAATATTTGTTTTCAATATCTTGAAGAAATGAATCAAGTTGTACATACATCTGCTCAATTGTTGTTTTCCCATTGGCTTATAGCTGTTTACAAGATGCTTTTAGAAAAAATAAGGGCTTTTAAGTCATTTGGAAGCATTTCTTTGATAGCTGTAGCGTTTGGGCTCAGTGAACCCTCCTTGGGTTTTTTCAGTATTTTAATATGAAGAAGTGTCTGGAAACATTTATATAATGCATATGAGTGATCTCATCCATGAGTTTTGAGTCTAGTGGAACTGAATCAAGCACTTTTACGTATGGATTTTTGCAGGGCTTTTATTTATTTCTCAATAAAACACCGTAAGCAACCTAAACTTGAGACAGAGAGGTCCTAGTTTTACTTATTTTCACAGCAGTGTGAGTGTTCATTATGCTTCATAACATGGAAAAAAAAAAGATTAAGTTCTGCTCTGACTTGCTCAGCTTTTAATTTGAAGCAACTTCAAGGTAGTTAGCCTGGACTTACGTGTTAGAAGTGGAAGCAGAAGAAATCACTCAGCATGTGTTGGGTTCTGAATTCAGCTGTGATTGTCGACATTGTAGCTCATATTTGATTCAGAACCTTGTGTTAACTGAGCTGTGCAGTAATGTATTTTTTAGCTGGAAATTATTGCAGGAATGTTTAAAGAAAGACTTAATCAGGTGCCATACTAACTCCTGATTAAGGTTTTTAAGTAACAAACTTGAAGTTAAAACCATCAGGGCATAAGAAATTCCCAGAGCAGTGAATACAAAATCATTAATCTGAACTACTTTTAATTTCTGCTCAGAGTTTGCTAGTGGAGTGGTTAATTAAATTGTGGTCCTGCTCTTAAAAAAGTATCTGCTGTGAACCCGCACTCATTTTTGCCCATCAGATATGTTAGTGAGGGGGGGTGAGGGGCCATACATGGGTGGTAAAGCGGCTTCCTCAGGAGGAGCAGCGCCCTGCCTAAGGCATCATCTGGAGGAGATTTAGGATTCTGTGAAGGTAGTTGGTCCTCCAAAGAGGTTAAGTGTTAATGATCATTGGAGTTATAAATAAATGTGGAAATGTAGATGGAAAGCCTGTAAAGAGCTGCTCCAGCTGCCTCGGTACTGGGCTTTGGTGCGTATTGAAGATTCAGCTGGCTTTAGTAGAACGTGCATTTTTAAAAAGCAGGGAAGAGGAAGAAGGAATTCCTATTTTTTCCCCTAGGAGGAAAGAATAGTTCACATCAAGAAAGCCTATTCCTAGGAGTCTTGTGCTGCGTGACTTAAATCAATGGGAATTTTGACAGCTCCGGGCTAATTGACTTTTCTTGTGTTGGCTAAATGTGCATAGCCTGGGTTGTAAGTGTCTATTTGGATCCAGCTCTCTTTAACAAAGGCTGTTGGAGGTTTAGTAAATTGAAGCCCCTAGTGAAATGCCTACTGCTACAATTTCCATTGAGATAAAAGGAGGTGAGAAGCTCAGCCCATCTCAGGAGGTTCCCAGCTACTCTTTACAGGCATGCCCCTGTGGCATGAATTAGATTTCATAAACTCTTTATGCAGCAGAACTGCATGTATGCAGCTAGGAATTAAGATTTTTATATATGCATTGTTACACATTCATTACTGTAAGGAAATAAGTCCTCCATAGCAAAAAAATGCAAGGTATGTGCGATGAATATTATGTTGCTTAAAAAAAAGAAACATAATATGTTCAGTGTGAGATTGGAGCATCTCCAGTGCTTATTTTCCAATTAAGTGAAAAACTATAGAAAAATAGAGAATATATAAAAGGAGTATCTCTGCAGTCACATCCAGGATATTGGTAGAAGCAACTACAATAATTTTTGTCTCATGTGAATATTGTGAGAATTAACTCATATCTGCAAAAATGTTTTAGTTCTGGAATGAAAGACCCCACAGAAATATAAAATACTTCAATATTTTGAAGCTGTCTGGTACGTTTTCTTATACTGGATAGCACCTTGTGCTATAATGTTGTTGCTTTGCTGGAATTATTTATTCCAGAAAGTGGTAATAATAATAAGGTTTTTAAGGACGTTGTATTTTGCTATGTATGAGGAAAATCACTGCTTGTTTTAGCTAGAAATAACCCGCAGCAGTGAAATGACTTCTGTAGCTTGAGCAGCACTGCTGATGGTGAGAGTTGATGGGTTCTCACCTGCAGTTCTAAGGGGGGTCTGGGGGCTGTCAGTCCCACCTCTGTTGCAGTCTGTGTCTGTATCCCAAATCACTTGCAGATCTCAGACAGGGAGTGCTGAGCTGTTGGAGAGCTGTGAACAGGGTAGGGTTCTGGAGCACACTGGGAGGCCATCTTTTAGTTTTAAAACTGAGCAAAAAGTCTGGGACCTCTTACCCATTCTGTGCATTCCTTACAGAAGAGAGTGATTACCTCAACTAATTACTGTGCCAAAGGAGAGAGGGCATGAAAGGGAATGAATGTAGGAAAAGGAAAATACAGTGAATGAATCTTGAAAGCTTATTCCAGACTAAACTTTGAGCTCAAAACACTGTATTTAAGGATTTCACTGGATTTTCCATTGAGCTGTAATTTGCTCCAGCGAATGCTGTAGGCAGCAGGAACTGATGAAGTTAGCGTTTGTTTCCAGATGAATGAGCCATTGCGTGTGGCCGGTGCGATGGAGCTGCTCGAGCAGAGCGCCGTGCACGTGGTGGGAGGGCCCTCTGCAAAGCACAGTGAGTGGGGAGAAGATTTCCACTGGAAAAAGAAAGAAGGGAAGGGCTGGATGTGAAGTGTGACAGAGGGCCATATCGCCAGCAGTGGTCTGATTTCAAGGCACAAGGATAAGTAATTGCTTCGGGAGTTTAGCAAGAAGTCTTTATTGAAAGTGGTTATGGTTGTCTATGAACACTGGTTGTCAAGTGTTTGACAAGTGGCTATTAATCCTCTGTCGCAAGTATGAATAATCCATTCCCAAGAGAAAGCAGTGAGTCTGAATACGCAGGAGCTGAAGAAATCTCTGCGATAACCCAGAGCAGATGCCCTGGAGAGGGGAGACTCAACAGGAGAGGTCACTGAATGCAGCAAGAGGCTGATGTCAGCTGGGTGGGGATAATGGGACGCACACAAAGGCATTCAGAGTTCAGAGAAGGTGAAATACAGTTTTTTTGGGAGCTGAGTAAAGCAAAAAAATATATCCATATATAAGTTGCATGAACTTAGATGTTCTGAGCCAGCCAATTTGTTTTGGTTAATTAGAACATTTCTCTCTCTTTCCAATGTACTTGAGTCTTCTTCAGCTCACTTTTATCTCTGGCTGATTTCCAAATACTTATCAAAAAAATGGTAATTTCACAAGATCTCAAGGTAGATCTTCTGGAACCTACATTAAATCTGGGTCTATGCTGTAGAGGAGAGAGAAGTTTCTTGTCTTTGTGAATACATGGGGAAGGTACTGGAGAAAAAGCAGTGCCAAGAACCATGCGGAGCCCAGAAAAGGAAGGGAACAACTCAGTGGGCTTGTCTGTCAGTGCAGTCAGTGGATGCGATGTGCAGATTGAGCAGTGGCTTAAATCAAGCCTCTGTGCTTAAGGAGAGTGTTTCCTTAAGTCCTTAACATAGTTCCATGGAAATAGGTAAGGGATCATTCTGGTTAGTTAAACAATGAGATCTTGCAATCTGTTGAAGTTTTTAGGCTTTCTGTGGGGCCTCATAAGTGAGAAGCACAAGTCAGAATTTGGCATAAATGCATTGGTGTCTTAAAACTGTAAGTGAGTTAGGCAAATACGATTTTGAAGGCTTAGTGCAGAAATACTAACTTTCAAACTGTGATATAACTAACTAATCTTCTGGAGAGTCTGTTGATAGGATATGACAGTGCATAATTTTGATCTCATCAGTGAGTGATATTTTGCATATGAAATTTGCAAACACAATATGTTTTTGTCATCTAAAATACAGTTAATTTTGCTCATCTCCACAAGGGAAATTTTGAGGTAATTTTGTCAGCATGCTCTGTAATGAAATGAATTTGGGGGCTCCCAGGCTCAGCGGCTTTCTCAGTAGAAGAAATAACACTTCTTAGCCTCACACTGAAGGTTGCCAGCGACTATAAAAACTATAAATATTTTCAACAGTAGCGTTTTAAAAGGTTAGAAATGAACCAGGAAGAAATTGGCTGCTCCTTTCTCTCGTTTCAGGATTGGGTAAGAACAGCAGCAAAGGGAATGGGGGAGAGTACTTGCACATGAGCAAAACGTAAAGAAATTAATCCAGCTGAGAGCACGGTGACTGCATTTCAATAAGGGCTGTGTCTAATTCTTAATCATTTTTGCAAGGATGAATGATCCAAGACATTGGCAGCACGTAGGTACCACATCTGTCTTAAATGCCTGATTCGCTGCTGGCTATCCTGCTTTGCCTCATATTAATCCTGGCAGATGTCTGGCAGAACGTCCAAGGCTGAACTGCAGCAAGTGGCTTGGAAGGGTCTGACAGCACAGTGGAAAGGCCGTACAGTAAGAGATGGTGTTTTGGCGCAGACCATCTTTGTGATTCTTGCACACAGCTACCTGTCCACAGATAACACTTTCATTTTTGAATCATCTGGGAAGTACTGCAGTGCCTGCTACCATAGAAGCACAAAGGGAATGCTCTTGGCTTTCTTTGCTCACATGGCTGGGGATGGGGCAATGCAGGCAGGCTGGCTCCCAGCCGTGCTCTCCCTCTGCAGCAGACTGCCCCAGCTGCTTCCTCTCTCTTTTGGAAGTTTGGGCTTAGTTTTGTGCGGCTTTTTTGCTGCAGTGAGAGATGCTATAAAACACACAGGTGGGATGAAGGGAGGCCCGAGTATTTCCGTGCCGATCTTACCTAATCTCAGGCAAATTAAAGTTTAATGATTTGATTTACTCAAGTTTTGTAAGCCATGAAGATAGCACACTTAAGTGCTTAATCTCTTTGCTCCGTTGACTTTAATTAAACTCGTCTGCAGCTTATGAGTTTTGGTGAGCTCATTACAAACACAAACAAAACTTTGCTTGTGTGGCTGAATTATCCCGAGCTTGTTTTGCTACCTCATGTGGCCTTCTGAACAAATTAGGAGTAAATCATAGGCAAATTATTGCACTAGTGGGATTACTCGAGTCACGACTGATGGAAGGGCACAGAAGATTGGCTGCATTCCGGTTTTTATCATAAATATGTATTTGCACTGAAGTTCTGGTAGGCATGAAACGGGAAAGCGAGCATCCTGCTTTCATTGTCAAACAGAGAATCTCAGGCAAATGCTCTTAAACAGAGCCTGCATCTGATAAATCACTGGAACTAGAGTGGCATTTGAGATGCCTGGATAAAGAGGCAATAAAATATTTTGTATTTGTTTACACTGAAAAATATCACATACTGAACTGTCAAACCTGAGAAATTGATGCTTCTGACTTCCCAAATATTCAGCATCCTAATAGAAATGTCAGATGTGTGCGGTTTTGAGAGAGAAAAAAGAATAATCAACCCCAACAAAATGTTCATTTATTTTCATCAGATTTGATTCTCCCTCATATAAGTGATGGATCCAAAGACCAAGAAATTTTATAGGAGTTTTTGTCTTCTTGATTTCAGTGATTTTTGATTAAGCACTGTAGCCTGCTGGGGGTGAGTAGCAGCGCTTTCAACATCATTAGTTCTTCTTGCTGATAGAATGGATTCAGATGCACGTCACTGAGGGAAGCTGATGAAGCTATCTTCTGGCAAGCTCCAGTGTGAGGAGCACACGGCTTTGGTGGTCAGGCCATCCCAGCAGCGGCTGCAGCCTTCACGCACACCGGTGGCTCTGATGGGGTTCGCTGGCAGCCTGGCTCCTGCTGGGACACTGCCGTGCCCGCTCAGAGGAGCCGCGTTGGTTCCAGTGTGTGTAGATGTGGTGCAGAGGTGAAGGTGGGCAAGGCGTGCAGCTTGTGACAATGTTCACCTGCCATCTGGGTGCTGTGAAAAGCCCTGCCTATGGAAGTGTCACAGCTGTTGTGCCAGACTCTGCCCCTGTTCACGTGCAGACTGGGGAGCTCCGTCACAGGGGAGCAGTATTCCATCCTTTAATTATTTTAAAATACTTTTTGGTAATTTACTGCTGCTTTGTGTTTTAGAAAGCAAAACAAACCCCTACCCTAATAATGGGAGGGTTAATTTTGGGAAGATCATCTACCTTAATATAGGGAGGGTTTGATTTATTTTTCATATCTCTGGCTGAAATTGTAAAGTATTGAACTATAGCAAATAAAGATTGCATGTGGGTGGGAGGGAGGAAGGGAAGATGTGCTAACAGCAGTAGAAAGGGGCTTTCAAACCGTGGTGTCAAAGTCTGGGAATACTGATGCTGGATCATTTTGATCCCTGTGGATGTGAGGTTGGTCCTGGGCAGGAACTGCTGGGAGTTGGTCCCAGGGCTCAACTTCTGCAGCTGTCCCATGGCTCTGTATGTCACACACATACAGGGAGAGAATGCAAGGAAAAGGCAGAAACCCTGAAGTTAAAGCCTGCTGGAATACAGGCAAAAGACACAATCTTGCTTCTTTCAATTTTTCTGAAAGCAGACTTCAGTCTCTAGTTTCTAAAATGGCACAAGCCAATTGGGATCTGTTTTGTGATGGTCTTTGTTTTCTGTGGTAATAGCTTAGGACAGATTATCCTTTGGGCAATGGCTGTGTATGGGTTTAATGATATAATTAGAGTGCATGTAAATCAGATACAAATGGGACGTAATCAGTTGTAGGATTTTGTGGCGAACATACACGGTGCATATGAAGTACGTGGTTTTAAGGTTCAACTAATGGAGCTGTCAGCAACCATTAAGGATGATAAAGCTGCGGCTCTCAGGACTTAGCTTGGGACTGGGAAGAGCAGGTATGCCTTGGAGATGTGGACCCACGTGGCTGCTGCAGCTGACAGTGCTGCCCTGGGAGAAGGCAAAGGGATTTGGGTTTGGAGAACAAAATGAATTACAACTGGGGGCACCCTGGGCTTGGGGGGTACGTGCAGAACACATAACAAAATGTATGGGGGTATGTAACAGAGCGCTTGATCAGTTAAATTTCAAAAGGAGTGTGGTGTCAGAATATCAAAATAAGTTGAAGTATTAATTTCTTCTCTGAGGCAAAGCTCTTAATTTTATCCAGCCCAAGCAGCATAGCCTACGTACAGAGCGTCTCTGGGTGTAGGGAAGACCAAGATAGCAAAATACTGAGATTCAGTGCCGCTGTCCTTATTCAGTCCTGCGTTCCACTGCTCCACAGTTACTTTGACGTGGAAAACACTTCAAATGGCTCTGAATCCAGAGCCCCTTTGAACTCAAATTCACGGAAAAGAGACAGCAATTCTTTACGTGCAGGCTGAGATTGCATGCTCACAGCAGCTTGTTTACGTGGATGCTTATTTTGGTCTTTGATATAAACTGATTCTGAAATCTTACACACTTGATAGAATTTCAGTCAAAACTTATAAGATTGGAAATTAGTCTGTTTAGTTGTTACTCATTTGCTGGAAAGAAAAAAAGACACAAAGTGGTCTCAGAAAAAAAGAAAATGGAAAAAAGAAGCTGATTTTGGATGAAGGGGTATTGCTGTGGGACAGTAATCCCTGAGAGTCTACAACTTTTGCTCATGCAAATTAAATGGTACAATTTTTGATTGCTGTAGTGCTCAAATTGCTGTGATGGACTGTGGGATTTTTGTGTTGTTGGAACTCTAATTCAGTTTTTAAAATTATTTTGATGGGATTTTGTGTGCAGCCCTTCTGCCATTGGCTGTGGCTCTTTTGAATGCCATAGAGATTCTCGGGGTAAGTGCTGCACAGACGAGATACTGTCATGCTCTGGTCCTGCTGTAAATAGCTGCTTGGGTTGTCTTTTGTTTGGGAGCTGGAGCTCCTGACTTGCAGCACTTGGTATTCCCTGCTCTGAGCAGCGCTGGCTGCAGAGCCATGGCAGTGTGCACGGGAGAAGCGGATGTCATCGCCTGCAGATCGCGTGTCTGACCCTGCGTCCAATAGGGCACCGCTGGGCAGCACCCTCTGCTGTATCCTGTTCTGGTGTATCCCACTCTGGCTCTCCCATTCCAAGTAAAGCAGTAAAGAAAATAGGAAAGTTGATTGAGGCAGGTTATATTGAACTGCCTGGAAACTCTGTGGAAGCAGCACTTTGGAAAAAACAGCAGGGGTACAACAGATAAATAAATCAGCAGTAGAATTGCCAGCAACTGTCAAATCAACAGCGGCAGTAAAACAGATGTATACAGTCAGTATCTGTCTGAATGCGAATGTGTTAAACACGCCAAGGACAGACAGACAGTTGTGCGGAGCCATAACATCAGCCACGTTTTCAGGAGGTAATTGTTCCTGGGACTTCTAGCATGCAGTTAATGCTCTCTTCTGATGAATACGACTCTTTGAAACAAACCAGTAAGGAAACAGCGCCATGAAACCATTTTTAAGAGGAAACAGTTGGCATGTTTGTTGTGTTTGATGGAGTGATCCCACAGTCCTTTGTTCACTGAGTTTCCCTTAATGGAGTGTGCTCAGAACGGAGCCTGCCTGGAGGTGCCAGCAGCACTTGGGAAGGGATCCAGCAGCTGGGGCACCAGCCTGGCCACGCGCTGCCTGGGTGCTCCTGGCAGCTGGAAACATCCCGCTTCCCCAGCACAAATATCCTTCCTAAAGTCAGCGGGGGTCTCGGATCAGTGTGCGCGGCTTTGGTTCACACACAGCGCCGTTCCCGAAGGAGCAGTTTGTCAGGTAGCAGCAGATACACACCAACACGTGTCTCCATCCAAATCCCACATGTGATAGAGAAGTGACAGCACACATGGAGGTGTTTGGTGACAGCCAACCACAAAGTTGAATTTGACAGAATTTTGTCTAATACAGTGTGTGAATAATGGACAGTGCCCATGACCACTTTGCCTCTGTAATGAGGTACAGCTGAAATCCACACTGGTTTGTGAGTTTTCCATGCTATCGGCTCCTAAGAACCTGGCCGTTCCCTGTATGCAGGACTGCTGGGAGGGGTTTGGGTGGTGGGGAAAGGATAGCAGCTGGAGGACTCAGCCACTTCACCTGCTGACAAATATGGAGCCGTGTTTTAGGAAAATTAAAAGTGCTTTTTCTGAATGAACGAATAATGTCAGACCATCTCTCTGTACTTTTCCTATAGTGATTCTCACTTCCACAGGACATCTCTCAAAGCGCTGTGATTTTTTGCAAGTCCTCTCGCACTGCAGGGGCAGGCCACCTGAAATGCTCGCAGAGCAATCTTCCCGGTCCCCAAACAGGCTGCTTTGATAAGTGTGCTCATGGCGTGCTTTTGAAACAGAAGCCAGCAATTGCATACTGCTGCTGCATTCATGGTGTGATTCTTTTTAATGTACTACTTTGTTTTCTCATCTGGGATTACATCTGATAAGGATAAGCTAAAACTTTCTCTAATAGTTGCAGTGAAACTCTATGCAGATGTGAGTCTCTCTGTATGAAAACCTTCTATAAAAATGTGCAGCTTCTAAAGCCAAGCCAAGTTGAGAGAAGCTGGGGTACCAAACGTGCATCATCAAAGTTCACAGCAGTCGGGGCTTTCTTTCCCTTCCTCTCATCCTTTAAGATACTGAAGCAGCACACTTCAAGGGTTTGACAAGAAAGAGACGTATATTCCCCTTTGTGCAGATCTGCTTGATGCTTATGAATGCTATTCATTCTAAAGCCCCATTATGATACTCTCCTAGCAATGTGGCTCTGACAGAGGAGAACAGAACGAAATCTACAGCCAGAGAATCCATCTTGCAAGTCTGTCACTCTAAAGAATGCAGTAATTGACATGTGCTATTAAATGGGGTAGATGGATTGAATTCATATTTTGGGAGGAAAAAATAGTCCAGAAATTAAAATACTACAGCAGAGGCATAGGTTTTACTACCAAAATTTGCCTGGCCCTTTGGTCCAGAACCCAGTGTGTTTCAGAAATGGATCTCCTCGTGTGGTACAAGCAGAGAAGGAGGCAACTCCCAATGAGAGCCCCAGAACCTTCTTTCAGAAAGCCAGGCAGGAGGGAAGCAGTGAGGGGTGTTCCAGAATCCACATACTGGCCTCCTGCTGTGGGTGCTTGGTGCTCCTTGCTATGTGACCGAGACCTAAATGAAAATGCTGGACTTCCAGTTGATGTTTTTATCATCATCGTGTATTGTATGCGCACGTTCCTAATAATTTGAGTTTTCTGTGGCCCATCACAATGTTGATATTTTAGAATTTTGTTCTCTCTCTGATAAAATAGATGGGACGATATCTGATCCCCTTTACTCCATGAAAACCAGGTGTAAATGTACAAAGTATAAACCTGAGCTCATGGACTTGTGGTTTGGTTTGTTTCCCTGAGGTTCCCTGTGCCTTCTCCTGGTGGTCTTTACTAGCTTATTGTGACTGGTGGTGCTTTCCATTACAGCATGTGTCACTGGAAGAGGTGGCTCTCTCCGTGTATTCGTCATGATACATAAAACAGGCTCCTCGTGATTTATAAGAAAATATCTGTTACCATCTTTTGAATATGTGGGCAGTAATGCAATATAGTAGTTGTGCTAGGAAAAATACCTGGCTGAGAAAATGTTAAAAATATAATGTTTGAAAACCCCAGTAAATTACTGTCTTTGTATATATTGCTTATGCATAACAGCAGCTGTGACTTTTGACAGCTGTTTTTTAATAATTTTCAAGGTTAAATTTTCTACCGCTGCAGCTGTGCATGGCTGAATATTATTTATGGAATGAATTATTTAACAATCACTTAAATCAATGATCAACTCCTTTATCAAAGAATAGTTTTCTCTGCTATCTCACCATGCCTCTCCAAGAGCATCCAAGTCAATGCACACACCACACGGTGTATTTTTAATGATCTTTTTAATCAAAAAGATGCTAAGAAGTTCATCCTCTGTAATCAGATGTATTTTGTTTTTTAATAAATAAGGTTCAAAGGTGGACCAAGTTCATGTCATGGCAAGCTGGACACTTGACTTTTCAGAAACTCCAGGTTCTATACAGACTTGTACATCGTGGTTTAGGCACCTTGGCAATGCCTGCTCCTTCTGCACTGGAAGCTAAAGCACCTGGCGTTAGTACATCTCAGAAATGTGTCTTCACTTTAAAAATCCACAAAGTTGTAGTTTCCTCAAGGATCAACCCATGTAATTACATGGTTACTTCTTCGCATCAGTGACAGACACGCTTCCTTCAGCTTTAGTGAGCCCCCCAGGGCGGAATATGGGGCATTTCTGGACCTGCATCCCTGTAGCTTAGATTGTTCTGATCTGCCCCTGGGTGCCCACCACAAGCACCGGCACAGGGACAGCAACAGGACTGCAGGGGATGCTTCGGAGCGGTGGTGAAAAAGGCAGTTGGACAAATGATAGCAGACAGGCAATGTCAGGAAAGGCATTGCCATCCTTCCAGCTTCTGCTCTGACAGTGTCACTGTTACACTGTTTGATTGTGTTATTAATTAAGTACATTATTACCTGTGTCTGCGTCTCCTTTGTCCCTTCCCACTCGACTTCTCTGCCCTGGATGTATGTAGTTATTATTTCAGTAGCACCTCAGAGCCTGAAAAGCAGTGGGCACCCCACTGTTTTAGGTACAGTTAATTAAGTTTCTCTGCTCTCTCTTTTTCAAGCATTTAATACCCATTAAATGTGCATTATCTGACATGCAGGAGCCACTGGTAATGAAGCAGACCCCACTGTGGTAGACAAGGATGATTCCTCCCTGCTTTATACATTCTGAGTAGGTTGAGCTGTTACAGGATGGCAAGGAAGAGAATTTTGGTATGAGCACTTGGACAGGCTTGGGAGGGCGATGGAGAGAGCCTGTGAGCTCCTAGCTGAGAATGCGTTTCTCTGGCAGTTATGCTTGAAAAATTGACTGCTTGGGGTTGTTTGGGGGTATCCTTTTGGTACCTTTGGTACCCCACCAGGTAACCCACTGAAATGACTGGATGACTGGGGTGCAAATGGAACCCAGCATTATGAAAGGACCAGAAATATGCTCCTGTGGTTGAGCTGGTGTTTTCCTTTCTCAGTACCTTCTGTTTCACATATTAATTTCACACTGGAGAATTCTAGGTTTGCTTTGGGATTGGTTTTCGTTGAAAATTTCCATTACTGAAAGAAAAGCAGGAGTGAGAGAGGTCATGCTGATTATTGTACACAGAATTTTTAACTTAAGCTTCTTCAGCATAGTTATATGACCCTTTGTAATCTTGCTAACGTAGTCGCGTTATTTGAGGACCACCAGCTGGTTTTATCTCTGCTCAGACTTGTAATTTACTCAACACAACAAATTGTTGTCCAAAATCTGGACCCACGCAGGAGCTGAACAGAGTGCAGTTGCTAATTTCTGTGTGTTTCCTTCTGCAAATACGTTTGATAGACCAGCATTACGTGACATAAATGAAATAGCAAATGTTCCAATTTGGATAAACTCGGGGAAAAATAAATCTATATTTATGACTTCGGTTTTGTTTATCTTTGTAGCAACGATAAATATATTAATTTGTGCAAATCCAAGAAGCAGTAACTAAGAACACAGACAACCTTTAAAGGTCAGGCAGAATATGATCCAAATACAATTTTCTGCATAATCTCTACTTCCTCCCTAATTGGAAGGGTAAGCAGATATGAAGCTGCTGCTTTCTTAACCATTCAGGTGAAAACATGGATGGTTTCGATAAAAATATGAGTGTCCTAATGATGACAGGGCAAGCAGGGCATTTTAGAATGTTCATGTCCCACACACATAATAGTTTAACATCTTTTAAATGTGTTCTATTTCACTAATGGGTGGTGGGATGGTAATCCAAATACTAAACAACACGCCTGCTAATGTATTTTTTATCCAGAACCATAAATTGGCCTATCTTTTTGGCAGTGCCCCAAGGGATGCTGTCATTCTGAAAGTGGCTCTAGTAACCAATAGAATTGTTGGTTAAAATTTGGTGAATTTGGTTAAGTTTTTCATTTAAGGACTGTTCTTACTCTTTCATGTCTCAGTGGTGTTTGCTGGCTGCCTTCTAATAGATTCTTGATGACGACTCTTGGTGACACACGTGGGCTTTTCTGGTCCGTGGCTCTGCCTATGGTGAAAGAAATGAAAATTACAGGTCCTGAATGAAAGCCTCTTTTCAGCTGGTACATATTAACTTTTTTTTACATGGGTGTCTATGAAGCTGTGCCAATTTGCATTAGAAATGTGGCCACATATACGTCGGTATTGATTTTTTGCTATTTTCTGATTCGTTCTGCGTCTCTTCTCTCCTGCCCCTCACAGTGCTGCTTTTCACTCCTGGCTTATTAAGCTGCCTGAAAGGTAGAGCTGTGGAACACTGCCAGCCTGGGAAATTATAAGACTGCTTTCAGCTGCTCCTGGTGTATGCTCTGAAAAAGTTAGAGGAGGAAATAATGGCCTTCCATAACACTCACCTGAGAAAGCCTGCCACGTAAAAATGAAACCACAGGATGAAATACTGGAAATGCCCAAGGAGAAGTGATTCACAGGTGAAGTCAGTGCTGAGCTAGATGTCTGTGCTTAGTAGGCAGACGCGCAGGTCTTTTTTTTTTAATCTTTTTTTCACTTCTTTTTTTTAATCTTTTTTTAACTTTAACTTCAGAAAAGATCCAAAGAAAGAAAAGTAAAAGATTGATTCCATGGCTGCATCCAGCTGAAACCAAGCTCCTTCACTCTGCCCACAGCCCCATACCAATCTCTAGGAGGAGCAGCACCCTTTACTGGCAGTGCAGCCCAGGGGCTGAGTTCCACATGTGCCAGGTCCTCATGTATCTCCCAGGGTTTGTAGAAACCAGGGCCTGATGCTCTGAAACCACTGTGCATCATTTGGGAACTTTTCCATCAGGAACACCAATGCCAGAATAGATTTGCAAGCTCCTTTCACATAGCTATCAAAGAGAATTTCCTGAGTAAGGTTTCACGTTGACTCCTGAATTAAAAACAAACAAAACACCTTCAGAATAGTTATCCTTCACGAACACAAACCCCAGCCGTGTCAGAATTTCTTTGCTCCTGAATGCCAGCCCCACTGCAGACGTGCATTTCAATCTGCCAGTGATCGTGTACTCCATCCTCTTTTCTTATTCTTTCTGAAGATGCTTGTTAATGAACCTTCTTGAAAAGACACGGGATGAAAAGCCGGGGCACTGGGTGGAAAAGCAATGCAGATTGGAAAAGACAGAAAGCTGATTTAATTCTTTCTTTTCCCAATCTCAACTCCCTCAAGTTATCTTTAAAAGGATGTTTAAAGCTTACAGTTAAAACTTTCCTGCATTTAACTGTAATAATTAAAAGCAGCTAAGGGAGCATTCGAGACCAAAGGGAAAAATTTCAGAACTCATTTCAACCACTGCCGGTCATGTGTTTGGGGAGGGATGGGATCTTGAGGAAAGTTCACAGCTGCACTTTTACCTTGATTACTTTTTTTAGTCTGTTATGCCCAAATCTCATTTGTTGAGATTTAAGGTCTTCATCGTGTGCCTGTAACCAGCCCCCTGGATCCAAATCCAGGATGAATCACAGCAGCACCAACCTGAGCTTTATTTGAGGAAGTGGTTTTATGGTTCTACCAGTGAAGCAAAAGAAATGATGTGGGTTGAAAGGAAAAGGAACTGGGGATGTGGGGAAAGTAGGATTGCGACGAGCTTGGTGAGATCCTTCCTCATCAAGGAAATGGGACTGCACTTGGCATGCAGCTCGCCACGTGGAGCACCGTCCCAACGGTGTGCTCAGCATTGACTGTTTCTAATGAGAACATAAACCCAGGAAGTCTGGTATCCTGCCTACATCAATGACTAATTCCAGCCAGTTAAAAGGACATAAAAAGCTATAATGAAGCTACTGATTCTGTGAGGGAAAGGAACTGCTGATGGGATATTCTAAATACCAAGATCTCAGTCAGTGTAACTCATGCTCAATCACAGCCGCACTTTTCAGAGTGGATTGTTGAACTTAAATGCAGATTGAGACTGTTACAGGGGAATGTCTTCAATTTCTCCCAGGACTGACGGGTGTCACTGATGTATGGCTTCTGATCAGTCTGAAATTCTGGTACAGTAGTATATCAAGAGCTCCGTTTATTCTGGCATCATCTTAAACGTGAAGAAATAGGTGGGATAAGATAAAAAATTATTTGGCAACAGTCCCTGGGATATGGTGGCATACACCTGGAGTAGGGGTTAGACATAGGGACAGCCTAGAGATAGGCACGGTTTGGGAACAATGGAGAAAAGTATATTCACAGTTTTTTTATTAATTACTGTTAATCCCTGGCAATAGGATGTGATTTTTGTTGATTTGAGTAGTTTTATTTCTTTTCCAGCTCATTGCTGCAGCTGTGGGTCGAATCAGTAAGCTTAGGGTTAGAGGCAGTGAGGCTCTGATGGGAGCTGAGTTGGACTGGGGTCAGCATTGCTGTCAATGTGCAGTTATCAGATGTCCTGAACTTGAACTAGCATCCTTAGCAGAGCTGCTCTGAGCAGAGCTTACTTGAGGTCTCAGAGTTGTTGAGAACACTCAACTGTGCATTTTGTGGGAATGTTTGCTGTGAAACTGCCTTTCCCATTAAGAGCAGCATCTTTTACAGTCTGAATACACAGCACAGGATTTCCCTCCTGAGCTGAATTTTGTATTCCATTTTTCAGCTCACATAAAATATTATCTAGTTTTCATTACTGAAACATTGCCTATTGGTATCACATATCTCAGTGGTTGGTATTTGGAAGTAAAATATTAGTAAAGCAAATGCAATCTCTTAGTTTAAGCATAGAGATAATACAGAAATGTTTCCTCTTGCACCTCCAAGCAGGGAACATTCTCAGAGTTGCAGTGGTTGGATGAGTCCTCTGAAGACTGACTTGTCCCCTGGTCAGGACCTTCTCCAGTTGGGTTTTATCCCAAAATTGAGATATGACAGCTCTGCTGGACAACCTGTGGATGATTTCTGGGTATGATAAGGCTCTAACTACAAACCCACAAATTAATAATTGCTGTAACTGCTGTGAAAGCGTGGAAATCTGAGCTGGCAAGCTTTTCTCTGGAACGCTCATTTCTTTGCATTTTTGCAGAGGATGCCTTGCTTGGTCATACTATGAAAAAATATCTTTGCAAAGAACTGCATGCGGTTGCGCAAATTAATAAATATACGATGAGCTCTATGTCCAAAATATCATAGGAACCAGCAGTTCGCTGTGCTGCTGAAGGGGCTTTGGGAGCAGGCATTTCTGTGTGAATGTGTGCCACAGCACTGCTGTTCAGTTGTCCTGTTCAGTCTTATGTTAATCTGTGGCAGTAAAACTGCAATTTTAAAATTGTGCGCTGATTTTTTTCACCAGTGCACATTGTACAGATCTGCTGAACTAACAGCAGTTGAGAGAAGACAGTCCCGAAGGTTGAGCAGCCACTGAATTATGATGTTGGTGTTTTTCAGGTACAGTGTCTTGCATAAACTGATCACGTTGGTGTGCTACTAAACCCACATCTTTTTGGACCTTTAGCTTGCACAGGTTATTCTCCATGCATAATTTCTCAGGCAGATCATCATTTATGCATTAACACCACCCTCTGACCCAAACTGAGTGGGTCCTGCAAAGGCTTTCTCATTGCGGCACTGGAATCCAAGTGAGTTGTTTCAGACAGATTGTTAATGTTTCAGTAGGGATGCAGACATGTCCCTTTAATTGCTGATTGTTTTCCACTGCCCTCCAGCTGTTCCCTTACCTGGTGCTCAAGATTGACATGTGGGTTATTCCCCAGGGCTCTCTGGAGCTGAGTGGATGAGCAGTGAGCTCCATGACACACAAGGAAGCAGGGCCAGCCCCTAGGGATGTTTAGGGGCAGCTCGGCTATGCCTTTGCCTCCAGGCTGAGGTGCTGCTTGGTTCTGGGCTCCTTGCCCAGCTTTGGGTCAGGCACAGGAGCGGCTGCACAGCTCAGGACCTCTCTCTGTGCTATGAGAAGCACTGTCCTTAGTCACAGCTGCAGATGTATGTGTCCTGCAGGCCCTCCCTTCTGCTGCTCTGCAATAGCAATGGACTCGAGCCTGCCTCTCCCATGTCTCTCTCACTTTCTTCCATGCATCTGGTGCATACAAATTGCTGATCCGCAGCCCAGGTAACAAAGCCGCTGCCCGCTTCCTTGTTCAGGTACCCTGACATTTCCAATGGCAGGAGCTGGGGGAGGCTGTTCATTTTATATGCGCACACAGAGCATAAATAATGAGTCACTAATTCCAAGGAGGCCGCCAGTGTCAAATCACATCAGCTAAACCGAAGTCAGTGTCCCAAGATACTGTGCAGAAAAATGTAATCTCTAAAACAGAGCATTGCTGTGCTGGGTCCCTATGCCTGTTGCACTGTTTATGTATTTAGACTGTAAAGTACTTGAGGCAGGGATTACCTCTCCCTGCTGTGCTCTGCTCAGCACCACGTGCACCTCGGTCTCTTTATGCAATAATTAATAATAAATCTTCTGGTAATCTGGTTGCAGCACAACCTTCAGACTGTTACTTCTCTGTGTGGTAGATAAAACAAACGAGCAGATGATGTGGGGCTCCTGAAGCACTGCTAGGCACTGGGGTTTTTCAGTCACTTTAATACTGCAAGACTGAGCAGGAAATCTGGATTATACGGCAGCATTTGTGTTTGTCTGCTTTTGCTTTTGTTGCACCAGGAGTAACCTAGGAATAACTTCTCTGAATATAATCTCCTTAAGGCAGAAATCTTTTCAGGTAGTTACGTAGCACAGCACGGACAGTGAGACAAGATAGATGCCAATGCCCAGTTCTTTGCAGTTACTTCCTGCAGAGTATAGGTCTCGTAAACTGTTTAAGCAGCGCCTCATTGATCAGAAGCATTGGCCTTGTGTTAGGTACCAGTGGTGCATAGGTTACTTTTGGGCCTCTGCAAAACGCTCAGTGGCACTGTTTGCAAAGTGCCTGAACCCCATGGTATAGGTGCGTTTATTGTACCATAGCTGCTTGGTTGTGCACGTGGTTCTCCTGCTGCCTCTGGTGTTTTGCAGCTCCATCAGGCAGCGCGGGCCTCTGGTGTGCAGAGCTGGGGAGGGCTGAGAGCACTGCGCTGTGCAGACAGTGCACACCTGCACCGCTGTCTGCTTTGCAGGGATTGTCACACGCCTGCTTTTCTTGGGTAGATTTCTGTGGCAGAAAGCAAATGAGTGGGCTTAGCCAGCAAGAGGGAGAACACCACACTTCTGTGTGCATGTGTTATACAGCCTTCAGATACCTTCCTTCTGCATGCTTATATGTGTCTGTGGACGGAGAGAAAGAACGAGAGAAAATGAAGCAGACTGCATCCAGCACCATGGTGTTGTCCTGATACAGCTGCAGTCTGTCATTTAGGAAATTATTCTAACTGGAGGGAGGTTAAGGGAGGGGTACTTCTGAGGCTCAAGCACCGTTTGTATTTGCTTATTAATTCCAAATGAGGGCAGAGGCACATAAAGGAATACTGTAAAGGTACATTTTCTCATTTCATTTAGAAACAGAACATCTGAGAAGCATTTATTAGCAAAACATCGACTCTATTTGCACATTACTAAATAGAATATCAGAACAACTGAATTTTAATTTTCATGCCTGTAATTTGTTAATATAATTACGGTACAATACAGTCAGGTGCTTTCAGATCTTTCAGTGTTAATTAAAAAGCTAATAACTTGGAAAGCTATAAATATTGAGGTAGAGGGGCTAGTGCTGCAGGCAGTTAATCCTTGATTTGTCGCATGCTAAGGATCCGTTTAGCAGAAGGCCGGGCATTGCACCGCGCAGGCAGCACCAGGCTGCTCCCCCCAAGCAGCACACAGTTCGGTGCTGCCTGCAGGCATCCCGTCCCACCCAACAGCCCCGCTCTGGTTGGAAACGCTTGAGGTATTTATGTTTTCAGATCTGAAGGGAATTTTCCTGGTTCCAAATTAAAAGAAGGAAAGCCAATATTCACGCTTTCCTGCTGCAATCTCAGCTGAGCGTCCCAAGGTGCTCTGTGGGTGCGTGCAGGTGGACGGCGCTGGCGTTGTGCTTCTGCAGAGCAGCGGCCCAGTGCCCCTCGCTGGAGGGAGGAGTGCTCCGTGGCCATCACAGCGGCCTCACAGAACATCCACATTCCTCTCAAGGGGATTCCGTCCTGCTTGGCTGGGATGTTCTGGTTTTGATGGTTCTATAATAACATTCTATAATAAGGCATCTATTGTAACAGAGAATGGACTTGCACTTCAGTTATGTAAATGAAGTGCAAACACGAAGCTGTGCTACCACACAGAAGGAAAAGCTGTGCTTGAAATTTGAATGCAGTGACACCGTTGTGGCAGATAACAGACCCAGGCAGGGCCACACAGCACAGAGGAGCTGCAACTGAGGCAGGGATTTAAAAAAACCCAACAGGACAAACGTTGGAGCTGTGAACTCATATTCCCTCCTATGAAAGAGAATGTTTGAGAGCGAGTGCCTCAGCATTGTTTCAGCACACAGCCATCTACTGTACAGAAATCATTAATTGTGCCCAGCATTGCCCACTCACAGCCTGATGCTGAGCTTCCTAACAGGCACTCGAAGGAAGCACCGCTTTCTGTACTCTGCTCAAATTGTTTAATGTTTGTCAAACTTGAATTGCATTTGAAGGATACATAGTGAGTAATGGGTTTCTCTTGCTATTCACACATGGGCAAGGCTGCACAGCCACTCCATGCTGCAGTTTATTGCACTGCATTATTCATGAGGTGGTTTTGCAAGCAGATACGTAAACACAAAAGGAAGGAGGGAAGAAAAGCACAAGAAAGCAGATTCGTGCATTGTCCAATTTGTAAGTGTTAGGAATAATTTAGAGAACTTTTAAACACTCGTGTGCAAATACTTGGCACTGTAGCACTGAAATAGTTACTTAGTGCGTGCGTAGCAGAAAACGTGGCAGCTTTAGCACAGAGCTACTCCTCCTCCTGTTGGAATTAGTTCATAGCTACTGACCCAGGCAATCCCAACAGCCTTTACTGGAAATGTAAGGTTACGCCTTACAAAGAGCTACGCTGTTTTCTTTTCTCATTGCTGTAAGGGGATTTTAGGTGCTAAGACCATCTGTCAAGCTGCCACTCAGAGCTATTCAGATGGAGGTGTGTAGTAAGTAAGAATTGGCAAATGGCTTAAGGACACCCACCACTTTGACTTCCAGCAGGCACTGGGGTGTGCTCTGCTTAGGGATTTATTTCTGAATTCTCCTAAACTCCTGTCTGCACCCTCTGCATAGTCAGATACCTGTGCTGTTCTGGCTGTGAGTGCTAACACATGATTAGCACCTCACAAAGCTGGGTTTGACCAGACTGACTGCACATTTCTTACTGAGTACTGAGCACATGGCTGGACCAGTGGGATCTCATTCAAGTCAGCTCATTCCCTCTGTAACAGCAACAAAAGGGTGTCAGCTGTTGGGAGTCAGTGTTCACCCATGGGAGTCCACAGAGCTTCCAGCACGGCTCTGCAGTTGGACTAATTAGAGTCAGTTTTCACTTTGAGTGAGGCAGGGTGTTGGAATTTGCCTTCTTATCATGAGTTGGCATCCTTGTTGCTGGGAATCACCACTGTGTTGACAGCGGGGTATCAGTGTCTTCTCAGTGCAGCTCCTGGGCTTTGAGAGCTTGGAAAGATTCATTCCTGTTTCTTTAAATGTCTGAAATGCTGTGCTGAGCTGAAGGCGATGGTGGCTTTCCTGGATGATGTGTCATGGATAGCTAACGGGGGCAGCACAGTGCACACCACAGCTAATGTCTGAGCACTTTGTATCTGAATATGAAATCCAGTGGCAGTGTAGGTGATTTTCTGGGGAGGCTTTCTGATCACAGGCTCATCGTCTGGATATAAATCGTTAGTTAGTTCCGAACAAGCTAACTAGTGAGCTCTGCCTTGGTACAGGAGTCAGAAAAGCATTCTGTGAAAGGGATCAGAAAGGATCTGACAGCCCCTACAATGAGTGATACCAAAGCTTCTTCAGCACTCTTTGCGCAAGCTTTGATTCAGATCCCAGTAGTTTCTGTGCCTATTTATCCTCAAACGTTATGTCCTTAACTTGGCAGGAGAAATGAACTTAACCAACCAAAGCCATTTCTCAGCAGTACCTGACAGGCTGGATCCCCAGCAGCGCTTCAACCCTTCTGCAGGTCGGATCTATTACTGATATAATTAAATAATACTGGTCCATGATAGAAATATATTAGCTTTAGACAGTGTTAATACTGTACACAAGAGTATGAGGATTGATAGTCCTTGTAATCTCTTATCTAAACATAGAAGGGCTGCATATGCTGTTCATAAAGCACTGAAATCAATCATCGCAGTGACAGGCAGGTAATTGGGAAGCAAGCTCCTACTTATGCAGACCATGAGGGGATAACAGCCTTCAGCGTTTGTTTTTTTTACAAATATTATTATCTGTCTCATCTTTCAAACTTCAGAATCTAAAGTGAATCACTTAAAACCCATTTGTGAGCACTCCATAGGTAGCGTGGCACTGCCCCTGACCTCAGAGCACAGGAGGGCACCATGCACTGCAGGCAGAAGGATCGAGGAGTGCGGGAGTAGCACAGAGTCGGTCCCCATCTGCAGGGAGGGTGGCTCAGAGCCATAGCTCTAGGTAACCAATGAAAACCAGCCGTGTCTGCGTGGCTTTTGGAGTAGGATCAGATTTTAATTAACACTGGTTAAGTCCTTTGAAACGTTAGGGCTTAAAACAATTGTATGACTGCGGAGCTCTGTATTTTTTTTAATGAACGCCATGTAGAGGGGATCTCGGAGCATTTAAGTACCGCACTGTTTACACATTCAGCCGGTTGAGGATAGTCAGAAGGATTCAGTAATTACAAGAGTTTGTTACAAAAAGCTTCTCCGTGTATTAAACATTAGCACAGTGTTCCTAACGACGAGACGAATTAGGCCTACCTAAACTCATCTGTGAATTAGCAGTTTTCACTCTGATTTTCAGCTTAGTTACATTAATTTTAAATACTGCTTTCTGCCAGGGAGACTAGTAAATACATAGTGATAAAAACTGACTGTGTCTCATTAAAACATTGAGAGGAGAATATACCACTTTCATTTGGTAACTCATTGTGATCCACAGCTTCCATTGAGTTTGCTGGAATTTATCCTCTTCTAGAATGACACCAATAATTATCTTATTTTGTGTTTTTATTACTTCATAAGATGAATGAAAGTCGTTTCCATTGCTCAGAAAAGCAGAGTTACACTCTGTTAGAAATCTTCAGAGTTGGCAGCGGTCCCGCTTTCCTGCATAAGGATGCGAGTCCTCTAGGCTCCTCAGTATGGGAGATCCCATCTGTGCTTTCCTACTTGAAGAACAGCAGTTGTTTCCCTTGGGAAGGCTTTGGGATTTTGTGCGTGTGTGGTTTTTCGTGGCCTTTTCTCCACCCCCCACAAATTGTGATCGGGATCGTGGTTTTGCAGGGAGTTTGTGTGGGCAGATCTGAGCATCCGTGCGGCTCCCATGAAGTGTGAAATGCAAGCTGCTGTTGGCCTCGTCCCGTTTCATCTGCTCACTGTGTTTCTTGGCAGAAAGGACTGGCTGTCTGTATTAATGCTGGGGGTTGTGACCACAGCTTTTTGCGTGCAGGGCGAGCTGACAGCTAGCTGAGTAGCAGTGGAAAAGCAACAGAAGAAATGTGGGATGTTTTTTACATCCTGTGATACTAAAGCATCTTCTTTTAGCAGACCGTGCACTATATCTTTGCTGCTGCACATTGTGTTTATTCTCTGATGACTCATAGCAGGAGCTGTACTTTCTTCCTCAATGTGGTAGTATTTTATAAAGTACAAACAAAAAAACTCACGTATGTTTGCAAATTATTTGAAGGGTGTTTGAATAAGTTACAAGTTTTTAAGCTGCTGCACAGTCTGTTAGCATTTGTTTCAGGGCTTCTGTGCAGATAAACCAAAGCTTTAAAGGCTCTGGGAAAAGGCTGATCCCTCTGCTCCCAGGAGACACCGTCCTCTTCCTTTCCTTTCCTCTCCACTTTGTAATTACTGCCTGCAACCCCGGCAAAAAGCACACTGAAGGAAAACTGTCTTTTTCTGGAAATATTTGCATGTTGTTCAGCACAGCAGAGTCCTGGTGTTAACGCACGGCCTCTCGATGCCACTCGGTGAATAACCTTTCCCATAAATACCTGTGAGCATGAATCTTGATGAAACCACAGCATTCAGGTCTGCGGCAAAATTTCCTTCTGACCATTCTTCAATTCTAATCCAGCATAACTTCTAGTCATATTATGGGGCTGAGTAGCTCCTGCCATGGTGCCAGTTCAGCCTTTTCTGCCCACGGAAATGAGAGCACTGAGGAGTAGTTTCACTAAATTTGCTACTTAGGCTCTGAAAAACAGACGAAATGAACATCGAAATGTCCTCTTCCTTTGAGTCCTGGTTTAAGATGGCACTTGGCTGGGGACCTCAGTGCCTACGTGTGTTTGGGACATCCCTCTGCTCAGTGAGGACTGTGGCATTCCACGTTTGTCAAGGACCTAAGCACCTCTCTTAGGTAACCCATATGTATACAGGCACTCTTGTGCTTTGGGAAGAGGATTTTACACTTCTTTCTTAAATTACCGATCATTTGATCACTGTGTTGGTTTAATCTCTCAGTTCCCCCATTTGTGTTCGATGATAAAAGCTGGAAATGCATAGCCATCAAAACCATTAATCGTTGTCGGAGCTGAAAACATACAATCTCACGCCAAGTACAGTCTTTCTTAAAAACGTACTTTTTATATATGGTGCACTTGCGTAAATTTTAGCTTTCTTGTATACAGAATCACACCTGAGAACTGCTGCAATTAGATGCCAACATGATGAGGGAGCAGCAAGACACTCCTGGGAGTGAATTATGGAGCAGTAATTCATGAGAAGGTACTGCTAGAGAAAGGCAGAAGGCCGAGAGCTGTTAAATGCAGCAGGTGTGAATTACTGCGCTATAATTCACAGGCTTGGGTGTCTCATCGGAATTATAAAATAGCCCTATGCAAATATTTTTTAAGGATGCAAGGGCAAATAATCAGATGTAACTGGGGCTACACCTCACCGAAGGGTCTCAGAATCTTAAACAGCAGCAAGGTATTGAATCGGAAAAGCAAAGGAAAAATATGGGTTATTTTAAACTTAATGAGGGAACTGAATATGACTGTATCTAAAATGTTTCTGGTTTGTCTGCTTTTTCAGTTTCCCACTGCATTTGCCTGTTGTGAACTCTCCAGAATTCCCTTGTTATTGTTCTCCTGGATTTTGCATTCTGTGCAAAGGCAGATTAAGTCCCCATAATCATGGGATTCTGATGATTCTTCTTCCAGGAGCTTCCTCACAGGGATGAATCCATTCTATAAATGACTGGAGCAGATGCACGGTATTGCCATTTTTAGAGGTGTGCTCTGGTTTTGAGTACCTACCTCGAATGCTGTGCATTTTCACTCCTATCCAAAGCAGAGCTCACAGAAGGCTGCAGGTTTCTGTAGCCTCTGTAAATGAGCTGCTCCTTTTCCCATTAAAATATTAAATCTGTAGGTTAATGACAAGTCAACCGTTGTTGTTACACATGTAACCCAAAAATCGAAGCCATTCCGACAAAAACCAAACGTGCTGATAGATCCAGCACTTCCTTATTGTTATCAGAGCACTCGTATCTCAACAGATGGGCTCTCAGGAAAGAGCAGTTGGTGGTTTGTTTAAGAGAGGACAGTCGATGATGTGAAGGAGGGGCTGTGATGTGCGCTGAGCTCCTGAAGACCTCCGTCAGCTGCAGGTTGCGTGGCCGCGCCGGGCGGCGGAAGCGTGCTGCCATCTCATGAGCTCAGCAGCTGCCAGGTGTCCGTTCACAGCAGTGCCACAACAAAACCTGATTTGATGTTTTGTCCCACGGGAGATTCATATTTGAAACGCGTGTTTTTGTATTTTGGTTATCCAGAATGCTCCTCTGAGAAGGTCAGAAGTTATCCCTGATCAGTACCGTTATTTCTGAAGGATTTTTTTTGCTTGTTTTGCAAGTTGCACCAGTGCTGATTTGCAGGTTTTATAAAGAAAACAGCGTGGAACATTATTATCTTTTTGTTTCCTTAACCATGTTCCAACCTGTTACAGCTGCTGGCATCCTCTGTAGGGCAGAGTGTTTGAATTTCTGTTGTTATCTACTGAATGCATGCTCACAGACGATGAACCCTCTTGGCCCCACGCTGGCATTCTGTCACCTTTTGCACACAGGTACTGTGCGACTGGTAGCGACTGGAAGTCCCTGGTTCTTCAGTATGTATTTGTGCTGAAAAGTTGTCTTCTAAGAGCTTTGGAGAAAGATTGTAAATCTAAACGTGCTTCCTCGGCTAACCTCGGTCAGTCAGGCTCCTTTTAGAAGCATCTTCCTATGAACAAGGCTTTAATAAGCCTAGCACCAATCTCAGAATTAGGTATCCGTTATGGTTATTTGGGGCTATTTCAGTACCTTTATGAAACTGAGTTATCTTCTCTTTCAAAGTTACTGAATAAAACCAAGATGAGCAACTGTGTGCACAGTGTGGTGGGTATGGCTGCAGGTACGCAAGCACATGTTACAGCACTTGTATCCTCTAGGAGCAGCCGATGAATGGAAGTCGTTCAGCTGTCCGAGAGCCGACGTCACATTCCTCAAGCAGAAGCTTGACTGATGCCTGATGGAGACTCTAAAAAGGTCTCCAAACATTAGAGAAGTCAGCTTGCCACATGGACTCATTTCAGTATACCCCTCTGGCCCATTCCTGGGGTACTGCTTCAGCCTCTGCTCCAGGGTGCTGTGACCTCCAGATCGCACAGAAGAGTTTGAGCAAGGTCTGGCACAAAGAGAGACAATGTTGCCATGGAAAGCTGAACAAGCCCTTAAAGTCACTGCTTTACTCTGCCCTGTATCCCTGGTGCTCTGTGTTTCTTCAAGCTTATCTAACGGCTTTTCCTTATCACCGAATGCATCTACCTCCCAAAATGAACCAGAAATCTTACATAAGCCAAACTGTTCAGAAGGTGTAACTGAAACTTTGAAATTCTCTATTCAGGAATCCAGATGTATGAAGAACATTACGGAAATGAATTATAAATATCATCAGTTGTTCCACTTATCAGAATGATATCAAATCCTTCCTTGTGGATGCAGATATTCCCATGGCAGTCACACTGCAGCTCTGATTTTCATTCCTGTTCTCTTAAGCTCGTATTTTGTTCCAGCAGGATTTCCAGGCATGCAGAGCCTTTTCAAAGAATTCAAAATGTACATTCAAGGTAACTAAGGACAATATGCCGCTTTCTTCATTTTCATGTGACCACTGCAGGTTGAAAATGCTCTCCTGAATTTCTGTGCTTGTGTCACTGCTATAAATTCTTGTGTCATTGGCATTGGCTTAACACAGTATGACTGATCTAATTGGACATGACGTGCTGCAACAGCTGCATGCCAGCCCGGATGCTCAAATAGGCCTTTTCAGGTGATGGCAGCCATACGTGTTCTTCCACTCATAGCAGCTTTTATAGCATCGGCTTGGTTTTTTTTCTCTTCCTCTCTCTTTTTCTTTTTCTTTTTCTTTTTCCTTAAAAGGAAGCAGCAGGTCGGTGCCCTGTGTCATAGACCTGATGAGACAGGCTTCAAGGGTCAGAAAAGCTGCATCCAACAATGCCCAATCTGATGCAGTGCACATCAGTCCAAGAGCTGCTCGCGGGGTGAGGCAGTGCTTTCTCCCGATGGCACTCCCTGCAAAACTCGCTCTTCTTAGGGGTTAAAGCATCAGGCTCCTATCTCTGCATGTTATTGAAGACAGAAATTAATTAGTGTAAGTTCTTGAAAGGGTAACAAATAAGTGGAAGAAATTAAATAGTATAAATCGTATCTAATTAATTGATGGTAATCTACCCCAGTTTTCTCACAGTCTGATCTCTCTCTGGCTGTTAGTCCCATCCACCAGTTTATCCTGCTGAGCAGTTGAATCATCTGATCCAAAGGGTGAGGAGGTCAGTGGAAGGACTCCAGCAGCCTTTCAAGGAGACCAGGAATTGGTTTTCAGTGATGAAATTATTAGACACCAAGAGTTGTTTAAATGCTGGTCATCTCCTAGCAGTAATAATATGCTGTGCTTTTCAGCTTCAGTGCACTTTACAAGCATTTGTGTATTGGCATTCTGCTTGTTTCGGTATTCCTAGTTTCAGCAGCTTGTAGCGTTCAGAGATGCAATGAGACATAGGTACCACTTGCCAGATTAAGATAAGAGTGTGTTGTATACAGGGATTTACCACAGAAGGGTTTTCTCCTTTCTACAAAGAAGTGTTGTTGAGGTTTCTTCCCTGGCTTTTCCCTCGGATTCCTGTATGTGAGGTGCTGGACACCGCAGGGGACCAGGTTTAAAGGCCCTGTACCTGCAGTGCTGAGCTGTCTATGGAAGCATGCTGGCTCCGCAGCCCCTTGGAACTGGCATGGTCACTTCCAGCTGGTGTAGGAAGTGTCTTCCATGCAGGGCACGTGGTAGGTTCGCTCTTTGGGCTGTCGTCATGCTTGCTCCAGGTCTAAGTTCTTGCTGCTCACAGCTGTGGCCGTGCATTACTTATAAATCATTAGCATGAGCTGTTTTGGCAAAAAGGGCTATGAATTAATTGAGTTGGGCACAGTTCTAGAAACACGGTTTTAATGAGCTGGAACAAAGTCTTACCAGGGCGCGGTGGTTTGCAGCAAGTAGGAAAATGAATTTTATCTCTTTGTTTATACTCACACATTCAGGAGGCTGCTTGCATTAAGCTCAGAGTGACTCATGAGCACACCCTACTGCTCTTTAAAGCAGATGCAAAACGAATTAACTAAATCAGCCTTTTTTCATTTCTTGTGGTTATGTGATGTGTTGATTGACCTCTTTTCTTTCATTGATGATCTTCATTTACATGTTTTCCTTTGCTTTCTAAACATAAATCCTGTTTATATAGAGAGTGCAAAACCCATTCTGCCTATTACCTGTACTTTAAGTATGACTTCCTGTCTGGTTTCCATGAATTTGTGGCTACAGGATACCCCTCTGTATTTCAGGTCTGGAAATGTTGGTTAAGTGTATGTACATGCATACACAGGGCCCAGCCTGTCCAGATTCAAAGGTTCCACAGAAATTCTTTCTAGTCTTTATTGGACCGGGCATGCCTTTGTAATGAAACTAAGATCAGATAAGTGTGCTGAGTTTTAGGTTTGCATTGCTCTGGTGGCCATGAGTGTTCAATTAAATAAAGATCCCTAATTAATTATAGTAAGGTCAGCCATTCACTTAGCCTGTTAAACAACTGAAACACTTCTATGGGATGCATTTCTGCTTATAACTGACTGTAGCTGAATGAACAAGAAAAGCAACTGTTGTCTAGACAGAGCCTGGCTAATCTAGTCATTTTTTGCCTGATAATTAACCGTAAATACAGCCATTCTGTTATGCTGCGAGGATTTAAACCTGTTCTCTTCTTACCTTTGTCATTTCTAGGGGGGATTTCAGTGTTACTTTTAATGTGAGACATAATTGCTAGGAGCTCTACATCCCTCCAATGCTTCATAGACCTGTGCTTGACGTGGGTGTTTCATGGGGACTGAACATGTATACAGAAAACCTCCTCTGTCAACAATTGAGAGTAGTTACCACATGTATAGGGACAGCAGTTCATATGTATATGCATATATGTATTGATCTAGTTTTTCAGTTGCTGTTTTCCTAATTCTGAGTTTAAAAGAATAGAGCCTGGAACAGCTTTGGCTGTAGAACAGGTTCTTATTTTCCACACTCCTTAGAGTTTGCTAGTTAATTTTGTCAGAGCAGTGCTGCAGTGTGTTCGTAGTTAGTTCAGCCTCTGCTGAACTCCTTGTTAGGTCTTCTCCTTGTTTGTTCCAACTCTTACATGTTCTCTTTCTGCGGTCCTTAAAGGTTTGAATTCCCTCCGTCTAAAGCAGCTGGATGGCCATACATTCCCTTGAATGGTCAGGGCAGTTCAACCCATAACATGATGCACATCAGCTGAAAATTGATTCATCCACTAATTTTCTGAAATATTCAACAGCTTTGCCCTCTGCTCTCACGTTCATGTGCCTTCCTATCTACTTCTCCCATTCAAACTGCCTTTTTAGCTGTGACTAGCTGTGTCCGTACCATGTTGTCCTGCAATAATAATCTGAGTTTTTGGCATTACCAGCACTCACGTCTCACAAAACATAGGTTTTTTCATTCCTCTCATACTTTCTAGAATTATTTCATTGTCGGAATTGTACTTGTGAGTTTGGCAGCAGAAAACACTTTGAAAGGTGCAACTGAAATTCTTCCAAACTGGAAGACCAATTCAGAAAATCTATTTAGTGAGACACGCTCTTGTGTGTGTGTTATGTGATAGGAAACAAGTGAGGGTACAACCCCAGCAGGAGCCCCCAGATTCCCAGCTGCAGCATCTGCCGTTTCCAGTTCAGTTCTGAGGTGTCAGGCAAAATGGGGGCTGTGATGAATGGATCAAAATAATCTGTACCCTGCAAAGACAATCTGGGAGAACAAGCCGCCTTCTGGTCCTGCCTCTGCAGCAGGCGGTGTGCAATTTGCTCAATTTAGCATCAAGTAAGCATGGCTGAATTTAGCCCTGTATTTTTGGCTTTATTATTATCGGAGTCTTACAGCTCAGCCTGTTATCATGAGGCGAGCTCACAAGGCTTTATTCAGATTTTTCTGTGTTTTTCTGCTCAGACAAAGCCCAAGGCAACTGGGATTTTCCAGAGGAGAGACTGACTGTTGTCGCTAATAACAGCTTTAGTCAGCAACATATGTTTAGTGATGTACATCAATATTTCTACTTCCACAGATGCTTTGATTTTGCGTTTTGGATATCATTGTGTCCAGGAATGTGCTTAATCTTGGAGCTCTAAAAGTATGCGTAAAACACTGAATTTTCATACCTGTACTTCTCGAACAGGGCATCTGTGGCTGAAATTCCTCTGTGATGTCAGGCAGCGTTGTATTGCAAACCATACCACTTCCTAGTTTGTACCAGAATCCTGTGCATCTTTGAGATGTGCACTCCAGCTATGATTTGTGAGGTATTTGAATCATTTTCCTTTTATTTTTCTACTGAAGCAGGTAATATCTCACAGGGTATGTTGAAAGACATTATGTTCTGAAGAAATTCACCTGGTATTCTGCCTCTCTCTCTCCTTTAACACTACAAGGAATACGTGATGCAAACAATGTTGTTATTCCTCAGAATATTCCTTGTAGCTTTCTCTTATTTCTACCTTTATATTGAGTCATTCTTCTTGTGCCCTCCTAATCATTTCCTCAGCAAGAGACTGGGATGTGACATGAGAGGAGATAATTTCAAATGAAGAGGAAAAAAATGCACCAAAGAGGAAAGCTGAGATGCTGTTCACTTGCAAAACTTTCAGTAGAGAGGTAAACAAACAGAGGAAGATTTGATTCTGCATCACAGTGTTGTCCAAACAGCAGGCAGGGACTTGTCTGCAAACTAGAAAGAGAATTCCTGGCAATTCCTTCAGGCACCAGGCTGGCTGCAGAGGGTTGCCCTCCTCATTGTAATGCTGTTTTGAGGTTCAACCTACAGCAGCAAAATTTAAGCACTCCGAAAGCAAACGGGAGGAAGGAAAACACGCAAGACCAAGTGCCTGGTCTCCACCAAGCCCAGCGGGAGCCATATTTCTGCTCCCCTTGTTGGAAAGGAGGGATCAGCCCACCCTGTAAGGCCTCGGTGTAACCCTCTCATTCCGCTCAGAAGAAGCTTTTATTGAGTGAGATCGAATCTGAATGGCTGTCTGATTCTGCACCCTCAATACCCGAGTAAAGTTTTGGCATTTATGCACAAAATGTAAACAGTTTTGTTTGAAAGAATATCTATTTTTGTGTTCTGGTGTAACCAGAAATGTTAATTTGCCTCCACTGCAGAGGACAGAAGTTGGCTGAAAATCTGACACGTTCTTAGTTTTATGGACTTATGTTTTACATGAGGTAATTTCTGTTCTCCAGTTGTGTTAAGAAACCAAAAATCAGGAACCTCCTCTTGCTTCTCCTAATCCTGGCAGCTGAACAGCGCCGTGCACCAGAATGTTTGTCCACTTTTTGTGGTTAAATCAGTTTGTCAAAAAGAAGCATTTTGTTTCTTGGGTTTTGACTATAAACGGTGTCCTGCAGCCGCTGAGCACAGGCAGTTTCTCTGAGTGTACTGCGTTCCTGATGCTGAGAAGAGTCAGAGCAGTAGGTGAACAGCTGCTGTGTAATAACCTGCCTAGTTTCCTCTGTGTCTCATCCTGCAACTGACGTTTAAACTCATTCTCATTTGTTAGACTTCACTGGTTTTGCTCATCACCTGGGAGCTGACTCTGCACAGGCCTCGCTTAAAGCAGAACAGAAGAGTGCTGTGCTGGTCTGGATTTCCTTATATTGTTTGTAGTCTAATTTTTGTAATTTTATACCAGTTTCAAGCAGCATTAGGAACCTCTTGAGATAGAACATTAGAGCTCAAACTTCACTTTGGATTCTTATTCCCTCCTCTTGCAGACTCTCCCTATCTTTTGCTGGTGGAGGATGTTGCCTGTCCCGCCTCTCCTTTTCCTGTCTCTCAACAAAGCATGGCTCATCTCTGGTCTTTTCTGTTGAGTGAGTTTGTGTCTGCTATCTTCCACGTAATCCTTCCACAGAGAGGGGATTAAAGACACCTCCACCCGCCCTTGAAAGAAACAAGTCTAAGCAAAAATGTTTCCATCTCTGATATTTCCTCAGTTAAGCTTTGCCTGTCCCTTTTTCCCTCTTTCATGGTCCTATTCTCGTGTTGACCAATTTGCATGAAGGCATAGGATATTCCTTAAAACCGCTTCTAAAATCTTTTACAGTTTTTGCATGTAATTTGATAGATTAAAAATGACAAGGAGGGACAGGATCCGTGTTTTAAAAAGTATCACATGTCAGTGAGTGCCGTGGCTTTTAGAGATGGGTGCAATGGAGGTTGAAACTACCGATATCTGTAAATATAACCCATTTTTTATTGGCAGAACAGTGACATCTATTGTTCAATATTATATACATTTGTGACACTCTGAACAACTGCCTACAGGTATTGAACTGATCTTTCTCAATTTCATTAGATGCAAACATGCACAGTCAAATTATTGATTCAAAGAAATATGTAATAACACGTGTAGTAATGGTACTGGACAGCCATGCAAAATTAAGTCTAATTCATTTTGTCACAGTGTAATTAACAGATCAATGTAGACTGATGCACAAAAAGAGACACCTTCTGTTATAGAAGGTGTCAGAAGATGCTGCTTGGTGAAGCCTGCTTGCCAGCCACACTGCTGGCATGGCTGCAGCAGTGCTGTGTCTTCCATGCTGCAGGCAGTCAGAGCCTGGCAGCACCCTGCAGCATGTTCCTCCCAACAAGGCTGTCTTTGAATTCATCCACAGTGCTGTTTCATAACCTCTGCCCCTCTGCAATCCTTAGACTTGAATAAGGGAACCCTGAATATTCAATTGTAAGTAGGCTCACCATAGCTCATTGACTTTTCACCGAGCATTTGCTTCAAGGCACAACAACCTAAGCTGGTGCTGGGTCTTACCCAGGCCACTAAAACTTGTACAAAACAGCCCTGGGGGTGTGTGACAGCTGCAGCATGCTGGGTACTTGCTCTGGGAGTTTTCAGACCAGGTTTTACACTAGAAACTGAATTCCAAAGCGTCAGGCTGGGGCAGTTACAGGAGAGTAACTTTTCTGTAAGTCCTTTCTTCTAGCCCTATTTGATTCTCTCTTCTATCTCTCTCATTCCTTTTAACAGAGGATACAGAATTCAAATAACAAAGATTTTAATATAGCAGTAATGAAATACAGGGGCTATCTAGTGTGTCAGATGCTGTGGCTGATTAGACTTTCTGATTCGTGGGCTAGAACTCAAGGGAACAGCAACTGTCTCTTTTACTGCCATGTCTATGAAACAGCAGAAGGCTATGTATGCTCATTACTATTTTATGTGGTTCTGAACACGAGAGGAGAAGTGGAGAGAGCAGAGCTATAGGAAGATATTTTTAATAATTTTAATGGAATACTGTGTTTAATTCTTACGTAAGCAAACTCTGGATAAGCAATTACTCTCAGTAAAAATATTTGATACTGGTAAATGAAGCAACGTAGTTCTCTTCTTTTAAAGCCATAAGCTTTGATGTGAGGATGCAAAAATGTAAGAAGTGTGAGTAAAGGGAACACATTGCCTATAGAGCGTGCTGTGAAGATAGCACTGAAATACATCCTAAACTTTCAGCTTACGCTTAAAGTCTATTGGTGTATATAAATGCTCTCCTGAATAGCCATAGCGCTTTCTTAAATTGAGGATATAAAGATAGGGTATGTCATGTAACCTACCAGGCCTACCATTGTTTGAGAAAGAAACCAGGGTAAATAATGTCTTATCCTCAATGGATCTGTACATAGATTGGCTTTTCCAGTCCTACATTCAACTGTAAAAGCTGTTGCATAAAAAAACTCATATTAAAAATCTTGGGTTAAAATCTACATCTCAAGTTTTTCATATATTATCCTCCAGAGTGATATAAACTCACATCTAATTTCCTATGCTCGTCTCCCTTTTCAGATGCTCTCCACATAGTAGCACCCAGCTGCAAAATAACAGCAGCTGTGTTTCTAAGGGCCCGTGTTGAACTCCTGTGCTTTCCAAAGACAGAGAAAAATAAATGTTATAGGAACAAGTAACGCAGATTTCATAAATAAACAAGTTTCTGAATGTCTCACTGTTCTCTTAGTCAAGAGGGAAAAAAGAATCGAGTGAGAGCTCTGACGTGCCGTGTGGTAGGGGCTGGAGATGCAGACGTGCACCAGACCCCTCTGGGCTAGGTTTATGAGGTGCAAACATTCCCAAAAGCAACGAAAGCTCTTGTCTGATCCAAAAATATACGGATTCACCGGAGAGGAATTAAGAGGTCTTATGGTGGCTGGAAGGCAGAGTGGGAATGCAGCAAGATGAGCAGCAGGCACCCCCAGCCCAGGCTCACTGCCCAGGGAACGCCTGAGTGTATCTGAAGACACGTGGCATGGTGCTGGCAGCCGGAATCGCAGCCCTGGGCTGCAGCCGGGGACTGAGAGCAAACTCAGAGTGTGGGGAAAAGGCCCAGCCCAGGGACTAAAGACGAGCACCTGCTCGAAAAGACAGAACCAGCCTGCAGGAGTTACCTGCCGTGGCAATGGTGCCTCTGTGGTGGGAGCTTTCAGTAGCTGCTGCTGATTGAAAATGAAAGCCCCTCATCTGCCGGTGCACCGCTCGGGGATGAGGAGAGATGGAGAAGGTGTGTGTGCCTGGGGACAGTGGTGTGGCTGCGCCATTGTCCGTTTGGATCCAGCTGAGTCTGTAGGTTTCTTTTGTGAGGATCACCTTCTCTGCCAGGTGTGAGCACCCAGCAGCAGCACGCTGAGCTCGGTGCTGAGGGCAGAGGCCTGGCTGCAGCAGGGGCAGGCCCTTACCCTGCGGGAAAGCTGTGCAGAACTGCATGCGGAATTATGCTGCTTAACATCAGGGCCAGCTTCCTTTTTCTTTCTTTTCCCAGCAAACGTTTCAGGAAAGCAGTGCCCTAAGATTGGGGAATACAATTTGCTAATGCATTTTTAAATACGCTCTGCTCCATCTGCACTGGTTTTTAGAGCTCTTTGGAAAATGTGGCCCGTGCGAGAACTGAGCTTTTCTGTCGCTTTTATGGCCTCACATGTGCCCAGAGGGGACCCGTGGGGACAGCGGCTTGGAGATCCGTATCCCCAGCACGGGTAGCAGGCTGACTGCTCCCAGGGAGGCAGTGAAAGAAGGAAATCCTTTTTTTAACCGCATGCTGACACCTGGCAGAACTAATGGGAGTGCTGGGCTGGCAGCAGCTCTCGAGGAAAGTATCGGTAACTCGCAGCGCTCACAAAGACCCTAAGCAGTCATAACACAGCCTGGGCTCTCCAACCTCTAGAGAGGCAGTTCTGCTTCTTTGGTTTTTATGGACAAAACCCTGAGATCTTTATTCAGTCTCTGCTTGGTGCCGGCTCATTGTGCCAAAGCATCACCGGAACTGGAATGAGGGAGAGGCTGAGAGTGCGACCCGAGGGGAGGAACCGCCCCTTCCAGGTGAAGTTACCTCTGACTCCTCACAGTGCAGAGCCAAATTTCTCCTCTTCTTTGTGTCCGCAGCTGAGGTCAGCGTGCCCCCAGACCTGCCTGCCTGCTCTGCAGGCACTAAGGGAAGCGGCCGCTCTCCTCCCACCGGCTGCTGCTGGGGCAGAGGGACAGTTCCTGGAGAGATCTGAGAGAGCCGTGTCACCCCAAAATTCAGAGGGTGCTGCACAGTTCGTGCCCCACACGCAGCGTTGATATCCCGGAACTCGGTCTGTGGGCGTTGTCTGTGAACTTGCATCCCTTTAAATTGCACGAGCAGAGTGTGAGGGAGAGGAGATTCTGAAAAATCAGCGTTAGCAAAATGCGGGCAGCCCCCACTCCCAGCAGAGAGCAGTAATTTATTATCCATTCGGTGATCCGTCAGTCAAAAAGAACTAACAGAGCAATAAACTTCAAAGGGATCTGCGGAGCTATGGCCATGCTACTAGCTGGCTATCACAAAGGGCAGGTTGGTAAGATGAATGGTTTCCTCTTCTTCAGACACTCTATCTTTCACTCTGGTGACACATACAGCTCTCTCTCATCAAGCAAGACTGTCAGGAACGTCCTGTGGATGCAGCGTACTCCAATCCAATCGCATATTTTACTGTTTTAGAGGAAAGAGTTCAAAGTTTTCATGTTCTCCTGCAACTCTTCCAAGTGAGGCCCCATAGCTGTGCTGCCACCAGAGCCGCACGGACTGCTCCCAGTGGTGGCCAGCAGGGGAGATGCTCAGAGGCATTGCTCCTCTCTGTTGCTCCACTGCAGTCAGTGTGTCAGGGCGGAGACGTGAGACTTCTTACTGGATCCATCAAGCTGTGGGCTCCTCCAAGGTGAGGCCTCAATCACTCTTCAGTAAAAGCTGAAATTCAGGATTTACTAACACCAGAGAGAAAGCATGAGAGATTCATAGACCCCATCTCTGGGAAAAGGGTCTCTCTGGTCCGAAACAACTTTAAATATTTCATCCCACCCTTGATCCAAGTGAAAGAGAAGCATTCCTGGGGGCAGCAAGTAATGCGCGTTTTGACACGGTTTCTGTAATGCAGGTGCAGGTGGTTTCCCAGCGTGCTGCCCCAGTGCATCAGTATTTCCAGCTGGCCACCCTAGCCCTGAACACACAGTGTCACTGCTGGGATGCTGAGGGAACTGTAGTTCTCCATCAGACTTTCAATTCATTTGAGAGCTCCTCTCTGAACACTGCACAAAGCAGCCCGGAGCACTCTCATGGTGGGGAATTAATCCACTCCCTGACACGCTCTCTGGCTCCATCCTTCCTTCCTCACTCCTTTCTGCACTGACATTTGTTACCAGTCTCTGGCTCACAGCTACAAATGAAAAAGTAACCGAACTTTCAGGCCCCCGAGAGGCAACTGGAAATGGTCCCAGCCTCAGATTCCAGCCCAAAATGCAGGCTGGTATTCCCCACCCTTTCTGTCATTGCAGCATTGTGTACATGTTTATCTGTCATACTCTAATAAGCTGTATGTGAACAGCTAGCTTGTTTATTCTCTAAGGATAGATTAGAGCAGCCAGTCTCCTCCAGGAATAAGTTAAAGTTGAATTATTTATTTTCTCGTCTTTGTAAGAAGCTTATAGCACGCTGGATGAAAGGTCAGAAATAATTAAGAAAAGTACTTGCGTTCAAACAGAAGAAATGTGTGCAGAAGGCTGAAATGAGTAACGTGTAACAGGTCACAGCTGGTCCAAGAGTGGTCTTGTGATGGAAAGGGAGGTTTTTTTGGTCTTACATGAGTTGCACTGGAAGGATGTGGAGATGTCTGTTATTTTGTGTGAAACAATTACTCGTATCCTCTTTGAACAGCAGTAAGTAAGCTCCTGCGTGGTGCTTTCTACCCATTGTGGAACTGTTTCACTGAGCAGGCCACCATCACCATGAAGGTCTCAAAGAAGAGAAATTCTGCCTTGATGAATTTCTGTTCATTGCTCGTGCAGCTCGAGCCAGGATTCTGAGTAAAAGGCAATATTCCCAGCCAGTGAAAATTAGAGCCGGTTTATAATGGTGAACTAGCACCCTGCTTAAAAAAATAGACTGCTGTTGCTCTCCTGGTATTGAGTTCATTTTGCATTGCTTTAATGCGTGGTTAGGTGGAAGCATTATGTGTTCAGAAAGATCCTTTAATTATCATTCTGATCACACAAGGAACACAGTTTCCTGAAACAGATTTAAGGAAAAAATACATGTCAGGGACTACATTCTCAATATCCCCCATTGCTGGAATTCCGTTTGGGAATAAGTAGCCTAATATACTCACTTCAGTTTAAGAATGAAGTACATTAAAGGTATTTTGAATGAAGAAGTAATCTCCTTTCCTATTTCAGCACAAGCTGAGTCCATCCCACATAATCATACTTTTTACTTTGTACAGATCTGTAATTGCTCCTACAAACAGATCGTGTAGGTTTAAAGCCAATTGCTGCTCATGGATAAGCAGAAGCGCTGTTTTGCCTGAGGGGCCGCAGAAAATACGCATCTCACCCTGTTACCGAGCTCTTAGAGTTTAATTAATGGATGTGAAGTGCTTTGACATCCTCAGGTAAAAGATAGTTTATGAGTGAGTACGTTGGCCAGCCTGCCCTGGAGATCTCTGGAGTTAAAAGCATGAGCTGCTGCAGGGGAGGGAGAGCAGCAGGGCTGCCTAGGGGGCCTTTAACAACCTCACCTCTTTGGATCCAGCACAATAGGGAACCTATAACCAGTGGGTTACACAGTTATGTTATTGCATGTCATAGGTAGAGTCCTATTAAACTCAGTAGGCCATCAGATTAAGCACCTACCCTTTCTCTCAGACAGTTTTAAGGTTAAAATCACATGGAGTATTTCAGAGCTATGAAATACACGTATTTTGCTGGAGTTGAGTGGAATCCAGCTGTTCGAAGAAGCAGAGGTTTTCCAAGAGTTCCAGGGTAGTTCGGTACCCATCCTCAAATGAAGGTCACCAAATATCAGCTCTTCGTTTCTTGGAGGCCTTTGAAAATCCTGGGTGTGATCAAAAATTTCCACGTTTTTAGCTTCTCTTGGAATGGGATCTACTTACAGCTGCGGAAGTCCTCTGTTTTTTACTCTCTGAGATAAATCATTTTGTAGATAGATTTGAGGCTCCATAACTTATTATTAAACTCCTTAATTTGCCATTCTAAAATTCATTACACACTTCACGGGCAATGTGGTGTTCTCTGACCACCTTCCCGGGCACCCTTGCACTGCTGGCTTTCACAAGCGCTTTGAAACGAGGATGGTGAAATGTCCTCTCAGCTGAGGGATTTTTCTTCCAGGCAACCTCCCTGAAACAGCCTTGAGTTTGCATAGTGAAATGTATCTCTGAACATAATGTATAGCAGTATATGGGACGTGTAAGATTCACTGACTTAGCCAGGTTTAAAAAACTAATCCTTGTTCCCTAAATCTTTGATGAAACATTATTTTAGCTTGAAATGTTATGTGGTGTGTAGTAATTCTTCCTCAGACATAAAATTTTATTTCTACTTCAAGCCTGTTTTGGAAACATAGGCACTTTCAGCTTACTGCAAGCAACTGCCACTATAGGAAAAGTCTTTTGTGATGCTGGAGAGCAAGGTGCCCCAGTGCTTTGTGATGTAAAAACTCATTTAATTATATGAAAAAAACCATCAGACTGCAGAATTAAAGCATTATTAGTGCTGGGAACATGGAGGTGAATCCTCTGTTGAATCCAACATCCACTGCAGAGAACTGACTGATTTTCAGAGGATTGCTGTCACCTGACATTGCTTGGGAACCGTGTCAGTGTATAGGTCAGAAGAGCCCTGAGAACGGGTTCAAACTCTCCAGGAGATGGATGCACCAACTGCAGTCTGTGGGAACCAGGATGCTCTGACAGCAGTGTGGCTGTGTGCCACTTGTCACATTCCACTTAGCAAATGCACCCACCAAAGGGAAGCACTGTCAGTTTGTCCTGCTGAAGAAGGTCTGAATATTGTCAAGAACCCATCTTTGTTGTCTGAGGTGGTGCGTGGTGGTTCAGTCCAGTAATCATAAAGATACAGCTTACAGCAAGTCGTATTTCATTGCTTTGAAAAATCGTGCTTATTTTGCCAGTTAAAAAAAAAAAAAAGTTAGACAACTACTAGCTGCCTACTTTGTGAATCTTCTACAGTTAATACTCTTGTAATGCAAGGTGGGAGGTGTGGAGAACTCTGGTTTTTGTTTTATTTCCCATCTAAATTGTTCGACTTCACCTATTTTTGATTTGCAGCCGGATGTCCTAAGCTCTGGTACAGGTATTATCCTTACTACCACTGCACGTCCTTATTTAATCATTTTTAAACATCCTGACCCATTTATGGATTATAAAAGTCATGAATGAGGTTAATGTATAATTAATGAGCAAGAGTGTTCGTGATGACAGCTTGGAATAATGATGAATGAGCTGAACAAGAGATCTTAGAAGCTGTCCAAGGTCAGCTCACACATGGGTGTGTTAATGTTTCCTGACACAGCTTTATTTCCTTCTGATTTCATATTTTAAATAGATTTGTTATTCTTACAGAGCTGTTAAGCCATTTAAAGTGATGTGAAGATGTTCTCTGACCTCTGAGTGAGGAGTGCTTCTTTCTGGTAGCCCTGAGTACCGTCTGCCATGAAGTGCTGATCCAAAATCCGTTCTTCACTCTTGAAAGATATCCACTAAATTTGGAGGGCATTTGATCAGAGGAAGAAAACAAAGCAAAAAAACCCCAAACCCTAATTATCAACTCATAGAAAACAAAAGTTGCATCCATTTCCATATGGCAGGTATCCTTTACTATAATAAATATTTATGGACAGGCTGCAAACGGCGTTCCTGCAGGGACGTGCCCCTGTAATCTGTATGGTAATGGCATGTTTTAGAGCAGCAGCAATTAATTCTGACCTTTCTCCTTGGAGATGGGCTTCTTCACCAGTAGCCTTCCATGTGAAATGGGACATTATGGATGATGGAAGGACTGCGTGTCAGGATTGCTGTGTCTGTTTCCTGTGGGGTCTGCTACCCTGCACCCTGACCCGAGCCTGATGGGTGCCTGGAAAATGGGCAGTTGGTCTAGTTGCTGTGTTTTCCACAAAGTCTTAATTTACATTTGTCTCAGGGAGGGAGGAAAGGTTTTCTGTCTTCCTAATCATTTGCTGTGTGTATTGCTGCGACTTAATTTATTTTCTTTGGTCACTACTGTCAAAGTTTGTGCTCCTCTCTCAATCATGAACTGAGTCCACTGAATGCTGATACAAACACTCCTACAAAAAGGATGCTTGGTGTTACGCACATTCAGAAGAATCTAGCACAAAATGCTCAAAGACTGTTTTTATTCCCCCTAAAATGGGGAAAAAAGAGAAAAAAAAGAGAAATTTCACCTAAAACTTGTCATTCCTGTCACAGACACTCCCTGTGCACACATGCCTATTCTGTCCCAGTGGCCAGAGGCAGCGGCTGGACTGGGGACTCAGTGCACAATCAGAGCCTGATGGAAAAGGAGTGTGTGTGACTGGAGCAAACTCTGGCCCACACATGTCCCCGTGGAGGTCAGAGGACACCGTGATCCACCTGTGGTACCTTGAGGTTGCAGGATATTTCTGACCAGCAGAGATTCTGATGATACTAAAACATTTTAAGCCACTTAGGAACATAGAAAGGAATTATGCAGTATGGTAGAATATGTTTCACGTAGCGCTCATCTCTTTTCTGGACAGCTGGGATCTCAAGAACAAGGTAGACCAAGATATGATGATATGTAACAGCTACTGCTATAAATCTACTAAACCAAAATAATTAGGGTAAAATTAGAAGCACAAAATAATGTTCTGGTTAAACTGTCACTTGTAATTGATATGATTTAGGTTGAATTGGCATAAATCTCCAGCACAGAGTATTTAGAAATTGTTTTCATTTTATCATAATTGCCAACTCAACTTTTGCTTAGATGAAGATGGATTTAACAGGGCATTTATCTGCTGATGATTGCCTATAAATAGGACAAAAGCAAACTAGAAACAAACAAAAAATCCTTTGTATCTCCTACAGTGCTGTATGAACAGAGTGGTATGGCACCATGTGAACACACACTGTGCCTTTATGATTTTATAAGCTGAAATATAAGAAAGATCTGAAAATGAACCAAAAAATGGTAGAATAGGGCATATCTGCAGCATTATACATACTCTATGAAAAGACTGATCTGTTCAGGGTCAATAAAATCTGTAAGACCTATCTCAGCTTGGTACTTGAGCATGTAAGTCATCATTTTTCAAGGGCTGGGTGACTGCAGACCCAGCTGTCAAGGCATGATGCTAAGTCAGCAAAGAGGATTAACACATGTGACTTTTCTTCTATGGTTAACATCATGGAAGATACCTGCTGTGATCTATTCACGTATCCCAGAACTAGGTGCTGGATGGATGTGATTCTATGGGGAAGACAAAAAAGTGTCAGTGCCATGCAGCGTGGCCAAGAGGCTGCATAGGCAGGTGGAGATGAGCAGTTTGTGCAGCTTTGCTGGTCGGGGGCCCTGGCTCTGCTGAGGATCCAAGGAACTTTCCTTTGTTTTCTTTCTCAGTGGAGAGGAAAGCATTGATCTCGCTCAGCTGTAAAGCACTGAGGATATGAGAGTGGGATAGAATTGAGTTTACTCTGCTTTTCACAGCACTTTCTATCACTCTAATAACTTCATAGATAGGAAATTTTGCTTGGAATAAAGCACAGCCGTGTCACAAGTCTGACACTGGAAAACTAAGTGCCCCAAATATATTTCTCATTTTCTCCTGCTGGATTTTCTTTCAGCTGCTAGGTTCCACTTGACTCAGTATTCAGGTTAGGTAAACCTCACATGTTCTCCTTTGAAGGGGTAGCGTTCTATTCAAGTTTCTTATTTTCTTACAGTGTGATTCGTGCTCCTTTTCTCTTTTTCTCTCCATGATGCCTGCTGAAGCAGTATCTTAAGAAAGACAAGATAAGCAATACCTTTTCTAAGAGGAAATATTCCTGAAATCTGGCAAATTCTGTAGTGTTGGTTTTAAAAGCAAACATTTCTCAATGTAGGCTCGTCCACCCGTCTTGGAAAGTGTACATCCTCTGACATGATGTGTTGTGATTTCTTGATGTGCTTAGGTAATGACTGATCTGACAGCACCCTCCAGGCACAAGATTTTACCTTGACTGGGATGAGTTCCATCACACACTGTTAGTTAGAGGAAATCAGAGAACACCAGGCCCAGTCGTACAGACCCAGCTGGCACGGGTCAAATTCAGGCACCATGGAAGTCATGATTGCAAGAACTGATCTCTTTAAGCAGTGAAAAGAAGTGCCTGGAGCTGGAAGAAGAGTTCAGTTTGTGGGCTGGGCAGATTTTTTAGTTTAGTTTTGTTGGGGTTTTTTTGTTATTTTTAAGGGAGTAGAGTCAGTGGAACTGTATTTCATTTTTTGGAAGTGGAAACTGCAATAAGCAGTGTCCCACTTGAAGAAGATGGTAGCATTTTGGTAATGTAAGATGAAGCTGTGTGGGCCACGTGATGTGTATTGCTTGCTAATTAACCAGTTTTGAGCAGAGTTTTGAAAGGTGGTTTGAGGTTTAGAAGCCTAAATAGCTAATCTGTTCCCTCCCTTTCTTTTGTGTTTCTTTACAGTTTGGAGCCTTATGTAATATACGCATGAAACCTGCAGCACCATCCCTTACCATGAACGCAGATCAACAAACCTTGATTGTTGTGGACTGTGCAGCAAGAGGCGAGTCCTACAGGCTGGTCCCTGCCAAGGTTCTCCACACAGCACCGAAAGGAAAAGAACAGGTATGTGGATGTTTCTGACTATGTCATTAGGATGTAAGTGGGAGAAAATGGAAGACAAATATTGGTTATCCCTCAATATTTTGATATAAATTGGTTTTTCAACAAGTCAGGAAACTCTGGGTCTGAGTTGGGATGTATGCTATAGTCTGTATGGGTTTTATTTTTTTAGTCATAATTTTACGTGTGCACCTGAATAAGTTTATCTCAAATGATTCTGTATCTGTGTGTGAAATTGGATAGAAGCACTTAAGAAGGAAACCATTGTTCTTGTTATCAAACTAATCCTACAATACTATTTAATATTAGATAGGATTAAGTGGATTGGTTTTTTTGTTCAGTTGTGGTTCTTTTCCCTCCTCGTTGCTTCTTGCATAGGCTATGCAACAGCCAAGCACAGTTTGTTTATAATGTATGTCAACAAGTGCCGAGTTACTGTCTGAGCTCGCTGTACACCAGGAGGGTCACATTTACCCTGCAGTAGAAGGTGTAGAATCTTAGATGGAAACTGAATGTATTGTCTGGGTGCGTTTGGACTCTGGAGCCCTGGTGCCCTTTCTTGGACAGTGATCAATAGCAGAGACTTCAGGTTTGAGGTACATGGTTACAGCAATGGCTGAAGTGGAATTATTATTATGGTGATTTTCATGCTCAGTGGAGATGTGGTGAAGCTCAACGTTCTCCCGAATAACAGCTTTTCTTATTGCAAACAGAAAAGAGCAATTATGTTCTCAGGTTCATGTGCTAGTTCTGGTCTCTTGGAGCTCAGAACATTGTTCTTGGCAAAATTTCACATAGCTGAGATTGCTGTTCAGCTCCAGATTGCAACCTTGGGGTCTCTTCCAACTTAGCAGTTTTTGATGTTATTTGGAGATTTTTAGTGAAATTTGCACTCCACGCTTTAGAAGACTTGTTCACCGCATAGAATGCACCTCACCCCTTGCCAGCAACTTCTCTCAGTGCCTCATGTCCAGGTGTAACCTCTAGGTATCATTTTGCCATTGTACTTGACATTGTAATCACTAACAACCCTCATCCTTACAAGCAAAACAGACACTGAGGCTCAAAGTGATGCGTTAAGGCAACAGAAGTCTGTGGCAAAACCAGAATCCAAGCATCCTTCAATGATTCATGGCCTGGACTTTAATTTTTCCTATTGTTAACTGGAATTTAACAGCAGCAACAACAAAACTTCAACAGTATAAAACCAGATAGGAAGGAGTTGGAGTGTGTTATAGGCTGAAACAGTGACTTTCATTAAAATAGAAAGCGGAATGCCACCAGGTAGGCTGGTGGGAAAACCAGAAATACCAGCCCTCTGTCACTGTAATGGGGAAGTTATTCCTCAGAATACGGGTTCACTTCAAACACATTTCAGACAGATAAACACTTGCATTCTAATTCAGGTGCTGGGAGTTGCCTCTTTCCCTTCCAGCGCAGTGCATGGCTGTTCGCTGTGACTGGCGGTTGGAGTGCAGTCTGTGGAAGCTCACACACAGAGAGTGGGTTGCCAGGGCTTGGAGCCACAGACAGGAAGAAAACGTGATTCTGCTTCTTTTTTTTTCCCCCTCAGCATATTGGCCAGGTTGGCATTTAACCGTCATTTCAGGGTGTCCTTGTCATTGAGGCTGTGAATATTTGCAACAGATAAAATAACTGGGAAAAGCCCCTGTTGTTTAGCTGTCGAGGTCACCTAATCTGGCAAGTCTTCAGGAAGACTTTGGTCAACTGTAAGAAGCCTTTCTATGCTTTCTTTACTTCTTTACTTGAAATGTGGATGAAAAAAAATTCAGGCTGTCTCAAGTAGCGTTTGCAGTTTTCCAAATAAAATGTCCCTAATCCAGATTGAATGTGAGGCTTTTGAGGACCTGAACCAAAGAGGTGCAAACAAAACTGGAATTGCTGGTCAGTGAAATTACTACACGTGAGAACACCAATAAGTGCTTTTTTCTTGCTCTCTGTATTCAGTTTTCAGATAGAAGGCTTAATACTTAGACAGGTCACATCTTCTGCTTATGTTTGTTCCCTTTAGTATATGTTTACCTGAGTTACAGAACATGCGCACACAATACTCTTGTTTTATTATTTATTTAAAGCTTCTGATTTTGTGTGAATAGAAAAACTAGAGCCTGATTCTCCAGCAACAGTATCAGCCAGCCTCAAAGGACAGAGGACAGATGAGAAGGGACATTCCTGAAACATCCTGTAGGATGCTGGAAAAGGTAGAAAAAGGAAAGTGAACTTAAATCCCCAGCTGGGGCAGTGGGACGTGCCTGCAGCCCCGCAGACCTGGCAGTGGAGCGTTGAGGCTGTTCTCAGTGTTTCCAGAGTTCTCACTTTCAAGATGTTTGTTGCATTTAAAGGAGGCACAGGCCTTGATGCCTTCAGGTTGCGTTGGGTGAGATGATTCCTTTGTTCATCAGCCCTCTGGGGGAAATCTGAGCATTCTGACTCACAGCACAACCACACACGGGTGTGCTGCCCAGGTTGAGGACGTGACCATTTTAGCAGCAGGAGGGATCCAGCTGTGGGACGAGGCAGTGTTTGCTGCACACCCATGTAACCCAGCTAAGCTCACCCTTCACAGTCTGAATCCCAATTTAATGGTGAGTCTTTGAGGTCCGTGTTAGATCTTCTGATACACTTAGAGAAACACTTCCCAAATCAAATCCTTGATGATCTTTTGAAAAGCTCCAATAATCAATATGGAAGAAAAACTATTTTTAAAGCTTTGGAAAGTTGATTTTTTGTTGCTTTTATTTTGTTTGTGCTAAAGAGATCAGTTGTTTTTGGACCAGCTGTATTTGTCAGCTTCTGTCCAAAGGAGGGGATGCCGAGCTGGGGTAGCACTTGGCAGAGTTCTGTAACACCCTCATTATTGTCCGTGTTCTGTTCTCTCACTAATTTCATCTATTAAATAAATAAATGAGTGATTATGCCAGATGAGTTTTTTTTGTATGAGAGGATCTTTTTGTAACGTTGCCATCTTTTAGTGGTAATTATTCTGTCACACAGCTGTTGCCTACGGGCAGGTTTGAAATGATAATTTTATAAGGTGTATAAATCACCATGAATATAAATAAAAGTAGTCAAAAGAGATGGGTGAAATAAAAAAGGTGGGGGTCTGGATGACAGAATTACCACGCTAGCCAAGGATGCTTGTAATGTGAGTTTGTGATTGTGGTGTGTCTTTGGATGATTGCAAAATGGAGCAATTAAGACTCAGAAACTTAAAATTTATACATGTGCTGAAGTGTTCATACCGTGAGCAATTCAAGCGAGTTATTTTCTTCTGCTCAGATTCACAGTGCAGAGAGTTGAGAAAAATTCGTGATGCAGGAAGTCAAGTAGATGTGTCATGTTTTGGAGGATAAAAGCAGGCCAGCATGAAAGCTGTGTGGAAACCCAAACGCCAAACAGCCCCAAACTCACGAACTCTGCATGCAACACTTAGCTAACACATTGACTCATGCATTTGGATGAAGATCCTTCCAACATATGGTCTGAAATGGGTCTCTCCTGTAAATTTCATGGAGTTATTTTCTTTATAGCTTTACTCTTCTGAAGCCCAGTAAAAATGCCTGATCTCTGTTTATTCTGGCTATTTAGACTAGCAGTTATATAATGCTCATGAAACAGAAGCAGCATATAATTTTTACGGTTTGCAATATCTCTCCTCAGCAAAAAGCTGCCCGCATACAGGAGTTCTCTTATTCCCAGGATGCTTTTTGGTGTTGGATTTTTGGCAAAACCAAACAGCTGCAGCCCAGAGGGAGTCATTTTGTAACTGATTGACTGTTCCCTTCTTGCTCGTGAATATTCATAACTTTCATTGCTTCCTTATTTTCCCTTTCTTATTCCTAAGGTGATGGTAGGAGAGAAAAGCCTAATTTTGGCTCATAGAGCTGCCAGATTTCAGGATGATTTTGTTGTGGGTGTTTTCAAGAGAGAGCAGAGGAGACTGCGTAGAGAGGGTGAGAAGTTTGTGTCATTGTGCTTAGCATTTAGGAGGGGGTTAGAATGTTGTTGGGTGTTCTGTCTTGTGTTACAGTTCAAATATGTTTGCACTGTACAGATACAATACTGTGAGATTTGTTATTTAAAACCACGGGGCATTAATTGAGATTTGTAATCCCTGATCCTGCTCTCATTTTCTTGCAACTCCACAGTAGCTCCATTGAAGCCAATGGATAATCACTGGTTAAAAGGAAAAAGCAGAAGTGAAATCATACATCTTTTTGGTTTAACTATGAGAAAACATGTTGTACGTTTGAATTCTAAGAAAAGTATAAATTAAGTAGAGAAGGCAGTTGAAAAATTCAGATGATTTGTTGGTAAATGCAAAGTGGACATGGATGAAGATGGTAACCTTTATTTGAATGGCAACAGAGGTTACTGGGATGGATATTTATAGGAAAAATGTGCATTATTTACGTGTCCCAAGGTAGCAGAGTTTAGTAGTGTCCTTTCCCTGGGTTCATTCACTGCAGGTGGGGCTGCACGCCCAGCGATGCGATGCCCGGTGCTGGAGGATTTGTGTTCCATGTGCAGAGGCTGCACAGAAGGAAGGAGAACAGCGTTGTGTTTGAGTTTGTATTTGAATCAGGTGCAAAGGCCAGCAAAAGCACACAGCTCTGAGTAAAGAACATTCAGGGCCCCATAAATCATTGATCTAACGTTGTTATGCTACAATGGCAAATTATGCTGGTTTTGTCTCTGCAGTTAGACAGTGCAACAGATGGCAAAGATTTGCACAGCAAGTAACGTTCTTGGCAAAGCAAATTTCATGAATTTATAGTTGAAGAGTTCGTTGAGATGCACTGGAGTATCTGCACCAAACAGGGAGCGGGGGAAGACCAACTTTTTTTATAATCTTCCTTCCACTTAAATAAAAAACAAAACAGAATTTGACACGTTTGCCTAACAGGCAGCGCTATTATACCCGCAGTTTCCATTCCTGTTTGTGCTGTGGTGGGGAAATCTGCCAGCACCAGATTATCCAGGAGGCTGTTTCCAAAGGGGAGCTGCATAGCGGGCAGCAATTCCTTGTGTTGGGTCTGCGCGGGAAGGCAGCGGTAAGACACATCATGTTGGTGGCACCCGTTGCCTGCCTTGTCCTGGTGCTTCCCAAACCTGGCACTCTGAGCCCAGCAGGTGTGAAGGAAAGCTGGGCCCTGTTCCTGAGAGAGGAACCACAGGAGAAATATGGCAGTGTGTAATCTAAACCCAAACGGATCTAGAATCTCATTTCTCATCTTTAATACATTACCATGTAATAGTCGTAATTTTACACCACAAAGACTGACATTACATTGTAGTTTACATTACAGTTACAATGTGATTTCAGTGCATTTCAGATACATAGTTATCTGTTAATAAAGATGAACAGTTAATATTTAGAGTACCTTTTACTACAAAAGAATAATTCTGAGTATATGTGCCACAAGTCCTGGCCAGGAGAACAGAATACTTGTCCTTGGGTTCTTTGTTTGGAAAGGATACAGACGATGATTCCTCCGAGTGCCATCAGACCTAGCTTCCAGCAGGCCAGGGCTGTGCTGATGACTCATTTCACTTTGATTTTAATTTGTGTGTATCATTAAGACACAGCATTTTGGGGGGGAGGGAGAAAACCAACCCAAAGATAAAACAGATAGTATTTGTTCGTTTCTCTACCAATTCAGCCTCAGAAAGAAGAAAGGCAAGCAGCCTAGCCTCACTCGAGATAGTGATTTTTCAACACTTTTGATAAATTTTTTACAGATTTTCTCTCCAGGTTCTTCTGTATGATTCCTGCATGCAAAACAACTTCACTCAGTTGTGTACTCTGTGCTGTTCTGTCAATTGAGCCAGCACATGCATTTGCCTAAAGGGTGCGAAGTCCTCAGCGACTCAGGCCTGGATACAGCTGAACTTAAGAACCACGCTCCCACAGAACTCAAAGTAACCTCAGTATCAGAGAGACTTTTGGTAGTCTGCCTCTGTGCCCAGTGTATGTGCCTGAGATAAGAGGCTGTCTTATAGCAGGGTTAATGCAATGCAGGAATATTATTTCAGTACTGTGACAGAGTCATTCTAAACCTGGTGACCCTGTTATGATGCGGAGAATTTTCCTGGTCACTCATTCTCATCAAGTCTCCATGAGGGCAGACGGTGATGCTTGACACTCAGCTTTAGTTTTACCTGGTTATTTCCTGGGTTTATGTTATGCTATGGACTCCTTTTTATATTTGTTCAACCATAATAACCCTGAGAAAAACGTTTAGACTTAGCTTCCCTTTGCAGGTAGACTGTAGGTGTCCTCATATCTAGCTGCAAAGTGCACATATGTAAAAGGAATATTCCTTCTTTGGGGCTGGAAATAGTAAAAATAATATATTCAGAGTAATTAAAATAAATTTTAGTTGCTTATAGCAACTTTTAAAGTTTTCAAAGGTAAATGTACAATTGGAATTCTTTTCTATTAGCGTAGGGTTTCTAAACATTTTGCTGCTTCATATCGCAAGATCTTCCAGTGTATTGCCCTAGAAAAAAATCCATCTGTAAAAGAGCAGAAGCAAGGCGTTTTTCCCTTCACTTTAATTGTACCTAAAGCTTTTTTCTTCCTCTTAGGTTGTTGCCAGAAGCTGGCATAACTTGATTTGATGGCATTACACGAAGAAGTTTTTCAGGTTCATACGCAATCATCTGGGTCTAATATGATCCAAGTCAATTTCCAAGAGAAAATCTGATCCTCAGACTTCTCCTGTTCCATTTTTACTCCCAGCTTGCTGTGTAAGGTGTTTCTCGGCAACCTGGCCCATTTTCCCCTTATTTGATAAACGTTCCTTTTTTGTAGTGTTCATGGGAAAGCACCCCCAGCCGGGCAGGGTTGTTAAGCGTTGTCACGAACTTCATAATGCACAGCTGATGTCTCTAAGGAAATGTATTGCAGTTAATTTGAGATCTCCTCCAAATGTTCAGCGCTCATAATTGAGGGCTTTTTTGTTGACAGCAAAAATGAAAGAAATGTACCCACAGCAGTTACCTAAATAAGCAGATATTCCATAACAACCACTTTTAACTGATAGATAATTTTCAAAAGACCAATTAAAATTGCATTCTTGTGCAATTCAGGAGAGAGCTGAAAATAGTTCAGTTATAGGTGACTTCTCTAAATTGATATTAGTTAGGGGACTTGCTGTTTTATTTCTAAACTTTAGAAACCTAAAAAACACCCCCTTTCCCTCCACTCATTACAAAGGAAAGGTTGAGATACAAGTCATTTTTCCTGGATTCAGCAGCTTGAGTGGAGAAGATCAGAGAGAAATCCTCAAACCTCTTATCTGCCATAAGTGGGTAACGAGATCAAGTTAAACAGTGTCACATAGGAAGCCCTGGGGAATAAATTAAGGTCATCACACTTGTGAATAATTGCCGTAGAGGGCAGGAGGGATGTAGCTGGCCACAGCTTTCCCAAAATAACAAAAGCTTTGGGGACTGAGAGATGGATGTTTTGTTGCTTTTCAAAGGTGTCTTTGATGGTCTCCCTTTCAGCAAACAAGAAGATGCTGAGAGGCAAGTGATTTCTAGTGCTTCCTTAATGACTGTGTTTAATTTTCTTGGTAAGTGCTTGAAATCCAAAACTGAGAGGGAGGGGGAGAAGAAAGGGAGGTGGAACAGAATCAATGACTTTTAATTTTCTCTGATGTGTCTTCAGATAAAAAGTAAATCTCCTGCAGCTGAATTAGTTAAAATAGGAATTGATATTGCTATTCTTCATCCTGTG